>OY804587.1:99464414-100664414 GCA_963680875.1 Bathymodiolus brooksi
CTCTCATAGAATTATGATGCTAAATTGTCCCACTCACAGAATTATGGTGTTAAATTGTTTCACTCACAGAATTATGATCTTAAATTGTCTCACTGACAGAATTATGGTGTTAGTTTGTCTCACTCACAGAAGTATGATGTTAAATTGTCTCACTCACAGAACTATGGTGTTAAACTGTCTCACTGACAGAATTATGGTGTTAGATTGTCTCACTCACAGAATTATGGTGTTAAATTTTCTCACTCACAGAATTATGATGTTAAATTGTCTCACTCACAGAATTATGATGTTAAATTTTGTCACTCACAGAATTATGATGTTAAATTGTCTCACTCACAGAATTATGATGTTAAATTGTCTCACTCACAGAATTATGGTGTTAAATTGTCTCACTCACAGAATTATGATGTTAAATTGTCTCACTCATAGAATTATGATGTTAAATTGTCTAACTCACAGAATTATGGTGTTCAATTGTCTCACTCACAGAATTATGATGTTAAATGGTTTCACTCATAGAATTATGATGCTAAATTGTCTCACTCACAGAATTATGGTGTTAAATTGTCTCACTCACTGAATTATGATGTTAAATTGTCTCACTCATAGAATTACGGTGTTAAATTATCTCACTCACAGAATTATGGTGTTAAATTGTCTCACTCACAGAATTATGGTGTTAAATTGTCTCACTCATAAAATTATGGTGTTAAATTATCTCACTCACAGAATTATGGTGTTAAATTGTCTCACTCACAGAATTATGGCGTTAAATTTTCTCACTCACAACATTATGGTGTTAAGTTGTCTCACTCACAGAATTATGGTGTTAAATTGTCTCACTCACAGAATTATGGTGTTAAATTGTCTCACTCACAGAATTATGGTGTTAAATTGTCTCACTCACTGAATTATGATGTTACATTGTCTCACTCATAGAATTACGGTGTTAAACTATCTCACTGACAGAATTATGGTGCTAGATTGTCTCACTCATAGAATTATGATGTTAAATTGTCTCACTCATAGCATTATGATGTTAAATTTTCTCACTCACATAATTATGGTGTTAAAATGTCTCTCTCATAGAATTATGATGTTAAATTGTCCCACTCACAGAATTATGGTGTTAAATTGTTTCACTCACAGAATTATGATGTTAAATTGTCTCACTGACAGAATTATGGTGTTAAATTGTCTCACTCACAGAAGTATGATGTTAAATTGTCTCACTCACAGAATTATGGTGTTAAACTGTCTCACTGACAGAATTATGGTGTTAGATTGTCTCACTCACAGAATTATGGTGTTAAATTTTCTCACTGACAGAATTATGATGTTAAATTGTCTCATTCACAGAATTATGATGTTAAATTTTGTCACTCACAGAATTATGATGTTAAATTGTCTCACTCACAGAATTATGATGTTAAATTGTCTCACTCACAGAATTATGGTGTTAAATTGTCTCACTCACAGAATTATGATGTTAAATTGTCTCACTCATAGAATTATGATGTTAAATTGTCTCACTCACAGAATTATGGTGTTCAATTGTCTCACTCACAGAATTATGATGTTAAATGGTTTCACTCATAGAATTATGATGTTAAATTGTCTCACTCACTGAATTATGATGTTAAATTGTCTCACTCATAAAATTATGGTGTTAAATTATCTCACTCACAGAATTATGGTGTTAAATTGTCTCACTCACAGAATTATGGCGTTAAATTTTCTCACTCACAACATTATGGTGTTAAGTTGTCTCACTCACAGAATTATGGTGTTAAATTGTCTCACTCACAGAATTATGGTGTTAAATTGTCTCACTCACAGAATTATGGTGTTAAATTGTCTCACTCACAGAATTATGTTGCTAAATTGTTTCATTCACAGAATTATTGTGTTAAATTGTCTCACTCACAGAATTATGATGTTAAATTGTCTCACTCAAAGGATTATGATGTTAAATTGTCTCACTCACAGAATTATGGTGTTAAATTGTCTCACTCACAGAATTATGATGTTAAATTGTCTCACTCACAGAATTATGGTATTAAATTGTCTCACTCACAGAATTATTGTGTTAAATTGTCTCACTCACAGAATTATGATGTTAAATTGTCTCACTCACAGAATTATGGTGCTAGATTGTCTCACTCATAGAATTATGATGTTAAATTGTGTCACTCACAGCATTATGATGTTAAATTTTCTCACTCACAGAATTATGGTGTTAAAATGTCTCTCTCATAGAATTATGATGTTAAATTGTCCCACTCACAGAATTAGGGTGTTAAATTGTTTCACTCACAGAATTATGATGTTAAATTGTCTCACTCACAGAATTATGGTGTTAAATTGTCTCACTCAAAGGATTATGATGTTAAATTGTCTCACTCACAGAATTATGGTGTTAAATTGTCTCACTCACAGAATTATGATGTTAAATTGTCTCACTCACAGAATTATGGTATTAAATTGTCTCACTCACAGAATTATTGTGTTAAATTGTCTCACTCACAGAATTATGATGTTAAATTGTCTCACTCACAGAATTATGGTGCTAGATTGTCTCACTCATAGAATTATGATGTTAAATTGTGTCACTCACAGCATTATGATGTTAAATTTTCTCACTCACAGAATTATGGTGTTAAAATGTCTCTCTCATAGAATTATGATGTTAAATTGTCCCACTCACAGAATTATGGTGTTAAATTGTTTCACTCACAGAATTATGATGTTAAATTGTCTCACTCACAGAATTATGGTGTTAAATTGTCTCACTCACAGAAGTATGATGTTAAATTGTCTCACTCACAGCATTATGGTGTTAAACTGTCTCACTGACAGAATTATGGTGTTAGATTGTCTCACTCACAGAATTATGGTGTTAAATTTTCTCACTGACAGAATTATGATGTTAAATTGTCTCACTCACAGAATTATGATGTTAAATTTTGTCACTCACAGAATTATGATGTTAAATTGTCTCACTCACAGAATTATGATGTTAAATTGTCTCACTCACAGAATTATGGTGTTAAATTGTCTCACTCACAGAATTATGATGTTAAATTGTCTCACTCATAGAATTATGATGTTAAATTGTCTCACTCACAGAATTATGGTGTTCAATTGTCTCACTCACAGAATTATGATGTTAAATGGTTTCACTCATAGAATTATGATGTTAAATTGTCTCACTCACAGAATTATGGTGTTAAATTGTCTCACTCACTGAATTATGATGTTGAATTGTCTCACTCATAGAATTACGGTGTTAAATTATCTCACTCACAGAATTATGGTGTTAAATTGTCTCACTCACAGAATTATGGTGTTAAATTGTCTCACTCATAAAATTATGGTGTTAAATTATCTCACTCACAGAATTATGGTGTTAAATTGTCTCACTCACTGAATTATGGCGTTAAATTTTCTCACTCACAACATTATGGTGTTAAATTGTCTCACTCACAGAATTATGATGTTAAATTGTCTCACTCACAGGATTATGATGTTAAATTGTCTCACTCACAGAATTATGATGTTAAATTGTCTCACTCACAGAATTATGGTGTTAAATTGTCTCACTGACAGAATTATGGTGTTCAATTGTCTCACTCGCAGAATTATGATGTTAAATTGTCTCACTCACAGAATTATTGTGCTAAATTGTCTCACTCACAGAATTATGATGTTAAATTGTCTCACTCATAGAATTATGATGTTAAATTGTCTCACTCACAGAATTATGGTGTTCAATTGTCTCACTCACAGAATTATTATGTTAAATGGTTTCACTCATAGAATTATGATGTTAAATTGTCTCACTCACAGAATTATGGTGTTAAATTGTCTCACTCACTGATTTATGATGTTAAATTGTCTCACTCATAGAATTACGGTGTTAAATTATCTCACTCACAGAATTATGGTGTTAAATTGTCTCACTCACAGAATTATGGTGTTAAATTGTCTCACTCATAAAATTATGGTGTTAAATTATCTCACTCACAGAATTATGGTGTTAAATTGTCTCACTCACAGAATTATGGTGTTAAATTGTCTCACTCACAGAATTATGGTGTTAAATTGTCTCACTCACAGAATTATGTTGCTAAATTGTTTCATTCACAGAATTATGGTGTTAAATTGTCTCACTCACAGAATTATGATGTTAAATTGTCTCACTCAAAGGATTATGATGTTAAATTGTCTCACTCACAGAATTATGATGTTAAATTGTCTCACTCACAGGATTATGATGTTAAATTGTCTCACTCACAGAATTATGGTGTTAAATTGTCTCACTCACAGAATTATGATGTTAAATTGTCTCACTCACAGAATTATGGTGCTAGATTGTCTCACTCATAGAATTATGATGTTAAATTGTCTCACTCACAGCATTATGATGTTAAATTTTCTCACTCACAGAATTATGGTGTTAAAATGTCTCTCTCATAGAATTATGATGTTAAATTGTCTCACTGACAGAATTATGGTGTTAAATTGTCTCATTCACAGAAGTATGATGTTAAATTGTCTCACTCACAGAATTATGGTGTTAAACTGTCTCACTGACAGAATTATGGTGTTAGATTGTCTCACTCACAGAATTATGGTGTTAAATTTTCTCACTGACAGAATTATGATGTTAAATTGTCTCACTCACAGAATTATGGTGTTAAATTGTCTCACTCATAAAATTATGGTGTTAAATTATCTCACTCACAGAATTATGGTGTTAAATTGTCTCACTCACAGAATTATGGCGTTAAATTTTCTCACTCACAACATTATGGTGTTAAGTTGTCTCACTCACAGAATTATGGTGTTAAATTGTCTCACTCACAGAATTATGGTGTTAAATTGTCTAACTCACAGAATTATGTTGCTAAATTGTTTCACTCACAGAATTTTGATGTTAAATTGTCTCACTCACAGAATTATGGTGTTAAATTGTCTCACTCACAGAATTATGATGTTAAATTGTCTCACTCACAGAATTATGATGTTAAATTGTCTCACTCACAGGATTATGATGTTAAATTGTCTCACTCACAGAATTATGATGTTAAATTGTCTCACTCACAGAATTATGGTGTTAAATTGTCTCACTGACAGAATTATGGTGTTCAATTGTCTCACTCACAGAATTATGGTGCTAAATTGTCTCACTCGCAGAATTATGATGTTAAATTGTCTCACTCACAGAATTATTGTGCTAAATTGTCTCACTCATATAATTATGGTGTTAAATTGTCTCACTCATAGAATTATGATGTTAAATTGTCTCACTCACAGCATTATGATGTTAAATTGTCTCACTCAAAGAATTATGATATTAAATTGTCTCATTCATAGAATTATGGTGTTAAAGTGTGTCACTCACAGAATTATGATGTTAAATTGTCTCACTCATAGAATTATGGTGTTAAATTGTCTCACTCACAGCATTACGGTGTTACATTGTCTCACTCATAGAATTATGGTGTTAAATTGTCTCAGTCATAGAATTATGATGTTAAATTGTTTCACTCACAGAATTATGGTGTTAAACTGTCTCACTGACAGAATTAATGTGTTAGATTGTCTCACTCACAGAATTATGATGTTAAATTGTCTCACTGACAGAATCATGATGTTAAATTGTCTCCCTCACAGAATTATGATGTTAAATTTTCTCACTCACAGAATTATGATGTTAAATTGTCTCACTCATAGAATTATGGTGTTAAATTGTCTCACTCACAGAATTATGGTGTTAAATTGTCTCACTCATAGAATTATGATGTTAAATTGTCTCACTCACAGAATTATGGTATTAAATTGTCTCACTGACAGAATTATGATGTTAAATTGTCTCACTCATAGAATTATGATGTTAAATTGTCTCACTGACAGAAATATGGTGTTTTATTGTCTCACTATCAGAATTATGATGTTAAATTGTCTCACTCATAGAATTACGGTGTTAAATTATCTCACTCACAGAATTATGGTGTTAAATTGTCTCACTCACAGAATTATGGTGTTAAATTTCCTCACTCACAAAATTATAGTGTTAAATGGTCTCACTCACAGAATTATGGTGTTAAATTGTCTCACTCATAGAATTATGGTGTTAAATTGTCTTACTCACAGAATTATTTAAATTTTCTCACTCATAGAATTATGGTGTTAAATTGTCTCACTCACAGAATTATGGTGTTAAATTGTCTCACTCACAGAATTATGATGTTAAATTGTCTCACTCACAGAATTATGATGTTAAATTGTCTCACTCACAGAATTATGGTGTTAAATTGTCTCACTCACAGAATTATGATGTTAAATTATCTCACTCACAGAATTATGGTGTTAAATTGTCTCACTGACAGAATTATGGTGTTAGATTGTCTCACTCACAGAATTATGGTGTTAAATTTTCTCACTGACAGAATTATGATGTTAAATTGTCTCACTCACAGAATTATGATGTTAAATTGTCTCACTCACAGAATTATGATGTTAAATTGTCTCACTCACAGAATTATGGTGTTAAATTGTCTCACTCACAGAATTATGATGTTAAATTGTCTCACTCATAGAATTATGATGTTAAATTGTCTCACTCACAGAATTATGGTGTTCAATTGTCTCACTCACAGAATTATGATGTTAAATGGTTTCACTCATAGAATTATGATGTTAAATTGTCTCACTCACAGAATTATGTTGTTAAATTGTCTCACTCACAGAATTATGATGTTAAATTGTCTCACTCATAGAATTACGGTGTTAAATTATCTCACTCACAGAATTATGGTGTTAAATTGTCTCACTCACAGAATTATGGTGATAAATTGTCTCACTCACAGAATTATGGCGTTAAATTTTCTCACTCACAACATTATGGTGTTATGTTGTCTCACTCACAGAATTATGGTGTTAAATTGTCTCACTCACAGAATTATGGTGTTAAATTGTCTCACTCACAGAATTATGGTGTTAAATTGTCTCACTCACAGAATTATGTTGCTAAATTGTTTCACTCACAGAATTTTGATGTTAAATTGTCTCACTCACAGAATTATGGTGTTAAATTGTCTCACTCACAGAATTATGATGTTAAATTGTCTCACTCACAGAATTATGATGTTAAATTGTCTCACTCACAGGATTATGATGTTAAATTGTCTCACTCACAGAATTATGATGTTAAATTGTCTCACTCACAGAATTATGGTGTTAAATTGTCTCACTGACAGAATTATGGTGTTCAATTGTCTCACTCACAGAATTATGGTGCTAAATTGTCTCACTCGCAGAATTATGATGTTAAATTGTCTCACTCACAGAATTATTGTGCTAAATTGTCTCACTCATATAATTATGGTGTTAAATTGTCTCACTCATAGAATTATGATGTTAAATTGTCTCACTCACAGCATTATGATGTTAAATTGTCTCACTCAAAGAATTATGATATTAAATTGTCTCATTCATAGAATTATGGTGTTAAAGTGTGTCACTCACAGAATTATGATGTTAAATTGTCTCACTCATAGAATTATGGTGTTAAATTGTCTCACTCATAGCATTACGGTGTTACATTGTCTCACTCATAGAATTATGGTGTTAAATTGTCTCAGTCATAGAATTATGATGTTAAATTGTTTCACTCACAGAATGATGGTGTTAAGCTGTCTCACTGACAGAATTAATGTGTTAGATTGTCTCACTCACAGAATTATGATGTTAAATTGTCTCACTGACAGAATCATGATGTTAAATTGTCTCCCTCACAGAATTATGATGTTAAATTTTCTCACTCACAGAATTATGATGTTAAATTGTCTCACTCATAGAATTATGGTGTTAAATTGTCTCACTCACAGAATTATGGTGTTAAATTGTCTCACTCATAGAATTATGATGTTAAATTGTCTCACTCACAGAATTATGGTATTAAATTGTCTCACTGACAGAATTATGATGTTAAATTGTCTCACTCATAGAATTATGATGTTAAATTGTCTCACTGACAGAAATATGGTGTTTTATTGTCTCACTATCAGAATTATGATGTTAAATTGTCTCACTCATAGAATTACGGTGTTAAATTATCTCACTCACAGAATTATGGTGTTAAATTGTCTCACTCACAGAATTATGGTGTTAAATTTCCTCACTCACAAAATTATAGTGTTAAATTGTCTCACTCACAGAATTATGGTGTTAAATTGTCTCACTCATAGAATTATGGTGTTAAATTGTCTTACTCACAGAATTATGGTGTTAAATTTTCTCACTCATAGAATTATGGTGTTAAATTGTCTCACTCACAGAATTATGGTGTTAAATTGTCTCACTCACAGAATTATGATGTTAAATTGTCTCACTCACAGAATTATGATGTTAAATTGTCTCACTCACAGAATTATGGTGTTAAATTGTCTCACTCACAGAATTATGATGTTAAATTATCTCACTCACAGAATTATGCTGTTAAATTGTCTCACTGACAGAATTATGGTGTTAGATTGTCTCACTCACAGAATTATGGTGTTAAATTTTCTCACTGACAGAATTATGATGTTAAATTGTCTCACTCACAGAATTATGATGTTAAATTGTCTCACTCACAGAATTATGATGTTAAATTGTCTCACTCACAGAATTATGGTGTTAAATTGTCTCACTCACAGAATTATGATGTTAAATTGTCTCACTCATAGAATTATGATGTTAAATTGTCTCACTCACAGAATTATGGTGTTCAATTGTCTCACTCACAGAATTATGATGTTAAATGGTTTCACTCATAGAATTATGATGTTAAATTGTCTCACTCACAGAATTATGGTGTTAAATTGTCTCACTCACAGAATTATGATGTTAAATTGTCTCACTCATAGAATTACGGTGTTAAATTATCTCACTCACAGAATTATGGTGTTAAATTGTCTCACTCACAGAATTATGGTGATAAATTGTCTCACTCATAAAATTATGGTGTTAAATTATCTCACTCACAGAATTATGGTGTTAAATTGTCTCACTCACAGAATTATGGCGTGAAATTTTCTCACTCACAACATTATGGTGTTAAGTTGTCTCACTCACAGAATTATGGTGTTAAATTGTCTCACTCACAGAATTATGGTGTTAAATTGTCTCACTCACAGAATTATGGTGTTAAATTGTCTCACTCACAGAATTATGGTGTTAAATTGTCTTACTCACAGAATTATGGTGCTAAATTTTCTCACTCATAGAATTATGGTGTTAAATTGTCTCACTCACAGAATTATGGTGTTAAATTGTCTCACTCACAGAATTATGATGTTAAATTGTCTCACTCACAGAATTATGATGTTAAATTGTCTCACTCACAGAATTATGGTGTTAAATTGTCTCACTCACAGAATTATGATGTTAAATTATCTCACTCACAGAATTATGATGTTAAATTGTCTCACTGACAGAATTATGGTGTTAAATTGACTCACTGACAGAATTATTGTGTTAGATTGTCTCACTGACAGAATTATGGTGTTAAATTTTCTCACTGACAGAATTATGATGTTAAATTGTCTCACTCACAGAATTATGATGTTAAATTGTCTCACTCACAGAATTATGATGTTAAATTGTCTCACTCACAGAATTATGGTGTTAAATTGTCTCACTCACAGAATTATGATGTTAAATTGTCTCACTCACAGAATTATGATGTTAAATGGTTTCACTCATAGAATTATGATGTTAAATTGTCTCACTCACAGAATTATGGTGTTAAATTGTCTCACTCACAGAATTATGATGTTAAATTGTCTCACTCATAGAATTATGATGTTAAATTGTCTCACTCACAGAATTATGGTGTTCAATTGTCTCACTCACAGAATTATGATGTTAAATGGTTTCACTCATAGAATTATGATGTTAAATTGTCTCACTCACAGAATTATGGTGTTAAATTGTCTCACTCACAGAATTATGATGTTAAATTGTCTCACTCATAGAATTACGGTGTTAAATTATCTCACTCACAGAATTATGGTGTTAAATTGTCTCACTCACAGAATTATGGTGATAAATTGTCTCACTCATAAAATTATGGTGTTAAATTATCTCACTCACAGAATTATGGTGTTAAATTGTCTCACTCACAGAATTATGGCGTGAAATTTTCTCACTCACAACATTATGGTGTTAAGTTGTCTCACTCACAGAATTATGGTGTTAAATTGTCTCACTCACAGAATTATGGTGTTAAATTGTCTCACTCACAGAATTATGGTGTTAAATTGTCTCACTCACAGAATTATGGTGTTAAATTGTCTTACTCACAGAATTATGGTGCTAAATTTTCTCACTCATAGAATTATGGTGTTAAATTGTCTCACTCACAGAATTATGGTGTTAAATTGTCTCACTCACAGAATTATGATGTTAAATTGTCTCACTCACAGAATTATGATGTTAAATTGTCTCACTCACAGAATTATGGTGTTAAATTGTCTCACTCACAGAATTATGATGTTAAATTATCTCACTCACAGAATTATGATGTTAAATTGTCTCACTGACAGAATTATGGTGTTAAATTGACTCACTGACAGAATTATTGTGTTAGATTGTCTCACTGACAGAATTATGGTGTTAAATTTTCTCACTGACAGAATTATGATGTTAAATTGTCTCACTCACAGAATTATGATGTTAAATTGTCTCACTCACAGAATTATGATGTTAAATTGTCTCACTCACAGAATTATGGTGTTAAATTGTCTCACTCACAGAATTATGATGTTAAATTGTCTCACTCACAGAATTATGATGTTAAATGGTTTCACTCATAGAATTATGATGTTAAATTGTCTCACTCACAGAATTATGGTGTTAAATTGTCTCACTCACTGAATTATGATGTTAAATTGTCTCACTCACAGAATTATGATGTTAAATTGTCTCACTCACAGAATTATGGTGTTAAATTGTCTCACTCACAGAATTATGATGTTAAATTGTCTCACTCATAGAATTATGGTGTTAAATTGTCTCACTCACAGCATTACGGTGTTACATTGTCTCACTCATAGAATTATGGTGTTAAATTGTCTCAGTCATAGAATTATGATGTTAAATTGTTTCACTCACAGAATTATGGTGTTAAACTGTCTCACTGACAGAATTAATGTGTTAGATTGTCTCACTCACAGAATTATGATGTTAAATTGTCTCACTGACAGAATCATGATGTTAAATTGTCTCCCTCACAGAATTATGATGTTAAATTTTCTCACTCACAGAATTATGATGTTAAATTGTCTCACTCATAGAATTATGGTGTTAAATTGTCTCACTCACAGAATTATGGTGTTAAATTGTCTCACTCATAGAATTATGATGTTAAATTGTCTCACTCACAGAATTATGGTATTAAATTGTCTCACTGACAGAATTATGATGTTAAATTGTCTCACTCATAGAATTATGATGTTAAATTGTCTCACTGACAGAAATATGGTGTTTTATTGTCTCACTATCAGAATTATGATGTTAAATTGTCTCACTCATAGAATTACGGTGTTAAATTATCTCACTCACAGAATTATGGTGTTAAATTGTCTCACTCACAGAATTATGGTGTTAAATTTTCTCACTCACAAAATTATAGTGTTAAATTGTCTCACTCGCAGAATTATGGTGTTAAATTGTCTCACTCACAGAATTATGGTGTTAAATTGTCTTACTCACAGAATTATTGTGTTAAATTTTCTCACTCATAGAATTATGATGTTAAATTGTCTCACTCACAGAATTATGGTGTTAAATTGTCTCACTCACAGAATTATGATGTTAAATTGTCTCACTCACAGAATTATGATGTTAAATTGTCTCACTCACAGAATTATGGTGTTAAATTGTCTCACTCACAGAATTATGATGTTAAATTATCTCACTCACAGAATTATGCTGTTAAATTGTCTCACTGACAGAATTATGGTGTTAGATTGTCTCACTCACAGAATTATGGTGTTAAATTTTCTCACTGACAGAATTATGATGTTAAATTGTCTCACTCACAGAATTATGATGTTAAATTGTCTCACTCACAGAATTATGATGTTAAATTGTCTCACTCACAGAATTATGGTGTTAAATTGTCTCACTCACAGAATTATGATGTTAAATTGTCTCACTCATAGAATTATGATGTTAAATTGTCTCACTCACAGAATTATGGTGTTCAATTGTCTCACTCACAGAATTATGATGTTAAATGGTTTCACTCATAGAATTATGATGTTAAATTGTCTCACTCAAAGAATTATGGTGTTAAATTGTCTCACTCACAGAATTATGATGTTAAATTGTCTCACTCATAGAATTACGGTGTTAAATTATCTCACTCACAGAATTATGGTGTTAAATTGTCTCACTGACAGAATTATGGTGATAAATTGTCTCACTCATAAAATTATGGTGTTAAATTATCTCACTCACAGAATTATGGCGTTAAATTGTCTCACTCACAACATTATGGTGTTAAGTTGTCTCACTCACAGAATTATGGTGTTAAATTGTCTCACTCACAGAATTATGGTGTTAAATTGTCTCACTCACAGAATTATGGTGTTAAATTGTCTCACTCACAGAATTATGGTGTTAAATTGTCTTACTCACAGAATTATGGTGCTAAATTTTCTCACTCATAGAATTATGGTGTTAAATTGTCTCACTCACAGAATTATGGTGTTAAATTGTCTCACTCACAGAATTATGATGTTAAATTGTCTCACTCACAGAATTATGATGTTAAATTGTCTCACTCACAGAATTATGGTGTTAAATTGTCTCACTCACAGAATTATGATGTTAAATTATCTCACTCACAGAATTATGATGTTAAATTGTCTCACTGACAGAATTATGGTGTTAAATTGACTCACTGACAGAATTATTGTGGTAGATTGTCTCACTGACAGAATTATGGTGTTAAATTTTCTCACTGACAGAATTATGATGTTAAATTGTCTCACTCACAGAATTATGATGTTAAATTGTCTCACTCACAGAATTATGATGTTAAATTGTCTCACTCACAGAATTATGGTGTTAAATTGTCTCACTCACAGAATTATGATGTTAAATTGTCTCATTCACAGAATTATGATGTTAAATGGTTTCACTCATAGAATTATGATGTTAAATTGTCTCACTCACAGAATTATGGTGTTAAATTGTCTCACTCACAGAATTATGATGTTAAATTGTCTCACTCATAGAATTATGATGTTAAATTGTCTCACTCACAGAATTATGGTGTTCAATTGTCTCACTCACAGAATTATGATGTTAAATGGTTTCACTCATAGAATTATGATGTTAAATTGTCTCACTCACAGAATTATGGTGTTAAATTGTCTCACTCACAGAATTATGATGTTAAATTGTCTCACTCATAGAATTACGGTGTTAAATTATCTCACTCACAGAATTATGGTGTTAAATTGTCTCACTCACAGAATTATGGTGATAAATTGTCTCACTCATAAAATTATGGTGTTAAATTATCTCACTCACAGAATTATGGTGTTAAATTGTCTCACTCACAGAATTATGGCGTGAAATTTTCTCACTCACAACATTATGGTGTTAAGTTGTCTCACTCACAGAATTATGGTGTTAAATTGTCTCACTCACAGAATTATGGTGTTAAATTGTCTCACTCACAGAATTATGGTGTTAAATTGTCTCACTCACAGAATTATGGTGTTAAATTGTCTTACTCACAGAATTATGGTGCTAAATTTTCTCACTCATAGAATTATGGTGTTAAATTGTCTCACTCACAGAATTATGATGTTAAATTATCTCACTCACAGAATTATGCTGTTAAATTGTCTCACTGACAGAATTATGGTGTTAGATTGTCTCACTCACAGAATTATGGTGTTAAATTTTCTCACTGACAGAATTATGATGTTAAATTGTCTCACTCACAGAATTATGATGTTAAATTGTCTCACTCACAGAATTATGATGTTAAATTGTCTCACTCACAGAATTATGGTGTTAAATTGTCTCACTCACAGAATTATGATGTTAAATTGTCTCACTCATAGAATTATGATGTTAAATTGTCTCACTCACAGAATTATGGTGTTAAATTGTCTCACTCACAGAATTATGATGTTAAATTATCTCACTCACAGAATTATGATGTTAAATTGTCTCACTGACAGAATTATGGTGTTAAATTAACTCACTGACAGAATTATTGTGTTAGATTGTCTCACTGACAGAATTATGGTGTTTAATTTTCTCACTGACAGAATTATGATGTTAAATTGTCTCACTCACAGAATTATGATGTTAAATTGTCTCACTCACAGAATTATGATGTTAAATTGTCTCACTCACAGAATTATGGTGTTAAATTGTCTCACTCACAGAATTATGATGTTAAATTGTCTCACTCACAGAATTATGATGTTAAATGGTTTCACTCATAGAATTATGATGTTAAATTGTCTCACTCACAGAATTATGGTGTTAAATTGTCTCACTCACTGAATTATGATGTTAAATTGTCTCACTCATAGAATTACGGTGTTAAATTATCTCACTCACAGAATTATGGTGTTAAATTGTCTCACTCACAGAATTATGGTGATAAATGGTCTCACTCATAAAATTATGGTGTTAAATTATCTCACTCACAGAATTATGGTGTTAAATTGTCTCACTCACAGAATTATGGCGTTAAATTTTCTCACTCACAACATTATGGTGTTAAGTTGTCTCACTCACAGAATTATGGTGTTAAATTGTCTCACTCACAGAATTATGGTGTTAAATTGTCTCACTCACAGAATTATGGTGTTAAATTGTCTCACTCACAGAATTATGGTGTTAAATTGTCTTACTCACAGAATTATGGTGTTAAATTTTCTCACTCATAGAATTATGGTGTTAAATTGTCTCACTCACAGAATTATGGTGTTAAATTGTCTCACTCACAGAATTATGATGTTAAATTGTCTCACTCACAGAATTATGATGTTAAATTGTCTCACTCACAGAATTATGATGTTAAATTGTCTCACTCACAGAATTATGATGTTAAATTATCTCACTCACAGGATTATGATGTTAAATTGTCTCACTGACAGAATTATGGTGTTAAATTGTCTCACTGACAGAATTATGGTGTTAGATTGTCTCACTCACAGAATTATGGTGTTAAATTTTCTCACTGACAGAATTATGATGTTAAATTGTCTCACTCACAGAATTATGATGTTAAATTGTCTCACTCACAGAATTATGGTGTTAAATTGTCTCACTCACAGAATTATGATGTTAAATTGTCTCACTCATAGAATTATGGTGTTAAATTGTCTCACTCACAGCATTACGGTGTTACATTGTCTCACTCATAGAATTATGGTGTTAAATTGTCTCAGTCATAGAATTATGATGTTAAATTGTTTCACTCACAGAATTATGGTGTTAAACTGTCTCACTGACAGAATTAATGTGTTAGATTGTCTCACTCACAGAATTATGATGTTAAATTGTCTCACTGACAGAATCATGATGTTAAATTGTCTCCCTCACAGAATTATGATGTTAAATTTTCTCACTCACAGAATTATGATGTTAAATTGTCTCACTCATAGAATTATGGTGTTAAATTGTCTCACTCACAGAATTATGGTGTTAAATTGTCTCACTCATAGAATTATGATGTTAAATTGTCTCACTCACAGAATTATGGTATTAAATTGTCTCACTGACAGAATTATGATGTTAAATTGTCTCACTCATAGAATTATGATGTTAAATTGTCTCACTGACAGAAATATGGTGTTTTATTGTCTCACTATCAGAATTATGATGTTAAATTGTCTCACTCATAGAATTACGGTGTTAAATTATCTCACTCACAGAATTATGGTGTTAAATTGTCTCACTCACAGAATTATGGTGTTAAATTTTCTCACTCACAAAATTATAGTGTTAAATTGTCTCACTCACAGAATTATGGTGTTAAATTGTCTCACTCACAGAATTATGGTGTTAAATTGTCTTACTCACAGAATTATTGTGTTAAATTTTCTCACTCATAGAATTATGGTGTTAAATTGTCTCACTCACAGAATTATGGTGTTAAATTGTCTCACTCACAGAATTATGATGTTAAATTGTCTCACTCACAGAATTATGATGTTAAATTGTCTCACTCACAGAATTATGGTGTTAAATTGTCTCACTCACAGAATTATGATGTTAAATTATCTCACTCACAGAATTATGCTGTTAAATTGTCTCACTGACAGAATTATGGTGTTAGATTGTCTCACTCACAGAATTATGGTGTTAAATTTTCTCACTGACAGAATTATGATGTTAAATTGTCTCACTCACAGAATTATGATGTTAAATTGTCTCACTCACAGAATTATGATGTTAAATTGTCTCACTCACAGAATTATGGTGTTAAATTGTCTCACTCACAGAATTATGATGTTAAATTGTCTCACTCATAGAATTATGATGTTAAATTGTCTCACTCACAGAATTATGGTGTTCAATTGTCTCACTCACAGAATTATGATGTTAAATGGTTTCACTCATAGAATTATGATGTTAAATTGTCTCACTCAAAGAATTATGGTGTTAAATTGTCTCACTCACAGAATTATGATGTTAAATTGTCTCACTCATAGAATTACGGTGTTAAATTATCTCACTCACAGAATTATGGTGTTAAATTGTCTCACTCACAGAATTATGGTGATAAATTGTCTCACTCATAAAATTATGGTGTTAAATTATCTCACTCACAGAATTATGGTGTTAAATTGTCTCACTCACAGAATTATGGCGTTAAATTGTCTCACTCACAACATTATGGTGTTAAGTTGTCTCACTCACAGAATTATGGTGTTAAATTGTCTCACTCACAGAATTATGGTGTTAAATTGTCTCACTCACAGAATTATGGTGTTAAATTGTCTCACTCACAGAATTATGGTGTTAAATTGTCTTACTCACAGAATTATGGTGCTAAATTTTCTCACTCATAGAATTATGGTGTTAAATTGTCTCACTCACAGAATTATGGTGTTAAATTGTCTCACTCACAGAATTATGATGTTAAATTGTCTCACTCACAGAATTATGATGTTAAATTGTCTCACTCACAGAATTATGGTGTTAAATTGTCTCACTCACAGAATTATGATGTTAAATTATCTCACTCACAGAATTATGATGTTAAATTGTCTCACTGACAGAATTATGGTGTTAAATTGACTCACTGACAGAATTATTGTGGTAGATTGTCTCACTGACAGAATTATGGTGTTAAATTTTCTCACTGACAGAATTATGATGTTAAATTGTCTCACTCACAGAATTATGGTGTTAAATTGTCTCACTCACAGAATTATGATGTTAAATTGTCTCATTCACAGAATTATGATGTTAAATGGTTTCACTCATAGAATTATGATGTTAAATTGTCTCACTCACAGAATTATGGTGTTAAATTGTCTCACTCACAGAATTATGATGTTAAATTGTCTCACTCATAGAATTATGATGTTAAATTGTCTCACTCACAGAATTATGGTGTTCAATTGTCTCACTCACAGAATTATGATGTTAAATGGTTTCACTCATAGAATTATGATGTTAAATTGTCTCACTCACAGAATTATGGTGTTAAATTGTCTCACTCACAGAATTATGATGTTAAATTGTCTCACTCATAGAATTACGGTGTTAAATTATCTCACTCACAGAATTATGGTGTTAAATTGTCTCACTCACAGAATTATGGTGATAAATTGTCTCACTCATAAAATTATGGTGTTAAATTATCTCACTCACAGAATTATGGTGTTAAATTGTCTCACTCACAGAATTATGGCGTGAAATTTTCTCACTCACAACATTATGGTGTTAAGTTGTCTCACTCACAGAATTATGGTGTTAAATTGTCTCACTCACAGAATTATGGTGTTAAATTGTCTCACTCACAGAATTATGGTGTTAAATTGTCTCACTCACAGAATTATGGTGTTAAATTGTCTTACTCACAGAATTATGGTGCTAAATTTTCTCACTCATAGAATTATGGTGTTAAATTGTCTCACTCACAGAATTATGATGTTAAATTATCTCACTCACAGAATTATGCTGTTAAATTGTCTCACTGACAGAATTATGGTGTTAGATTGTCTCACTCACAGAATTATGGTGTTAAATTTTCTCACTGACAGAATTATGATGTTAAATTGTCTCACTCACAGAATTATGATGTTAAATTGTCTCACTCACAGAATTATGGTGTTAAATTGTCTCACTCACAGAATTATGATGTTAAATTGTCTCACTCATAGAATTATGATGTTAAATTGTCTCACTCACAGAATTATGGTGTTCAATTGTCTCACTCACAGAATTATGATGTTAAATGGTTTCACTCATAGAATTATGATGTTAAATTGTCTCACTCAAAGAATTATGGTGTTAAATTGTCTCACTCACAGAATTATGATGTTAAATTGTCTCACTCATAGAATTACGGTGTTAAATTATCTCACTCACAGAATTATGGTGTTAAATTGTCTCACTCACAGAATTATGGTGATAAATTGTCTCACTCATAAAATTATGGTGTTAAATTATCTCACTCACAGAATTATGGTGTTAAATTGTCTCACTCACAGAATTATGGCGTTAAATTGTCTCACTCACAACATTATGGTGTTAAGTTGTCTCACTCACAGAATTATGGTGTTAAATTGTCTCACTCACAGAATTATGGTGTTAAATTGTCTCACTCACAGAATTATGGTGTTAAATTGTCTCACTCACAGAATTATGGTGTTAAATTGTCTTACTCACAGAATTATGGTGCTAACTTTTCTCACTCATAGAATTATGGTGTTAAATTGTCTCACTCACAGAATTATGGTGTTAAATTGTCTCACTCACAGAATTATGATGTTAAATTGTCTCACTCACAGAATTATGATGTTAAATTGTCTCACTCACAGAATTATGGTGTTAAATTGTCTCACTCACAGAATTATGATGTTAAATTATCTCACTCACAGAATTATGATGTTAAATTGTCTCACTGACAGAATTATGGTGTTAAATTGACTCACTGACAGAATTATTGTGTTAGATTGTCTCACTGACAGAATTATGGTGTTAAATTTTCTCACTGACAGAATTATGATGTTAAATTGTCTCACTCACAGAATTATGATGTTAAATTGTCTCACTCACAGAATTATGATGTTAAATTGTCTCACTGACAGAATTATGGTGTTAAATTGTCTCACTCACAGAATTATGATGTTAAATTGTCTCATTCACAGAATTATGATGTTAAATGGTTTCACTCATAGAATTATGATGTTAAATTGTCTCACTCACAGAATTATGGTGTTAAATTGTCTCACTCACAGAATTATGATGTTAAATTGTCTCACTCATAGAATTATGATGTTAAATTGTCTCACTCACAGAATTATGGTGTTCAATTGTCTCACTCACAGAATTATGATGTTAAATGGTTTCACTCATAGAATTATGATGTTAAATTGTCTCACTCACAGAATTATGGTGTTAAATTGTCTCACTCACAGAATTATAATGTTAAATTGTCTCACTCATAGAATTACGGTGTTAAATTATCTCACTCACAGAATTATGGTGTTAAATTGTCTCACTCACAGAATTATGGTGATAAATTGTCTCACTCATAAAATTATGGTGTTAAATTATCTCACTCACAGAATTATGGTGTTAAATTGTCTCACTCACAGAATTATGGCGTGAAATTTTCTCACTCACAACATTATGGTGTTAAGTTGTCTCACTCACAGAATTATGGTGTTAAATTGTCTCACTCACAGAATTATGGTGTTAAATTGTCTCACTCACAGAATTATGGTGTTAAATTGTCTCACTCACAGAATTATGGTGTTAAATTGTCTTACTCACAGAATTATGGTGCTAAATTTTCTCACTCATAGAATTATGGTGTTAAATTGTCTCACTGACAGAATTATGGTGTTAAATTGACTCACTGACAGAATTATTGTGTTAGATTGTCTCACTGACAGAATTATGGTGTTAAATTTTCTCACTGACAGAATTATGATGTTAAATTGTCTCACTCACAGAATTATGGTGTTAAATTGTCTCACTCACAGAATTATGGTGTTAAATTGTCTTACTCACAGAATTATGGTGTTAAATTTTCTCACTCATAGAATTATGGTGTTAAATTGTCTCACTCACAGAATTATGGTGTTAAATTGTCTCACTCACAGAATTATGATGTTAAATTGTCTCACTCACAGAATTATGATGTTAAATTGTCTCACTCACAGAATTATGGTGTTAAATTGTCTCACTCACAGAATTATGATGTTAAATTATCTCACTCACAGAATTATGATGTTAAATTGTCTCACTGACAGAATTATGGTGTTAAATTGTCTCACTGACAGAATTATGGTGTTAGATTGTCTCACTCACAGAATTATGGTGTTAAATTTTCTCACTGACAGAATTATGATGTTAAATTGTCTCACTCACAGAATTATGGTGTTAAATTGTCTCACTCAAAGAATTATGATGTTAAATTGTCTCACTCACAGAATTATGGTGTTAAATTGTCTCACTCACAGAATTATGATGTTAAATTGTCTCACTCATAGAATTATGGTGTTAAATTGTCTCACTCACAGCATTACGGTGTTACATTGTCTCACTCATAGAATTATGGTGTTAAATTGTCTCAGTCATAGAATTATGATGTTAAATTGTTTCACTCACAGAATTATGGTGTTAAACTGTCTCACTGACAGAATTAATGTGTTAGATTGTCTCACTCACAGAATTATGATGTTAAATTGTCTCACTGACAGAATCATGATGTTAAATTGTCTCCCTCACAGAATTATGATGTTAAATTTTCTCACTCACAGAATTATGATGTTAAATTGTCTCACTCATAGAATTATGGTGTTAAATTGTCTAACTCACAGAATTATGGTGTTAAATTGTCTCACTCATAGAATTATGATGTTAAATTGTCTCACTCACAGAATTATGGTATTAAATTGTCTCACTGACAGAATTATGATGTTAAATTGTCTCACTCATAGAATTATGATGTTAAATTGTCTCACTCACAGAATTATGGTATTAAATTGTCTCACTCACAGAATTATGGTGTTAAATTGTCTCACTCACAGAATTATGGTGTTAAATTTTCTCACTCACAAAATTATAGTGTTAAATTGTCTCACTCACAGAATTATGGTGTTAAATTGTCTCACTCACAGAATTATGGTGTTAAATTGTCTTACTCACAGAATTATTGTGTTAAATTTTCTCACTCATAGAATTATGGTGTTAAATTGTCTCACTCACAGAATTATGGTGTTAAATTGTCTCACTCACAGAATTATGATGTTAAATTGTCTCACTCACAGAATTATGATGTTAAATTGTCTCACTCACAGAATTATGGTGTTAAATTGTCTCACTCACAGAATTATGATGTTAAATTATCTCACTCACAGAATTATGCTGTTAAATTGTCTCACTGACAGAATTATGGTGTTAGATTGTCTCACTCACAGAATTATGGTGTTAAATTTTTTCACTGACAGAATTATGATGTTAAATTGTCTCACTCACAGAATTATGATGTTAAATTGTCTCACTCACAGAATTATGATGTTAAATTGTCTCACTCACAGAATTATGGTGTTAAATTGTCTCACTCACAGAATTATGATGTTAAATTGTCTCACTCATAGAATTATGATGTTAAATTGTCTCACTCACAGAATTATGGTGTTCAATTGTCTCACTCACAGAATTATGATGTTAAATGGTTTCACTCATAGAATTATGATGTTAAATTGTCTCACTCAAAGAATTATGGTGTTAAATTGTCTCACTCACAGAATTATGATGTTAAATTGTCTCACTCATAGAATTACGGTGTTAAATTATCTCACTCACAGAATTATGGTGTTAAATTGTCTCACTCACAGAATTATGGTGATAAATTGTCTCACTCATAAAATTATGGTGTTAAATTATCTCACTCACAGAATTATGGTGTTAAATTGTCTCACTCACAGAATTATGGCGTTAAATTGTCTCACTCACAACATTATGGTGTTAAGTTGTCTCACTCACAGAATTATGGTGTTAAATTGTCTCACTCACAGAATTATGGTGTTAAATTGTCTCACTCACAGAATTATGGTGTTAAATTGTCTCACTCACAGAATTATGGTGTTAAATTGTCTTACTCACAGAATTATGGTGCTAAATTTTCTCACTCATAGAATTATGGTGTTAAATTGTCTCACTCACAGAATTATGGTGTTAAATTGTCTCACTCACAGAATTATGATGTTAAATTGTCTCACTCACAGAATTATGATGTTAAATTGTCTCACTCACAGAATTATGGTGTTAAATTGTCTCACTCACAGAATTATGATGTTAAATTATCTCACTCACAGAATTATGATGTTAAATTGTCTCACTGACAGAATTATGGTGTTAAATTGACTCACTGACAGAATTATTGTGCTAGATTGTCTCACTGACAGAATTATGGTGTTAAATTTTCTCACTGACAGAATTATGATGTTAAATTGTCTCACTCACAGAATTATGATGTTAAATTGTCTCACTCACAGAATTATGATGTTAAATTGTCTCACTCACAGAATTATGGTGTTAAATTGTCTCACTCACAGAATTATGATGTTAAATTGTCTCATTCACAGAATTATGATGTTAAATGGTTTCACTCATAGAATTATGATGTTAAATTGTCTCACTCACAGAATTATGGTGTTAAATTGTCTCACTCACTGAATTATGATGTTAAATTGTCTCACTCATAGAATTACGGTGTTAAATTATCTCACTCACAGAATTATGGTGTTAAATTGTCTCACTCACAGAATTATGGTGATAAATTGTCTCACTCATAAAATTATGGTGTTAAATTATCTCACTCACAGAATTATGGTGTTAAATTGTCTCACTCACAGAATTATGGCGTTAAATTTTCTCACTCACAACATTATGGTGTTAAGTTGTCTCACTCACAGAATTATGGTGTTAAATTGTCTCACTCACAGAATTATGGTGTTAAATTGTCTCACTCACAGAATTATGGTGTTAAATTGTCTCACTCACAGAATTATGGTGTTAAATTGTCTTACTCACAGAATTATGGTGTTAAATTTTCTCACTCATAGAATTATGGTGTTAAATTGTCTCACTCACAGAATTATGGTGTTAAATTGTCTCACTCACAGAATTATGATGTTAAATTGTCTCACTCACAGAATTATGATGTTAAATTGTCTCACTCACAGAATTATGGTGTTAAATTGTCTCACTCACTGAATTATGATGTTAAATTGTCTCACTCATAGAATTACGGTGTTAAATTATCTCACTCACAGAATTATGGTGTTAAATTGTCTCACTCACAGAATTATGGTGTTAAATTGTCTCACTCATAAAATTATGGTGTTAAATTATCTCACTCACAGAATTATGGTGTTAAATTGTCTCACTCACAGAATTATGGCGTTAAATTTTCTCACTCACAACATTATGGTGTTAAGTTGTCTCACTCACAGAATTATGGTGTTAAATTGTCTCACTCACAGAATTATGGTGTTAAATTGTCTCACTCACAGAATTATGGTGTTAAATTGTCTCACTCACAGAATTATGGTGTTAAATTGTCTTACTCACAGAATTATGGTGTTAAATTTTCTCACTCATAGAATTATGGTGTTAAATTGTCTCACTCACAGAATTATGGTGTTAAATTGTCTCACTCACAGAATTATGATGTTAAATTGTCTCACTCACAGAATTATGATGTTAAATTGTCTCACTCACAGAATTATGGTGTTAAATTGTCTCACTCACAGAATTATGATGTTAAATTATCTCACTCACAGAATTATGATGTTAAATTGTCTCACTGACAGAATTATGGTGTTAAATTGTCTCACTGACAGAATTATGGTGTTAAATTGTCTCACTGACAGAATTATGGTGTTAAATTGTCTCACTGACAGAATTATGGTGTTAGATTGTCTCACTCACAGAATTATGGTGTTAAATTTTCTCACTGACAGAATTATGATGTTAAATTGTCTCACTCACAGAATTATGGTGTTAAATTGTCTCACTCACAGAATTATGATGTTAAATTGTCTCACTCACAGAATTATGGTGTTAAATTGTCTCACTCACAGAATTATGATGTTAAATTGTCTCACTCACAGAATTATGATGTTAAATTGTCTCACTCACAGAATTATGATGTTAAATTGTCTCACTCACAGAATTATGGTGTTAAATTGTCTCACTCACAGAATTATGATGTTAAATTGTCTCATTCACAGAATTATGATGTTAAATGGTTTCACTCATAGAATTATGATGTTAAATTGTCTCACTCACAGAATTATGGTGTTAAATTGTCTCACTCACTGAATTATGATGTTAAATTGTCTCACTCATAGAATTACGGTGTTAAATTATCTCACTCACAGAATTATGGTGTTAAATTGTCTCACTCACAGAATTATGGTGATAAATTGTCTCACTCATAAAATTATGGTGTTAAATTATCTCACTCACAGAATTATGGTGTTAAATTGTCTCACTCACAGAATTATGGCGTTAAATTTTCTCACTCACAACATTATGGTGTTAAGTTGTCTCACTCACAGAATTATGGTGTTAAATTGTCTCACTCACAGAATTATGGTGTTAAATTGTCTCACTCACAGAATTATGGTGTTAAATTGTCTCACTCACAGAATTATGGTGTTAAATTGTCTTAATCACAGAATTATGGTGTTAAATTTTCTCACTCATAGAATTATGGTGTTAAATTGTCTCACTCACAGAATTATGGTGTTCAATTGTCTCACTCACAGAATTATGATGTTAAATGGTTTCACTCATAGAATTATGATGTTAAATTGTCTCACTCACAGAATTATGGTGTTAAATTGTCTCACTCACAGAATTATGATGTTAAATTGTCTCACTCATAGAATTACGGTGTTAAATTATCTCACTCACAGAATTATGGTGTTAAATTGTCTCACTCACAGAATTATGGTGATAAATTGTCTCACTCATAAAATTATGGTGTTAAATTATCTCACTCACAGAATTATGGTGTTAAATTGTCTCACTCACAGAATTATGGCGTGAAATTTTCTCACTCACAACATTATGGTGTTAAGTTGTCTCACTCACAGAATTATGGTGTTAAATTGTCTCACTCACAGAATTATGGTGTTAAATTGTCTCACTCACAGAATTATGGTGTTAAATTGTCTCACTCACAGAATTATGGTGTTAAATTGTCTCACTCACAGAATTATGATGCTAAATTTTCTCACTCATAGAATTATGGTGTTAAATTGTCTCACTCACAGAATTATGGTGTTAAATTGTCTCACTCACAGAATTATGATGTTAAATTGTCTCACTCACAGAATTATGATGTTAAATTGTCTCACTCACAGAATTATGGTGTTAAATTGTCTCACTCACAGAATTATGATGTTAAATTATCTCACTCACAGAATTATGATGTTAAATTGTCTCACTGACAGAATTATGGTGTTAAATTGACTCACTGACAGAATTATTGTGTTAGATTGTCTCACTGACAGAATTATGGTGTTAAATTTTCTCACTGACAGAATTATGATGTTAAATTGTCTCACTCACAGAATTATGATGTTAAATTGTCTCACTCACAGAATTATGATGTTAAATTGTCTCACTCACAGAATTATGGTGTTAAATTGTCTCACTCACAGAATTATGATGTTAAATTGTCTCACTCACAGAATTATGATGTTAAATGGTTTCACTCATAGAATTATGATGTTAAATTGTCTCACTCACAGAATTATGGTGTTAAATTGTCTCACTCACTGAATTATGATGTTAAATTGTCTCACTCATAGAATTACGGTGTTAAATTATCTCACTCACAGAATTATGGTGTTAAATTGTCTCACTCACAGAATTATGGTGATAAATGGTCTCACTCATAAAATTATGGTGTTAAATTATCTCACTCACAGAATTATGGTGTTAAATTGTCTCACTCACAGAATTATGGCGTTAAATTTTCTCACTCACAACATTATGGTGTTAAGTTGTCTCACTCACAGAATTATGGTGTTAAATTGTCTCACTCACAGAATTATGGTGTTAAATTGTCTCACTCACAGAATTATGGTGTTAAATTGTCTCACTCACAGAATTATGGTGTTAAATTGTCTTACTCACAGAATTATGGTGTTAAATTTTCTCACTCATAGAATTATGGTGTTAAATTGTCTCACTCACAGAATTATGGTGTTAAATTGTCTCACTCACAGAATTATGATGTTAAATTGTCTCACTCACAGAATTATGATGTTAAATTGTCTCACTCACAGAATTATGGTGTTAAATTGTCTCACTCACAGAATTATGATGTTAAATTATCTCACTCACAGAATTATGATGTTAAATTGTCTCACTGACAGAATTATGGTGTTAAATTGTCTCACTGACAGAATTATGGTGTTAGATTGTCTCACTCACAGAATTATGGTGTTAAATTTTCTCACTGACAGAATTATGATGTTAAATTGTCTCACTCACAGAATTATGATGTTAAATTGTCTCACTCACAGAATTATGATGTTAAATTGTCTCACTCACAGAATTATGGTGTTAAATTGTCTCACTCACAGAATTATGATGTTAAATTGTCTCACTCACAGAATTATGATGTTAAATTGTCTCACTCACAGAATTATGATGTTAAATTGTCTCACTCACAGAATTATGGTGTTAAATTGTCTCACTCACAGAATTATGATGTTAAATTGTCTCATTCACAGAATTATGATGTTAAATGGTTTCACTCATAGAATTATGATGTTAAATTGTCTCACTCACAGAATTATGGTGTTAAATTGTCTCACTCACTGAATTATGATGTTAAATTGTCTCACTCATAGAATTACGGTGTTAAATTATCTCACTCACAGAATTATGGTGTTAAATTGTCTCACTCACAGAATTATGGTGATAAATTGTCTCACTCATAAAATTATGGTGTTAAATTATCTCACTCACAGAATTATGGTGTTAAATTGTCTCACTCACAGAATTATGGCGTTAAATTTTCTCACTCACAACATTATGGTGTTAATTTGTCTCACTCACAGAATTATGGTGTTAAATTGTCTCACTCACAGAATTATGGTGTTAAATTGTCTCACTCACAGAATTATGGTGTTAAATTGTCTCACTCACAGAATTATGGTGTTAAATTGTCTTAATCACAGAATTATGGTGTTAAATTTTCTCACTCATAGAATTATGGTGTTAAATTGTCTCACTCACAGAATTATGGTGTTATATTGTCTCACTCACAGAATTATGATGTTAAATTGTCTCACTCACAGAATTATGATGTTAAATTGTCTCACTCACAGAATTATGGTGTTAAATTGTCTCACTCACTGAATTATGATGTTAAATTGTCTCACTCATAGAATTACGGTGTTAAATTATCTCACTCACAGAATTATGGTGTTAAATTGTCTCACTCACAGAATTATGGTGTTAAATTGTCTCACTCATAAAATTATGGTGTTAAATTATCTCACTCACAGAATTATGGTGTTAAATTGTCTCACTCACAGAATTATGGCGTTAAATTTTCTCACTCACAACATTATGGTGTTAAGTTGTCTCACTCACAGAATTATGGTGTTAAATTGTCTCACTCACAGAATTATGGTGTTAAATTGTCTCACTCACAGAATTATGGTGTTAAATTGTCTCACTCACAGAATTATGGTGTTAAATTGTCTTACTCACAGAATTATGGTGTTAAATTTTCTCACTCATAGAATTATGGTGTTAAATTGTCTCACTCACAGAATTATGGTGTTAAATTGTCTCACTCACAGAATTATGATGTTAAATTGTCTCACTCACAGAATTATGATGTTAAATTGTCTCACTCACAGAATTATGGTGTTAAATTGTCTCACTCACAGAATTATGATGTTAAATTATCACACTCACAGAATTATGATGTTAAATTGTCTCACTGACAGAATTATGGTGTTAAATTGTCTCACTGACAGAATTATGGTGTTAGATTGTCTCACTCACAGAATTATGGTGTTAAATTTTCTCACTGACAGAATTATGATGTTAAATTGTCTCACTCACAGAATTATGATGTTAAATTGTCTCACTCACAGAATTATGATGTTAAATTGTCTCACTCACAGAATTATGGTGTTAAATTGTCTCACTCACAGAATTATGATGTTAAATTGTCTCAATCATAGAATTATGATGTTAAATTGTCTCACTCACAGAATTATGGTGTTCAATTGTCTCACTCACAGAATTATGATGTTAAATGGTTTCACTCATAGAATTATGATGTTAAATTGTCTCACTCACAGAATTATGGTGTTAAATTGTCTCACTCACTGAATTATGATGTTAAATTGTCTCACTCATAGAATTACGGTGTTAAATTATCTCACTCACAGAATTATGGTGTTAAATTGTCTCACTCACAGAATTATGGCGTTAAATTTCTCACTCACAACATTATGTTGCTAAATTGTTTCACTCATAGAATTATGATGTTAAATTGTCTCACTCACAGAATTATGTTGCTAAATTGTTTCACTCACAGAATTTTGATGTTAAATTGTCTCACTCACAGAATTTTGATGTTAAATTGTCTCACTCACAGAATTATGATGTTAAATGGTTTCACTCATAGAATTATGATGTTAAATTGTCTCACTCACAGAATTATGTTGCTAAATTGTTTCACTCACAGAATTTTGATGCTAAATTGTCTCACTCACAGAATTATGGTGTTAAATTGTCTCACTCACAGAATTATGATGTTAAATTGTCTCACTCACAGAATTATGATGTTAGATTGTCTCACTCACAGGATTATGATGTTAAATTGTCTCACTCACAGAATTATGATGTTAAATTGTCTCACTCACAGAATTATGGTGATAAATTGTCTCACTGACAGAATTATGGTGTTCAATTGTCTCACTCACAGAATTATGGTGCTAAATTGTCTCACTCGCAGAATTATGATGTTAAATTGTCTCACTCACAGAATTATGGTGCTAAATTGTCTCACTCATATAATTATGGTGTTAAATTGTCTCACTCATAGAATTATGATGTTAAATTGTCACACTCAAAGAATTATGATATTAAATTGTCTCATTCATAGAATTATGGTGTTAAAGTGTGTCACTCACAGAATTATGATGTTAAATTGTCTCACTCATAGAATTATGGTGTTAAATTGTCTCACTCACAGCATTACGGTGTTACATTGTCTCACTCATAGAATTATGGTGTTAAATTGTCTCAGTCATAGAATTATGATGTTAAATTGTCTCACTCACAGAATTATGATGCTAAATTGTTTCACTCACAGAATTATGGTGTTAAACTGTCTCACTCACAGAATTAATGTGTTAGATTGTCTCACTCACAGAATTATAATGTTAAATTGTCTCACTGACAGAATCATGATGTTAAATTGTCTCCCTCACAGAATTATGATGTTAAATTTTCTCACTCACAGAATTATGATGTTAAATTGTCTCACTCATAGAATTATGGTGTTAAATTGTCTCACTCACAGAATTATGGTGTTAAATTGTCTCACTCATAGAATTATGATGTTAAATTGTCTCACTCACAGAATTATGGTATTAAATTGTCTCACTCACAGAATTATGATGTTAAATTGTCTCACTCATAGAATTATGATGTTAAATTGTCTCACTGACAGAAATATGGTATTTAATTGTCTCACTCTCAGAATTATGATGTTAAATTGTCTCACTCATAGAATTACGGTGTTAAATTATCTCACTCACAGAATTATGGTGTTAAATTGTCTCACTCACAGAATTATGGTGTTAAATTTTCTCACTCACAAAATTATGGTGTTAAATTGTCTCACTCACAGAATTATGGTGTTAAATTGTCTCACTCACAGAATTATGGTGTTAAATTGTCTTACTCACAGAATTATTATGTTAAATTTTCTCACTCATAGAATTATGGTGTTAAATTGTCTCACTCACAGAATTATGGTGTTAAATTGACTCACTCACAGAATTATGATGTTAAATTGTCTCACTCACAGAATTATGATGTTAAATTGTCTCACTCACAGAATTATGGTGTTAAATTGTCTCACTCACAGAATTATGGTGTTAAATTGTCTCACTCACTGAATTATGATGTTAAATTGTCTCACTGATAGAATTACGGTGTTAAATTATCTCACTCACAGAATTATGGTGTTAAATTGTCTCACTCACAGAATTATGGTGTTAAATTGTCTCACTCACAGAATTATGGTGTTAAATTGTCTCACTCACAGAATTATGGTGTTAAATTGTCTCGCTCACAGAATTATGTTGCTAAATTGTTTCACTCACAGAATTTTGATGTTAAATTGTCTCACTCACAGAATTATGGTGTTAAATTGTCTCACTCACAGAATTATGATGTTAAATTGTCTCACTCACAGAATTATGATGTTAAATTGTCTCACTCACAGGATTATGATGTTAAATTGTCTCACTCACAGAATTATGATGTTAAATTGTCTCACTCACAGAATTATGGTGTTAAATTGTCTCACTGACAGAATTATGGTGTTCAATTGTCTCACTCACAGAATTATGGTGCTAAATTGTCTCACTCGCAGAATTATGATGTTAAATTGTCTCACTCACAGAATTATGGTGCTAAATTGTGTCACTCACAGCATTACGGTGTTACATTGTCTCACTCATAGAATTATGGTGTTAAATTGTCTCAGTCATAGAATTATGATGTTAAATTGTCTCACTCACAGAATTATGATGTTAAATTGTTTCACTCACAGAATTATGGTGTTAAACTGTCTCACTGACAGAATTAATGTGCTAGATTGGCTCACTCACAGAATTATGGTGTTAAATTGTCTCACTCACAGAATTATGATGTTAAATTGTCTCACTCATAGAATTATGGTGTTAAATTGTCTCACTCACAGAATTATGGTGTTAAATTGTCTCACTCATAGAATTATGATGTTAAATTGTCTCACTCACAGAATTATGGTATTAAATTGTCTCACTGACACAATTATGATGTTAAATTGTCTCACTCATAGAATTATGATGTTAAATTGTCTCACTGACAGAAATATGGTGTTTAATTGTCTCACTCTCAGAATTATGATGTTAAATTGTCTCACTCATAGAATTACGGTGTTAAATTATCTCACTCACAGAATTATGGTGTTAAATTGTCTCACTCACAGAATTATGGTGTTAAATTGTCTCACTCACAGAATTATGTTGCTAAATTGTTTCACTCACAGAATTTTGATGTTAAATTGTCTCACTCACAGAATTATGGTGTTAAATTGTCTCACTCACAGAATTATGATGTTAAATTGTCTCACTCACAGAATTATGATGTTAAATTGTCTCACTCACAGGATTATGATGTTAAATTGTCTCACTCACAGAATTATGGTGTTAAATTGTCTCACTCATAGAATTATGATGTTAAATTGTCTCACTCACAGAATTATGGTATTAAATTGTCTCACTCACAGAATTATGATGTTAAATTGTCTCACTCATAGAATTATGATGTTAAATTGTCTCACTGACAGAAATATGGTGTTTAATTGTCTCACTCTCAGAATTATGATGTTAAATTGTCTCACTCATAGAATTACGGTGTTAAATTATCTCACTCACAGAATTATGGTGTTAAATTGTCTCACTCACAGAATTATGGTGTTAAATTTTCTCACTCACAGAATTATGGTGTTAAATTGTCTCACTCACAGAATTATGGTGTTAAATTGTCTCACTCACAGAATTATGGTGTTAAATTGTCTTACTCACAGAATTATGATGTTAAATTTTCTCACTCATAGAATTATGGTGTTAAATTGTCTCACTCACAGAATTATGGTGTTAAATTGTCTCACTCACAGAATTATGATGTTAAATTGTCTCACTCACAGAATTATGATGTTAAATTGTCTCACTCACAGAATTATGGTGTTAAATTGTCTCACTCACAGAATTATGGTGTTAAAATGTCTCACTCACTGAATTATGATGTTAAATTGTCTCACTCATAGAATTACGGTGTTAAATTATCTCACTCACAGAATTATGGTGTTAAATTGTCTCACTCACAGAATTATGGTGTTAAATTGTCTCACTCATAAAATTATGGTGTTAAATTATCTCACTCACAGAATTATGGTGTTAAATTGTCTCACTCACAGAATTCTGGCGTTAAATTTTCTCACTCACAACATTATGGTGTTAAGTTGTCTCACTCACAGAATTATGGTGTTAAATTGTCTCACTCACAGAATTATGGTGTTAAATTGTCTCACTCACAGAATTATGGTGTTAAATTGTCTCACTCACAGAATTATGTTGCTAAATTGTTTCACTCACAGAATTTTGATGTTAAATTGTCTCACTCACAGAATTATGGTGTTAAATTGTCTCACTCACAGAATTATGATGTTAAATTGTCTCACTCTCAGAATTATGATGTTAAATTGTCTCACTCACAGGATTATGATGTTAAATTGTCTCACTCACAGAATTATGATGTTAAATTGTCTCACTCACAGAATTATGGTGTTAAATTGTCTCACTGACAGAATTATGGTGTTCAATTGTCTCACTCACAGAATTATGGTGCTAAATTGTCTCACTCGCAGAATTATGATGTTAAATTGTCTCACTCACAGAATTATGGTGCTAAATTGTGTCACTCACAGCATTACGGTGTTACATTGTCTCACTCATAGAATTATGGTGTTAAATTGTCTCAGTCATAGAATTATGATGTTAAATTGTCTCACTCACAGAATTATGATGTTAAATTGTTTCACTCACAGAATTATGGTGTTAAACTGTCTCACTGACAGAATTAATGTGCTAGATTGGCTCACTCACAGAATTATGATGTTAAATTGTCTCACTGACAGAATCATGATGTTAAATTGTCTCACTCACAGAATTATGATGTTAAATTGTCTCACTCATAGAATTATGGTGTTAAATTGTCTCACTCACAGAATTATGGTGTTAAATTGTCTCACTCATAGAATTATGATGTTAAATTGTCTCACTCACAGAATTATGGTATTAAATTGTCTCACTGACACAATTATGATGTTAAATTGTCTCACTCATAGAATTATGATGTTAAATTGTCTCACTGACAGAAATATGGTGTTTAATTGTCTCACTCTCAGAATTATGATGTTAAATTGTCTCACTCATAGAATTACGGTGTTAAATTATCTCACTCACAGAATTATGGTGTTAAATTGTCTCACTCACAGAATTATGGTGTTAAATTGTCTCACTCACAGAATTATGTTGCTAAATTGTTTCACTCACAGAATTTTGATGTTAAATTGTCTCACTCACAGAATTATGGTGTTAAATTGTCTCACTCACAGAATTATGATGTTAAATTGTCTCACTCACAGAATTATGATGTTAAATTGTCTCACTCACAGGATTATGATGTTAAATTGTCTCACTCACAGAATTATGATGTTAAATTGTCTCACTCACAGAATTATGGTGTTAAATTGTCTCACTCATAGAATTATGATGTTAAATTGTCTCACTCACAGAATTATGGTATTAAATTGTCTCACTCACAGAATTATGATGTTAAATTGTCTCACTCATAGAATTATGATGTTAAATTGTCTCACTGACAGAAATATGGTGTTTAATTGTCTCACTCTCAGAATTATGATGTTAAATTGTCTCACTCATAGAATTACAGTGTTAAATTATCTCACTCACAGAATTATGGTGTTAAATTGTCTCACTCACAGAATTATGGTGTTAAATTTTCTCACTCACAGAATTATGGGGTTAAATTGTCTCACTCACAGAATTATGGTGTTAAATTGTCTCACTCACAGAATTATGGTGTTAAATTGTCTTACTCACAGAATTATGATGTTAAATTTTCTCACTCATAGAATTATGGTGTTAAATTGTCTCACTCACAGAATTATGGTGTTAAATTGTCTCACTCACAGAATTATGATGTTAAATTGTCTCACTCACAGAATTATGATGTTAAATTGTCTCACTCACAGAATTATGGTGTTAAATTGTCTCACTCACAGAATTATGGTGTTAAATTGTCTCACTCACTGAATTATGATGTTAAATTGTCTCACTCATAGAATTACGGTGTTAAATTATCTCACTCACAGAATTATGGTGTTAAATTGTCTCACTCACAGAATTATGGTGTTAAATTGTCTCACTCATAAAATTATGGTGTTAAATTATCTCACTCACAGAATTATGGTGTTAAATTGTCTCACTCACAGAATTCTGGCGTTAAATTTTCTCACTCACAACATTATGGTGTTAAGTTGTCTCACTCACAGAATTATGGTGTTAAATTGTCTCACTCACAGAATTATGGTGTTAAATTGTCTCACTCACAGAATTATGGTGTTAAATTGTCTCACTCACAGAATTATGTTGCTAAATTGTTTCACTCACAGAATTTTGATGTTAAATTGTCTCACTCACAGAATTATGGTGTTAAATTGTCTCACTCACAGAATTATGATGTTAAATTGTCTCACTCACAGAATTATGGTATTAAATTGTCTCACTGACAGAATTATGATGTTAAATTGTCTCACTCATAGAATTATGATGTTAAATTGTCTCACTGACAGAAATATGGTGTTTAATTGTCTCACTCTCAGAATTATGATGTTAAATTGTCTCACTCATAGAATTACGGTGTAAAATTATCTCACTCACAGAATTATGGTGTTAAATTGTCTCACTCACAGAATTATGGTGTTAAATTGTCTCACTCACAGAATTATGTTGCTAAATTGTTTCACTCACAGAATTTTGATGTTAAATTGTCTCACTCACAGAATTATGGTGTTAAATTGTCTCACTCACAGAATTATGGTGTTAAATTGTCTCACTCACAGAATTATGATGTTAAATTGTCTCACTCACAGGATTATGATGTTAAATTGTCTCACTCACAGAATTATGATGTTAAATTGTCTCACTCACAGAATTATGATGTTAAATTGTCTCACTGACAGAATTATGGTGTTCAATTGTCTCACTCACAGAATTATGGTGCTAAATTGTCTCACTCGCAGAATTATGATGTTAAATTGTCTCACTCACAGAATTATGGTGTTAAATTGTCTCACTCATATAATTATGGTGTTAAATTGTCTCACTCATAGAATTATGATGTTAAATTGTCTCACTCACAGCATTATGATGTTAAATTGTCTCACTCAAAGAATTATGATATTAAATTGTCTCATTCATAGAATTATGGTGTTAAAGTGTGTCACTCACAGAATTATGATGTTAAATTGTCTCACTCATAGAATTATGGTGTTAAATTGTCTCAGTCATAGAATTATGATGTTAAATTGTCTCACTCACAGAATTATGATGTTAAATTGTTTCACTCACAGAATTATGGTGTTAAACTGTCTCACTGACAGAATTAATGTGTTAGATTGTCTCATTCACAGAATTATGATGTTAAATTGTCTCACTGACAGAATCATGATGTTAAATTGTCTCCCTCACAGAATTATGATGTTAAATTTTCTCACTCACAGAATTATGATGTTAAATTTTCTCACTCATAGAATTATGGTGTTAAATTGTCTCACTCACAGAATTATGGTGTTAAATTGTCTCACTCATAGAATTATGATGTTAAATTGTCTCACTCACAGAATTATGGTATTAAATTGTCTCACTGACAGAATTATGATGTTAAATTGTCTCACTCATAGAATTATGATGTTAAATTGTCTCACTGACAGAAATATGGTGTTTAATTGTCTCACTCTCAGAATTATGATGTTAAATTGTCTCACTCATAGAATTACGGTGTTAAATTATCTCACTCACAGAATTATGGTGTTAAATTGTCTCACTCACAGAATTATGGTGTTAAATTTTCTCACTCACAAAATTATGGTGTTAAATTGTCTCACTCACAGAATTATGGTGTTAAATTGTCTCACTCACAGAATTATGATGTTAAATTGTCTTACTCACAGAATTATGATGTTAAATTGTCTCACTCACAGAATTATGATGTTAAATTGTCTCACTGACAGAATTATGGTGTTCAATTGTCTCACTCACAGAATTATGGTGCTAAATTGTCTCACTCGCAGAATTATGATATTAAATTGTCTCACTCACAGAATTATGGTGCTAAATTGTCTCACTCATATAATTATGGTGTTAAATTGTCTCACTCATAGAATTATGATGTTAAATTGTCTCACTCACAGCATTATGATGTTAAATTGTCTCACTCAAAGAATTATGATATTAAATTGTCTCATTCATAGAATTATGGTGTTAAAGTGTGTCACTCACAGAATTATGATGTTAAATTGTCTCACTCATAGAATTATGGTGTTAAATTGTCTCAGTCATAGAATTATGATGTTAAATTGTCTCACTCACAGAATTATGATGTTAAATTGTTTCAATCACAGAATTATGGTGTTAAACTGTCTCACTGACAGAATTAATGTGTTAGATTGTCTCACTCACAGAATTATGATGTTAAATTGTCTCACTGACAGAATCATGATGTTAAATTGTCTCCCTCACAGAATTATGATGTTAAATTTTCTCACTCACAGAATTATGATGTTAAATTGTCTCACTCATAGAATTATGGTGTTAAATTGTCTCACTCACAGAATTATGGTGTTAAATTGTCTCACTCATAGAATTATGATGTTAAATTGTCTCACTCACAGAATTATGGTATTAAATTGTCTCACTGACAGAATTATGATGTTAAATTGTCTCACTCATAGAATTATAATGTTAAATTGTCTCACTGACAGAAATATGGTGTTTAATTGTCTCACTCTCAGAATTATGATGTTAAATTGTCTCACTCATAGAATTACGGTGTTAAATTATCTCACTCACAGAATTATGGTGTTAAATTGTCTCACTCACAGAATTATGGTGTTAAATTTTCTCACTCACAAAATTATGGTGTTAAATTGTCTCACTCACAGAATTATGGTGTTAAATTGTCTCACTCACAGAATTATGATGTTAAATTGTCTTACTCACAGAATTATGATGTTAAATTTTCTCACTCATAGAATTATGGTGTTATATTGTCTCACTGACAGAATTATGGTGTTAAATTGTCTCACTGACAGAATTATGGTGTTAAATTGTCTCACTGACAAATTATGCTGTTAAATTGTCTCACTGACAGAATTATGATGTTAAATTGTCTCACTCACAGCATTATGATGTTAAATTGTCTCACTCAAAGAATTATGATGTTAAATTGTCTCATTCATAGAATTATGGTGTTAAAGTGTGTCACTCACAGAATTATGATGTTAAATTGTCTCACTCACAGAATTATGATGTTAAATTGTCTCACTCACAGGATTATGATGTTAAATTGTCTCACTCACAGAATTATGATGTTAAATTGTCTCACTCACAGAATTATGGTGTTAAATTGTCTCACTGACAGAATTATGGTGTTCAATTGTCTCACTCACAGAATTATGGTGCTAAATTGTCTCACTCGCAGAATTATGATGTTAAATTGTCTCACTCACAGAATTATGGTGCTAAATTGTGTCACTCATATAATTATGGTGTTAAATTGTCTCACTCATAGAATTATGATGTTAAATTGTCTCACTCACAGCATTATGGTGTTAAATTGTCTCACTCAAAGAATTATGATATTAAATTGTCTCATTCATAGAATTATGGTGTTAAAGTGTGTCACTCACAGAATTATGATGTTAAATTGTCTCACTCATAGAATTATGGTGTTAAATTGTCTCACTCACAGCATTGCGGTGTTACATTGTCTCACTCATAGAATTATGGTGTTAAATTGTCTCAGTCATAGAATTATGATGTTAAATTGTCTCACTCACAGAATTATGATGTTAAATTGTTTCACTCACAGAATTATGGTGTTAAACTGTCTCACTGACAGAATTAATGTGTTAGATTGGCTCACTCACAGAATTATGACGTTAAATTGTCTCACTGACAGAATCATGATGTTAAATTGTCTCCCTCACAGAATTATGATGTTAAATTTTCTCACTCACAGAATTATGATGTTAAATTGTCTCACTCATAGAATTATGGTGTTAAATTGTCTCACTCACAGAATTATGGTGTTAAATTGTCTCACTCATAGAATTATGATGTTAAATTGTCTCACTCACAGAATTATGGTATTAAATTGTCTCACTGACACAATTATGATGTTAAATTGTCTCACTCATAGAATTATGATGTTAAATTGTCTCACTGACAGAAATATGGTGTTTAATTGTCTCACTCTCAGAATTATGATGTTAAATTGTCTCACTCATAGAATTACGGTGTTAAATTATCTCACTCACAGAATTATGGTGTTAAATTGTCTCACTCACAGAATTATGGTGTTAAATTGTCTCACTCACAGAATTATGTTGCTAAATTGTTTCACTCACAGAATTTTGATGTTAAATTGTCTCACTCACAGAATTATGGTGTTAAATTGTCTCACTCACAGAATTATGATGTTAAATTGTCTCACTCACAGAATTATGATGTTAAATTGTCTCACTCACAGGATTATGATGTTAAATTGTCTCACTCACAGAATTATGATGTTAAATTGTCTCACTCACAGAATTATGGTGTTAAATTGTCTCACTCATAGAATTATGATGCTAAATTGTCTCACTCACAGAATTATGGTATTAAATTGTCTCACTCACAGAATTATGATGTTAAATTGTCTCACTCATGGAATTATGATGTTAAATTGTCTCACTGACAGAAATATGGTGTTTAATTGTCTCACTCTCAGAATTATGATGTTAAATTGTCTCACTCATAGAATTACGGTGTTAAATTATCTCACTCACAGAATTATGGTGTTAAATTGTCTCACTCACAGAATTATGGTGTTAAATTTTCTCACTCACAGAATTATGGTGTTAAATTGTCTCACTCACAGAATTATGGTGTTAAATTGTCTCACTCACAGAATTATGTTGCTAAATTGTTTCACTCACAGAATTTTGATGTTAAATTGTCTCACTCACAGAATTATGGTGTTAAATTGTCTCACTCACAGAATTATGGTGTTAAATTGTCTCACTCACAGAATTATGATGTTAAATTGTCTCACTCACAGGATTATGATGTTAAATTGTCTCACTCACAGAATTATGATGTTAAATTGTCTCACTCACAGAATTATGATGTTAAATTGTCTCACTGACAGAATTATGGTGTTCAATTGTCTCACTCACAGAATTATGGTGCTAAATTGTCTCACTCGCAGAATTATGATGTTAAATTGTCTCACTCACAGAATTATGGTGTTAAATTGTCTCACTCATATAATTATGGTGTTAAATTGTCTCACTCATAGAATTATGATGTTAAATTGTCTCACTCACAGCATTATGATGTTAAATTGTCTCACTCAAAGAATTATGATATTAAATTGTCTCATTCATAGAATTATGGTGTTAAAGTGTGTCACTCACAGAATTATGATGTTAAATTGTCTCACTCATAGAATTATGGTGTTAAATTGTCTCAGTCATAGAATTATGATGTTAAATTGTCTCACTCACAGAATTATGATGTTAAATTGTTTCACTCACAGAATTATGGTGTTAAACTGTCTCACTGACAGAATTAATGTGTTAGATTGTCTCATTCACAGAATTATGATGTTAAATTGTCTCACTGACAGAATCATGATGTTAAATTGTCTCCCTCACAGAATTATGATGTTAAATTTTCTCACTCACAGAATTATGATGTTAAATTTTCTCACTCATAGAATTATGGTGTTAAATTGTCTCACTCACAGAATTATGGTGTTAAATTGTCTCACTCATAGAATTATGATGTTAAATTGTCTCACTCACAGAATTATGGTATTAAATTGTCTCACTGACAGAATTATGATGTTAAATTGTCTCACTCATAGAATTATGATGTTAAATTGTCTCACTGACAGAAATATGGTGTTTAATTGTCTCACTCTCAGAATTATGATGTTAAATTGTCTCACTCATAGAATTACGGTGTTAAATTATCTCACTCACAGAATTATGGTGTTAAATTGTCTCACTCACAGAATTATGGTGTTAAATTTTCTCACTCACAAAATTATGGTGTTAAATTGTCTCACTCACAGAATTATGGTGTTAAATTGTCTCACTCACAGAATTATGATGTTAAATTGTCTTACTCACAGAATTATGATGTTAAATTGTCTCACTCACAGAATTATGATGTTAAATTGTCTCACTGACAGAATTATGGTGTTCAATTGTCTCACTCACAGAATTATGGTGCTAAATTGTCTCACTCGCAGAATTATGATATTAAATTGTCTCACTCACAGAATTATGGTGCTAAATTGTCTCACTCATATAATTATGGTGTTAAATTGTCTCACTCATAGAATTATGATGTTAAATTGTCTCACTCACAGCATTATGATGTTAAATTGTCTCACTCAAAGAATTATGATATTAAATTGTCTCATTCATAGAATTATGGTGTTAAAGTGTGTCACTCACAGAATTATGATGTTAAATTGTCTCACTCATAGAATTATGGTGTTAAATTGTCTCAGTCATAGAATTATGATGTTAAATTGTCTCACTCACAGAATTATGATGTTAAATTGTTTCAATCACAGAATTATGGTGTTAAACTGTCTCACTGACAGAATTAATGTGTTAGATTGTCTCACTCACAGAATTATGATGTTAAATTGTCTCACTGACAGAATCATGATGTTAAATTGTCTCCCTCACAGAATTATGATGTTAAATTTTCTCACTCACAGAATTATGATGTTAAATTGTCTCACTCATAGAATTATGGTGTTAAATTGTCTCACTCACAGAATTATGGTGTTAAATTGTCTCACTCATAGAATTATGATGTTAAATTGTCTCACTCACAGAATTATGGTATTAAATTGTCTCACTGACAGAATTATGATGTTAAATTGTCTCACTCATAGAATTATAATGTTAAATTGTCTCACTGACAGAAATATGGTGTTTAATTGTCTCACTCTCAGAATTATGATGTTAAATTGTCTCACTCATAGAATTACGGTGTTAAATTATCTCACTCACAGAATTATGGTGTTAAATTGTCTCACTCACAGAATTATGGTGTTAAATTTTCTCACTCACAAAATTATGGTGTTAAATTGTCTCACTCACAGAATTATGGTGTTAAATTGTCTCACTCACAGAATTATGATGTTAAATTGTCTTACTCACAGAATTATGATGTTAAATTTTCTCACTCATAGAATTATGGTGTTATATTGTCTCACTGACAGAATTATGGTGTTAAATTGTCTCACTGACAGAATTATGGTGTTAAATTGTCTCACTGACAAATTATGCTGTTAAATTGTCTCACTGACAGAATTATGATGTTAAATTGTCTCACTCACAGCATTATGATGTTAAATTGTCTCACTCAAAGAATTATGATGTTAAATTGTCTCATTCATAGAATTATGGTGTTAAAGTGTGTCACTCACAGAATTATGATGTTAAATTGTCTCACTCACAGAATTATGATGTTAAATTGTCTCACTCACAGGATTATGATGTTAAATTGTCTCACTCACAGAATTATGATGTTAAATTGTCTCACTCACAGAATTATGGTGTTAAATTGTCTCACTGACAGAATTATGGTGTTCAATTGTCTCACTCACAGAATTATGGTGCTAAATTGTCTCACTCGCAGAATTATGATGTTAAATTGTCTCACTCACAGAATTATGGTGCTAAATTGTGTCACTCATATAATTATGGTGTTAAATTGTCTCACTCATAGAATTATGATGTTAAATTGTCTCACTCACAGCATTATGGTGTTAAATTGTCTCACTCAAAGAATTATGATATTAAATTGTCTCATTCATAGAATTATGGTGTTAAAGTGTGTCACTCACAGAATTATGATGTTAAATTGTCTCACTCATAGAATTATGGTGTTAAATTGTCTCACTCACAGCATTGCGGTGTTACATTGTCTCACTCATAGAATTATGGTGTTAAATTGTCTCAGTCATAGAATTATGATGTTAAATTGTCTCACTCACAGAATTATGATGTTAAATTGTTTCACTCACAGAATTATGGTGTTAAACTGTCTCACTGACAGAATTAATGTGTTAGATTGGCTCACTCACAGAATTATGACGTTAAATTGTCTCACTGACAGAATCATGATGTTAAATTGTCTCCCTCACAGAATTATGATGTTAAATTTTCTCACTCACAGAATTATGATGTTAAATTGTCTCACTCATAGAATTATGGTGTTAAATTGTCTCACTCACAGAATTATGGTGTTAAATTGTCTCACTCATAGAATTATGATGTTAAATTGTCTCACTCACAGAATTATGGTATTAAATTGTCTCACTGACACAATTATGATGTTAAATTGTCTCACTCATAGAATTATGATGTTAAATTGTCTCACTGACAGAAATATGGTGTTTAATTGTCTCACTCTCAGAATTATGATGTTAAATTGTCTCACTCATAGAATTACGGTGTTAAATTATCTCACTCACAGAATTATGGTGTTAAATTGTCTCACTCACAGAATTATGGTGTTAAATTGTCTCACTCACAGAATTATGTTGCTAAATTGTTTCACTCACAGAATTTTGATGTTAAATTGTCTCACTCACAGAATTATGGTGTTAAATTGTCTCACTCACAGAATTATGATGTTAAATTGTCTCACTCACAGAATTATGATGTTAAATTGTCTCACTCACAGGATTATGATGTTAAATTGTCTCACTCACAGAATTATGATGTTAAATTGTCTCACTCACAGAATTATGGTGTTAAATTGTCTCACTCATAGAATTATGATGCTAAATTGTCTCACTCACAGAATTATGGTATTAAATTGTCTCACTCACAGAATTATGATGTTAAATTGTCTCACTCATGGAATTATGATGTTAAATTGTCTCACTGACAGAAATATGGTGTTTAATTGTCTCACTCTCAGAATTATGATGTTAAATTGTCTCACTCATAGAATTACGGTGTTAAATTATCTCACTCACAGAATTATGGTGTTAAATTGTCTCACTCACAGAATTATGGTGTTAAATTTTCTCACTCACAGAATTATGGTGTTAAATTGTCTCACTCACAGAATTATGGTGTTAAATTGTCTCACTCACAGAATTATGGTGTTAAATTGTCTTACTCACAGAATTATGATGTTAAATTTTCTCACTCATAGAATTATGGTGTTAAATTGTCTCACTCACAGAATTATGGTGTTAAATTGTCTCACTCACAGAATTATGATGTTAAATTGTCTCACTCACAGAATTATGATGTTAAATTGTCTCACTCACAGAATTATGGTGTTAAATTGTCTCACTCACAGAATTATGGTGTTAAATTGTCTCACTCACTGAATTATGATGTTAAATTGTCTCACTCATAGAATTACGGTGTTAAATTATCTCACTCACAGAATTATGGTGTTAAATTGTCTCACTCACAGAATTATGGTGTTAAATTGTCTCACTCATAAAATTATGGTGTTAAATTATCTCACTCACAGAATTATGGTGTTAAATTGTCTCACTCACAGAATTATGGCGTTAAATTTTCTCACTCACAACATTATGGTGTTAAGTTGTCTCACTCACAGAATTATGGTGTTAAATTGTCTCACTCACAGAATTATGGTGTTAAATTGTCTCACTCACAGAATTATGGTGTTAAATTGTCTCACTCACAGAATTATGTTGCTAAATTGTTTCACTCACAGAATTTTGATGTTAAATTGTCTCACTCACAGAATTATGGTGTTAAATTGTCTCACTCACAGAATTATGATGTTAAATTGTCTCACTCACAGAATTATGGTATTAAATTGTCTCACTGACAGAATTATGATGTTAAATTGTCTCACTCATAGAATTATGATGTTAAATTGTCTCACTGACAGAAATATGGTGTTTAATTGTCTCACTCTCAGAATTATGATGTTAAATTGTCTCACTCATAGAATTACGGTGTTAAATTATCTCACTCACAGAATTATGGTGTTAAATTGTCTCACTCACAGAATTATGGTGTTAAATTGTCTCACTCACAGAATTATGTTGCTAAATTGTTTCACTCACAGAATTTTGATGTTAAATTGTCTCACTCACAGAATTATGGTGTTAAATTGTCTCACTCACAGAATTATGATGTTAAATTGTCTCACTCACAGAATTATGATGTTAAATTGTCTCACTCACAGGATTATGATGTTAAATTGTCTCACTCACAGAATTATGATGTTAAATTGTCTCACTCACAGAATTATGATGTTAAATTGTCTCACTGACAGAATTATGGTGTTCAATTGTCTCACTCACAGAATTATGGTGCTAAATTGTCTCACTCGCAGAATTATGATGTTAAATTGTCTCACTCACAGAATTATGGTGTTAAATTGTCTCACTCCTATAATTATGGTGTTAAATTGTCTCACTCACAGCATTATGATGTTAAATTGTCTCACTCATAGAATTATGGTGTTAAATTGTCTCAGTCATAGAATTATGATGTTAAATTGTCTCACTCACAGAATTATGATGTTAAATTGTTTCACTCACAGAATTATGGTGTTAAACTGTCTTACTGACAGAATTAATGTGTTAGATTGTCTCACTCACAGAATTATGATGTTAAATTGTCTCACTGACAGAATCATGATGTTAAATTGTCTCCCTCACAGAATTATGATGTTAAATTTTCTCACTCACAGAATTATGATGTTAAATTGTCTCACTCATAGAATTATGGTGTTAAATTGTCTCACTCACAGAATTATGGTGTTAAATTGTCTCACTCATAGAATTATGATGTTAAATTGTCTCACTCACAGAATTATGGTATTAAATTGTCTCACTGACAGAATTATGATGTTAAATTGTCTCACTCATAGAATTATGATGTTAAATTGTCTCACTCACAGAATTATGATGTTAAATTGTCTCACTCATAGAATTACGGTGTTAAATTATCTCACTCACAGAATTATGGTGTTAAATTGTCTCACTCACAGAATTATGGTGTTAAATTTTCTCACTCACAAAATTATGGTGTTAAATTGTCTCACTCACAGAATTATGGTGTTAAATTGTCTCACTCACAGAATTATGATGTTAAATTGTCTTACTCACAGAATTATGATGTTAAATTGTCTCACTCACAGAATTATGCTGTTAAATTGTCTCACTGACAGAATTATGGTGTTCAATTGTCTCACTCACAGAATTATGGTGCTAAATTGTCTCACTCGCAGAATTATGATATTAAATTGTCTCACTCACAGAATTATGGTGCTAAATTGTCTCACTCATATAATTATGGTGTTAAATTGTCTCACTCCTAGAATTATGATGTTAAATTGTCTCACTCACAGCATTATGATGTTAAATTGTCTCACTCAAAGAATTATGATATTAAATTGTCTCATTCATAGAATTATGGTGTTAAAGTGTGTCACTCACAGAATTATGATGTTAAATTGTCTCACTCATAGAATTATGGTGTTAAATTGTCTCAGTCATAGAATTATGATGTTAAATTGTCTCACTCACAGAATTATGATGTTAAATTGTCTCACTGACAGAATTATGGTGTTCAATTGTCTCACTCACAGAATTATGGTGCTAAATTGTCTCACTCGCAGAATTATGATGTTAAATTGTCTCACTCACAGAATTATGGTGTTAAATTGTCTCACTCATATAATTATGGTGTTAAATTGTCTCACTCATAGAATTATGATGTTAAATTGTCTCACTCACAGCATTATGATGTTAAATTGTCTCACTCAAAGAATTATGATATTAAATTGTCTCATTCATAGAATTATGGTGTTAAAGTGTGTCACTCACAGAATTATGATGTTAAATTGTCTCACTCATAGAATTATGGTGTTAAATTGTCTCAGTCATAGAATTATGATGTTAAATTGTCTCACTCACAGAATTATGATGTTAAATTGTTTCACTCACAGAATTATGGTGTTAAACTGTCTCACTGACAGAATTAATGTGTTAGATTGTCTCACTCACAGAATTATGATGTTAAATTGTCTCACTGACAGAATCATGATGTTAAATTGTCTCCCTCACAGAATTATGATGTTAAATTTTCTCACTCACAGAATTATGATGTTAAATTGTCTCACTCATAGAATTATGGTGTTAAATTGTCTCACTCACAGAATTATGGTGTTAAATTGTCTCACTCATAGAATTATGATGTTAAATTGTCTCACTCACAGAATTATGGTATTAAATTGTCTCACTGACAGAATTATGATGTTAAATTGTCTCACTCATAGAATTATGATGTTAAATTGTCTCACTGACAGAAATATGGTGTTTAATTGTCTCACTCTCAGAATTATGATGTTAAATTGTCTCACTCATAGAATTACGGTGTTAAATTATCTCACTCACAGAATTATGGTGTTAAATTGTCTCACTCACAGAATTATGGTGTTAAATTTTCTCACTCACAAAATTATGGTGTTAAATTGTCTCACTCACAGAATTATGGTGTTAAATTGTCTCACTCACAGAATTATGATGTTAAATTGTCTTACTCACAGAATTATGATGTTAAATTGTCTCACTCACAGAATTATGCTGTTAAATTGTCTCACTGACAGAATTATGGTGTTCAATTGTCTCACTCACAGAATTATGGTGCTAAATTGTCTCACTCGCAGAATTATGATATTAAATTGTCTCACTCACAGAATTATGGTGCTAAATTGTCTCACTCATATAATTATGGTGTTAAATTGTCTCACTCATAGAATTATGATGTTAAATTGTCTCACTCACAGCATTATGATGTTAAATTGTCTCACTCAAAGAATTATGATATTAAATTGTCTCATTCATAGAATTATGGTGTTAAAGTGTGTCACTCACAGAATTATGATGTTAAATTGTCTCACTCATAGAATTATGGTGTTAAATTGTCTCAGTCATAGAATTATGATGTTAAATTGTCTCACTCACAGAATTATGATGTTAAATTGTTTCACTCACAGAATTATGGTGTTAAACTGTCTCACTGACAGAATTAATGTGTTAGATTGTCTCACTCACAGAATTATGATGTTAAATTGTCTCACTGACAGAATCATGATGTTAAATTGTCTCCCTCACAGAATTATGATGTTAAATTTTCTCACTCACAGAATTATGATGTTAAATTGTCTCACTCATAGAATTATGGTGTTAAATTGTCTCACTCACAGAATTATGGTGTTAAATTGTCTCACTCATAGAATTATGATGTTAAATTGTCTCACTCACAGAATTATGGTATTAAATTGTCTCACTGACAGAATTATGATGTTAAATTGTCTCACTCATAGAATTATGATGTTAAATTGTCTCACTGACAGAAATATGGTGTTTAATTGTCTCACTCTCAGAATTATGATGTTAAATTGTCTCACTCATAGAATTACGGTGTTAAATTATCTCACTCACAGAATTATGGTGTTAAATTGTCTCACTCACAGAATTATGGTGTTAAATTTTCTCACTCACAAAATTATGGTGTTAAATTGTCTCACTCACAGAATTATGGTGTTAAATTGTCTCACTCACAGAATTATGATGTTAAATTGTCTTACTCACAGAATTATGATGTTAAATTTTCTCACTCATAGAATTATGGTGTTATATTGTCTCACTCACAGAATTATGGTGTTAAATTGTCTCACTCACAGAATTATGATGTTAAATTATCTCACTCACAGAATTATGATGTTAAATTGTCTCACTGACAGAATTATGGTGTTAAATTGTCTCACTGACAGAATTATGGTGTTAAATTGTCTCACTGACAAATTATGCTGTTAAATTGTCTCACTGACAGAATTATGATGTTAAATTGTCTCACTGACAGAATTATGATGTTAAATTGTCTCACTCAAAGAATTATGATGTTAAATTGTCTCATTCATAGAATTATGGTGTTAAAGTGTGTCACTCACAGAATTATGATGTTAAATTGTCTCACTCACAGAATTATGGTGTTAAATTGTCTCACTGACAGAATTATGATGTTAAATTGTCTCACTGACAGAATTATGATGTTAAATTATCTCACTCATAAAATTATGGTGTTGAATTGTCTCACTCACAGAATTATGGTGTTAATTTGTCTCACTCACAGAATTATGGTGTTAAATTGTCTCACTCACAGAATTACGGTGTTAAATTGTCTCACTCATAGAATTATGGTGTTAAAATGTGTCACTCACAGAATTATGGTGTTAAATTGTCTCACTCACAGAATTATGGTGTTAAATTGTCTTACTCACAGAATTATGGTGTTAAATTTTCTCACTCATAGAATTATGGTGTTAAATTGTCTCACTCACAGAATTATGATGTTACATTGTCTCACTCACAGAATTATGATGCTAAATTGTATCACTCACAGAATTATGGTGTTAAATTGTCTTACTCACAGAATTATGGTGTTAAATTTTCTCACTCATAGAATTATGGTGTTAAATTGTCTCACTCACAGAATTATGATGTTAAATTGTCTCACTCACAGCATTATGATGTTACATTGTCTCACTCACAGAATTATGATGCTAAATTGTATCACTCACAGAATTATGGTGTTAAATTGTCTCACTCATAGAATTATGATGTTAAATTGTCTCACTCACAGAATTATGATGTTAAATTTTCTCACTCATAGAATTATGATGTTAAATTATCTCACTCACAGAATTATGAAGTTAAATTGTCTCACTGACAGAATTATGCTGTTAAATTGTCTCACTGACAGAATTATGGTGTTAAATTGTCTCACTGACAAATTCTGCTGTTAAATTGTCTCACTGACAGAATTATGATGTTAAATTGTCTCACTCACAGCATTATGATGTTAAATTGTCTCACTCAAAGAATTATGATGTTAAATTGTCTCATTCATAGAATTATGGTGTTAAAGTGTGTCACTCACAGAATTATGATGTTAAATTGTCTCACTCACAGAATTATGGTGTTAAATTGTCTCACTGACAGAATTATGATGTTAAATTGTCTCACTCACAGAATTATGATGTTAAATTATCTCACTCATAAAATTATGGTGTTAAATTGTCCCACTCACAGAATTATGGTGTTAATTTGTCTTACTCACAGAATTATGGTGTTAAATTGTCTCACTCACAGAATTACGGTGCTAAATTGTCTCACTCATAGAATTATGGTGATAAATTGTCTCACTCATAGAATTATGATGTTAAATTGTCTCACTCACAGAATTATGATGTTAAATTGTCTCACTCATAGAATTATGGTGTTAAAATGTGTCACTCACAGAATTATGGTGTTAAATTGTCTCACTCACAGAATTATGGTGTTAAATTGTCTTACTCACAGAATTATGGTGTTAAATTTTCTCACTCATAGAATTATGGTGTTAAATTGTCTCATTCACAGAATTATGATGTTAAATTGTCTCACTCATAGAATTATGATGTTAAATTGTCTCACTCACAGAATTATGATGCTAAATTGTATCACTCACAGAATTATGGTGTTAAATTGTCTCACTCTTAGAATTATGATGTTAAATTGTCTCACTCACAGAATTATGATGTTAAATTTTCTCACTCATAGAATTATGATGTTAAATTGTCTCACTCACAGAATTATGGTGTTAAATTGTCTCACTCATAGAATTATGATTTAAATTGACTCACTCATAGAATTATGATGTTAAATTTTCTCACTCATAGAATTATGATGTTAAATTGTCTCACTCACAGAATTATGGTGTTAAATTGTCTCACTCATAGAATTATGATGTTAAATTGACTCACTTTATTTTAACATGTCTTTGTTGTCCATAAAAAATCTTCCAATTTTACCGTGGCCAGGGGCATCATGTCATCTTAAAATGTTTTCCCGATTCACAGCCATGTTTATGTGAGAATGGAGCTTTGCTAAGACACACAAGCGTTCTTCCGTCATTGTTGGCCTTATCCAGGTCTTAAGTATGCACCGTCATTGTTGGCCTTACTCAGGTCTTAAGTATGCGCCGTCATTGTTGGCCTTACCCAGGTCTTAAGATTGCGCCGTCATTGTTGACCTTTCCAGGTCTTAAGTATGTGCCGTCATTGTTGGCCTTATCCAGGTCTTAAGTATGCGTCGTCATTGTTGGCCTTACCCAGGTCTTATGTATGCGCCGTCATTGCTGACCTTACCCAGGTCTTAAGTATGCGCCGTCATTGTTGGCCTTACCCAGGTCTTAAGTATGCGCCGTCATTGTTGGCCTTACCCAGGTCTTAAGTATGCGCCGTCATTGTTGGCCTTACCCAGGTCTTAGGTATACGCAAGTCCGGGAATGAGCGTTTGCAACATACAGACGTGACTGGAAGAACAATCAACAATTTAAAAATAGTATGACAAAGGTCTTTGTCAGCAAGTTTTAGTGCAGATTGCAGACCAGGTATATTTTGATGAACAGGATTATCACCAACTTTAAATCTCCACCGAAAAGTCTCCCTTACACATCAATAAAATCACCTCCTGTGTGACTTTCTAGTTTTGGATTTTCCGCCGATTCGCCAATCACTGCAATAATTGTTTCAAAGGTAAGAAACATTAATAAGTTTACCCTCTTCTCACCGACTTGTTCCTTTATTCGTATGTGGCAGGTTTCATACGGGGGCTTCTCAAGTAAAACGAAGAGAAGCTAACCCGATCCTTTAATTTCACGTTCCGCTATATAGATGTCCTTTCACTAAATAATTCTAGGTTTGGTGATTTCGTTGATCGCATCTATCCCATTGAGCTTGAAATAAAGAATACCACAGATACAGAGAGGTCTGCTTCATACCTTGACATACACCTCGAATTTGACAGTGAGGGGCGGTTAAGAACGAACATTTACGACAAAGAGATAATTCCAATTTTCCCATTGTGAACTATCCATTTATATGTAGCAACATTCCAGCAGCACCTGCCTATTGAGTATACATATATATCTCTCGGTTGATACGATATTCCAGAGTTTGTGGTTCCTATCAGGATTTCCTTGATATAGTGTTGCTGCTAACAAGGAAGCTGCTGAACCAAGGGTTCTTATTGGCTAAGTTGAAATCATCACTTCGAAAGATTTACGGTCGCCACCATGACTTGGTTGACCGTTATGGAATATCTTTTGTCACATGTGACCACGGAGATGTTCCATTCGTCGTTAACATTTTCCGGCCTTTTCCTCAATCATGACTAATTACCGGGTTTGTAACTAGACTAACAATACGGGTGCCGCCAGTTGAGCAGAAACTGCTCACCGTTCCGGAGCACCTGCCTTCACCTCGTTTTTTAGTGGGGTTCGTGTTACTCGATCTATAGTGTTATTTTTAGTAGATCGTTGTCTGTCCTTTTGTCCTTTTTATTTTGGCTATTGTGTTTTCTGTTCTTCTTTCTTAGATTTACGGATTTTTATTGTCCCTTGAAACCCTTCTTACCTTTCAGGGGCACATTAGTTCACCACCATTTGTGTGGGGTTCGCATAGTTCAATGTGTAGTTTTTTGTGCAGTGTTTTGTTGATCGTTATTGGTCTTTTTGTTCTATCATTTTCGGCCATTGTATTGGCTGACCTTCAGATTAAGACTTCTGATGTTTTATTATTTTCGATCATTGTATTGGCTGGCCTTCAGCTTAAGACTTCTCATGTTCTATTATTTTCGGCCATTGTATTGGCTGACCTTCAGATTAAGATTTCTGATGTTTTATTATTTTCGGCCATTGTATTGGCTGGCCTTCAGATAACGTCATCTGATGTTCTGTTATTTTCGGCCATTGTATTGGCTGACCTTCAGATTAAGACTTCTGATGTTCTATTATTTTCGATCATTGTATTGGCTGGCCTTCAGCTTAAGACTTCTCATGTTCTATTATTTTCGGCCATTGTATTGGCTGACCTTCAGATTAAGATTTCTGATGTTTTATTATTTTCGGCCATTGTATTGGCTGGCCTTCAGATAACGTCATCTGATGTTCTGTTATTTTCGGCCATTGTATTGGCTGGCCTTCAGATTACGACTTCTGATGTTCTGTTATTTTCGGCCATTGTATTGGCTGACCTTCAGATTAAGACTTCTAATGTTTTATTATTTTCGGCCATTGTATTGGCTGGCCTTCAGATAACGTCATCTGATGTTCTGTTATTTTCGGCCATTGTATTGGCTGGCTTTCAGATTACGACTTCTGATGTTCTATTATTTTCGGCCATTGTATTGGGTGATCTTCAGATTAAGACTTCTGATGTTCTATTATTTTCGGTCATTGTATTGACTGGCCTTCAGATTAAGACTTCTGATGTTCTTTTATTTTCGGTCATTGTATTGGTTGACCTTCGGATTAAGACTTCTGATTTTCTATTATTTTCGGCCATTGTATTGGCTGGCCTTCGATTTAAGACTTTTGATGTTCTATTTTTTTCGGTAATTGTATTGGCTGACCTTCAGATTAAGACTTCTGATGTTCTATTATTTTCGGCCATTGTATTGGCTGGCCTTCAGATTAAGACTTCTCATGTTCTATTATTTTCGGCCTTTGTATTGGCTGGCCTTCAGCTTAAGACTTCTGATGTTCTATTATTTTCGGTCATTGTATTGACTGGCCTTCAGATTGAGACTTCTGATGTTCTATTATTTTCGGCCATTGTATTGGCTGGTCTTCAGATTAAGACTTCTCATGTTCTATTATTTTCGGCCATTGTATTGGCTGGCCTTCAGATTAAGACTTCTGATGTTCTATCATTTTCGGCCATTGTATTGGCTGGCCTTCAGATTAAGACTTCTGATGTTCTATTATTTTCGGCCATTGTATTGGCTGGCCTTCAGATTAAGACTTCTGATGTTCTATTATTTTCGGCCATTGTATTGACTGGCCTTCAGATAACGTCATCTGATGTTCTGTTATTTTCGGCCATTGTATTGGCTGGCCTTCAGATTACGACTTCTGATGTTCTTTTATTTTCGGTCATTGTATTGGTTGACCTTCGGATTAAGACTTCTGATGTTCTATTATTTTCGGCCATTGTATTGGCTGGTCTTCGATTTAAGACTTTTGATGTTCTATTTTTTTCGGTAATTGTATTGGCTGACCTTCAGATTAAGACTTCTGATGTTCTATTATTTTCGGCCATTGTATTGGCTGGCCTTCAGATTAAGACTTCTCATGTTCTATTATTTTCGGCCTTTGTATTGGCTGGCCTTCAGCTTAAGACTTCTCATGTTCTATTATTTTCGGCCATTGTATTGGCTGGCCTTCAGATTAAGACTTCTGATGTTTTATTATTTTCGGCCATTGTATTGGCTGGCCTTCAGATAACGACTTCTGATGTTCTATTATTTTCGGCCATTGTATTGGCTGGCCTTCAGATTAAGACTTCTGATGTTCTATTATTTTCGGCCATTGTATTGGCTGGCCTTCAGCTTAAGACTTCTCATGTTCTATTATTTTCGGTCATTGTATTGGCTGACCTTCAGATTAAGACTTCTGATGTTCTCTTATTTTCGGCCATTTTATTGGCTGACCTTAAGATTAAGACTTCTGATTTTCTATTATTTTCGATCATTGTATTGGCTGGCCTTCAGATTAAGACTTCTCATGTTCTATTATTTTCGGCCATTGTATTGGCTGGCCTTCAGATTAAGACTTCTGATGTTCTATTATTTTCGGCCATTGTATTGGCTGGCCTTCAGATTACGACTTCGCATGTTCTATTATTTTCGGCCATTGTATTGGCTGGCCTTCAGATTAAGACTTCTGATGTTCTATTATTTTCGGCCATTGTATTGGCTGGTCTTCAGATTAAGACTTCTCATGTTCTATTATTTTCGGCCATTGTATTGGCTGGCCTTCAGATTAAGACTTCTGATGTTCTATTATTTTCGGCCATTGTATTGGCTGGTCTTCAGATTAAGACTTCTCATGTTCTATTATTTTCGGCCATTGTATTGGCTGGCCTTCAGATTAAGACTTCTGATGTTCTATCATTTTCGGCCATTGTATTGGCTGGCCTTCAGATTAAGACTTCTGATGTTCTATTATTTTCGGCCATTGTATTGGCTGGCCCTCAGATTAAGACTTCTGATGTTCTATTATTTTCGGCCATTGTATTGGCTGGCCTTCAGATTACGACTTCTGATGTTCTATTATTTTCGGCCATTGTATTGGCTGGCCTTCAGATTACGACTTCGCATGTTCTATTATTTTCGGCCATTGTATTGGCTGGCCTTCAGATTAAGACTTCTGATGTTCTATTATTTTCGGCCATTGTATTGGCTGGTCTTCAGATTAAGACTTCTCATGTTCTATTATTTTCGGCCATTGTATTGGCTGGCCTTCAGATTAAGACTTCTGATGTTCTATTATTTTCGGCCATTGTATTGGCTGGTCTTCAGATTAAGACTTCTCATGTTCTATTATTTTCGGCCATTGTATTGGCTGGCCTTCAGATTAAGACTTCTGATGTTCTATCATTTTCGGCCATTGTATTGGCTGGCCTTCAGATTAAGACTTCTGATGTTCTATTATTTTCGGCCATTGTATTGGCTGGCCCTCAGATTAAGACTTCTGATGTTCTATTATTTTCGGCCATTGTATTGGCTGGCCTTCAGATTACGACTTCTGATGTTCTATTATTTTCGGCCATTGTATTGGCTGGCCTTCAGATTACGACTTCTGATGTTCTGTTATTTTCGGCCAATGTATTGGCTGGCCTTCAGATTAAGACCTCTGATGTTCTATTATTTTCCGCCATTGTATTGGCTTGCCTTCAGATTACGACTTTTGATGTTCTGTTATTTTCGGCCATTGTATTGGCTGGCCTTCCGATTACGACTGCTGATATTCTATTATTTTCGGCCATTGTATTGGCTGATCTTCAGATTAAGACTTCTGATGTTCTGTTATTTTCGGCCATTGTATTGGCTGGCCTTCAGATTACGATTTCTAATGTTCTATTATTTTTGGCCATTGCATTGGTTGATCTTCAGATTACGACTTCTGATGTTCTATTATTTTCGGCCATTGTATTGGCTGGCCTTCAGATTACGACTTCTGATGTTCTATTATTTTGGGCCATTGTATTGGCTGGCCTTCGATTTAAGACTTCTGATGCTCTATTTTTCGGTCATTGTATTGGCTGGCCTTCAGATTACGACTTCTGATGTTCTATTATTTTCGGCCATTGTATTGGCTGGCCTTCAAATTAAGATTTCTGATGTTCTATTATTTTCGGCCATTGTTTTGGCTGGCCTTCAGATTAAGACTACTGATGTTCTATTATTTTCGGGCATTGTATTGGCTGGCCTTCAGATTACGACTTCTGATGTTCTATTATTTTGGGCCATTGTATTGGCTGGCCTTCCGATTACGACTTCTGATGTTCTATTATTTTCGGCCATTGTATTGGCTGGCCTTCAGATTACGACTTCTGATCTTCTATTATTTTCGGCCATTGTATTGGCTGGCCTTCAGATTACGACTTCTGATCTTCTATTATTTTCGGCCATTGTATTGCCTGGCCTTCAGATTACGACTTCTGATGTTCTGTTATTTTCGGCCATTGTATTGGCTGACCTTCCGATTACGACTTCTGATGTTCTATTATTTTCGGCCATTGTATTGGCTGATCTTCAGATTAAGACTTCTGATGCTCTGTTATTTTCGGCCATTGTATTGGTTGACCTTCGGATTAAGACTTCTGATGTTCTATTATTTTCGGCCATTGTATTGGCTGGCCTTCAAATTGAGACTTCTGATGTTCTATTATTTTCGGCCATTGTATTGGCTGGTCTTCAGATTAAGACTTCTCATGTTCTATTATTTTCGGCCATTGTATTGGCTGGCCTTCAGATTAAGACTTCTGATGTTCTATTATTTTCGGCCATTGTATTGGCTGGCCTTCAGATTAAGAGTTCTGATGTTCTATTATTTTCCGCCATTGTATTGGCTGGTCTTCAGATTACGACTTCTGATGTTCTATTATTTTCCGCCATTGTATTGGCTGGAGTTCAGATTACGACTTCTGATGTTCTATTATTTTCGGCCATTGTATTGGCTGGCCTTCAGATTACGACTTCTGATGTTCTATTATTTTCGGCCATTGTATTGGCTGACCTTCAGATTAAGACTTCTGATGTTCTATCATTTTCGGCCATTGTATTGGCTGGCCTTCAGATTACGACTTCTGATCTTCTATTATTTTCGGCCATTGTATTGCCTGGCCTTCAGATTACGACTTCTGATGTTCTGTTATTTTCGGCCATTGTATTGGCTGGCCTTCAGATTAAGACCTCTGATGTTCTATTATTTTCGGCCAATGTATTGGCTAGCCTTCAGATTACGACTTTTGATGTTCTGTTATTTTCGGCCATTGTATTGGCTGGCCTTCCGATTACGACTTCTGATGTTCTATTATTTTCGGCCATTGTATTGGCTGATCTTCAGATTAAGACTTCTGATGCTCTGTTATTTTCGGCCATTGTATTGGTTGACCTTCGGATTAAGACTTCTGATGTTCTATTATTTTCGGCCATTGTATTGGCTGGCCTTCAAATTGAGACTTCTGATGTTCTATTATTTTCGGCCATTGTATTGGCTGGTCTTCAGATTAAGACTTCTCATGTTCTATTATTTTCGGCCATTGTATTGGCTGGCCTTCAGATTAAGACTTCTGATGTTCTATTATTTTCGGCCATTGTATTGGCTGGCCTTCAGATTAAGAGTTCTGATGTTCTATTATTTTCGGCCATTGTATTGGCTGGTCTTCAGATTACGACTTCTGATGTTCTATTATTTTCCGCCATTGTATTGGCTGGAGTTCAGATTACGACTTCTGATGTTCTATTATTTTCGGCCATTGTATTGGCTGGCCTTCAGATTACGACTTCTGATGTTCTATTATTTTTGGCCATTGTATTGGCTGACCTTCAGATTAAGACTTCTGATGTTCTATCATTTTCGGCCATTGTATTGGCTGGCCTTCAGATTAAGACTTCTGATGTTCTATTATTTTCGGTCATTGTATTGGCTGGCCTTCAGATTAAGACTTCTGATGTTCTATTATTTTCGGCCATTGTATTGGCTGGCCTTCAGATTACGACTTCTGATGTTCTATTATTTTCGGTCATTGTATTGGCTGGCCTTCAGATTACGACTTCTGATGTTCTGTTATTTTCGGCCATTGTATTGGCTGGCCTTCAGATTAAGACCTCTGATGTTCTATTATTTTCCGCCATTATATTGGCTTGCCTTCAGATTACGACTTTTGATGTTCTGTTATTTTCGGCCATTGTATTGGCTGGCCTTCCGATTACGACTTCTGATGTTCTGTTATTTTCGGCCATTGTATTGGCTGGCCTTCAGATTACGACTTCTAATGTTCTATTACTTTCGGCCATTGCATTGGCTGATCTTCAGATTACGACTTCTCATGTTCTATTATTTTCGGCCATTGTATTGTCTGGCCTTCAAATTAAGATTTCTGATGTTCTATTATTTTCGGCCATTGTTTTGGCTGGCCTTCAGATTAAGACTTCTGATGTTCTATTATTTTCGGGCATTGTATTGGCTGGCCTTCAGATTACGACTTCTGATGTTCTATTATTTTGGGCCATTGTATTGGCTGGCCTTCAGATTACGACTTCTGATGTTCTATTATTTTCGGCCATTGTATTGGCTGGCCTTCAGATTACGACTTCTGATGTTCTATTATTTTCGGCCATTGTATTGCCTGGCCTTCAGATTACGACTTCTGATGTTCTGTTATTTTCGGCCATTGTATTGGCTGGCCTTCAGATTAAGACCTCTGATGTTCTATTATTTTCGGCCATTGTATTGGCTGGCCTTCAGATTACGACTTTTGATGTTCTGTTATTTTCGGCCATTGTATTGGCTGGCCTTCCGATTACGACTTCTGATGTTCTATTATTGTCGGCCATTGTATTGGCTGATCTTCAGATTAAGACTTCTGATGTTCCTTTATTTTCGGCCATTGTATTGGCTGGCCTTCAGGTTACGACTTCTGATGTTCTATTATTTTCGGCCATTGCATTGGCTGATCTTCAGATTACGACTTCTGATGTTCTATTATTTTGCGCCATTGTATTGGCTGGCCTTCAGATTAAGGCTTCTGATGTTCTATTATTTTCGGCCATTGTATTGGCTGGCCTTCAGATTACGACTTCTGATTTTCTATTATTTTGGGCCAATGATATCTTATAAGTAAATCACCATGTTTGAACAATTTCGGCACATAGGATAAAGAGCTACATTTTGTTCTGAATATTACTGTTTATGGAAGAATGTGTTTATTCACAACTTTAATGCTAAATGTCTATGGTGTTACAATTTTTATGGTAACACCAAGGACAGTAACACCACAGACAAACAGGTAAGTATTTTTAGGATAAAATGAAAATAATTTCTCCCTGGCTATATTCTATATGTATATCCTGTGAAGAATATCAAATGTAATGTATTGTATGCTTTAATATTTTGTTCAATTCTAACAAGAAGAAGTAAAGAGAAGTACACCACAGACATGCAATTTTTATGGGTCACTTTTGTTTTTGTCGTCTGCATATGTCATGATACAGGAAATAAGCAAAGGGAGAAACTATATTTGCTTAAAATATGACAAGACAGATGACTCTTACCCAGCCTTAATAAGAAAGGTAACACCACAGACATGAAATTACATAACAGCAGGTATATGCTCATTTTCTTTTAAATTTCAATATATATCAAGCAAAAATAATGTTGTGCTATTAGAGCTTTACGAATAGTTCAAAAATAATATAAAGATCGAATAAAATTATTACATATGAATAGTACAATTGACCAGAAGTAAGTAATTCTGGAAAAATAACAAGTAACATCAAGGTAAAAACAGGTCTTTATGTAGCAAGTATAAATTCGCAATTGGACCATTCTGAATTTAGATGGTAAAACTATGGAAAGCTGATGTGCCTTCAGGCAAAACATGTTTTTTTTTCAATCAATTTGGTTGATATTTGTCTTTTAATTGCGTAATAACAGAAAAGTACGTGTTTTTTTATAATGACCCAAATATACTTTATTAAAGCACTGTCTTAAAATGTGAAGATTAAGTAATCGTTGATAAACTAGTGAAAGGCTTCGTTAAACTCTGTCCCAGTTTTCAAGCCTAATATACATTACACTATATTAATATTGTATTTCTACATGTATTGTGTAGAGTAAGTTTGTTTAGTTCTAATTCTTATTTCAGTTCAGCAAATCAAACAAACGGTGTATTGTATTCATCTACTTCATACAATGTTTCACTACAAAATATATGCAAAATATAAATAGAATGTAATTATGATAGGATTTGCTAAGCTATATATTGAATTTTATTTTCTCCCCATGCTTCCGAATTTCGCGTTAATTGCATTTGGATCAAATGTTCCACTGCCTCCTGTATTCCCACCTTTGTCTCCTCCACTACCAAATCCATTTCCTCCGAATCCATCAGATGATCCCCCACTTCCAGATCCGCTACCAAATCCTGCACTTCCTCCAAAACCTCCTGTACTCCCAACTTTGTCTCCTCCACTACCAAATCCACTTCCTCCAAATCCACCAGATGATCCACCACTTCCAGATCCGCTACCGAATCCTGCACTACCTCCAAAACCTCCTGTACTGCCACCTTTGTCTCCTCCACTACCAAATCCACTTCCTCCAAATCCACCAGATGATTCGCCACTTCCAGATCCGCTACCAAATCCTGCATTTCCTCCAAAACCTCCTGTACTCCCACCTTTGTCTCCTCCACTACCAAATCCACTTCCTCCGAATCCACCAGATGATCCGCCACTTCCAGATCCGCTACCAAATCCTGCACTTCCTCCAAAACCTCCTGTATTCCCACCTTTGTCTCCTCCACTACCAAATCCACTTCCTCCGAATCCACCAGTTGATCCGCCACTTCCTGATCCGCTACCAAATCCTGCACTTCCTCCAAAACCTCCTGTATTCCCACCTTTGTCTCCTCCACTACCAAATCCACTTCCTCCGAATCCACCTGATGATCCGCCACTTCCAGATCCGCTACCAAACCCACTTCCTCCAAATCCACCAGATGATCCGCCACTTCCTGATCCGCTACCAAATCCTGCACTTCCTCCAAAACCTCCTGTACTCCCACCTTTGTCTCCTCCACTACCAAATCCACTTCCTCCAAATCCACCTGATGATCCGCCACTTCCAGATCCGCTACCAAACCCACTTCCTCCAAATCCACCAGATGATCCGCCACTTCCAGATCCGCTACCAAATCCTGCACTTCCTCCAAAACCTCCTGTGCTCCCACCTTTGTCTCCTCCACTACCAAATCCACTTCCTCCGAATCCACCAGATGATCCGCCACTTCCAGATCCGCTACCAAATCCTGCACTTCCACCAAAACCTCCTGTACTCCCACCTTTGTCTCCTCCACTACCAAATCCACTTCCACCAAATCCACCAGATGATCCCCCACTTCCTGATCCGCTACCAAACCCACTTCCTCCGAATCCACCAGATGATCCGCCACTTCCTGATCCACTACCAAATCCTGCACTACCACCGAATCCTCCTGAACTTCCACCGTTATCTCCTCCACTACCAAAACCACTTCCTCCAAATCCACCAATGCCAGATCCGCTACCTCCTGATCCACCAGTAGACGATGATACCCCACTGCCACTATTTCCAAAGGCTAACGCATTTGGATCAAAGCTTCCTACAAAATAATAAAATGTCATGTAACTGTTTTATAAACAATAATCGAGAACAATTATAGCCATTGTTTAATTAAGAAATAAATCATGGAAGCCAGAATGTGTTGGGAGTTTTAACATGGATTGGCGGATATTAGTATTTTATCCCGAGCCAGAAGCGAGGGATAAAATTTACTAATATCCGCCAATTCATGTTAAAACTCAAAACACATTCTGGCTTCCATGATTTATTTCGATTCTGATATGTCTAAGAGTACAAATACGGTAGTATATACTTTGATTGGAAGACGGTAATTTATGTTTACGCTTGCGGAAAATGTCGCACACAATTTATGTAACTCGAATAATACTGCGCCCTCTATCGGCATTATTCGGGTTACAATTTATGTTGCCAATGAAAAAGTCAGATTCAAATCAAATCAAAATCAAAATCAAAATCAAATCAAAAAGTTTTATTTAAAGTCGGTACATTTTATAACAATCACCGGCGCATGTGCTAATGAGATTATACCGAATGGATAACTCGCTCGTTTGTTAACAAAGCGAAAGAAGGAGGTATGTTAGAATAAAGAATAATCAACAACACTTACGTCAGCCATTTAAGGATTGATCGCAATTTTTGTTCGGTTCATGAAGAAATAACCTCAACCAGGTTGTACACACCGTGTAACCCGCCTAGCGGGTTACCCAAGGGTGTCTACAACCTGATTGAGGTTATTTCGAATGAACAGAACAAATAATTTCGATCAATCCTTATAAATTATTTCAAACTTTTTTTGCTATGATATTGAAAAATATATTAATTTTTTCAAAATAAGGCAAATTATCGGAAGCAAATTCAAATAACCCCAAAGGTGCCTCATTTAAAGAAAATCACCGGATGACTACGACAAGCGACGCCTTGAGAACGACGTCTGTTTTCAGATTCCGTACATTAGAAAATAACCTCAACTTTTTAAAACAATCAAAACACGTATAAAATGATATGTGACTCTAAAATTAATTTATTGATTAAGAAACAATAAACTATAACAATTACAGTAACTATTTATTTATGAAATAATGCATGGAAGCCATAGTTTGTATCAAGATTTAACATCGGTAATATTACTCTCGTAAATATTTTATGACGAGCGAGTGATAAAATGTAACGAAAATAATGTTATCCTTGATAAAACGTTATGCAAACTATGGCTTCCATGAATTATGTCGATTCTAGTTATAGCAAGAATTCTGAGAGTATTGCACATAGCAGTACATTGTCCCCTACCGGCCGCAAAAATCAGAGGACCTAAAATATTAGTAGTATCACCTTGCAGTGACTAGATTTTAAAATACAAGTTCAAGGGCCATAACTCAGCCAAAAAATCATTCGACCGGAACGAAATTCGAACTTAAACTGTAACTCATCTAGATATAGCCACATACTAAATATCAAGTCAATATATCAAAGGACGTCAAAAAAAAAGTCCGGACAACTTAAAATTTTAATGTGACGGACGGACAGACTGACAGATGGACAGACGGACGGAACCTAAAACTATAATCCCACTTCGGCTTTCGCCGGTAGGGGACTAAAAATGTAACTTATATTTTGAAGTGGAAGTCAATAATGGAAATGCATGTGATAACAAAATCCACGAACCTTCATGCTTACAGTGATTTTTCCTACATAGATAATTAGACGATGATGTAATTAAATTACTGATATTGATGGAATTTTGAACTTAGCTACTCAAACAAATAAAATGCTCACAAAGTCGTAAAATAGATCAGTAACCTGCTTGTGTTGGTGTCACCAGCGTTCCTTGTAAACTTCGTCACCAGAAGACGACAAATTACAAACGTGAAAGTCGATAGATAGTTGTTTTAAATTTTTTTCGAAAAAATTATATGACAAGAAACAATTCGAAAATGTTTATGTTTGTATGCGCCACGGTACTGTCTGAATACATGAATTTACTTAGGAATTTTGTTTATAATTTGCTCGTCAATACGCATGTGCGAATTAAAATATATCGGGAGTTTTATCACGTTATTATTAATATAGCCAATGAAGTACGTCATCTTATCGTGGCGACCCTCGTTGTTTAATGTTTTTACATCATACTTCATGCATTATTATAAAATTTAGCTCAATGTTATTTCAAGAATAATAATAATAATAATAATAATAATAATTCAAAGCATTTTTTTTTCAATTTTAAGCTGATAATTTATGTGCTAGTGTGATATTGTCCAATAAATTATTTTAAGAGGTTTGATGATGATACTATGTTCAACACAAGCTATAGAGTTGTTGTTTAATCGTTGTCAATTTGAGTGTACAGTTCTTTGAAGCTTTACAGTTATCTGTGTTTTATATGCATAAGAACTACATTTTCAACATGAACGCTTCATTGCAAATGTACTTCGGTCAACGCTTTCATACCCCAATGAAGCTTCAAAAGAATGCATTCAATTCTTAATTGTTGTACGTCTGTATCTGTTTGTACATCACTATGTTGTACGTCTGTATCGGCATTATCGTCGCTTCTGGCAAAACAACTGCCTGCCATCGATCGCATACGGAATAGATTACGCCATCACGAAAGCAGTGTGTACAAAGTAATGACATATTCTTTATACATATTGAGGACCACTGCCACGGAACAGTGACATAACAGCATACAATCATAGTACCCTTAACTGGTTGGGCATGACATAACAGCATACATTCATAGTACCCTTAACTGGTTGGGCATGACATAACAGCATACAGTCATAGTACCCTTAACTGGTTGGGCATGACATAACAGCATACAGTCATAGTACCCTTAACTGGTTGTGCATGACATCACAGCATACAGTCATAGTACCCTTAACTGGTAGGGCATTCCACTCAGTCATAGTACCTTACCTGGTTGGGCATTCCACTCAGTCATAGTACCCTTAACTGGTTGGGCATGACATAACAGCATACAGTCAGAGTACCCTTAACTGGTTGGGCATGAAATCACAGCATACAGTCATAGTACCCTTAACTGGTTGGGCATTCCACTCAGTCATAGTACCCTTACTACCTGGTTGGACATTCCACTCAGTCATAGTATCCTTACCTGGTTGGGCAATCCATTCAGTCATAGTATCCTTAACTGGTTGGGCATGACATAACAGCATACAGTCAGAGTACCCTTAACTGGTTGGGCATGACATAACAGCATACAGTCATAGTACCCTTAACTGGTTGTGCATTTCACTCAGTCAATTGTCGCTGTGATATGATGAGCTAAGTTCATACATTACCTTTTGGCTTGATGAATACATTTCACCTTGTAAGTTGAAGAAAACATTCCACCTCCCTACATGTACATTGTGAGTTAATGAGTTTACTTCATACTTTACCTTGTGAGTTGGTGAGTTTACTTCATACTTTACCTTGTGAGTTAATGAGCTTACTTCATACTTTACCTTGTGAGTTAATGAGTTTACTTCATACTTTACCTTGTGAGTTAATGAGTTTACTTCATACTTTACCTTGTGAGTTGGTGAGTTTACTTCATACTTTACCTTGTGAGTTAATGAGTTTACTTCATACTTTACCTTGTGAGTTAATGAGTTTACTTCATACTTTACCTTGTGAGTTAATGAGTTTACTTCATACTTTACCTTGTGAGTTAATGAGTTTACTTCATACCTTACATTGTGAGTTGGTGAGTTTACTTCATACTTTACCTTGTGAGTTAATGAGTAGAGGAAGAAATAATAATATTAAGACAAATGTCGTCATGTTGACACATGGAACAGAGAAGACAACCTGGCTTATCTTATAGGAAGGTTACTTTATCTACTGATAAATAGTGCAGGTCAAAGTTACTTAACTGGGTCTACATCTATAGCCCAATTACAACTGACTTGTTTCTTGTCGGTTTTATCTATTTATGGATCGCGATGGGTTTCTTAAAGAAGAGTTTGAAGATACCAAAGGGGTAGTCAGAATCCGTATATCGAAGAACAACAGACAACACAATGGTCAAAAGAAAAAGGGCAAAAGGACAAACAACGATCTACAAAACATACATATAAAACTAAAGATCAAGTAACACGAACCCCACTAAAAACCGGGGATGAACTCAGGTGCTCCGGAGGGGTAAGCTGGGAGATGCCAAGGTAGTAAACTTTTCCTTTATTTGTACAAAGAATGAAAACATTGGTGCATGGAAAACAACAATAGAGTAAGTGTAAAGAGGATGAACGGTGAAACTATCTTATGTCCCAAATAACTAAAGAGGATGAACGGTGAAACTATCTTATGTCCCAAATAACTAAAGAGGATGAACGGTGAAACTATCTTATGTCCCAAATAACTAAAGAGGATGAACGGTGAAACAATCTTATGTCCCAAATAACTAAAGAGGATGAACGGTGAAACTATCTTATGTCCCAAATAACTAAAGAGGATGAACGGTGAAACTATCTTATGTCTCAAATAACTAAAGAGGATGAACGGTGAAACTATCTTATGTCCCAAATAACTAAAGAGGATGAACGGTGAAACTATCGTATGTCCCAAATAACTAAAGAGGATGAACGGTGAAACTATCTTATGTCTCAAATAACTAAAGAGGATGAACGGTGAAACTATCTTATGTCTCAAATAACTAAAGAGGATGAACAGTAAAACTATCTTATGTCCCAAATAACTAAAGAGGATGAACGGTGAAACTATCTTATGTCCCAAATAACTAAAGAGGATGAACGGTGAAACTATCTTATGTCTCAAATAACTAAAGAGGATGAACGGTGAAACTATCTTATGTCCCAAATAACTAAAGAGGATGAACGGTGAAACTATCTTATGTCCTAAATAACTAAAGAGGATGAACGGTGAAACTATCTTATGTCCCAAATAACTAAAGAGGATGAACGGTGAAACTATCTTATGTCCCAAATAACTAAAGAGGATGAACGGTGAAACTATCTTATGTCCCAAATAACTAAAGAGGATGAACGGTGAAACTATCTTATGTCTCAAATAACTAAAGAGGATGAACGGTGAAACTATCTTATGTCCCAAATAACTAAAGAGGATGAACGGTGAAACTATCTTATGTCCCAAATAACTAAAGAGGATGAACGGTGAAACTATCTTGTGTCCCAAATAACTAAAGAGGATGAACGGTGAGACTATCTTATGTCTCAAATAACTAAAGAGGATGAACGGTGAGACTATCTTATGTCTCAAATAACTAAAGAGGATGAACGGTGAAACTATCTTGTGTCTCAAATAACTAAAGAGGATGAACGGTGAAACTATCTTGTGTCTCAAATAACTAAAGAGGATGAACGGTGAAACTATCTTATGTCTCAAATAACTAAAGAGGATGAACGGTGACACTATCTTGTGTCCCAAATAACTAAAGAGGATGAACGGTGAGACTATCTTATGTCTCAAATAACTAAAGAGGATGAACGGTGACACTATCTTGTGTCCCAAATAACTAAAGAGGATGAACGGTGACACTATCTTGTGTCCCAAATAACTAAAGAGGATGAACGGTGAAACTATCTTATGTCTCAAATAACTAAAGAGGATGAACGGTGACACTATCTTGTGTCCCAAATAACTAAAGAGGATGAACGGTGAAACTATCTTATGTCCCAAATAACTAAAGAGGATGAACGGTGACACTATCTTGTGTCCCAAATAACTAAAGAGGATGAACGGTGACACTATCTTGTGTCCCAAATAACTAAAGAGGATGAACGTGAGACTATCTTGTGTCCCAAATAACTAAAGAGGATGAACGGTGAGACTATCTTATGTCTCAAATAACTAAAGAGGATGAACGGTGAAACTATCTTGTGTCTCAAATAACTAAAGAGGATGAACGGTGAAACTATCTTATGTCTCAAATAACTAAAGAGGATGAACGGTGACACTATCTTGTGTCCCAAATAACTAAAGAGGATGAACGGTGAGACTATCTTATGTCCCAAATAACTAAAGAGGATGAACGGTGACACTATCTTGTGTCCCAAATAACTAAAGAGGATGAACGGTGACACTATCTTGTGTCCCAAATAACTAAAGAGGATGAACGGTGAGACTATCTTGTGTCCCAAATAACTAAAGAAGATGAACGGTGAGACTATCTTATGTCTCAAATAACTAAAGAGGATGAACGGTGAAACTATCTTGTGTCTCAAATAACTAAAGAGGATGAACGGTGAAACTATCTTATGTCTCAAATAACTAAAGAGGATGAACGGTGACACTATCTTGTGTCCCAAATAACTAAAGAGGATGAACGGTGAGACTATCTTATGTCCCAAATAACTAAAGAGGATGAACGGTGACACTATCTTGTGTCCCAAATAACTAAAGAGGATGAACGGTGACACTATCCTGTGTCCCAAATAACTAAAGAGGATGAACGGTGAAACTATCTTATGTCTCAAATAACTAAAGAGGATGAACGGTGACACTATCTTGTGTCCCAAATAACTAAAGAGGATGAACGGTGAGACTATCTTATGTCCCAAATAACTAAAGAGGATGAACGGTGAGACTATCTTATGTCCCAAATAACTAAAGAGGATGAACGGTGACACTATCTTGTGTCCCAAATAACTAAAGAGGGTGAACGGTGAGACTATCTTGTGTCCCAAATAACTAAAGAGGATGAACGGTGAGACTATCTTATGTCCCAAATAACTAAAGAGGGTGAACGGTGAGACTATTTTATGTCCCAATTAACTAAAGAGGATGAACGGTGAGACTATCTTGTGTCCCAAATAACTAAAGAGGATGAACGGTGAGACTATCTTATGTCCCAAATAACTAAAGAGGATGAACGGTGAGACTATCTTATGTCCCAAATAACTAAAGAGGATGAACGGTGAAACTATCTTATGTCTCAAATAACTAAAGAGGATGAACGGTGACACTATCTTGTGTCCCAAATAACTAAAGAGGATGAACGGTGAGACTATCTTATGTCCCAAATAACTAAAGAGGATGAACGGTGAGACTATCTTATGTCCCAAATAACTAAAGAGGATGAACGGTGACACTATCTTGTGTCCCAAATAACTAAAGAGGATGAACGGTGACACTATCTTGTGTCCCAAATAACTAAAGAGGGTGAACGGTGAGACTATCTTGTGTCCCAAATAACTAAAGAGGATGAACGGTGAGACTATCTTATGTCCCAAATAACTAAAGAGGGTGAACGGTGAGACTATTTTATGTCCCAATTAACTAAAGAGAATGAACGGTGAGACTATCTTGTGTCCCAAATAACTAAAGAGGATGAACGGTGAGACTATCTTATGTCCCAAATAACTAAAGAGGATGAACGGTGAGACTATCTTATGTCCCAAATAACTAAAGAGGATGAACGGTGAGACTATCTTATGTCCCAAATAACTAAAGAGGGTGAACGGTGAGACTATCTTATGTCCCAAATAACTAAAGAGGATGAACGGTGAGACTATCTTGTGTCCTAAATAACTAAAGAGGATGAACGGTGAGACTATCTTATGTCCCAAATAACTAAAGAGGATGAACGGTGAGACTATCTTGTGTCCCAAATAACTAAAGAGGATGAACGGTGAGACTATCTTGGGTCCCAAATAACTAAAGAGGATGAACGGTGAGACTATTGAGTGTCCCAAATAACTAAAGAGGATGAACGGTGAGACTATATTGTGTCCCAAATAACTAAAGAGGATGAACGGTGAGACTATCTTGTGTCCCAAATAACTAAAGAGGATGAACGGTGAGACTATCTTGTGTCCCAAATAACTAAAGAGGATGAACGGTGAGACTATATTGTGTCCCAATAAAGAATTACTATTGTATTCTATGTCCTTCCTCCATTTAGGACTTCTAGTTATCCTTTGGTATCTTCAAATTGTTCTTAGCATCCATCTCAATAAAATTTAATTCTGTCAAACTTTCCCCAGATCGCAATAAAATTAAATTCTGTCAATCTTTCTCCAGATCTCAATATAATTGAATTCTGCTAAACTTTCCCCCGATCTCAAAATAATAAATTCTGTCAAACTTTTTTCAGATCTCAATATAATTAAAGTTTTTCAAACTTTCCCCAAATCACAAAGAAAAATTAATTTGTTCAATTGATATCAAACTCAATATAATTTGATTCTGTCAAACTTTCTCCAGGGCTCAATATTATTAAATTCTATAAAACTGTCCCCAGATCTTAATGTAATTAAATTCTGTCAAACTTTAGTTTTCCTCGACCTCAATATCATTGAATTCTATCAATTTTTTTCCAGATTTCAATATAATTAAATTCTGTCAAACTTTCACCAGATGTTAATATAATTAAATTCTGTCAAACTTTCTCCAGATCTCAAAATAATCAAATTCTGCCAAACTTTCTCCAGATCTTAATGTAATTAAATTCTATCAAAACTTTTTCTCGACCTCAATATCAATGAATTCTGTCAATTTTTTTCCAGATTACAATGTAATTAAATTCTGTCAAACTTTCTCCAGATCTCAATCAAATCAAATTCTGTCAAGCTTTCACAAGACCCCAAAATAGTTAAATTCTGTCAAACTTTTTCCAGATCTCAATATAATTAAATTCTGTCAAACTTTCTCCAGATCTCAAAATAATTAAATTCTGTCAAGCTTTTTCCAGATCTCAATTAAAATTAAATTCTGTCAAGCTTTCCTCAGATCTCAATAAAATTAAATTCTTTCAAGCTTTCCTCAGATCTCAATAAAAGTAAATTTTGTCAAACTTTCTCCAGATCTCAGAATAATCAAATTCTGTCAAACTTTCTCCAAATCACAATATAATTTAGATTTGTTCAAATAATTTCAAACTCTATATAATTTGATTCTGTCAAATTTTCCCCAGATCTCAATATAATTAAATTCTGTCAAACTTTCCCCAGATCTCAATATACAAATGTAATTAAATTCTGTCAAACATTCCCCAGATCTCAATATAATTAAAATCTCTCAAACTTTCCCCCGATCTCAATATCATTATAAATTCTGTCAAACTTTTTCCAGGTCTCAAAATAATTTACTTCTGTCAAGTTTTTCGCATTTCTCAATATAATTTAATTTTGTCCAACAGATCTCTAACTCAATATAATTTAATACAGTCCAACTAATCCCAGATCTTAATGTTCTTTACCTATAGTAACACATGTACATACGTCTCTATCTATTCAATAGTAGTATATAAAATAACAGTAAACCCTTGTTGTGATTGATGTTATCAATCACATTCATCTATATTATCTCTTTATATATTAAAATCAACATATATACTGTTATAACCTCGGATGCTGTGCATAGGAGATAAACACAATAAATGTATATTACATATAAACATCAAAACTGATTATCACGTGACATCGATTTATTTGATTACTTCTTCCTATACAATTTTACAGAAAGACGTCATGGGTTAAAGCTATTCATTCAGGTAATGAAGAAAACTTCTAAAATTTGATACGAACAGCTGTGACGATTATCATTTTCTGTTGCCTTGGTCATATAATCTGTACCTTGAAAACAAGAGTAAGTATTACAGTAAATAGATATGGGATTATCATTTATACCTATCTAGACATTTTCTATAGTATTTTGTCCCAATTTTTTCTTCATTAAAGCATCGTATAGTGGTTATCTTTGTAACTTTCATCATTTTTTCATTTTTATTTTAACAGAAATGCTGATGAAACTTGACGGAGTGCTGGTAATACTTGCCTTGTTCTCGGTTGTTTTCGTTGAAGGTAAGATTCTCCAATGGTTCACCTTTATTGTGCCATGTTGCCATTATATAAATCAGTTTGTAAGAAAATAATAAAGAAATATTTCATTTCGTAATTTGGAAACAGTTAGCTAAAGAAACAAAGATAGTATAAATGGTAATACAAACATAGACCTCAATCTATATAGTAGACAGATCCTCTTATTTCACCTTCCAATATATGATGTCCTTTCACTATTTCCAACAAAAAAAAAGAGTTTGAAGATATCAAAGGGGCAACCAGAATGCGTATATCGAAGAAGAACAGACAACACAATGGCCAAAAGAAAAAGTACAAAAGGACAAACAACGATCTACGAAACATACATACAAAACCAAAGATCGAGTAACACGAACCTCAATAAAAACCGGGGATGAACGCAGGTGCTGCGGAAGGGTAAGCAGTTCCTGATCCATTAACTTGATGAACATCTATGCCATAGAAGTTTTATTAAAGGATGATAGGACTACAGCCTGCTTCATACATGGACATAAACATAGAAATTGTGATTCGGCTAAGAACGAAACTTACACATGGGTTATATATGACTTGTTGTTACCATCATGTCTTCTTAGATAAAAGTTGGCTAGTGGTTAAGTTGCAGTCGTCAATTCGAAAGTCTCACGTTCGGTATCATGACTTGGTTAAATGTTGTGGGGATATCGGGTTACAATGTTCTATTTGTTATGTATCATATAATACCGTCATGCTTTCCTCTTTCATGACTTATGGCTGGATTGTAAGACTGATATGACGGGTAACACTAGTGGAATAGAAATTGTTTACCCTTCTGTGGAGTGTTCGAATTGGCCCCTAGTGTTAATAATGTTCTCATTATTTTGTCCACTTCCATGTCTTCGTGGAGTGCTCGAGTTTGCCTCTAGTGTTAGTAATGTTCTCATTATTTTGTCCACTTCCATGTCTTCGTGGAGTGCTCGAGTTTGCCCCTAGTGTTAGTAATGTTCTCATTATTTTGTCCACTTCCATGTCTTCGTGAAGTGTTCGAGTTGGCCCCTAATGTTAGTAATGTTCTCATTATTTTGTCCAAGTGGATGTCTTCGTGGAGTGCTAGAGTTGGCCCACAGTGTTAGTAATGTTCTCATTATTTTGTCCACTTCCATGTCTTCGTGGAGTGCTCGAGTTTGCCCCTAGTGTTATTAATGTTCTCATTATTTTGTCCACTTCCATGTCTTCGTGGAGTGCTCGAGTTTGCCCCTAGTGTAAGTAATGTTCTCATTATTTTGTCCACTTCCATGTCTTCATGGAGTGCTCGAGCTTTCCCCTAGTGTAAGTAATGTTCTCATTATTTTGTCCACTTCCATGTCTGCGTGGAGTGCTCGAGTTTGCCCCTAGTGTTAGTAATGTTTTCATTATTTTGTCCACTTCCATGTCTTCGTGGAGTGCTCGAGTTTGCCCCTAGTGTTAGTAATGTTCTCATTATTTTTTCCACTTCCATGTCTTCGTGGAGTTCTCGAGTTTGTCTCTAGTGTTAGTAATGTACTCATTATTTTGTCCACTTCCATGTCTTCGTGGAGTGCTCGAGTTTGCCCCTAGTGTTAGTAATGTTCTCATTATTTTATCCACTTCCATGTCTTCGTGGAGTGCTCGAGTTTGTCTCTAGTGTTAGTAATGTTCTCATTATTTTGTCCACTTCCATGTCTTCGTGGAGTGCTCGAGTTTGCCCCTAGTGTTAGTAATGTTCTCATTATTTTTTCCACTTCCATGTCTTCGTGGAGTGCTCGAGTTTGTCTCTAGTGTTAGTAATGTTCTCATTATTTTGTCCACTTCCATGTCTTCGTGGAGTGCTCGAGTTTGCCCGTAGTGTTAGTAATGTTCTCATTATTTTGTCCACTTCCATGTCTTCGTGGAGTGCTCAAGTTTGCCCGTAATGTTAGTAATGTTCTCATTATTTCGTCCACTTCCATGTCTTCGTGGAGTGTTCAAGTTGGCCCCTAATGTTAGTAATGTTCTCATTATTTTGTCCAAGTGGATGGCTTCGTGGAGTGCTCGAGTTTGCCCCTAGTGTTAGTAATGTTCTCATTATTTAGTCCACTTCCATGTCTTCGTGGAGTGCTCGAGTTTGCCCCTAGTGTTAGTAATGTTCTCATTAGTTTGTCCACTTCCATGTCTTCGTGGAGTGCTCGAGTTTGCCCCTAGTGTTAGTAATGTTCTCATTATTTTGTCCACTTCCATGTCTTCGTGGAGTGCTCGAGCTTGCCCCTAGTGTTAGTAATGCTCTCATTATTTTGTCCACTTCCATGTCTTCGTGGAGTGCTCGAGTTTGCCCCTAGTGTTAGTAACGTTCTCATTATTTTGTTCACTTCCATGTCTTCGTGGAGTGCTCGAGTTTGTCTCTAGTGTTAGTAATGTACTCATTATTTTGTCCACTTCCATGTCTTCGTGGGGTGCTCGAGTTTGTCTCTAGTGTTAGTAATGTTCTCATTATTTTGTCCACTTCCATGTCTTCGTGGAGTGCTCGAGTTTGCCCCTAGTGTTAGTAATGTTCTCATTATTTTGTCCACTTCCATGTCTTCGTGGAGTGCTCGAGTTTGTCTCTAGTGTTAGTAATGTTCTCATTATTTTGTCCACTTCCATGTCTTCGTGGAGTGCTCGAGTTTGCCCCTAGTGTTAGTAATGTTCTCATTATTTTTTCCACTTCCATATCTTCGTGAAGTGCTCGAGTTTACCCCTAGTGTTAGTAATGTTCTCATTATTTTGTCCACTTCCATGTCTTCGTGGAGTGCTCGAGTTTTTCTCTAGTGTTAGTAAAGTTCTCATTATTTTGTCCACTTCCATGTCTTCGTGGAGTGCTCGAGTTTGCCCGTAGTGTTAGTAATGTTCTCATTATTTTGTCCACTTCCATGTCTTGGTGGAGTGCTCGAGTTTGCCCCTAGTGTTAGTAATGTTCTCATTATTTTGTCCACTTCCATGTCTTCATGGAGTGCTCGAGTTTGCCCCTAGTGTAAGTAATGTTCTCATTATTTTGTCCACTTTCATGTCTTCGTGGAGTGCTCGAGTTTGCCCATAGTGTTAGTAATGTTCTCATTATTTTGTCCTCTTCCATGTCTTCGTGGAGTGCTCGAGTTTGCCCCTAGTGTTAGTAATGTACTCACTATTTTGTCCACTTCCATGTCTTCGTGGAGTGCTCGAGTTTGCCCCTAGTGTTAGTAATGTTCTCATTATTTTGTCCACTTCCATGTCTTCGTGGAGTGCTCGAGTTTGCCCGTAGTGTTAGTAATGTTCTCAATATTTTGTCCACTTCCATGTCTTCGTGGAGTGCTCGAGTTTGCCCCTAGTGTTAGTAATGTTCTCATTATTTTGTCCACTTCCATGTCTTCGTGGAGTGTTCAAGTTGGCCCCTAATGTTAGTAATGTTCTCATTATTTTGTCGAAGTGGATGTCTTCGTGGAGTGCTCAAGTTTGCCCGTAGTGTTAGTAATGTTCTCATTATTTCGTCCACTTCCATGTCTTCGTGGAGTGCTAGAGTTTGCCCCTAGTGTTAGTAATGTTCTCATTATTTTGTCCACTTCCATGTCTTCGTGGAGTGCTCGAGTTTGCCCCTAGTGTTAGTAATGTTCTCATTATTTTGTCCACTTCCATATCTTCGTGGAGTGTTCGAACTTGCCCCCAGTGTTAGTAATGTTCTCATTATTTTGTCCACTTCCATGTCTCCGTGGAGTGCTCGAGTTTGTCTCTAGTGTTAGTAATGTACTCATTATTTTGTCCACTTCCATGTCTTCGTGGAGTGCTCGAGTTTGCCCCTAGTGTTAGTAATGTTCTCATTATTTTTTCCACTTCCATGTCTTCGTGGAGTGCTCGAGTTTGTCTCTAGTGTTAGTAATGTACTCATTATTTTATCCACTTTCATGTCTTCGTGGAGTGCTCGAGTTTGCCCATAGTGTTAGTAATGTTCTCATTATTTTGTCCACTTCCATGTCTTCGTAGAATGCTCGAGTTTGCCCCTAGTGTTAGTAATGTACTCACTATTTTGTCCACTTCCATGTCTTCGTGGAGTGCTCGAGTTTGCCCCTAGTGTTAGTAATGTTCTCATTATTTTGTCCACTTCCAAGTCTTCGTGGAGTGCTCGAGTTTGCCCCTAGTGTTAGTAATGTTCTCATTATTTTGTCCACTTCCATGTCTTCGTGGAGTGCTCGAGTTTGCCCCTAGTGTTAGTAATGTACTCACTATTTTGTCCACTTCCATGTCTTCGTGGAGTGCTCGAGTTTGCCCCTAGTGTTAGTAATGTTCTCATTATTTTGTCCACTTCCATGTCTTCGTGGAGTGCTCGAGTTTGTCTCTAGTGTTAGTAATGTTCTCATTATTTTGTCCACTTCCATGTCTTCGTGGAGTGTTCGAGTTTGCCTTTAGTTTTAGTAATGTTCTCATTATTTTGTCCACTTCCATGTCTTCGTGGAGTGCTCGAGTTTGCCCCTAGTGTTAGTAATGTTCTCATTATTTTGTCCACTTCCATGTCTTCGTGGAGTGCTCGAGTTTGCCCCTAGTGTTAGTAATGTTCTCATTATTTTGTCCACTTCCATGTCTTCGTGGAGTGCTCGAGTTTGTCTCTAGTGTTAGTAATGTTCTCATTATTTTGTCCACTTTCATGTCTTCGTGGAGTGCTCGAGTTTGCCTCTAGTGTTAGTAATGTTCTCATTATTTTTTCCACTTCCATGTCTTCGTGGAGTGCTCGAGTTTGCCCCTAGCGTTAGTAATGTTCTCATTATTTTGTCCACTTCCATGTCTTCGTGGAGTGCTCGAGTTTGCCCCTAGCGTTAGTAATGTTCTCATTATTTTATCCACTTCCATGTCTTCGTGGAGTGCTCGAGTTTTTCTCTAGTGTTAGTAAATGTTCTCATTATTTTGTCGACTTCCATGTCTTCGTGGAGTGCTCGAGCTTGTCTCTAGTGTTAGTAATGTTCTCATTATTTTGTTGACTTCCATGTCTTCGGGGAGTGCTCGAGTTTGCCCCTAGTGTATGTAATGTTCTCATTATTTTGTCCACTTCCATGTCTTCGTGGAGTGTTCTAGTTTGCCTTTAGTTTTAGTAATGTTCTCATTATTTTGTCCACTTCCATGTCTTCGTGGAGTGCTCGAGTTTGCCCGTAGTGTTAGTAATGTTCTCATTATTTTGTCCACTTCCATGTCTTCGTGGAGTGCTCGAGTTTGCCCCTAGTGTTAGTAATGTTCTCATTATTTTGTCCACTTTCATGTCTTCATGGAGTGCTCGAGTTTGCCCCTAGTGTAAATAATGTTCTCATTATTTTGTCCACTTTCATGTCTTCGTGGAGTGCTAGAGTTTGCCCATAGTGTTAGTAATGTTCTCATTATTTTGTCCTCTTCCATGTCTTCGTGGAGTGCTCGAGTTTGCCCCTAGTGTTAGTAATGTACTCACTATTTTGTCCACTTCCATGTCTTCGTGGAGTGCTCGAGTTTGCCCCTAGTGTTAGTAATGTTCTCATTATTTTGTCCACTTCCATGTCTTCGTGGAGTGCTCGAGTTTGCCCGTAGTGTTAGTAATGTTCTCATTATTTTGTCCACTTCCATGTCTTCGTGGAGTGCTCGAGTTTGCCCCTAGTGTTAGTAATGTTCTCATTATTTTGTCCACTTCCATGTCTTCGTGGAGTGTTCAAGTTGGCCCCTAATGTAAATAATGTTCTCATTATTTTGTCGAAGTGGATGTCTTCGTGGAGTGCTCAAGTTTGCCCGTAGTGTTAGTAATGTTCTCATTATTTTGTCCACTTCCATGTCTTCGTGGAGTGCTAGAGTTTGCCCCTAGTGTTAGTAATGTTCTCATTATTTTTTCCACTTCCATGTCTTCGTGGAGTGCTCGAGTTTGCCCCTAGTGTTAGTAATGTTCTCATTATTTTGTCCCCTTCCATGTCTTCGTGGAGTGCTCGAGTTTGCCTCTAGTGTTAGTAATGTTCCCATTATTTTGTCCACTTCCATGTCTTCGTGGAGTGCTCGAACTTGCCCCCAGTGTTAGTAATGTTCTCATTATTTTGTCCACTTCCATGTCTTCGTGGAGTGCTCGAGTTGGTCTCTAGTGTTAGTAATGTACTCATTATTTTGTCCACTTCCATGTCTTCGTGGAGTGCTCGAGTTTGCCCCTAGTGTTAGTAATGTTCTCATTATTTTTTCCACTTCCATGTCTTCGTGGAGTGCTCGAGTTTGTCTCTAGTGTTAGTAATGTACTCATTATTTTATCCACTTTCATGTCTTCGTGGAGTGCTCGAGTTTGCCCATAGTGTTAGTAATGTTCTCATTATTTTGTCCACTTCCATGTCTTCGTAGAATGCTCGAGTTCGCCCCTAGTGTTAGTAATGTACTCACTATTTTGTCCACTTCCATGTCTTCGTGGAGTGCTCGAGTTTGCCCCTAGTGTTAGTAATGTTCTCATTATTTTGTCCACTTCCAAGTCTTCGTGGAGTGCTCGAGTTTGCCCCTAGTGTTAGTAATGTTCTCATTATTTTGTCCACTTCCATGTCTTCGTGGAGTGCTCGAGTTTGCCCCTAGTGTTAGTAATGTACTCACTATTTTGTCCACTTCCATGTCTTCGTGGAGTGCTCGAGTTTGCCCCTAGTGTTAGTAATGTTCTCATTATTTTGTCCACTTCCATGTCTTCGTGGAGTGCTCGAGTTTGTCTCTAGTGTTAGTAATGTTCTCATTATTTTGTCCACTTCCATGTCTTCGTGGAGTGTTCGAGTTTGCCTTTAGTTTTAGTAATGTTCTCATTATTTTGTCCACTTCCATGTCTTCGTGGAGTGCTCGAGTTTGCCACTAGTGTTAGTAATGTTCTCATTATTTTGTCGACTTCCATGTCTTCGTGGAGTGCTCGAGTTTGCCCCTAGTGTTAGTAATGTTCTCATTATTTTGTCCACTTCCATGTCTTCGTGGAGTGCTCGAGTTTGTCTCTAGTGTTAGTAATGTTCTCATTATTTTGTCCACTTCCATGTCTTCGTGGAGTGTTCGAGTTTGCCTCTAGTGTTAGTAATGTTCTCATTATTTTTTCCACTTCCATGTCTTCGTGGAGTGCTCGAGTTTGCCCCTAGCGTTAGTAATGTTCTCATTATTTTGTCCACTTCCATGTCTTCGTGGAGTGCTCGAGTTTGCCCCTAGCGTTAGTAATGTTCTCATTATTTTATCCACTTCCATGTCTTCGTGGAGTGCTCGAGTTTTTCTCTAGTGTTAGTAAATGTTCTCATTATTTTGTCGACTTCCATGTCTTCGTGGAGTGCTCGAGTTTGTCTCTAGTGTTAGTAATGTTCTCATTATTTTGTTGACTTCCATGTCTTCGGGGAGTGCTCGAGTTTGCCCCTAGTGTATGTAATGTTCTCATTATTTTGTCCACTTCCATGTCTTCATGGAGTGCTCGAGTTTGCCCCTAGTGTAAGTAATGTTCTCATTATTTTGTCCACTTTCATGTCTTCGTGGAGTGCTCGAGTTTGCCCATAGTGTTAGTAATGTACTCACTATTTTGTCCACTTCCATGTCTTCGTGGAGTGCTCGAGTTTGCCCCTAGTGTTAGTAATGTTCTCATTATTTTGTCCACTTCCATGTCTTCGTGGAGTGCTCGAGTTTGCCCCTAGTGTTAGTAATGTTCTCATTATTTTGTCCACTTCCATGTCTTCGTGGAGTGCTCGAGTTTGCCCCTAGTGTTAGTAATGTACTCACTATTTTGTCCACTTCCATGTCTTCGTGGCGTGCTCGAGTTTGCCCCTAGTGTTAGTAATGCTCTCATTATTTTGTCCACTTCCATGTCTTCGTGGAGTGCTCGAGTTTGTCTCTAGTGTTAGTAATGTTCTCATTATTTTGTCCACTTCCATGTCTTCGTGGAGTGTTCGGGTTTGCCTCTAGTTTTAGTAATGTTCTCATTATTTTGTCCACTTCCATGTCTTCGTGGAGTGCTCGAGTTTGCCCCTAGTGTTAGTAATGTTCTCATTATTTTGTCCACTTCCATGTCTTCGTGGAGTGCTCGAGTTTGTCTCTAGTGTTAGTAATGTTCTCATTATTTTGTCCACTTCCATGTCTTCGTGGAGTGCTCGAGTTTGCCCCTAGTGTTAGTAATGTACTCACTATTTTGTCCACTTCCATGTCTTCGTGGAGTGCTCGAGTTTGCCCCTAGTGTTAGTAATGTTCTCATTATTTTGTCCACTTCCATGTCTTCGTGGAGTGCTCGAGTTTGTCTCTAGTGTTAGTAATGTTCTCATTATTTTGTCCACTTCCATGTCTTCGTGGAGTGTTCGAGTTTGCCTTTAGTTTTAGTAATGTTCTCATTATTTTGTCCACTTCCATGTCTTCGTGGAGTGCTCGAGTTTGCCACTAGTGTTAGTAATGTTCTCATTATTTTGTCGACTTCCATGTCTTCGTGGAGTGCTCGAGTTTGCCCCTAGTGTTAGTAATGTTCTCATTATTTTGTCCACTTCCATGTCTTCGTGGAGTGCTCGAGTTTGTCTCTAGTGTTAGTAATGTTCTCATTATTTTGTCCACTTCCATGTCTTCGTGGAGTGTTCGAGTTTGCCTCTAGTGTTAGTAATGTTCTCATTATTTTTTCCACTTCCATGTCTTCGTGGAGTGCTCGAGTTTGCCCCTAGCGTTAGTAATGTTCTCATTATTTTGTCCACTTCCATGTCTTCGTGGAGTGCTCGAGTTTGCCCCTAGCGTTAGTAATGTTCTCATTATTTTATCCACTTCCATGTCTTCGTGGAGTGCTCGAGTTTTTCTCTAGTGTTAGTAAATGTTCTCATTATTTTGTCGACTTCCATGTCTTCGTGGAGTGCTCGAGTTTGTCTCTAGTGTTAGTAATGTTCTCATTATTTTGTTGACTTCCATGTCTTCGTGGAGTGCTCGAGTTTGTCCCTAGTGTATGTAATGTTCTCATTATTTTGTCCACTTCCATGTCTTCATGGAGTGCTCGAGTTTGCCCCTAGTGTAAGTAATGTTCTCATTATTTTGTCCACTTTCATGTCTTCGTGGAGTGCTCGAGTTTGCCCATAGTGTTAGTAATGTACTCACTATTTTGTCCACTTCCATGTCTTCGTGGAGTGCTCGAGTTTGTCTCTAGTGTTAGTAATGTTTTCATTATTTTGTCCACTTCCATGTCTTCGTGGAGTGTTCGAGTTTGCCTTTAGTTTTAGTAATGTTCTCATTATTTTGTCCACTTCCATGTCTTCGTGGAGTGCTCGAGTTTGTCTCTAGTGTTAGTAATGTTCTCATTATTTTGTTGACTTCCATGTCTTCGGGGAGTGCTCGAGTTTGCCCCTAGTGTATGTAATGTTCTCATTATTTTGTCACTTCCATGTCTTCATGGAGTGCTCGAGTTTGCCCCTAGTGTAAGTAATGTTCTCATTATTTTGTCCACTTTCATGTCTTCGTGGAGTGCTCGAGTTTGCCCATAGTGTTAGTAATGTACTCACTATTTTGTCCACTTCCATGTCTTCGTGGAGTGCTCGAGTTTGCCCCTAGTGTTAGTAATGTTCTCATTATTTTGTCCACTTCCATGTCTTCGTGGAGTGCTCGAGTTTGCCCCTAGTGTTAGTAATGTTCTCATTATTTTGTCCACTTCCATGTCTTCGTGGAGTGCTCGAGTTTGCCCCTAGTGTTAGTAATGTACTCACTATTTTGTCCACTTCCATGTCTTCGTGGAGTGCTCGAGTTTGCCCCTAGTGTTAGTAGTGCTCTCATTATTTTGTCCACTTCCATGTCTTCGTGGAGTGCTCGAGTTTGTCTCTAGTGTTAGTAATGTTCTCATTATTTTGTCCACTTCCATGTCTTCGTGGAGTGTTCGGGTTTGCCTCTAGTTTTAGTAATGTTCTCATTATTTTGTCCACTTCCATGTCTTCGTGGAGTGCTCGAGTTTGCCCCTAGTGTTAGTAATGTTCTCATTATTTTGTCCACTTCCATGTCTTCGTGGAGTGCTCGAGTTTGTCTCTAGTGTTAGTAATGTTCTCATTATTTTGTCCACTTCCATGTCTTCGTGGAGTGCTCGAGTTTGCCCCTAGTGTTAGTAATGTACTCACTATTTTGTCCACTTCCATGTCTTCGTGGAGTGCTCGAGTTTGCCCCTAGTGTTAGTAATGTTCTAATTATTTTGTCCACTTCCATGTCTTCGTGGAGTGCTCGAGTTTGTCTCTAGTGTTAGTAATGTTCTCATTATTTTGTCCACTTCCATGTCTTCGTGGAGTGTTCGAGTTTGCCTTTAGTTTTAGTAATGTTCTCATTATTTTGTCCACTTCCATGTCTTCGTGGAGTGCTCGAGTTTGCCACTAGTGTTAGTAATGTTCTCATTATTTTGTCGACTTCCATGTCTTCGTGGAGTGCTCGAGTTTGCCCCTAGTGTATGTAATGTTCTCATTATTTTGTCCACTTCCATGTCTTCGTGGAGTGCTCGAGTTTGTCTCTAGTGTTAGTAATGTTCTCATTATTTTGTCCACTTCCATGTCTTCGTGGAGTGTTCGAGTTTGCCTCTAGTGTTAGTAATGTTCTCATTATTTTGTCCACTTCCATGTCTTCGTGGAGTGCTCGAGTTTGTCTCTAGTGTTAGTAATGTTCTCATTATTTTGTCCACTTCCATGTCTTCGTGGAGTGCTCGAGTTTGCCCCTAGTGTTAGTAATGTACTCACTATTTTGTCCACTTCCATGTCTTCGTGGAGTGCTCGAGTTTGCCCCTAGTGTTAGTAATGTTCTCATTATTTTGTCCACTTCCATGTCTTCGTGGAGTGCTCGAGTTTGCCCCTAGTGTTAGTAATGTACTCACTATTTTGTCCACTTCCATGTCTTCGTGGCGTGCTCGAGTTTGCCCCTAGTGTTAGTAATGCTCTCATTATTTTGTCCACTTCCATGTCTTCGTGGAGTGCTCGAGTTTGTCTCTAGTGTTAGTAATGTTCTCATTATTTTGTCCACTTCCATGTCTTCGTGGAGTGTTCGGGTTTGCCTCTAGTTTTAGTAATGTTCTCATTATTTTGTCCACTTCCATGTCTTCGTGGAGTGCTCGAGTTTGCCCCTAGTGTTAGTAATGTTCTCATTATTTTGTCCACTTCCATGTCTTCGTGGAGTGCTCGAATTTGTCTCTAGTGTTAGTAATGTTCTCATTATTTTGTCCACTTCCATGTCTTCGTGGAGTGCTCGAGTTTGCCTCTAGTGTTAGTAATATTCCCATTATTTTTTCCACTTCCATGTCTTCGTGGAGTGCTCGAGTTTGCCCCTAGTGTTAGTAAGGTTCTCATTATTTTGTCCACTTCCATGTCTTCGTGGAGTGCTCGAGTTTGCCCCTAGCGTTAGTAATCTTCTCATTATTTTGTCCACTTCCATGTCTTCGTGGAGAGCTCGAGTTTGCCCCTAGTGTTAGTAATGGTCTCATTATTTTGTCCACTTCCATGTCTTCATGGAGTGCTCGAGTGAGTTTGCCCCTAGCGTTAGTAATGTTCTCATTATTTTGTCCACTTCCATGTCTTCGTGGAGTGCTCGAGTTTGCCCCTAGCGTTAGTAATGTTCTCATTATTTTGTCCACTTTTATGTCTTCGTGGAGTGCTCGAGTTTTTCTCTAGTGTTAGTAATGTACTCATTATTTTGTCCACTTCCATGTCTTAGTGGAGTGCTCGAGTTTGCCCCTAGTGTTAGTAATGTTCTCATTATTTTTTCCACTTCCATGTCTTCGTGGAGTGCTCGAATTTGTCTCTAGTGTTAGTAATGTACTCATTATTTTGTCCACTTTCATGTCTTCGTGGAGTGCTCGAGTTTGCCCATAGTGTTAGTAATGTTCTCATTATTTTGTCCACTTCCATGTCTTCGTGGAGTGCTCGAGTTTGCCCCTAGTATTAGTAATGTACTCACTATTTTGTCCACTTCCATGTCTTCGTGGAGTGCTCGAGTTTGCCCCTAGTGTTAGTAATGTTCTCATTATTTTGTCCACTTCCATGTCTTCGTGGAGTGCTCGAGTTTGCCCCTAGTGTTAGTAATGTTCTCATTATTTTGTCCACTTCCATGTCTTCGTGGAGTGCTCGAGTTTGCCCCTAGTGTTAGTAATGTACTCACTATTTTGTCCACTTCCATGTCTTCGTGGAGTGCTCGAGTTTGCCCCTAGTGTTAATAATGTTCTCATTATTTTGTCCACTTCCATGTCTTCGTGGAGTGCTCAAGTTTGTCTCTAGTGTTAGTAATATTCTCATTATTTTGTCCACTTCCATGTCTTCGTGGAGTGTTCGAGTTTGCCTTTAGTTTTAGTAATGTTCTCATTATTTTGTCCACTTCCATGTCTTCGTGGAGTGCTCGAGTTTGCCCCTAGCGTTAGTAATGTTCTCATTATTTTGTCCACTTCCATGTCTTCGTGGAGTGCTCGAGTTTGCCCCTAGCGTTAGTAAATGTTCTCATTATTTTGTCCACTTCCATGTCTTCGTGGAGTGCTCGAGTTTGTCTCTAGTGTTAGTAATGTTCTCATTATTTTGTTGATTTCCATGTCTTCGGGGAGTGCTCGAGTTTGCCCCTAGTGTTAGTAATGTTCTCATTATTTTGTCCACTTCCATGTCTTCATGGAGTTCTCGAGTTTGCCCCTAGTGTAAGTAATGTTCTCATCATTTTGTCCACTTTCATGTCTTCGTGGAGTGCTCGAGTTTGCCCATAGTGTTAGTAATGTTCTCATTATTTTGTCCACTTCCATGTCTTTGTGGAGTGCTCGAGTTTTCCCCTAGTGTTAGTAGTGTACTCACTATTTTGTCCACTTCCATGTCTTCGTGGAGTGCTCGAATTTACCCCTAGTGTTAGTAATGTTCTCATTATTTTGTCCACTTCCATGTCTTCGTGGAGTGCTCGAGTTTGCCCCTAGTGTTAGTAATGTTCTCATTATATTGTCCACTTCCATGTCTTCGTGGAGTGCTCGAGTTTGCCCCTAGTGTTAGTAATGTACTCACTATTTTGTCCACTTCCATGTCTTCGTGGAGTGCTCGAGTTTGCCCCTAGTGTTAGTAATGTTCTCATTATTTTGTCCACTTCCATGTCTTCGTGGAGTGCTCGAGTTTTTCTCTAGTGTTAGTAATGTACTCATTATTTTGTCCACTTCCATGTCTTCGTGGAGTGCTCGAGTTTGCCCCTAGTGTTAGTAATGTTCTCATTATTTTTTCCACTTCCATGTCTTCGTGGAGTGCTCGAGTTTGTCTCTAGTGTTAGTAATGTACTCATTATTTTGTCCACTTTCATGTCTTCGTGGAGTGCTCGAGTTTGCCCATAGTGTTAGTAATGTTCTCATTATTTTGTCCACTTCCATGTCTTCGTGGAGTGCTCGAGTTTGCCCCTAGTATTAGTAATGAACTCACCATTTTGTCCACTTCCATGTCTTCGTGGAGTGCTCGAGTTTGTCTCTAGTGTTAGTAATGTTCTCATTATTTTGTCCATTTCCATGTCTTCGTGGAGTGTTCGAGTTTGCCTTTAGTTTTAGTAATGTTCTCATTATTTTGCCCACTTCCATGTCTTCGTGGAGTGCTCGAGTTTGCCCCTAGTGTTAGTAATGTTCTCATTATTTTGTCCACTTCCATGTCTTCGTGAAGTGCTCGAGTTTGTCTCTAGTGTTAGTAATGTTCTCATTATTTTGTCCACTTCCATGTCTTCGTGGAGTGCTCGAGTTTGCCTCTAGTGTTAGTAATGTTCTCATTATTTTGTCCACTTCCATGTCTTCGTGGAGTGCTCGAGTTTGCCCCTAGCGTTAGTAATGTTCTCATTATTTTGTCCACTTCCATGTCTTCGTGGAGTGCTCGAGTTTGTCTCTAGTGTTAGTAATGGTCTCATTATTTTGTTGACTTCCATGTCTTCGGGGAGTGCTCGAGTTTGCCCCTAGTGTTAGTAAGGTTCTCATTATTTTGTCCACTTCCATGTCTTCGTGGAGTGCTCGAGTTTGCCCCTAGCGTTAGTAATCTTCTCATTATTTTGTCCACTTCCATGTCTTCGTGGAGAGCTCGAGTTTGCCCCTAGTGTTAGTAATGGTCTCATTATTTTGTCCACTTCCATGTCTTCATGGAGTGCTCGAGTGAGTTTGCCCCTAGCGTTAGTAATGTTCTCATTATTTTGTCCACTTCCATGTCTTCGTGGAGTGCTCGAGTTTGCCCCTAGCGTTAGTAATGTTCTCATTATTTTGTCCACTTTTATGTCTTCGTGGAGTGCTCGAGTTTTTCTCTAGTGTTAGTAATGTACTCATTATTTTGTCCACTTCCATGTCTTAGTGGAGTGCTCGAGTTTGCCCCTAGTGTTAGTAATGTTCTCATTATTTTTTCCACTTCCATGTCTTCGTGGAGTGCTCGAATTTGTCTCTAGTGTTAGTAATGTACTCATTATTTTGTCCACTTTCATGTCTTCGTGGAGTGCTCGAGTTTGCCCATAGTGTTAGTAATGTTCTCATTATTTTGTCCACTTCCATGTCTTCGTGGAGTGCTCGAGTTTGCCCCTAGTATTAGTAATGTACTCACTATTTTGTCCACTTCCATGTCTTCGTGGAGTGCTCGAGTTTGCCCCTAGTGTTAGTAATGTTCTCATTATTTTGTCCACTTCCATGTCTTCGTGGAGTGCTCGAGTTTGCCCCTAGTGTTAGTAATGTTCTCATTATTTTGTCCACTTCCATGTCTTCGTGGAGTGCTCGAGTTTGCCCCTAGTGTTAGTAATGTACTCACTATTTTGTCCACTTCCATGTCTTCGTGGAGTGCTCGAGTTTGCCCCTAGTGTTAATAATGTTCTCATTATTTTGTCCACTTCCATGTCTTCGTGGAGTGCTCAAGTTTGTCTCTAGTGTTAGTAATATTCTCATTATTTTGTCCACTTCCATGTCTTCGTGGAGTGTTCGAGTTTGCCTTTAGTTTTAGTAATGTTCTCATTATTTTGTCCACTTCCATGTCTTCGTGGAGTGCTCGAGTTTGCCCCTAGCGTTAGTAATGTTCTCATTATTTTGTCCACTTCCATGTCTTCGTGGAGTGCTCGAGTTTGCCCCTAGCGTTAGTAAATGTTCTCATTATTTTGTCCACTTCCATGTCTTCGTGGAGTGCTCGAGTTTGTCTCTAGTGTTAGTAATGTTCTCATTATTTTGTTGATTTCCATGTCTTCGGGGAGTGCTCGAGTTTGCCCCTAGTGTTAGTAATGTTCTCATTATTTTGTCCACTTCCATGTCTTCATGGAGTTCTCGAGTTTGCCCCTAGTGTAAGTAATGTTCTCATCATTTTGTCCACTTTCATGTCTTCGTGGAGTGCTCGAGTTTGCCCATAGTGTTAGTAATGTTCTCATTATTTTGTCCACTTCCATGTCTTTGTGGAGTGCTCGAGTTTTCCCCTAGTGTTAGTAGTGTACTCACTATTTTGTCCACTTCCATGTCTTCGTGGAGTGCTCGAATTTACCCCTAGTGTTAGTAATGTTCTCATTATTTTGTCCACTTCCATGTCTTCGTGGAGTGCTCGAGTTTGCCCCTAGTGTTAGTAATGTTCTCATTATATTGTCCACTTCCATGTCTTCGTGGAGTGCTCGAGTTTGCCCCTAGTGTTAGTAATGTACTCACTATTTTGTCCACTTCCATGTCTTCGTGGAGTGCTCGAGTTTGCCCCTAGTGTTAGTAATGTTCTCATTATTTTGTCCACTTCCATGTCTTCGTGGAGTGCTCGAGTTTTTCTCTAGTGTTAGTAATGTACTCATTATTTTGTCCACTTCCATGTCTTCGTGGAGTGCTCGAGTTTGCCCCTAGTGTTAGTAATGTTCTCATTATTTTTTCCACTTCCATGTCTTCGTGGAGTGCTCGAGTTTGTCTCTAGTGTTAGTAATGTACTCATTATTTTGTCCACTTTCATGTCTTCGTGGAGTGCTCGAGTTTGCCCATAGTGTTAGTAATGTTCTCATTATTTTGTCCACTTCCATGTCTTCGTGGAGTGCTCGAGTTTGCCCCTAGTATTAGTAATGAACTCACCATTTTGTCCACTTCCATGTCTTCGTGGAGTGCTCGAGTTTGTCTCTAGTGTTAGTAATGTTCTCATTATTTTGTCCATTTCCATGTCTTCGTGGAGTGTTCGAGTTTGCCTTTAGTTTTAGTAATGTTCTCATTATTTTGCCCACTTCCATGTCTTCGTGGAGTGCTCGAGTTTGCCCCTAGTGTTAGTAATGTTCTCATTATTTTGTCCACTTCCATGTCTTCGTGAAGTGCTCGAGTTTGTCTCTAGTGTTAGTAATGTTCTCATTATTTTGTCCACTTCCATGTCTTCGTGGAGTGCTCGAGTTTGCCTCTAGTGTTAGTAATGTTCTCATTATTTTGTCCACTTCCATGTCTTCGTGGAGTGCTCGAGTTTGCCCCTAGCGTTAGTAATGTTCTCATTATTTTGTCCACTTCCATGTCTTCGTGGAGTGCTCGAGTTTGTCTCTAGTGTTAGTAATGGTCTCATTATTTTGTTGACTTCCATGTCTTCGGGGAGTGCTCGAGTTTGCCCCTAGTGTTAGTAATGTTCTCATTATTTTGTCCACTTCCATGTCTTCATGGAGTGCTCGAGTTTGCCCCTAGTGTAAGTAATGTTCTCATTATTTTGTCCACTTTCATGTCTTCATGGAGTGCTCGAGTTTGCCCATAGTGTTAGTAATGTTCTCATTATTTTGTCCACTACCATGTCTTCGTGGAGTGCTCGAGTTTGCCCTTAGTGTTAGTAATGTACTCACTATTTTGTCCACTTCCATGTCTTCGTGGAGTGCTCGAGTTGCCCCTAGTGTTAGTAAAGTTCTCATTATTTTTTCCACTTCCATGTCTTCGTGGAGTGCTCGAGTTTGTCTCAAGTGTTAGTAATGTACTCATTATTTTGTCCACTTTCATGTCTTCGTGGAGTGCTCGAGTTTGCCCATAGTGTTAGTAATCTTCTCATTATTTGTCCACTTACGTGTCTTCGTGGAGTGCTCGAGTTTGTCTCTAGTGTTAGTAATGTTCTCATTATTTTGTCCACTTCCATGTCTTCGTGGAGTGCTCGAGTTTGCCCCTAATGTTAGTAATGGTCTCATTATTTTGTCCACTTCCATGTCTTCATGGAGTGCTCGAGTGAGTTTGCCCCTAGCGTTAGTAATGTTCTCATTATTTTGTCCACTTCCATGTCTTCGTGGAGTGCTCGAGTTTGACCCTAGCGTTAGTAATGTTCTCATTATTTTGTCCACTTCCATGTCTTCGGGGAGTGCTCAAGTTTTTCTCTAGTGTTAGTAATGTACTCATTATTTTGTCCACTTCCATGTCTTCGTGGAGTGCTCGAGTTTGCCTCTAGTGTTAGTAATGTTCTCATTATTTTTTCCACTTCCATGTCTTCGTGGAGTGCTCGAGTTTGTCTCTAGTGTTAGTAATGTACTCATTATTTTGTCCACTTTCATGTCTTCGTGGAGTGCTCGAGTTTGCCCCTAGTGTTAGTAATGTTCTCATTATTTTGTCCACTTCCATGTCTTCGTGGAGTGCTCGAGTTTGCCCCTAGTGTTAGTAATGTTCTCATTATTTTGTCCACTTCCATGTCTTCGTGGAGTGCTCGAGTTTTCCCCTAGTGTTAGTAATGTTCTCATTATTTTGTCCACTTCCATGTCTTCGTGGAGTGCTCGAGTTTGTCTCTAGTGTTAGTAATGTTCTCATTATTTTGTCGACTTCCATGTCTTCGTGGAGTGCTCGAGTTTGCCCCTAGTGTTAGTAATGTTCTCATTATTTTGTCCACTTCCATGTCTTCTTGGAGTGCTCGAGTTTGTCTCTAGTGTTAGTAATGTTCTCATTATTTTATCCACTTCCATGTCTTCGTGGAGTGCTCGAGTTTGCCCCTAGCGTTAGTAATGTTCTCATTATTTTGTCCACTTCCATGTATTCGTGGAGTGCTCGAGTTTGCCCCTAGCGTTAGTAATGTTCTCATTATTTTGTCCACTTCCATGTCTTCGTGGAGTGCTCGAGTTTTTCTCTAGTGTTAGTAAATGTTCTCATTATTTTGTCCACTTCCATGTCTTCGTGGAGTGCTCGAGTTTGTCTCTAGTGTTAGTAATGTTCTCATTATTTTGTTGATTTCCATGTCTTCGGGGAGTGCTCGAGTTTGCCCCTAGTGTTAGTAATGTTCTCATTATTTTGTCCACTTCCATGTCTTCATGGAGTTCTCGAGTTTGCCCCTAGTGTAAGTAATGTTCTCATCATTTTGTCCACTTTCATGTCTTCGTGGAGTGCTCGAGTTTGCCCATAGTGTTAGTAATGTTCTCATTATTTTGTCCACTTCCATGTCTTCGTGGAGTGCTCGAGTTTGCCCCTAGTGTTAGTAATGTACTCACTATTTTGTCCACTTCCAAGTCTTCGTGGAGTGCTCGAATTTGCCCCTAGTGTTAGTAATGTTCTCATTATTTTGTCCACTTCCATGTCTTCGTGGAGTGCTCGAGTTTTCCCCTAGTGTTAGTAATGTTCTCATTATTTTGTCCACTTCCATGTCTTCGTGGAGTGCTCGAGTTTGCCCCTAGTGTTAGTAATGTACTCACTATTTTGTCCACTTCCATGTCTTCGTGGAGTGCTCGAGTTTGCCCCTAGTGTTAGTAATGTTCTCATTATTTTGTCCACTTCCATGTCTTCGTTGAGTGCTCGAGTTTTTCTCTAGTGTTAGTAATGTACTCATTATTTTCTCCACTTCCATGTCTTCGTGGAGTGCTCGAGTTTGCCCCTAGTGTTAGTAATGTTCTCATTATTTTTTCCACTTCCATGTCTTCGTGGAGTGCTCGAGTTTGTCTCTAGTGTTAGTAATGTACTCATTATTTTGTCCACTTTCATGTCTTCGTGGAGTGCTCGAGTTTGCCCATAGTGTTAGTAATGTTCTCATTATTTTGTCCACTTCCATGTCTTCGTGGAGTGCTCGAGTTTGCCCCTAGTATTAGTAATGTACTCACTATTTTGTCCACTTCCATGTCTTCGTGGAGTGCTCGAGTTTGCCCCTAGTGTTAGTAATGTTCTCATTATTTTGTCCACTTCCATGTCTTCATGGAGTGCTCGAGTTTGCCCCTAGTGTTAGTAATGTTCTCATTATTTTGTCCACTTCCATGTCTTCGTGGAGTGCTCGAGTTTGTCTCTAGTGTTAGTAATGTTCTCATTATTTTGTCCACTTCCATGTCTTCGTGGAGTGTTCGAGTTTGCCTTTAGTTTTAGTAATGTTCTCATTATTTTGCACACTTCTATGTCTTCGTGGAGTGCTCGAGTTTGCCCCTAGTGTTAGTAATGTTCTCATTATTTTGTCCACTTCCATGTCTTCGTGAAGTGCTCGAGTTTGTCTCTAGTGATAGTAATGTTCTCATTATTTTGTCCACTTCCATGTCTTCGTAGAGTGCTCGAGTTTGCCCCTAGTGTTAGTAATGTTCTCATTATTTTGTCCACTTCCATGTCTTCGTGGAGTGCTCTTGTTTGCCTCTAGTGTTAGTAATGTTCTCATTATTTTGTCCACTTCCATGTCTTCGTGGAGTGCTCGAGTTTGCCCCTAGCGTTAGTAATGTTCTCATTATTTTGTCCACTTCCATGTCTTCGTGGCGTGCTCGAGTTTGCCCCTATCGTTAGTAATGTTCTCATTATTTTGTCCACTTCCATGTCTTCGTGGAGTGCTCGAGTTTTTCTCTAGTGTTAGTAAATGTTCTCATTATTTTGTCCACTTCCATGTCTTCGTGGAGTGCTCGAGTTTGTCTCTAGTGTTAGTAATGTTCTCATTATTTTGTTGACTTCCATGTCTTCGGGGAGTGCTCGAGTTTGCCCCTAGTGTTAGTAATGTTCTCATTATTTTGTCCACTTCCATGTCTTCATGGAGTGCTCGAGTTTGCCCCTAGTGTATGTAATGTTCTCATCATTTTGTCCACTTTCATGTCTTCGTGGAGTGCTCGAGTTTGCCCATAGTGTTAGTAATGTTCTCATTATTTTGTCCACTTCCATGTCTTCGTGGAGTGCTCGAGTTTGCCCCTAGTGTAAGTAATGTACTCACTATTTTGTCCACTTCCATGTCTTCGTGGAGTGCTCGAATTTGCCCCTAGTGTTAGTAATGTTCTCATTATTTTGTCCACTTCCATGTCTTCGTGGAGTGCTCGAGTTTGCCCATAGTGTTTGTAATGTTCTCATTATTTTGTCCACTTCCATGTCTTCGTGGAGTGTTCGCGTTTGCCTTTAGTTTTAGTAATGTTCTCATTATTTTGTCCACTTCCATGTCTTCGTGGAGTGCTCGAGTTTGACCCTAGTGTTAGTAATGTTCTCATTATTTTGTCCACTTCCATGTCTTCGTGGAGTGCTCGAGTTTGTCTCTAGTGTTAGTAATGTTCTCATTATTTTGTCCACTTCCATGTCTTTGTGGAGTGTTCGAGTTTGCCCCTAGTGTTTGTAATGTTCTCATTATTTTGTCCACTTCCATGTCTTCGTGGAGTGCTCGAGTTTGCCTCTAGTGTTAGTAATGTTCTCATTATTTTGTCCACTTCCATGTCTTCGTGGAGTGCCCGAGTTTGCCCCTAGTGTTAGTAATGTACTCACTATTTTGTCCACTTCCATGTCTTCGTGGAGTGGTCGAGTTTGCCCATAGTGTTAGTAATGTTCTCATTATTTTGTCCACTTCCATGTCTTCGTGGAGTGCTCGTGTTTGCCCCTAGTGTTAGTAATGTTCTCATTATTTTGTCCACTTCCATGTCTTCGTGGAGTGCTCGAGTTTGCCCCTAGTGTTAGTAATGTACTCACTATTTTGTCCACTTCCATGTCTTCGTGGAGTGCTCGAGTTTGCCCCTAGTGTTTGTAATGTTCTCATTATTTTTTCCACTTCCATGTCTTCATGGAGTGCTCGAGTTTGTCTCTAGTGTTAGTAATGTTCTCATTATTTTGTCCACTTCCATGTCTTCGTGGAGTGTTCGAGTTTGCCTTTAGTTTTAGTAATGTTCTCATTATTTTGTCCACTTCCATGTCTTCGTGGAGTGCTCGAGTTTGCCCCTAGTGTTAGTAATGTTCTCATTATTTTGTCCACTTCCATGTCTTCGTGGAGTGCTCGAGTTTGGAGTACTCGAATTTGTCCCTAGTGTTAGTAATGTACTCATTATTTTGTCCACTTCCATGTCTTCGTGGTGTGCTCGAGCTTGCCCCTAGTGTTAGTAATGTTCTCATTATTTTGTCCACTTCCATGTCTTCGTGGAGTGCTCGAGTTTGCCCCTAGTGTTAGTAATGTTCCCATTATTTTGTCCACTTCCATGTCTTCGTGGAGTGCTCGAGTTTGCCCCTAGTGTTAGTAATGTTCTCATTATTTTGTTCACTTCCATGTCTTCGTGGAGTGCTCGAGTTTGCCCCTAGTGTTAGTAATGTTCTCATTATTTTGTTCACTTCCATGTCTTCGTGGAGTACTCGAGTTTGCCCCTAGTGTTAGTAATGTTCTCATTATTTTGTCCACTTCCATGTCTTCGTGGAGTGCTCGAGTTTGCCCATAGTGTTAGTAATGTTCTCATTATTTTGTCCACTTCCATGTCTTCGTGGAGTGCTCGAGTTTGCCCCTAGTCTTAGTAATGTTCTCATTATTTTGTCCACTTCCATGTCTTCGTGGAGTGCTCGAGTTTTCCCCTAGTGTTAGTAATGTTCTCATTATTTTGTCCACTTCCATGTCTTCGTGGAGTGCTCGAGTTTGTCTCTAGTGTTAGTAATGTTCTCATTATTTTGTTGATTTCCATGTCTTCGGGGAGTGCTCGAGTTTGCCCCTAGTGTTAGTAATGTTCTCATTATTTTGTCCACTTCCATGTCTTCATGGAGTTCTCGAGTTTGCCCCTAGTGTAAGTAATGTTCTCATCATTTTGTCCACTTTCATGTCTTCGTGGAGTGCTCGAGTTTGCCCATAGTGTTAGTAATGTTCTCATTATTTTGTCCACTTCCATGTCTTCGTGGAGTGCTCGAGTTTGCCCCTAGTGTTAGTAATGTACTCACTATTTTGTCCACTTCCAAGTCTTCGTGGAGTTCTCGAATTTGCCCCTAGTGTTAGTAATGTTCTCATTATTTTGTCCACTTCCATGTCTTCGTGGAGTGCTCGAGTTTTCCCCTAGTGTTAGTAATGTTCTCATTATTTTGTCCACTTCCATGTCTTCGTGGAGTGCTCGAGTTTGCCCCTAGTGTTAGTAATGTACTCACTATTTTGTCCACTTCCATGTCTTCGTGGAGTGCTCGAGTTTGCCCCTAGTGTTAGTAATGTTCTCATTATTTTGTCCACTTCCATGTCTTCGTTGAGTGCTCGAGTTTTTCTCTAGTGTTAGTAATGTACTCATTATTTTCTCCACTTCCATGTCTTCGTGGAGTGCTCGAGTTTGCCCCTAGTGTTAGTAATGTTCTCATTATTTTTTCCACTTCCATGTCTTCGTGGAGTGCTCGAGTTTGTCTCTAGTGTTAGTAATGTACTCATTATTTTGTCCACTTTCATGTCTTCGTGGAGTGCTCGAGTTTGCCCATAGTGTTAGTAATGTTCTCATTATTTTGTCCACTTCCATGTCTTCGTGGAGTGCTCGAGTTTGCCACTAGTATTAGTAATGTACTCACTATTTTGTCCACTTCCATGTCTTCGTGGAGTGCTCGAGTTTGCCCCTAGTGTTAGTAATGTTCTCATTATTTTGTCCACTTCCATGTCTTCATGGAGTGCTCGAGTTTGCCCCTAGTGTTAGTAATGTTCTCATTATTTTGTCCACTTCCATGTCTTCGTGGAGTGCTCGAGTTTGTCTCTAGTGTTAGTAATGTTCTCATTATTTTGTCCACTTCCATGTCTTCGTGGAGTGTTCGAGTTTGCCTTTAGTTTTAGTAATGTTCTCATTATTTTGCACACTTCTATGTCTTCGTGGAGTGCTCGAGTTTGCCCCTAGTGTTAGTAATGTTCTCATTATTTTGTCCACTTCCATGTCTTCGTGAAGTGCTCGAGTTTGTCTCTAGTGATAGTAATGTTCTCATTATTTTGTCCACTTCCATGTCTTCGTAGAGTGCTCGAGTTTGCCCCTAGTGTTAGTAATGTTCTCATTATTTTGTCCACTTCCATGTCTTCGTGGAGTGCTCTAGTTTGCCTCTAGTGTTAGTAATGTTCTCATTATTTTGTCCACTTCCATGTCTTCGTGGAGTGCTCGAGTTTGCCCCTAGCGTTAGTAATGTTCTCATTATTTTGTCCACTTCCATGTCTTCGTGGCGTGCTCGAGTTTGCCCCTATCGTTAGTAATGTTCTCATTATTTTGTCCACTTCCATGTCTTCGTGGAGTGCTCGAGTTTTTCTCTAGTGTTAGTAAATGTTCTCATTATTTTGTCCACTTCCATGTCTTCGTGGAGTGCTCGAGTTTGTCTCTAGTGTTAGTAATGTTCTCATTATTTTGTTGACTTCCATGTCTTCGGGGAGTGCTCGAGTTTGCCCCTAGTGTTAGTAATGTACTCACTATTTTGTCCACTTCCATGTCTTCGTGGAGTGCTCGAGTTTGCCCCTAGTGTTTGTAATGTTCTCATTATTTTTTCCACTTCCATGTCTTCATGGAGTGCTCGAGTTTGTCTCTAGTGTTAGTAATGTTCTCATTATTTTGTCCACTTCCATGTCTTCGTGGAGTGTTCGAGTTTGCCTTTAGTTTTAGTAATGTTCTCATTATTTTGTCCACTTCCATGTCTTCGTGGAGTGCTCGAGTTTGCCCCTAGTGTTAGTAATGTTCTCATTATTTTGTCCACTTCCATGTCTTCGTGGAGTGCTCGAGTTTGGAGTACTCGAATTTGTCCCTAGTGTTAGTAATGTACTCATTATTTTGTCCACTTCCATGTCTTCGTGGTGTGCTCGAGCTTGCCCCTAGTGTTAGTAATGTTCTCATTATTTTGTCCACTTCCATGTCTTCGTGGAGTGCTCGAGTTTGCCCCTAGTGTTAGTAATGTTCCCATTATTTTGTCCACTTCCATGTCTTCGTGGAGTGCTCGAGTTTGCCCCTAGTGTTAGTAATGTTCTCATTATTTTGTTCACTTCCATGTCTTCGTGGAGTGCTCGAGTTTGCCCCTAGTGTTAGTAATGTTCTCATTATTTTGTTCACTTCCATGTCTTCGTGGAGTACTCGAGTTTGCCCCTAGTGTTAGTAATGTTCTCATTATTTGTCCACTTCCATGTCTTCGTGGAGTGCTCGAGTTTGCCCATAGTGTTAGTAATGTTCTCATTATTTTGTCCACTTCCATGTCTTCGTGGAGTGCTCGAGTTTGCCCCTAGTCTTAGTAATGTTCTCATTATTTTGTCCACTTCCATGTCTTCGTGGAGTGCTCGAGTTTTCCCCTAGTGTTAGTAATGTTCTCATTATTTTGTCCACTTCCATGTCTTCGTGGAGTGCTCGAGTTTGTCTCTAGTGTTAGTAATGTTCTCATTATTTTGTTGATTTCCATGTCTTCGGGGAGTGCTCGAGTTTGCCCCTAGTGTTAGTAATGTTCTCATTATTTTGTCCACTTCCATGTCTTCATGGAGTTCTCGAGTTTGCCCCTAGTGTAAGTAATGTTCTCATCATTTTGTCCACTTTCATGTCTTCGTGGAGTGCTCGAGTTTGCCCATAGTGTTAGTAATGTTCTCATTATTTTGTCCACTTCCATGTCTTCGTGGAGTGCTCGAGTTTGCCCCTAGTGTTAGTAATGTACTCACTATTTTGTCCACTTCCAAGTCTTCGTGGAGTGCTCGAATTTGCCCCTAGTGTTAGTAATGTTCTCATTATTTTGTCCACTTCCATGTCTTCGTGGAGTGCTCGAGTTTTCCCCTAGTGTTAGTAATGTTCTCATTATTTTGTCCACTTCCATGTCTTCGTGGAGTGCTCGAGTTTGCCCCTAGTGTTAGTAATGTACTCACTATTTTGTCCACTTCCATGTCTTCGTGGAGTGCTCGAGTTTGCCCCTAGTGTTAGTAATGTTCTCATTATTTTGTCCACTTCCATGTCTTCGTTGAGTGCTCGAGTTTTTCTCTAGTGTTAGTAATGTACTCATTATTTTCTCCACTTCCATGTCTTCGTGGAGTGCTCGAGTTTGCCCCTAGTGTTAGTAATGTTCTCATTATTTTTTCCACTTCCATGTCTTCGTGGAGTGCTCGAGTTTGTCTCTAGTGTTAGTAATGTACTCATTATTTTGTCCACTTTCATGTCTTCGTGGAGTGCTCGAGTTTGCCCATAGTGTTAGTAATGTTCTCATTATTTTGTCCACTTCCATGTCTTCGTGGAGTGCTCGAGTTTGCCACTAGTATTAGTAATGTACTCACTAATTTGTCCACTTCCATGTCTTCGTGGAGTGCTCGAGTTTGCCCCTAGTGTTAGTAATGTTCTCATTATTTTGTCCACTTCCATGTCTTCATGGAGTGCTCGAGTTTGCCCCTAGTGTTAGTAATGTTCTCATTATTTTGTCCACTTCCATGTCTTCGTGGAGTGCTCGAGTTTGTCTCTAGTGTTAGTAATGTTCTCATTATTTTGTCCACTTCCATGTCTTCGTGGAGTGTTCGAGTTTGCCTTTAGTTTTAGTAATGTTCTCATTATTTTGCACACTTCTATGTCTTCGTGGAGTGCTCGAGTTTGCCCCTAGTGTTAGTAATGTTCTCATTATTTTGTCCACTTCCATGTCTTCGTGAAGTGCTCGAGTTTGTCTCTAGTGATAGTAATGTTCTCATTATTTTGTCCACTTCCATGTCTTCGTAGAGTGCTCGAGTTTGCCCCTAGTGTTAGTAATGTTCTCATTATTTTGTCCACTTCCATGTCTTCGTGGAGTGCTCTAGTTTGCCTCTAGTGTTAGTAATGTTCTCATTATTTTGTCCACTTCCATGTCTTCGTGGAGTGCTCGAGTTTGCCCCTAGCGTTAGTAATGTTCTCATTATTTTGTCCACTTCCATGTCTTCGTGGCGTGCTCGAGTTTGCCCCTATCGTTAGTAATGTTCTCATTATTTTGTCCACTTCCATGTCTTCGTGGAGTGCTCGAGTTTTTCTCTAGTGTTAGTAAATGTTCTCATTATTTTGTCCACTTCCATGTCTTCGTGGAGTGCTCGAGTTTGTCTCTAGTGTTAGTAATGTTCTCATTATTTTGTCCACTTCCATGTCTTCGGGGAGTGCTCGAGTTTGCCCCTAGTGTTAGTAATGTTCTCATTATTTTGTCCACTTCCATGTCTTCATGGAGTGCTCGAGTTTGCCCCTAGTGTATGTAATGTTCTCATCATTTTGTCCACTTTCATGTCTTCGTGGAGTGCTCGAGTTTGCCCATAGTGTTAGTAATGTTCTCATTATTTTGTCCACTTCCATGTCTTCGTGGAGTGCTCGAGTTTTCCCCTAGTGTAAGTAATGTACTCACTATTTTGTCCACTTTCATGTCTTCGTGGAGTGCTCGAGTTTGCCCATAGTGTTAGTAATGTTCTCATTATTTTGTCCACTTCCATGTCTTCGTGGAGTGCTCGAGTTTGCCACTAGTATTAGTAATGTACTCACTAATTTGTCCACTTCCATGTCTTCGTGGAGTGCTCGAGTTTGCCCCTAGTGTTAGTAATGTTCTCATTATTTTGTCCACTTCCATGTCTTCATGGAGTGCTCGAGTTTGCCCCTAGTGTTAGTAATGTTCTCATTATTTTGTCCACTTCCATGTCTTCGTGGAGTGCTCGAGTTTGTCTCTAGTGTTAGTAATGTTCTCATTATTTTGTCCACTTCCATGTCTTCGTGGAGTGTTCGAGTTTGCCTTTAGTTTTAGTAATGTTCTCATTATTTTGCACACTTCTATGTCTTCGTGGAGTGCTCGAGTTTGCCCCTAGTGTTAGTAATGTTCTCATTATTTTGTCCACTTCCATGTCTTCGTGAAGTGCTCGAGTTTGTCTCTAGTGATAGTAATGTTCTCATTATTTTGTCCACTTCCATGTCTTCGTAGAGTGCTCGAGTTTGCCCCTAGTGTTAGTAATGTTCTCATTATTTTGTCCACTTCCATGTCTTCGTGGAGTGCTCTAGTTTGCCTCTAGTGTTAGTAATGTTCTCATTATTTTGTCCACTTCCATGTCTTCGTGGAGTGCTCGAGTTTGCCCCTAGCGTTAGTAATGTTCTCATTATTTTGTCCACTTCCATGTCTTCGTGGCGTGCTCGAGTTTGCCCCTATCGTTAGTAATGTTCTCATTATTTTGTCCACTTCCATGTCTTCGTGGAGTGCTCGAGTTTTTCTCTAGTGTTAGTAAATGTTCTCATTATTTTGTCCACTTCCATGTCTTCGTGGAGTGCTCGAGTTTGTCTCTAGTGTTAGTAATGTTCTCATTATTTTGTCCACTTCCATGTCTTCGGGGAGTGCTCGAGTTTGCCCCTAGTGTTAGTAATGTTCTCATTATTTTGTCCACTTCCATGTCTTCATGGAGTGCTCGAGTTTGCCCCTAGTGTATGTAATGTTCTCATCATTTTGTCCACTTTCATGTCTTCGTGGAGTGCTCGAGTTTGCCCATAGTGTTAGTAATGTTCTCATTATTTTGTCCACTTCCATGTCTTCGTGGAGTGCTCGAGTTTTCCCCTAGTGTAAGTAATGTCCTCACTATTTTGTCCACTTCCATGTCTTCGTGGAGTGCTCGAATTTGCCCCTAGTGTTAGTAATGTTCTCATTATTTTGTCCACTTCCATGTCTTCGTGGAGTGCTCGAGTTTGCCCATAGTGTTTGTAATGTTCTCATTATTTTGTCCACTTCCATGTCTTCGTGGAGTGTTCGCGTTTGCCTTTAGTTTTAGTAATGTTCTCATTATTTTGTCCACTTCCATGTCTTCGTGGAGTGCTCGAGTTTGCCCCTAGTGTTAGTAATGTTCTCATTATTTTGTCCACTTCCATGTCTTCGTGGAGTGCTCGAGTTTGTCTCTAGTGTTAGTAATGTTCTCATTATTTTGTCCACTTCCATGTCTTTGTGGAGTGTTCGAGTTTGCCCCTAGTGTTTGTAATGTTCTCATTATTTTGTCCACTTCCATGTCTTCGTGGAGTGCTCGAGTTTGCCTCTAGTGTTAGTAATGTTCTCATTATTTTGTCCACTTCCATGTCTTCGTGGAGTGCCCGAGTTTGCCCCTAGTGTTAGTAATGTACTCACTATTTTGTCCACTTCCATGTCTTCGTGGAGTGGTCGAGTTTGCCCATAGTGTTAGTAATGTTCTCATTATTTTGTCCACTTCCATGTCTTCGTGGAGTGCTCGTGTTTGCCCCTAGTGTTAGTAATGTTCTCATTATTTTGTCCACTTCCATGTCTTCGTGGAGTGCTCGAGTTTGCCCCTAGTGTTAGTAATGTACTCACTATTTTGTCCACTTCCATGTCTTCGTGGAGTGCTCGAGTTTGCCCCTAGTGTTTGTAATGTTCTCATTATTTTTTCCACTTCCATGTCTTCATGGAGTGCTCGAGTTTGTCTCTAGTGTTAGTAATGTTCTCATTATTTTGTCCACTTCCATGTCTTCGTGGAGTGTTCGAGTTTGCCTTTAGTTTTAGTAATGTTCTCATTATTTTGTCCACTTCCATGTCTTCGTGGAGTGCTCGAGTTTGCCCCTAGTGTTAGTAATGTTCTCATTATTTTGTCCACTTCCATGTCTTCGTGGAGTGCTCGAGTTTGGAGTACTCGAATTTGTCCCTAGTGTTAGTAATGTACTCATTATTTTGTCCACTTCCATGACTTCGTGGTGTGCTCGAGCTTGCCCCTAGTGTTAGTAATGTTCTCATTATTTTGTCCACTTCCATGTCTTCGTGGAGTGCTCGAGTTTGCCCCTAGTGTTAGTAATGTTCCCATTATTTTGTCCACTTCCATGTCTTCGTGGAGTGCTCGAGTTTGCCCCTAGTGTTAGTAATGTTCTCATTATTTTGTTCACTTCCATGTCTTCGTGGAGTGCTCGAGTTTGCCCCTAGTGTTAGTAATGTTCTCATTATTTTGTTCACTTCCATGTCTTCGTGGAGTACTCGAGTTTGCCCCTAGTGTTAGTAATGTTCTCATTATTTTGTCCACTTCCATGTCTTCGTGGAGTGCTCGAGTTTCCCATAGTGTTAGTAATGTTCTCATTATTTTGTCCACTTCCATGTCTTCGTGGAGTGCTCGAGTTTGCCCCTAGTCTTAGTAATGTTCTCATTATTTTGTCCACTTCCATGTCTTCGTGGAGTGCTCGAGTTTTCCCCTAGTGTTAGTAATGTTCTCATTATTTTGTCCACTTCCATGTCTTCGTGGAGTGCTCGAGTTTGTCTCTAGTGTTAGTAATGTTCTCATTATTTTGTCCACTTCCATGTCTTCGTGGAGTGCTCGAGTTTGCCCCTAGTGTTAGTAATGTTCTCATTATTTTGTCCACTTCCATGTCTTCGTGAAGTGCTCGAGTTTGTCTCTAGTGTTAGTAATGTTCTCATTATTTTGTCCACTTCCATGTCTTCGTGGAGTGCTCGAGTTTGCCCCTAGTGTTAGTAATGTTCTCATTATTTTGTCCACTTCCATGTCTTCTTGGAGTGCTCGAGTTTGTCTCTAGTGTTAGTAATGTTCTCATTATTTTATCCACTTCCATGTCTTCGTGGAGTGCTCGAGTTTGCCCCTAGTGTTAGTAATGTTCTCATTATTTTGTCCACTTCCATGTCTTCGTGGAGTGCTCGAGTTTGCCCCTAGCGTTAGTAATGTTCTCATTATTTTGTCCACTTCCATGTCTTCGTGGAGTGCTCGAGTTTGCCCCTAGCGTTAGTAAATGTTCTCATTATTTTGTCCACTTCCATGTCTTCGTGGAGTGCTCGAGTTTGTCTCTAGTGTTAGTAATGTTCTCATTATTTTGTTGATTTCCATGTCTTCGGGGAGTGCTCGAGTTTGCCCCTAGTGTTAGTAATGTTCTCATTATTTTGTCCACTTCCATGTCTTCATGGAGTTCTCGAGTTTGCCCCTAGTGTAAGTAATGTTCTCATCATTTTGTCCACTTTCATGTCTTCGTGGAGTGCTCGAGTTTGCCCATAGTGTTAGTAATGTTCTCATTATTTTGTCCACTTCCATGTCTTTGTGGAGTGCTCGAGTTTGCCCCTAGTGTTAGTAGTGTACTCACTATTTTGTCCACTTCCATGTCTTCGTGGAGTGCTCGAATTTACCCCTAGTGTTAGTAATGTTCTCATTATTTTGTCCACTTCCATGTCTTCGTGGAGTGCTCGAGTTTGCCCCTAGTGTTAGTAATGTTCTCATTATATTGTCCACTTCCATGTCTTCGTGGAGTGCTCGAGTTTGCCCCTAGTGTTAGTAATGTACTCACTATTTTGTCCACTTCCATGTTTTCGTGGAGTGCTCGAGTTTGCCCCTAGTGTTAGTAATGTTCTCATTATTTTGTCCACTTCCATGTCTTCGTGGAGTGCTCGAGTTTTTCTCTAGTGTTAGTAATGTACTCATTATTTTGTCCACTTCCATGTCTTCGTGGAGTGCTCGAGTTTGCCCCTAGTGTTAGTAATGTTCTCATTATTTTTTCCACTTCCATGTCTTCGTGGAGTGCTCGAGTTTGTCTCTAGTGTTAGTAATGTACTCATTATTTTGTCCACTTTCATGTCTTCGTGGAGTGCTCGAGTTTGCCCATAGTGTTAGTAATGTTCTCATTATTTTGTCCACTTCCATGTCTTCGTGGCGTGCTCGAGTTTGCCCCTATCGTTAGTAATGTTCTCATTATTTTGTCCACTTCCATGTCTTCGTGGAGTGCTCGAGTTTTTCTCTAGTGTTAGTAAATGTTCTCATTATTTTGTCCACTTCCATGTCTTCGTGGAGTGCTCGAGTTTGTCTCTAGTGTTAGTAATGTTCTCATTATTTTGTTGACTTCCATGTCTTCGGGGAGTGCTCGAGTTTGCCCCTAGTGTTAGTAATGTTCTCATTATTTTGTCCACTTCCATGTCTTCATGGAGTGCTCGAATTTGCCCCTAGTGTATGTAATGTTCTCATCATTTTGTCCACTTTCATGTCTTCGTGGAGTGCTCGAGTTTGCCCATAGTGTTAGTAATGTTCTCATTATTTTGTCCACTTCCATGTCTTCGTGGAGTGCTCGAGTTTGCCCCTAGTGTTAGTAATGTACTCACTATTTTGTCCACTTCCATGTCTTCGTGGAGTGCTCGAATTTGCCCCTAGTGTTAGTAATGTTCTCATTATTTTGTCCACTTCCATGTCTTCGTGGAGTGCTCGAGTTTGCCCATAGTGTTTGTAATGTTCTCATTATTTTGTCCACTTCCATGTCTTCGTGGAGTGTTCGCGTTTGCCTTTAGTTTTAGTAATGTTCTCATTATTTTGTCCACTTCCATGTCTTCGTGGAGTGCTCGAGTTTGCCCCTAGTGTTAGTAATGTTCTCATTATTTTGTCCACTTCCATGTCTTCGTGGAGTGCTCGAGTTTGTCTCTAGTGTTAGTAATGTTCTCATTATTTTGTCCACTTCCATGTCTTTGTGGAGTGTTCGAGTTTGCCCCTAGTGTTTGTAATGTTCTCATTATTTTGTCCACTTCCATGTCTTCGTGGAGTGCTCGAGTTTGCCTCTAGTGTTAGTAATGTTCTCATTATTTTGTCCACTTCCATGTCTTCGTGGAGTGCCCGAGTTTGCCCCTAGTGTTAGTAATGTACTCACTATTTTGTCCACTTCCATGTCTTCGTGGAGTGGTCGAGTTTGCCCATAGTGTTAGTAATGTTCTCATTATTTTGTCCACTTCCATGTCTTCGTGGAGTGCTCGTGTTTGCCCCTAGTGTTAGTAATGTTCTCATTATTTTGTCCACTTCCATGTCTTCGTGGAGTGCTCGAGTTTGCCCCTAGTGTTAGTAATGTACTCACTATTTTGTCCACTTCCATGTCTTCGTGGAGTGCTCGAGTTTTCCCCTAGTGTTTGTAATGTTCTCATTATTTTTTCCACTTCCATGTCTTCATGGAGTGCTCGAGTTTGTCTCTAGTGTAAGTAATGTTCTCATTATTTTGTCCACTTCCATGTCTTCGTGGAGTGTTCGAGTTTGCCTTTAGTTTTAGTAATGTTCTCATTATTTTGTCCACTTCCATGTCTTCGTGGAGTGCTCGAGTATGCCCCTAGTGTTAGTAATGTTCTCATTATTTTGTCCACTTCCATGTCTTCGTGGAGTGCTCGAGTTTGGAGTACTCGAATTTGTCCCTAGTGTTAGTAATGTACTCATTATTTTGTCCACTTCCATGTCTTCGTGGTGTGCTCGAGCTTGCCCCTAGTGTTAGTAATGTTCTCATTATTTTGTCCACTTCCATGTCTTCGTGGAGTGCTCGAGTTTGCCCCTAGTGTTAGTAATGTTCCCATTATTTTGTCCACTTCCATGTCTTCGTGGAGTGCTCGAGTTTGCCCCTAGTGTTAGTAATGTTCTCATTATTTTGTTCACTTCCATGTCTTCGTGGAGTGCTCGAGTTTGCCCCTAGTGTTAGTAATGTTCTCATTATTTTGTTCACTTCCATGTCTTCGTGGAGTACTCGAGTTTGCCCCTAGTGTTAGTAATGTTCTCATTATTTTGTCCACTTCCATGTCTTCGTGGAGTGCTCGAGTTTGCCCATAGTGTTAGTAATGTTCTCATTATTTTGTCCACTTCCATGTCTTCGTGGAGTGCTCGAGTTTGCCCCTAGTCTTAGTAATGTTCTCATTATTTTGTCCACTTCCATGTCTTCGTGGAGTGCTCGAGTTTTCCCCTAGTGTTAGTAATGTTCTCATTATTTTGTCCACTTCCATGTCTTCGTGGAGTGCTCGAGTTTGTCTCTAGTGTTAGTAATGTTCTCATTATTTTGTCCACTTCCATGTCTTCGTGGAGTGCTCGAGTTTGCCCCTAGTGTTAGTAATGTTCTCATTATTTTGTCCACTTCCATGTCTTCGTGAAGTGCTCGAGTTTGTCTCTAGTGTTAGTAATGTTCTCATTATTTTGTCCACTTCCATGTCTTCGTGGAGTGCTCGAGTTTGCCCCTAGTGTTAGTAATGTTCTCATTATTTTGTCCACTTCCATGTCTTCTTGGAGTGCTCGAGTTTGTCTCTAGTGTTAGTAATGTTCTCATTATTTTATCCACTTCCATGTCTTCGTGGAGTGCTCGAGTTTGCCCCTAGTGTTAGTAATGTTCTCATTATTTTGTCCACTTCCATGTCTTCGTGGAGTGCTCGAGTTTGCCCCTAGCGTTAGTAATGTTCTCATTATTTTGTCCACTTCCATGTCTTCGTGGAGTGCTCGAGTTTGCCCCTAGCGTTAGTAAATGTTCTCATTATTTTGTCCACTTCCATGTCTTCGTGGAGTGCTCGAGTTTGTCTGTAGTGTTAGTAATGTTCTCATTATTTTGTTGATTTCCATGTCTTCGGGGAGTGCTCGAGTTTGCCCCTAGTGTTAGTAATGTTCTCATTATTTTGTCCACTTCCATGTCTTCATGGAGTTCTCGAGTTTGCCCCTAGTGTAAGTAATGTTCTCATCATTTTGTCCACTTTCATGTCTTCGTGGAGTGCTCGAGTTTGCCCATAGTGTTAGTAATGTTCTCATTATTTTGTCCACTTCCATGTCTTTGTGGAGTGCTCGAGTTTGCCCCTAGTGTTAGTAGTGTACTCACTATTTTGTCCACTTCCATGTCTTCGTGGAGTGCTCGAATTTACCCCTAGTGTTAGTAATGTTCTCATTATTTTGTCCACTTCCATGTCTTCGTGGAGTGCTCGAGTTTGCCCCTAGTGTTAGTAATGTTCTCATTATATTGTCCATTTCCATGTCTTCGTGGAGTGCTCGAGTTTGCCCCTAGTGTTAGTAATGTACTCACTATTTTGTCCACTTCCATGTCTTCGTGGAGTGCTCGAGTTTGCCCCTAGTGTTAGTAATGTTCTCATTATTTTGTCCACTTCCATGTCTTCGTGGAGTGCTCGAGTTTTTCTCTAGTGTTAGTAATGTACTCATTATTTTGTCCACTTCCATGTCTTCGTGGAGTGCTCGAGTTTGCCCCTAGTGTTAGTAATGTTCTCATTATTTTTTCCACTTCCATGTCTTCGTGGAGTGCTCGAGTTTGTCTCTAGTGTTAGTAATGTACTCATTATTTTGTCCACTTTCATGTCTTCGTGGAGTGCTCGAGTTTGCCCATAGTGTTAGTAATGTTCTCATTATTTTGTCCACTTCCATGTCTTCGTGGAGTGCTCGAGTTTGCCCCTAGTATTAGTAATGAACTCACTATTTTGTCCACTTCCATGTCTTCGTGGAGTGCTCGAGTTTGTCTCTAGTGTTAGTAATGTTCTCATTATTTTGTCCACTTCCATGTCTTCGTGGAGTGTTCGAGTTTGCCTTTAGTTTTAGTAATGTTCTCATTATTTTGCCCACTTCCATGTCTTCGTGGAGTGCTCGAGTTTGCCCCTAGTGTTAGTAATGTTCTCATTATTTTGTCCACTTCCATGTCTTCGTGAAGTGCTCGAGTTTGTCTCTAGTGTTAGTAATGTTCTCATTATTTTGTCCACTTCCATGTCTTCGTGGAGTGCTCGAGTTTGCCTCTAGTGTTAGTAATGTTCTCATTATTTTGTCCACTTCCATGTCTTCGTGGAGTGCTCGAGTTTGTCTCTAGTGTTAGTAATGGTCTCATTATTTTGTTGACTTCCATGTCTTCGGGGAGTGCTCGAGTTTGCCCCTAGTGTTAGTAATGTTCTCATTATTTTGTCCACTTCCATGTCTTCATGGAGTGCTCGAGTTTGCCCCTAGTGTAAGTAATGTTCTCATTATTTTGTCCACTTTCATGTCTTCATGGAGTGCTCGAGTTTGCCCATAGTGTTAGTAATGTTCTCATTATTTTGTCCACTACCATGTCTTCGTGGAGTGCTCGAGTTTGCCCCTAGTGTTAGTAATGTACTCACTATTTTGTCCACTTCCATGTCTTCGTGGAGTGCTCGAGTTGCCCCTAGTGTTAGTAATGTTCTCATTATTTTTTCCACTTCCATGTCTTCGTGGAGTGCTCGAGTTTGTCTCAAGTGTTAGTAATGTACTCATTATTTTGTCCACTTTCATGTCTTCGTGGAGTGCTCGAGTTTGCCCATAGTGTTAGTAATGTTCTCATTATTTTGTCCACTTCCATGTCTTCGTGGAGTGCTCGAGTTTGCCCCTAGCGTTAGTAATCTTCTCATTATTTGTCCACTTACGTGTCTTCGTGGAGTGCTCGAGTTTGTCTCTAGTGTTAGTAATGTTCTCATTATTTTGTCCACTTCCATGTCTTCGTGGAGTGCTCGAGTTTGCCCCTAATGTTAGTAATGGTCTCATTATTTTGTCCACTTCCATGTCTTCATGGAGTGCTCGAGTGAGTTTGCCCCTAGCGTTAGTAATGTTCTCATTATTTTGTCCACTTCCATGTCTTCGTGGAGTGCTCGAGTTTGACCCTAGCGTTAGTAATGTTCTCATTATTTTGTCCACTTCCATGTCTTCGGGGAGTGCTCAAGTTTTTCTCTAGTGTTAGTAATATACTCATTATTTTGTCCACTTCCATGTCTTCGTGGAGTGCTCGAGTTTGCCCCTAGTGTTAGTAATGTTCTCATTATTTTTTCCACTTCCATGTCTTCGTGGAGTGCTCGAGTTTGTCTCTAGTGTTAGTAATGTACTCATTATTTTGTCCACGTTCATGTCTTCGTGGAGTGCTCGAGTTTGCCCCTAGTGTTAGTAATGTTCTCATTATTTTGTCCACTTCCATGTCTTCGTGGAGTGCTCGAGTTTGCCCCTAGTGTTAGTAATGTTCTCATTATTTTGTCCACTTCCATGTCTTCGTGGAGTGCTCGAGTTTTCCCCTAGTGTTAGTAATGTTCTCATTATTTTGTCCACTTCCATGTCTTCGTGGAGTGCTCGAGTTTGTCTCTAGTGTTAGTAATGTTCTCATTATTTTGTCCACTTCCATGTCTTCGTGGAGTGCTCGAGTTTGCCTCTAGTGTTAGTAATGTTCTCATTATTTTGTCCACTTCCATGTCTTCGTGGAGTGCTCGAGTTTGCCCCTAGCGTTAGTAATGTTCTCATTATTTTGTCAACTTCCATGTCTTCGTGGAGTGCTCGAGTTTGTCTCTAGTGTTAGTAATGGTCTCATTATTTTGTTGACTTCCATGTCTTCGGGGAGTGCTCGAGTTTGCCCCTAGTGTTAGTAATGTTCTCATTATTTTGTCCACTTCCATGTCTTCATGGAGTGCTCGAGTTTGCCCCTAGTGTAAGTAATGTTCTCATTATTTTGTCCACTTTCATGTCTTCATGGAGTGCTCGAGTTTGCCCATAGTGTTAGTAATGTTCTCATTATTTTGTCCACTACCATGTCTTCGTGGAGTGCTCGAGTTTGCCCCTAGTGTTAGTAATGTACTCACTATTTTGTCCACTTCCATGTCTTCGTGGAGTGCTCGAGTTGCCCCTAGTGTTAGTAAAGTTCTCATTATTTTTTCCACTTCCATGTCTTCGTGGAGTGCTCGAGTTTGTCTCAAGTGTTAGTAATGTACTCATTATTTTGTCCACTTTCATGTCTTCGTGGAGTGCTCGAGTTTGCCCATAGTGTTAGTAATGTTCTCATTATTTTGTCCACTTCCATGTCTTCGTGGAGTGCTCGAGTTTGCCCCTAGCGTTAGTAATCTTCTCATTATTTGTCCACTTACGTGTCTTCGTGGAGTGCTCGAGTTTGTCTCTAGTGTTAGTAATGTTCTCATTATTTTGTCCACTTCCATGTCTTCGTGGAGTGCTCGAGTTTGCCCCTAATGTTAGTAATGGTCTCATTATTTTGTCCACTTCCATGTCTTCATGGAGTGCTCGAGTGAGTTTGCCCCTAGCGTTAGTAATGTTCTCATTATTTTGTCCACTTCCATGTCTTCGTGGAGTGCTCGAGTTTGACCCTAGCGTTAGTAATGTTCTCATTATTTTGTCCACTTCCATGTCTTCGGGGAGTGCTCAAGTTTTTCTCTAGTGTTAGTAATATACTCATTATTTTGTCCACTTCCATGTCTTCGTGGAGTGCTCGAGTTTGCCCCTAGTGTTAGTAATGTTCTCATTATTTTTTCCACTTCCATGTCTTCGTGGAGTGCTCGAGTTTGTCTCTAGTGTTAGTAATGTACTCATTATTTTGTCCACGTTCATGTCTTCGTGGAGTGCTCGAGTTTGCCCCTAGTGTTAGTAATGTTCTCATTATTTTGTCCACTTCCATGTCTTCGTGGAGTGCTCGAGTTTGCCCCTAGTGTTAGTAATGTTCTCATTATTTTGTCCACTTCCATGTCTTCGTGGAGTGCTCGAGTTTTCCCCTAGTGTTAGTAATGTTCTCATTATTTTGTCCACTTCCATGTCTTCGTGGAGTGCTCGAGTTTGTCTCTAGTGTTAGTAATGTTCTCATTATTTTGTCCACTTCCATGTCTTCGTGGAGTGCTCGAGTTTGCCCCTAGTGTTAGTAATGTTCTCATTATTTTGTCCACTTCCATGTCTTCTTGGAGTGCTCGAGTTTGTCTCTAGTGTTAGTGATGTTCTCATTATTTTATCCACTTCCATGTCTTCGTGGAGTGCACGAGTTTGCCCCTAGCGTTAGTAATGTTCTCATTATTTTGTCCACTTCCATGTATTCGTGGAGTGCTCGAGTTTGCCCCTAGCGTTAGTAATGTTCTCATTATTTTGTCCACTTCCATGTCTTCGTGGAGTGCTCGAGTTTGCCCCTAATGTTAGTAATGGTCTCATTATTTTGTCCACTTCCATGTCTTCGTGGAGTGCTCGAGTGAGTTTGCCCATAGCGTTAGTAATGTTCTCATTATTTTGTCCACTTTCATGTCTTCGTGGAGTGCTCGAGTTTGACCCTAGCGTTAGTAATGTTCTCATTATTTTGTCCACTTCCATGTCTTCGGGGAGTGCTCAAGTTTTTCTCTAGTGTTAGTAATGTACTCATTATTTTGTCCACTTCCATGTCTTCGTGGAGTGCTCGAGTTTGCCCCTAGTGTTAGTAATGTTCTCATTATTTTTTCCACTTCCATGTCTTCGTGGAGTGCTCGAGTTTGTCTCTAGTGTTAGTAATGTACTCATTATTTTGTCCACTTTCATGTCTTCGTGGAGTGCTCGAGTTTGCCCATAGTGTTAGTAATGTTCTCATTATTTTGTCCACTTCCATGTCTTCGTGGAGTGCTCGAGTTTGCCCCTAGTCTTAGTAATGTTCTCATTATTTTGTCCACTTCCATGTCTTCGTGGAGTGCTCGAGTTTTCCCCTAGTGTTAGTAATGTTCTCATTATTTTGTCCACTTCCATGTCTTCGTGGAGTGCTCGAGTTTGTCTCTAGTGTTAGTAATGTTCTCATTATTTTGTCCACTTCCATGTCTTCGTGGAGTGCTCGAGTTTGCCCCTAGTGTTAGTAATGTTCTCATTATTTTGTCCACTTCCATGTCTTCGTGAAGTGCTCGAGTTTGTCTCTAGTGTTAGTAATGTTCTCATTATTTTGTCCACTTCCATGTCTTCGTGGAGTGCTCGAGTTTACCCCTAGTGTTAGTAATGTTCTCATTATTTTGTCCACTTCCATGTCTTCTTGGAGTGCTCGAGTTTGTCTCTAGTGTTAGTAATGTTCTCATTATTTTATCCACTTCCATGTCTTCGTGGAGTGCTCGAGTTTGCCCCTAGTGTTAGTAATGTTCTCATTATTTTGTCCACTTCCATGTCTTCGTGGAGTGCTCGAGTTTGCCCCTAGCGTTAGTAATGTTCTCATTATTTTGTCCACTTCCATGTCTTCGTGGAGTGCTCGAGTTTGCCCCTAGCGTTAGTAAATGTTCTCATTATTTTGTCCACTTCCATGTCTTCGTGGAGTGCTCGAGTTTGTCTCTAGTGTTAGTAATGTTCTCATTATTTTGTTGATTTCCATGTCTTCGGGGAGTGCTCGAGTTTGCCCCTAGTGTTAGTAATGTTCTCATTATTTTGTCCACTTCCATGTCTTCATGGAGTTCTCGAGTTTTCCCCTAGTGTAAGTAATGTTCTCATCATTTTGTCCACTTTCATGTCTTCGTGGAGTGCTCGAGTTTGCCCATAGTGTTAGTAATGTTCTCATTATTTTGTCCACTTCCATGTCTTTGTGGAGTGCTCGAGTTTTCCCCTAGTGTTAGTAGTGTACTCACTATTTTGTCCACGTCCATGTCTTCGTGGAGTGCTCGAATTTACCCCTAGTGTTAGTAATGTTCTCATTATTTTGTCCACTTCCATGTTTTCGTGGAGTGCTCGAGTTTGCCCCTAGTGTTAGTAATGTTCTCATTATATTGTCCACTTCCATGTCTTCGTGGAGTGCTCGAGTTTGCCCCTAGTGTTAGTAATGTACTCACTATTTTGTCCACTTCCATGTCTTCGTGGAGTGCTCGAGTTTGCCCCTAGTGTTAGTAATGTTCTCATTATTTTGTCCACTTCCATGTCTTCGTGGAGTGCTCGAGTTTTTCTCTAGTGTTAGTAATGTACTCATTATTTTGTCCACTTCCATGTCTTCGTGGAGTGCTCGAGTTTGCCCCTAGTGTTAGTAATGTTCTCATTATTTTTTCCACTTCCATGTCTTCGTGGAGTGCTCGAGTTTGTCTCTAGTGTTAGTAATGTACTCATTATTTTGTCCACTTTCATGTCTTCGTGGAGTTCTCGAGTTTGCCCATAGTGTTAGTAATGTTCTCATTATTTTGTCCACTTCCATGTCTTCGTGGAGTGCTCGAGTTTGCCCCTAGTATTAGTAATGAACTCACTATTTTGTCCACTTCCATGTCTTCGTGGAGTGCTCGAGTTTGTCTCTAGTGTTAGTAATGTTCTCATTATTTTGTCCATTTCCATGTCTTCATGGAGTGTTCGAGTTTGCCTTTAGTTTTAGTAATGTTCTCATTATTTTGCCCACTTCCATGTCTTCGTGGAGTGCTCGAGTTTGCCCCTAGTGTTAGTAATGTTCTCATTATTTTGTCCACTTCCATGTCTTCGTGAAGTGCTCGAGTTTGTCTCTAGTGTTAGTAATGTTCTCATTATTTTGTCCACTTCCATGTCTTCGTGGAGTGCTCGAGTTTGCCTCTAGTGTTAGTAATGTTCTCATTATTTTGTCCACTTCCATGTCTTCGTGGAGTGCTCGAGTTTGCCCCTAGCGTTAGTAATGTTCTCATTATTTTGTCCACTTCCATGTCTTCGTGGAGTGCTCGAGTTTGTCTCTAGTGTTAGTAATGGTCTCATTATTTTGTTGACTTCCATGTCTTCGGGGAGTGCTCGAGTTTGCCCCTAGTGTTAGTAATGTTCTCATTATTTTGTCCACTTCCATGTCTTCATGGAGTGCTCGAGTTTGCCCCTAGTGTAAGTAATGTTCTCATTATTTTGTCCACTTTCATGTTTTCATGGAGTGCTCGAGTTTGCCCATAGTGTTAGTAATGTTCTCATTATTTTGTCCACTTCCATGTCTTCGTGGAGTGCTCGAGTTTTCCCCTAGTGTTAGTAATGTACTCACTATTTTGTCCACTTCCATGTCTTCGTGGAGTGCTCGAGTTGCCCCTAGTGTTAGTAAAGTTCTCATTATTTTTTCCACTTCCATGTCTTCGTGGAGTGCTCGAGTTTGTCTCAAGTGTTAGTAATGTACTCATTATTTTGTCCACTTTCATGTCTTCGTGGAGTGCTCGAGTTTGCCCATAGTGTTAGTAATGTTCTCATTATTTTGTCCACTTCCATGTCTTCGTGGAGTGCTCGAGTTTGCCCCTAGCGTTAGTAATCTTCTCATTATTTGTCCACTTACGTGTCTTCGTGGAGTGCTCGAGTTTGTCTCTAGTGTTAGTAATGTTCTCATTATTTTGTCCACTTCCATGTCTTCGTGGAGTGCTCGAGTTTGCCCCTAATGTTAGTAATGGTCTCATTATTTTGTCCACTTCCATGTCTTCATGGAGTGCTCGAGTGAGTTTGCCCCTAGCGTTAGTAATGTTCTCATTATTTTGTCCACTTCCATGTCTTCGTGGAGTGCTCGAGTTTGACCCTAGCGTTAGTAATGTTCTCATTATTTTGTCCACTTCCATGTCTTCGGGGAGTGCTCAAGTTTTTCTCTAGTGTTAGTAATGTACTCATTATTTTGTCCACTTCCATGTCTTCGTGGAGTGCTCGAGTTTGCCCCTAGTGTTAGTAATGTTCTCATTATTTTTTCCACTTCCATGTCTTCGTGGAGTGCTCGAGTTTGTCTCTAGTGTTAGTAATGTACTCATTATTTTGTCCACTTTCATGTCTTCGTGGAGTGCTCGAGTTTGCCCCTAGTGTTAGTAATGTTCTCATTATTTTGTCCACTTCCATGTCTTCGTGGAGTGCTCGAGTTTGCCCCTAGTGTTAGTAATGTTCTCATTATTTTGTCCACTTCCATGTCTTCGTGGAGTGCTCGAGTTTTCCCCTAGTGTTAGTAATGTTCTCATTATTTTGTCCACTTCCATGTCTTCGTGGAGTGCTCGAGTTTGTCTCTAGTGTTAGTAATATTCTCATTATTTTGTCCACTTCCATGTCTTCGTGGAGTGCTCGAGTTTGCCCCTAGTGTTAGTAATGTTCTCATTATTTTGTCCACTTCCATGTCTTCTTGGAGTGCTCGAGTTTGTCTCTAGTGTTAGTAATGTTCTCATTATTTTATCCACTTCCATGTCTTCGTGGAGTGCTCGAGTTTGCCCCTAGCGTTAGTAATGTTCTCATTATTTTGTCCACTTCCATGTATTCGTGGAGTGCTCGAGTTTGCCCCTAGCGTTAGTAATGTTCTCATTATTTTGTCCACTTCCATGTCTTCGTGGAGTGCTCGAGTTTTTCTCTAGTGTTAGTAAATGTTCTCATTATTTTGTCCACTTCCATGTCTTCGTGGAGTGCTCGAGTTTGTCTCTAGTGTTAGTAATGTTCTCATTATTTTGTTGATTTCCATGTCTTCGGGGAGTGCTCGAGTTTGCCCCTAGTGTTAGTAATGTTCTCATTATTTTGTCCACTTCCATGTCTTCATGGAGTTCTCGAGTTTGCCCCTAGTGTAAGTAATGTTCTCATCATTTTGTCCACTTTCATGTCTTCGTGGAGTGCTCGAGTTTGCCCATAGTGTTAGTAATGTTCTCATTATTTTGTCCACTTCCAAGTCTTCGTGGAGTGCTCGAGTTTGCCCCTAGTGTTAGTAATGTACTCACTATTTTGTCCACTTCCAAGTCTTCGTGGAGTGCTCGAATTTGCCCCTAGTGTTAGTAATGTTCTCATTATTTTGTCCACTTCCATGTCTTCGTGGAGTGCTCGAGTTTTCCCCTAGTGTTAGTAATGTTCTCATTATTTTGTCCACTTCCATGTCTTCGTGGAGTGCTCGAGTTTGCCCCTAGTGTTAGTAATGTACTCACTATTTTTTCCACTTCCATGTCTTCGTGGAGTGCTCGAGTTTGCCCCTAGTGTTAGTAATGTTCTCATTATTTTGTCCACTTCCATGTCTTCGTTGAGTGCTCGAGTTTTTCTCTAGTGTTAGTAATGTACTCATTATTTTCTCCACTTCCATGTCTTCGTGGAGTGCTCGAGTTTGCCCCTAGTGTTAGTAATGTTCTCATTATTTTTTCCACTTCCATGTCTTCGTGGAGTGCTCGAGTTTGTCTCTAGTGTTAGTAATGTACTCATTATTTTGTCCACTTTCATGTCTTCGTGGAGTGCTCGAGTTTGCCCATAGTGTTAGTAATGTTCTCATTATTTTGTCCACTTCCATGTCTTCGTGGAGTGCTCGAGTTTGCCCCTAGTATTAGTAATGTACTCACTATTTTGTCCACTTCCATGTCTTCGTGGAGTGCTCGAGTTTGCCCCTAGTGTTAGTAATGTTCTCATTATTTTGTCCACTTCCATGTCTTCATGGAGTGCTCGAGTTTGCCCCTAGTGTTGGTAATGTTCTCATTATTTTGTCCACTTCCATGTCTTCGTGGAGTGCTCGAGTTTGTCTCTAGTGTTAGTAATGTTCTCATTATTTTGTCCACTTCCATGTCTTCGTGGAGTGTTCGAGTTTGCCTTTAGTTTTAGTAATGTTCTCATTATTTTGCACACTTCTATGTCTTCGTGGAGTGCTCGAGTTTGCCCCTAGTGTTAGTAATGTTCTCATTATTTTGTCCACTTCCATGTCTTCGTGAAGTGCTCGAGTTTGTCTCTAGTGATAGTAATGTTCTCATTATTTTGTCCACTTCCATGTCTTCGTAGAGTGCTCGAGTTTGCCCCTAGTGTTAGTAATGTTCTCATTATTTTGTCCACTTCCATGTCTTCGTGGAGTTCTCTAGTTTGCCTCTAGTGTTAGTAATGTTCTCATTATTTTGTCCACTTCCATGTCTTCGTGGAGTGCTCGAGTTTGCCCCTAGCGTTAGTAATGTTCTCATTATTTTGTCCACTTCCATGTCTTCGTGGCGTGCTCGAGTTTGCCCCTATCGTTAGTAATGTTCTCATTATTTTGTCCACTTCCATGTCTTCGTGGAGTGCTCGAGTTTTTCTCTAGTGTTAGTAAATGTTCTCATTATTTTGTCCACTTCCATGTCTTCGTGGAGTGCTCGAGTTTGTCTCTAGTGTTAGTAATGTTCTCATTATTTTGTTGACTTCCATGTCTTCGGGGAGTGCTCGAGTTTGCCCCTAGTGTTAGTAATGTTCTCATTATTTTGTCCACTTCCATGTCTTCATGGAGTGCTCGAGTTTGCCCATAGTGTTTGTAATGTTCTCATTATTTTGTCCACTTCCATGTCTTCGTGGAGTGTTCGCGTTTGTCTCTAGTTTTAGTAATGTTCTCATTATTTTGTCCACTTCCATGTCTTCGTGGAGTGCTCGAATTTGCCCCTAGTGTTAGTAATGTTCTCATTATTTTGTCCACTTCCATGTCTTCGTGGAGTGCTCGAGTTTGCCCATAGTGTTTGTAATGTTCTCATTATTTTGTCCACTTCCATGTCTTCGTGGAGTGTTCGCGTTTGCCTTTAGTTTTAGTAATGTTCTCATTATTTTGTCCACTTCCATGTCTTCGTGGAGTGCTCGAGTTTGCCCATAGTGTTAGTAATGTTCTCATTATTTTGTCCACTTCCATGTCTTCGTGGAGTGCTCGAGTTTGTCTCTAGTGTTAGTAATGTTCTCATTATTTTGTCCACTTCCATGTCTTTGTGGAGTGTTCGAGTTTGCCCCTAGTGTTTGTAATGTTCTCATTATTTTGTCCACTTCCATGTCTTCGTGGAGTGCTCGAGTTTGCCTCTAGTGTTAGTAATGTTCTCATTATTTTGTCCACTTCCATGTCTTCGTGGAGTGCCCGAGTTTGCCCCTAGTGTTAGTAATGTACTCACTATTTTGTCCACTTCCATGTCTTCGTGGAGTGGTCGAGTTTGCCCATAGTGTTAGTAATGTTCTCATTATTTTGTCCACTTCCATGTCTTCGTGGAGTGCTCGTGTTTGCCCCTAGTGTTAGTAATGTTCTCATTATTTTGTCCACTTCCATGTCTTCGTGGAGTGCTCGAGTTTGCCCCTAGTGTTAGTAATGTACTCACTATTTTGTCCACTTCCATGTCTTCGTGGAGTGCTCGAGTTTGCCCCTAGTGTTTGTAATGTTCTCATTATTTTTTCCACTTCCATGTCTTCATGGAGTGCTCGAGTTTGTCTCTAGTGTTAGTAATGTTCTCATTATTTTGTCCACTTCCATGTCTTCGTGGAGTGTTCGAGTTTGCCTTTAGTTTTAGTAATGTTCTCATTATGTTGTCCACTTCCATGTCTTCGTGGAGTGCTCGAGTTTGCCCCTAGTGTTAGTAATGTTCTCATTATTTTGTCCACTTCCATGTCTTCGTGGAGTGCTCGAGTTTGGAGTACTCGAATTTGTCCCTAGTGTTAGTAATGTACTCATTATTTTGTCCACTTCCATGTCTTCGTGGTGTGCTCGAGCTTGCCCCTAGTGTTAGTAATGTTCTCATTATTTTGTCCACTTCCATGTCTTCGTGGAGTGCTCGAGTTTACCCCTAGTGTTAGTAATGTTCCCATTATTTTGTCCACTTCCATGTCTTCGTGGAGTGCTCGAGTTTGCCCATAGTGTTAGTAATGTTCTCATTATTTTGTTCACTTCCATGTCTTCGTGGAGTGCTCGAGTTTGCCCCTAGTGTTAGTAATGTTCTCATTATTTTGTTCACTTCCATGTCTTCGTGGAGTACTCGAGTTTGCCCCTAGTGTTAGTAATGTTCTCATTATTTTGTCCACTTCCATGTCTTCGTGGAGTGCTTGAGTTGGCCCCTAGTGTTAGTAATGTTCTCATTATTTTATCCACTTCCATGTCTTCGTGGAGTGCTCGAGTTTGCCCCTAGTGTTAGTAATGTTCTCATTATTTTGTCCACTTTCATGTCTTCGTGGAGTGCTCGAGTTGGCCCATAGTGTTCGTAATGTTCTCATTATTTGTCCACTTCCATGTCTTCGTGGAGTGCTCGAGTTTGCCCCTAGTGTTAGTAATGTCCTCATTATTTTGTTCACTTCCATGTCTTTGTGGAGTGCTCGAGTTGGCCCCTAGTGTTAGTAATGTTCTCATTATTTTGTTCACTTCCATGTCTTCGTGGAGTACTCGAGTTTGTCCCTAGTGTTAGTAATGTTCTCATTATTTTGTCCACTTCCATGTCTTCGTAGAGTGCTTGAGTTGGCCCCTAGTGTTAGTAATGTTCTCATTATTTTATCCACTTCCATGTCTTCGTGGAGTGCTCGAGTTTGCCCCTAGTGTTAGTAATGTTCTCATTATTTTGTTCACTTCCATGTCTTCGTGGAGTGCTCGATTTGGCCCCTAGTGTTAGTAATGTTCTCATTATTTTGTTCACTTCCATGTCTTCGTGGAGTACTCGAGTTTGTCCCTAGTGTTAGTAATGTTCTCATTATTTTGTCCACTTCCATGTCTTCGTAGAGTGCTTGAGTTGGCCCCTAGTGTTAGTAATGTTCTCATTATTTTATCCACTTCCATGTCTTCGTGGAGTGCTCGAGTTTGCCCCTAGTGTTAGTAATGTTCTCATTATTTTGTCCACTTCCATGTATTCGTGGAGTGCTCGAATTTGCCCCTAGTGTTAGTAATGTTCTCATTATTTTGTCCACTTCCATGTCTTCGTGGAGTGCTCGAGTTGGCCCCTAGTGTTAGTAATGTTCTCATTATTTTGTCCACTTCCATGTCTTCGTGGAGTGCTCGAGTTTGCCCCTAGTGTTAGTAATGTTCTCATTATTTTGTCCACTTCCATGTCTTCGTGGAGTGCTCGAGTTTGCACCTAGTGTTAGTAATGTTCTCATTATTTTGTCCACTTCCATGTCTTCGTGGTGTGCTCGAGCTTGCCCCTAGTGTTAGTAATGTTCTCATTATTTTGTCCACTTCCATGTCTTCGTGGAGTGCTCGAGTTTGCACCTAGTGTTAGTAATGTACTCATTATTTTGTCCACTTCCATGTCTTCGTGGTGTGCTCGAGCTTGCCCCTAGTGTTAGTAATGTTCTCATTATTTTGTCCACTTCCATGTCTTCGTGGAGTGCTCGAGTTTGCCCCTAGTGTTAGTAATGTTCCCATTATTTTGTCCACTTCCATGTCTTCGTGGAGTGCTCGAGTTGGTCCCTAGTGTTAGTAATGTTCTCATTATTTTGTCCACTTCCATGTCTTCGTGGAGTGCTCGAGTTTGCCCCTAGTGTTAGTAATGTTCTCATTATTTTGTTCACTTCCATGTCTTCGTGGAGTGCTCGAGTTTGCCCCTAGTGTTAGTAATGTTCTCATTAATTTGTTCACTTCCATGTCTTCGTGGAGTACTCGAGTTTGCCCCTAGTGTTAGTAATGTTCTCATTATTTTGTCCACTTCCATGTCTTCGTGGAGTGCTTGAGTTGGCCCCTAGTGTTAGTAATGTTCTCATTATTTTATCCACTTCCATGTCTTCGTGGAGTGCTCGAGTTTGCCCCTAGTGTTAGTAATGTTCTCATTATTTTGTCCACTTTCATGTCTTCGTGGAGTGCTCGAGTTGGCCCATAGTGTTCGTAATGTTCTCATTATTTTGTCCACTTCCATGTCTTCGTGGAGTGCTCGAGTTTGCCTCTAGTGTTAGTAATGTTCTCATTATTTTGTCCACTTCCATGTCTTCGTGGAGTGCTCGAATTTGCCCCTAGTGTTAGTAATGTTCTCATTATTTTGTTCACTTCCATGTCTTTGTGGAGTGCTCGAGTTGGCCCCTAGTGTTAGTAATGTTCTCATTATTTTGTTCACTTCCATGTCTTCGTGGAGTACTCGAGTTTGTCCCTAGTGTTAGTAATGTTCTCATTATTTTGTCCACTTCCATGTCTTCGTAGAGTGCTTGAGTTGGCCCCTAGTGTTAGTAATGTTCTCATTATTTTATCCACTTCCATGTCTTCGTGGAGTGCTCGAGTTTGCCCCTAGTGTTAGTAATGTTCTCATTATTTTGTTCACTTCCATGTCTTCGTGGAGTGCTCGAGTTGGCCCCTAGTGTTAGTAATGTTCTCATTATTTTGTTCACTTCCATGTCTTCGTGGAGTACTCGAGTTTGTCCCTAGTGTTAGTAATGTTCTCATTATTTTGTCCACTTCCATGTCTTCGTAGAGTGCTTGAGTTGGCCCCTAGTGTTAGTAATGTTCTCATTATTTTATCCACTTCCATGTCTTCGTGGAGTGCTCGAGTTTGCCCCTAGTGTTAGTAATGTTCTCATTATTTTGTCCACTTCCATGTCTTCGTGGAGTGCTCGAATTTGCCCCTAGTGTTAGTAATGTTCTCATTATTTTGTCCACTTCCATGTCTTCGTGGAGTGCTCGAGTTGGCCCCTAGTGTTAGTAATGTTCTCATTATTTTGTCCACTTCCATGTCTTCGTGGAGTGCTCGAGTTTGCCCCTAGTGTTAGTAATGTTCTCATTATTTTGTCCACTTCCATGTCTTCGTGGAGTGCTCGAGTTTGCACCTAGTGTTAGTAATGTTCTCATTATTTTGTCCACTTCCATTTCTTCGTGGAGTGCTCGAGTGTGCCACTAGTGCTAGTAATGTTCTCATTATTTTGTCCACTTCCATGTCTTCGTGGAGTGCTCGAGTTTGCCCTTAGTCTTAGTAATGTTCTCATTATTTTGTTCACTTCCATGTCTTCGTGGAGTACTCGAGTTTGACCCTAGTGTTAGTAATGTTCTCATTATTTTGTCCATCTCCATGTCTTCGTGGAGTGCTCGAGTTTGTCCCTAGTGTTAGTAATGTACTCATTTTTTTGTACACTTCCATGTCTTCGTGGAGTGCCTGAGTTGGCCCCTAGTGTTAGTAATGTTCTCGTTATTTTATTCACTTCCATGTCTTCTTGTAGTGCTCGAGTTGGCCCCTAGTGTTAGTAATGTTCTCATTATTTTGTCCACTTCCATGTCTTCGTGGAGTGCTCGAGTTTGCCCCTAGTGTTAGTAATGTGCTCATTATTTTGTCAACTTCCATGTCTTCGTGGTGTGCTAGAGTTTGCCCCTAGTATTAGTAATGTTCTCATTATTTTGTCCACTTCCATGTCTTCGTGGAGTGCTCGAGTTTGCCCCTAGTGTTAGTAATGTACTCGTTATTTTGTCCACTTCCATGTCTTCGTGGAGTCCTCGAGTTTGTCCCTAAAGTTAGTAATGTTCTCATTATTTTGTCCACTTCCATGTCTTCGTGGAGTGCTCGAGTTTTCCCCTAGTGCTAATAATGTTCTTATTATTTTGTCCACTTTCATGTCTTCGTGGAGTGCTCGAGTTTGCCCCTAGTGTTAGTAATGTTCTCATTATTTTGTCCACTACCATGTCTTCGTGGAGTGCTCGAGTTTGTCCCTAGTGTTAGTAATGTACTCATTATTTTGTCCACTTCCATGTCTTCGTGGAGTGCTCGAGCTTGCCCTTAGTGTTAGTAATGTTCTCATTATTTTGTCCACTTCCATGTCTTCGTGGAGTGCTCGAGTTTGCCCCTAGTGTTAGTAATGTTCCCATTATTTTGTCCACTTCCATGTCTTCGTGGAGTGCTCGAGTTGGTCCCTAGTGTTAGTAATGTTCTCATTATTTTGTCCACTTCCATGTCTTCATGGAGTGCTCGAGTTTGCCCGTAGTGTTAGTAATGTTCTCATTATTTTGTCCACTTCCATGTCTTCGTGGAGTGCTCGAGTTTGCCCCTCGTGTTAGTAATGTTCTCATTATTTTGTTCACTTCCATGTCTTCGTGGAGTGCTCGAGTTGGCCCCTAGTGTTAGTAATGTTCTCATTATTTTGTTCACTTCCATGTCTTCGTGGAGTACTCGAGTTTGCCCCTAGTGTTAGTAATGTTCTCATTATTTTGTCCACTTCCATGTCTTCGTGGAGTGCTTGAGTTGGCCCCTAGTGTTAGTAATGTTCTCATTATTTTATCCACTTCCATGTCTTCGTGGAGTGCTCGAGTTTGCCCCTAGTGTTAGTAATGTTCTCATTATTTTGTCCACTTCCATTTCTTCGTGGAGTGCTCGAATTTGCCGCTAGTGTTAGTAATGTTCTCATTATTTTGTTCACTTCCATGTCTTCGTGGAGTGCTCGAGTTGGCCCCTAGTGTTAGTAATGTTCTCTTTATTTTGTTCATTTCCATGTCTTCGTGGAGTACTCGAGTTGGCCCCTAGTGTTAGTAATGTTCTCATTATTTTATCCACTTCCATGTCTTCGTGGAGTGCTCGAGTTTGCCCCTAGTGTTAGTAATGTTCTCATTATTTTGTCCACTTTCATGTCTTCGTGGAGTGCTCGAGTTTGCCCCTAGTGTTAGTAATGTTCTCATTATTTTGTCCACTTCCATGTCTTCGTGGAGTGCTCGAGTTTGCCCTTAGTGTTAGTAATATTCTCATTATTTTGTCCACTTCCATGTCTTCGTGGAGTGCTCGAATTTGCCCCTAGTGTTAGTAATGTTCTCATTATTTTGTCCACTTCCATGTCTTCGTGGAGTGCTCGAGTTTCCCCCTTGTGTTAGTAATGTTCTCGTTATTTTGTCTACTTCCATGTCTTCGTGGAGTGCTCGAGTTTGCCCCTAGTGTTAATAATGTTCTCATTATTTTGTGCACTTCCATGTCTTCGTGGAGTGCTCGAGTTTGCCCCTAGTGTTAGTAATGTTCTCATTATTTTGTCCACTTCCATATCTTCGTGGAGTGCTCGAGTTGGTCTCTAGTGTTAGTAATGTTCTCATTATTTTGTCCACTTCCATGTCTTCGTGGAGTGTTCGAGTTTGCCCCTAGTGTTAGTAACGTTCTTATTATTTTGTCCATTTCCATGTCTTCGTGGAGTGCTCTAGTTTACCCCTAGTGTTAGCAATGTTCTCATTATTTTGTCCACTTCCATGTCTTCGTGGAGTGCTCGAGTGTGTCTCTGGTGTTAGTAATGTTCTCATTATTTTGTCCACTTCCATGTCTTCGTGGATTGCTCGAGTTTCCCCTTAGTGTTAGTAATGTTCTCATTATTTTTCCCACTTCCATGTCTTCGTGGAGTGCTCGAGTTTGCCCCTAGTGTTAGTAATGTTATCATTATTTTGTTCACTTCCATGTCTTCGTGGAGTGCTCGAGTTGGCCCCTAGTGTTAGTAATGTTCTCATTATTTTGATCACTTCCATGTCTTCGTGGAGTACTCGAGTTTGCCCGTAGTGTTAGTAATGTTCTCATTATTTTATCCACTTCCATGTCTTCGTGGAGTGCTCGAGTTTGCCCCTTAGTGTTAGTAATGTTCTCATTATTTTGTCCACTTCCATGTCTTCGTGGAGTCCTCGAGTTTGCCCCTAGTGTTAGTAATGTTCTCATTATTTTGTCCACTTCCATGTCTTCGTGGAGTGCTCGAATTTGCCCCTAGTGTTAGTAATGTTCTCATTATTTTGTCTACTTCCATATCTTCGTGGAGTGCTCGAGTTTGCCCCTAGTGTTAGTAGTTTTCTTATTATTTTGTCCACTTCCATGTCTTCGTGGAGTGCTCGAGTTTGCCCCTAGTGTTAGTAATGTTCTCATTATTTTGTCCACTTCCATGTCTTCGTGGAGTGCTCGAGTTTGCCCCTAGTGTAAGTAATGTTCTCATTATTTTGTCCACTTCCATGTCTTCTTGGAGTGCTCGAGTTTTCCCCTAGTGTTAATAATGTTCTCATTATTTTGTGCACTTCCATGTCTTCGTGGAGTGCTCGAGTTTGCCCCTAGTGTTAGTAATGTTCTCATTATTTTGTCCAATTCCATATCTTCGTGGAGTGCTCGAGTTTCTCTCTAGTGTTAGTAATGTTCTCTTTATTTTGTCCACCTCCATGTCTTCGTGGAGTGTTCGAGTTTGCCCCTAGTGTTAGTAATGTTCTTATTATTTTTTCCACTTCCATGTCTTCGTGGAGTGCTCGAGTTTGTCTCTAGTGTTTGTAATGTACTCATTATTTTGTCCATTTCCATGTCTTCGTGGAGTGCTCTAGTTTGCCCCTAGTGTTAGCAATGTTCTCATTATTTTGTCCACTTCCATGTCTTCGTGGATTGCTCGAATTTCCCCTTAGTGTTAGTAATGTTCTCATTATTTTTCCCACTTCCATGTCTTCGTGGAGTGCTCGAGTTTGCCCCTAATGTTAGTAATGTTCTCATTATTTTGTTCACTTCCATGTCTTCGTGGAGTGCTCGAGTTGGCCCCTAGTGTTAGTAATGTTCTCATTATTTGTTCACTTCCATGTCTTCGTGGAGTACTCGAGTTTGCCCCTAGTGTTAGTAATGTTCTCATTATTTTGTCCACTTCCATGTCTTCGTGGAGTGCTTGAGTTTGCCCCTAGTGTTAGTAATGTTCTCATTATTTTATCCACTTCCATGTCTTCGTGGAGTGCTCGAGTTTGACCCTAGTGTTAGGAATGTTCTCATTATTTTGTCCACTTTCATGTCTTCGTGGAGTGTTCGAGTTTGCCCCTAGTGTTAGTAATGTTCTTATTATTTTTTCCACTTCCATGTCTTCGTGGAGTGCTCGAGTTTGTCTCTAGTGTTAGTAATGTACTCATTATTTTGTCCATTTCCATGTCTTCGTGGAGTGCTCTAGTTTGCCCCTAGTGTTAGCAATGTTCTCATTATTTTGTCCACTTCCATGTCTTCGTGGAGTGCTTGAGTTTGCCCCTAGTGTTAGTAATGTTCTCATTATTTTATCCACTTCCATGTCTTCGTGGAGTGCTCGAGTTTGACCCTAGTGTTAGGAATGTTCTCATTATTTTGTCCACTTTCATGTCTTCGTGGAGTGCTCGAGTTTGCCCCTAGTGTTAGTAATGTTCTCATTATTTTGTCCACTTCCATGTCTTCGTGTAGTGCTCGAGTTTGCCACTAGTGTTAGTAATGTTCTCATTATTTTGTCCACTTCCATGTCTTCGTGGAGTGCTCGAGTTTCCCCCTAGTGTTAGTAATGTTCTCACCATTTTGTCCACTTCCATGTCTTCGTGGAGTGCTCGAGTTTGCCCCTAGTGTTAGTAATGTTCTCATTATTTTGTTCACTTCCATGTCTTCGTGGAGTGCTCGAGTTGGCCCCTAGTGTTAGTAATGTTCTCATTATTTTGTTCACTTCCATGTCTTCGTGGAGTACTCGAGTTTGCCCCTAGTGTTAGTAATGTTCTCATTATTTTGTCCACTTCCATGTCTTCGTGGAGTGTTTGAGTTGGCCCCTAGTCTTAGTAATGTTCTCATTATTTTATCCACTTCCATGTCTTCGTGGAGTGCTCGAGTTTGCCCCTAATGTTAGTAATGTTCTCATTATTTTGTCCACTTCCATGTCTTCGTGGAGTGCTCGAATTTGCCCCTAGTGTTAGTAATGTTCTCATTATTTTGTTCACTTCCATGTCTTCGTGGAGTGCTCGAGTTGGCCCCTAGTGTTAGTAATGTTCTCTTTATTTTGTTCATTTCCATGTCTTCGTGGAGTACTCGAGTTGGGCCCTAGTGTTAGTAATGTTCTCATTATTTTATCCACTTCCATGTCTTCGTGGAGTGCTCTAGCTTGCCCCTAGTGTTAGTAATGTTCTCATTATTTTGTCCACTTTCATGTCTTCGTGGAGTGCTCGAGTTTGCCCTTAGTGTTAGTAATATTCTCATTATATTGTCCACTTCCATGTCTTCGTGGAGTGCTCGAATTTGCCCCTAGTGTTAGTAATGTTCTCATTATTTTTTCCACTTCCATGTCTTCGTGGAGTGCTCGAGTTTCCCCCTAGTGTTAGTAATGTTCTCATTATTTTGTCTACTTCCATGTCTTCGTGGAGTGCTCGAGTTTGCCCCTAGTGTTAGTAGTTTTCTTATTATTTTGTCCACTTCCATGTCTTCGTGGAGTGCTCGAGTTTGCCCCTAGTGTAAGTAATGTTCTCATTATTTTGTCCACTTCCATGTCTTCTTGGAGTGCTCGAGTTTGCCCCTAGTGTTAATAATGTTCTCATTATTTTGTGCACTTGCATGTCTTCGTGGAGTGCTCGAGTTTGCCCCTAGTGTTAGTAATGTTCTCATTATTTTGTCCACTTCCATATCTTCGTGGAGTACTCGAGTTGGTCTCTAGTGTTAGTAATGTTCTCATTATTTTATCCACCTCCATGTCTTCGTGGAGTGCTCTAGTTTACCCCTAGTGTTAGCAATGTTCTCATTATTTTGTCCACTTCCATGTCTTCGTGGAGTGCTCGAGTGTGTCTCTGGTGTTAGTAATGTTCTCATTATTTTGTCCACTTCCATGTCTTCGTGGATTGCTCGAGTTTCCCCTTAGTGTTAGTAATGTTCTCATTATTTTTCCCACTTCCAAGTCTTTGTGGAGTGCTCGAGTTTGCCCCTAGTGTTAGTAATGTTCTCATTATTTTGTTCACTTCCATTTCTTCGTGGAGTGCTCGAGTTGGCCCCTAGTGTTAGTAATGTTCTCTTTATTTTGTTCACTTCCATGTCTTCGTGGAGTACTCGAGTTTGCCCGTAGTGTTAGTAATGTTCTCATTATTTTGTCCACTTCCATGTCTTCGTGGAGTACTTGAGTTTGTCCCTAGTGTTAGTAATGTTCTCATTATTTTATCCACTTCCATGTCTTCGTGGAGTGCTCGAGTTTGCCCCTAGTGTTAGTAATGTTCTCATTATTTTGTCCACTTCCATGTCTTCGTGGAGTGCTCGAGTTTGCCCCTAGTGTTAGTAATGTTCTCATTATTTTGTCCACTTCCATGTCTTCGTGGAGTGCTCGAATTTGCCCCTAGTGTTAGTAATGTTCTCATTATTTTGTCTACTTCCATGTCTTCGTGGAGTGCTCGAGTTTGCCCCTAGTGTTAGTAGTTTTCTTATTATTTTGTCCACTTCCATGTCTTCGTGGAGTGCTCGAGTTTACCCCTAGTGTTAGTAATGTTCTCATTATTTTGTCCACTTCCATGTCTTCGTGGAGTGCTCGAGTTTGCCCCTAGTGTAAGTAATGTTCTCATTATTTTTTCCACTTCCATGTCTTCGTGGAGTGCTCGAGTTTGTCTCTAGTGTTAGTAATGTACTCATTATTTTGTCCACTTCCATGTCTTCGTGGAGTGCTCTAGTTTGCCCCTAGTGTTAGCAATGTTCTCATTATTTTGTCCACTTCCATGTCTTCGTGGAGTGCTTGAGTTTGCCCCTAGTGTTAGTAATGTTCTCATTATTTTATCCACTTCCATGTCTTCGTGGAGTGCTCGAGTTTGACCCTAGTGTTAGGAATGTTCTCATTATTTTGTCCACTTTCATGTCTTCGTGGAGTGCTCGAGTTTGCCCCTAGTGTTAGTAATGTTCTCATTATTTTGTCCACTTCCATGTCTTCGTGTAGTGCTCGAGTTTGCCACTAGTGTTAGTAATGTTCTCATTATTTTGTCCACTTCCATGTCTTCGTGGAGTGCTCGAGTTTCCCCCTAGTGTTAGTAATGTTCTCACCATTTTGTCCACTTCCATGTCTTCGTGGAGTGCTCGAGTTTGCCCCTAGTGTTAGTAATGTTCTCATTATTTTGTTCACTTCCATGTCTTCGTGGAGTGCTCGAGTTGGCCCCTAGTGTTAGTAATGTTCTCATTATTTTGTTCACTTCCATGTCTTCGTGGAGTACTCGAGTTTGCCCCTAGTGTTAGTAATGTTCTCATTATTTTGTCCACTTCCATGTCTTCGTGGAGTGTTTGAGTTGGCCCCTAGTCTTAGTAATGTTCTCATTATTTTATCCACTTCCATGTCTTCGTGGAGTGCTCGAGTTTGCCCCTAATGTTAGTAATGTTCTCATTATTTTGTCCACTTCCATGTCTTCGTGGAGTGCTCGAATTTGCCCCTAGTGTTAGTAATGTTCTCATTATTTTGTTCACTTCCATGTCTTCGTGGAGTGCTCGAGTTGGCCCCTAGTGTTAGTAATGTTCTCTTTATTTTGTTCATTTCCATGTCTTCGTGGAGTACTCGAGTTGGGCCCTAGTGTTAGTAATGTTCTCATTATTTTATCCACTTCCATGTCTTCGTGGAGTGCTCTAGCTTGCCCCTAGTGTTAGTAATGTTCTCATTATTTTGTCCACTTTCATGTCTTCGTGGAGTGCTCGAGTTTGCCCTTAGTGTTAGTAATATTCTCATTATATTGTCCACTTCCATGTCTTCGTGGAGTGCTCGAATTTGCCCCTAGTGTTAGTAATGTTCTCATTATTTTTTCCACTTCCATGTCTTCGTGGAGTGCTCGAGTTTCCCCCTAGTGTTAGTAATGTTCTCATTATTTTGTCTACTTCCATGTCTTCGTGGAGTGCTCGAGTTTGCCCCTAGTGTTAGTAGTTTTCTTATTATTTTGTCCACTTCCATGTCTTCGTGGAGTGCTCGAGTTTGCCCCTAGTGTAAGTAATGTTCTCATTATTTTGTCCACTTCCATGTCTTCTTGGAGTGCTCGAGTTTGCCACTAGTGTTAATAATGTTCTCATTATTTTGTGCACTTGCATGTCTTCGTGGAGTGCTCGAGTTTGCCCCTAGTGTTAGTAATGTTCTCATTATTTTGTCCACTTCCATATCTTCGTGGAGTACTCGAGTTGGTCTCTAGTGTTAGTAATGTTCTCATTATTTTATCCACCTCCATGTCTTCGTGGAGTGCTCTAGTTTACCCCTAGTGTTAGCAATGTTCTCATTATTTTGTCCACTTCCATGTCTTCGTGGAGTGCTCGAGTGTGTCTCTGGTGTTAGTAATGTTCTCATTATTTTGTCCACTTCCATGTCTTCGTGGATTGCTCGAGTTTCCCCTTAGTGTTAGTAATGTTCTCATTATTTTTCCCACTTCCAAGTCTTTGTGGAGTGCTCGAGTTTGCCCCTAGTGTTAGTAATGTTCTCATTATTTTGTTCACTTCCATTTCTTCGTGGAGTGCTCGAGTTGGCCCCTAGTGTTAGTAATGTTCTCTTTATTTTGTTCACTTCCATGTCTTCGTGGAGTACTCGAGTTTGCCCGTAGTGTTAGTAATGTTCTCATTATTTTGTCCACTTCCATGTCTTCGTGGAGTACTTGAGTTTGTCCCTAGTGTTAGTAATGTTCTCATTATTTTATCCACTTCCATGTCTTCGTGGAGTGCTCGAGTTTGCCCCTAGTGTTAGTAATGTTCTCATTATTTTGTCCACTTCCATGTCTTCGTGGAGTGCTCGAGTTTGCCCCTAGTGTTAGTAATGTTCTCATTATTTTGTCCACTTCCATGTCTTCGTGGAGTGCTCGAATTTGCCCCTAGTGTTAGTAATGTTCTCATTATTTTGTCTACTTCCATGTCTTCGTGGAGTGCTCGAGTTTGCCCCTAGTGTTAGTAGTTTTCTTATTATTTTGTCCACTTCCATGTCTTCGTGGAGTGCTCGAGTTTGCCCCTAGTGTTAGTAATGTTCTCATTATTTTGTCCACTTCCATGTCTTCGTGGAGTGCTCGAGTTTTCCCCTAGTGTAAGTAATGTTCTCATTATTTTGTCCACTTCCATGTCTTCTTGGAGTGCTCGAGTTTGCCCCTAGTGTTAATAATGTTCTCATTATTTTGTGCACTTCCATGTCTTCGTGGAGTGCTCGAGTTTGCCCCTAGTGTTAGTAATGTTCTCATTATTTTGTCCAATTCCATATCTTCGTGGAGTGCTCGAGTTTCTCTCTAGTGTTAGTAATGTTCTCTTTATTTTGTCCACCTCCATGTCTTCGTGGAGAGTTCGAGTTTGCCCCTAGTGTTAGTAATGTTCTTATTATTTTTTCCACTTCCATGTCTTCGTGGAGTGCTCGAGTTTGTCTCTAGTGTTAGTAATGTACTCATTATTTTGTCCATTTCCATGTCTTCGTGGAGTGCTCTAGTTTGCCCCTAGTGTTAGCAATGTTCTCATTATTTTGTCCACTTCCATGTCTTCGTGGATTGCTCGAATTTCCCCTTAGTGTTAGTAATGTTCTCATTATTTTGTTCACTTCCATGTCTTCGTGGAGTGCTCGAGTTTGCCCCTAGTGTTAGTAATGTTCTCATTATTTTGTTCACTTCCATGTCTTCGTGGAGTGCTCGAGTTGGCCCCTAGTGTTAGTAATGTTCTCATTATTTTGTTCACTTCCATGTCTTCGTGGAGTACTCGAGTTTGCCCCTAGTGTTAGTAATGTTCTCATTATTTTGTCCACTTCCATGTCTTCGTGGAGTGCTTGAGTTTGCCCCTAGTGTTAGTAATGTTCTCATTATTTTATCCACTTCCATGTCTTCGTGGAGTGCTCGAGTTTGACCCTAGTGTTAGGAATGTTCTCATTATTTTGTCCACTTTCATGTCTTCGTGGAGTGTTCGAGTTTGCCCCTAGTGTTAGTAATGTTCTCATTATTTTATCCACTTCCATGTCTTCGTGGAGTGCTCGAGTTTGCCCCTAGCGTTAGTAATGTTCTCATTATTTTGTCCACTTCCATGTATTCGTGGAGTGCTCGAGTTTGCCCCTAGCGTTAGTAATGTTCTCATTATTTTGTCCACTTCCATGTCTTCGTGGAGTGCTGGAGTTTGCCCCTAATGTTAGTAATGGTCTCATTATTTTGTCCACTTCCATGTCTTCGTGGAGTGCTCGAGTGAGTTTGCCCCTAGCGTTAGTAATGTTCTCATTATTTTGTCCACTTTCATGTCTTCGTGGAGTGCTCGAGTTTGACCCTAGCGTTAGTAATGTTCTCATTATTTTGTCCACTTCCATGTCTTCGTGGAGTGCTCGAGTTTGCCCCTAGTGTTAGTAATGTTCTCATTATTTTTTCCACTTCCATGTCTTCGTGGAGTGCTCGAGTTTGTCTCTAGTGTTAGTAATGTACTCATTATTTTGTCCACTTTCATGTCTTCGTGGAGTGCTCGAGTTTGCCCATAGTGTTAGTAATGTTCTCATTATTTTGTCCACTTCCATGTCTTCGTGGAGTGCTCGAGTTTGCCCCTAGTCTTAGTAATGTTCTCATTATTTTGTCCACTTCCATGTCTTCGTGGAGTGCTCGAGTTTTCCCCTAGTGTTAGTAATGTTCTCATTATTTTGTCCACTTCCATGTCTTCGTGAAGTGCTCGAGTTTGTCTCTAGTGTTAGTAATGTTCTCATTATTTTGTCCACTTCCATGTCTTCGTGGAGTGCTCGAGTTTGCCCCTAGTGTTAGTAATGTTCTCATTATTTTGTCCACTTCCATGTCTTCTTGGAGTGCTCGAGTTTGTCTCTAGTGTTAGTAATGTTCTCATTATTTTATCCACTTCCATGTCTTCGTGGAGTGCTCGAGTTTGCCCCTAGTGTTAGTAATGTTCTCATTATTTTGTCCACTTCCATGTCTTCGTGGAGTGCTCGAGTTTGCCCCTAGCGTTAGTAATGTTCTCATTATTTTGTCCACTTCCATGTCTTCGTGGAGTGCTCGAGTTTGCCCCTAGCGTTAGTAAATGTTCTCATTATTTTGTCCACTTCCATGTCTTCGTGGAGTGCTCGAGTTTGTCTCTAGTGTTAGTAATGTTCTCATTATTTTGTTGATTTCCATGTCTTCGGGGAGTGCTCGAGTTTGCCCCTAGTGTTAGTAATGTTCTCATTATTTTGTCCACTTCCATGTCTTCATGGAGTTCTCGAGTTTGCCCCTAGTGTAAGTAATGTTCTCATCATTTTGTCCACTTTCATGTCTTCGTGGAGTGCTCGAGTTTGCCCATAGTGTTAGTAATGTTCTCATTATTTTGTCCACTTCCATGTCTTTGTGGAGTGCTCGAGTTTTCCCCTAGTGTTAGTAGTGTACTCACTATTTTGTCCACTTCCATGTCTTCGTGGAGTGCTCGAATTTACCCCTAGTGTTAGTAATGTTCTCATTATTTTGTCCACTTCCATGTCTTCGTGGAGTGCTCGAGTTTGCCCCTAGTGTTAGTAATGTTCTCATTATATTGTCCACTTCCATGTCTTCGTGGAGTGCTCGAGTTTGCCTCTAGTGTTAGTAATGTACTCACTATTTTGTCCACTTCCATTTCTTCGTGGAGTGCTCGAGTTTGCCCCTAGTGTTAGTAATGTTCTCATTATTTTGTCCACTTCCATGTCTTCGTGGAGTGCTCGAGTTTTTCTCTAGTGTTAGTAATGTACTCATTATTTTGTCCACTTCCATGTCTTCGTGGAGTGCTCGAGTTTGCCCCTAGTGTTAGTAATGTTCTCATTATTTTTTCCACTTCAATGTCTTCGTGGAGTGCTCGAGTTTGTCTCTAGTGTTAGTAATGTACTCATTATTTTGTCCACTTTCATGTCTTCGTGGAGTGCTCGAGTTTGCCCATAGTGTTAGTAATGTTCTCATTATTTTGTCCACTTCCATGTCTTCGTGGAGTGCTCGAGTTTGCCCCTAGTATTAGTAATGAACTCACTATTTTGTCCACTTCCATGTCTTCGTGGAGTGCTCGAGTTTGTCTCTAGTGTTAGTAATGTTCTCATTATTTTGTCCACTTCCATGTCTTCGTGGAGTGTTCGAGTTTGCCTTTAGTTTTAGTAATGTTCTCATTATTTTGCCCACTTCCATGTCTTCGTGGAGTGCTCGAGTTTGCCCCTAGTGTTAGTAATGTTCTCATTATTTTGTCCACTTCCATGTCTTCGTGAAGTGCTCGAGTTTGTCTCTAGTGTTAGTAATGTTCTCATTATTTTGTCCACTTCCATGTCTTCGTGGAGTGCTCGAGTTTGCCTCTAGTGTTAGTAATGTTCTCATTATTTTGTCCACTTCCATGTCTTCGTGGAGTGCTCGAGTTTGCCCCTAGCGTTAGTAATGTTCTCATTATTTTGTCCACTTCCATGTCTTCGTGGAGTGCTCGAGTTTGTCTCTAGTGTTAGTAATGGTCTCATTATTTTGTTGACTTCCATGTCTTCGGGGAGTGCTCGAGTTTGCCCCTAGTGTTAGTAATGTTCTCATTATTTTGTCCACTTCCATGTCTTCATGGAGTGCTCGAGTTTGCCCCTAGTGTAAGTAATGTTCTCATTATTTTGTCCACTTTCATGTCTTCATGGAGTGCTCGAGTTTGCCCATAGTGTTAGTAATGTTCTCATTATTTTGTCCACTACCATGTCTTCGTGGAGTGCTCGAGTTTGCCCCTAGTGTTAGTAATGTACTCACTATTTTGTCCACTTCCATGTCTTCGTGGAGTGCTCGAGTTGCCCCTAGTGTTAGTAAAGTTCTCATTATTTTTTCCACTTCCATGTCTTCGTGGAGTGCTCGAGTTTGTCTCAAGTGTTAGTAATGTACTCATTATTTTGTCCACTTTCATGTCTTCGTGGAGTGCTCGAGTTTGCCCATAGTGTTAGTAATGTTCTCATTATTTTGTCCACTTCCATGTCTTCGTGGAGTGCTCGAGTTTGCCCCTAGCGTTAGTAAACTTCTCATTATTTGTCCACTTACGTGTCTTCGTGGAGTGCTCGAGTTTGTCTCTAGTGTTAGTAATGTTCTCATTATTTTGTCCACTTCCATGTCTTCGTGGAGTGCTCGAGTTTGCCCCTAATGTTAGTAATGGTCTCATTATTTTGTCCACTTCCATGTCTTCATGGAGTGCCCGAGTGAGTTTGCCCCTAGCGTTAGTAATGTTCTCATTATTTTGTCCACTTCCATGTCTTCGTGGAGTGCTCGAGTTTGACCCTAGCGTTAGTAATGTTCTCATTATTTTGTCCACTTCCATGTCTTCGGGGAGTGCTCAAGTTTTTCTCTAGTGTTAGTAATGTACTCATTATTTTGTCCACTTCCATGTCTTCGTGGAGTGCTCGAGTTTGCCCCTAGTGTTAGTAATGTTCTCATTATTTTTTCCACTTCCATGTCTTCGTGGAGTGCTCGAGTTTGTCTCTAGTGTTAGTAATGTACTCATTATTTTGTCCACTTTCATGTCTTCGTGGAGTGCTCGAGTTTGCCCCTAGTGTTAGTAATGTTCTCATTATTTTGTCCACTTCCATGTCTTCGTGGAGTGCTCGAGTTTGCCCCTAGTGTTAGTAATGTTCTCATTATTTTGTCCACTTCCATGTCTTCGTGGAGTGCTCGAGTTTTCCCCTAGTGTTAGTAATGTTCTCATTATTTTGTCCACTTCCATGTCTTCGTGGAGTGCTCGAGTTTGTCTCTAGTGTTAGTAATGTTCTCATTATTTTGTCCACTTCCATGTCTTCGTGGAGTGCTCGAGTTTGCCCCTAGTGTTAGTAATGTTCTCATTATTTTGTCCACTTCCATGTCTTCTTGGAGTGCTCGAGTTTGTCTCTAGTGTTAGTAATGTTCTCATTATTTTATCCACTTCCATGTCTTCGTGGAGTGCTCGAGTTTGCCCCTAGCGTTAGTAATGTTCTCATTATTTTGTCCACTTCCATGTATTCGTGGAGTGCTCGAGTTTGCCCCTAGCGTTAGTAATGTTCTCATTATTTTGTCCACTTCCATGTCTTCGTGGAGTGCTCGAGTTTTTCTCTAGTGTTAGTAAATGTTCTCATTATTTTGTCCACTTCCATGTCTTCGTGGAGTGCTCGAGTTTGTCTCTAGTGTTAGTAATGTTCTCATTATTTTGTTGATTTCCATGTCTTCGGGGAGTGCTCGAGTTTGCCCCTAGTGTTAGTAATGTTCTCATTATTTTGTCCACTTCCATGTCTTCATGGAGTTCTCGAGTTTGCCCCTAGTGTAAGTAATGTTCTCATCATTTTGTCCACTTTCATGTCTTCGTGGAGTGCTCGAGTTTGCCCATAGTGTTAGTAATGTTCTCATTATTTTGTCCACTTCCATGTCTTCGTGGAGTGCTCGAGTTTGCCCCTAGTGTTAGTAATGTACTCACTATTTTGTCCACTTCCAAGTCTTCGTGGAGTGCTCGAATTTGCCCCTAGTGTTAGTAATGTTCTCATTATTTTGTCCACTTCCATGTCTTCGTGGAGTGCTCGAGTTTTCCCCTAGTGTTAGTAATGTTCTCATTATTTTGTCCACTTCCATGTCTTCGTGGAGTGCTCGAGTTTGCCCCTAGTGTTAGTAATGAACTCACTATTTTGTCCACTTCCATGTCTTCGTGGAGTGCTCGAGTTTGCCCCTAGTGTTAGTAATGTTCTCATTATTTTGTCCACTTCCATGTCTTCGTTGAGTGCTCGAGTTTTTCTCTAGTGTTAGTAATGTACTCATTATTTTCTCCACTTCCATGTCTTCGTGGAGTGCTCGAGTTTGCCCCTAGTGTTAGTAATGTTCTCATTATTTTTTCCACTTCCATGTCTTCGTGGAGTGCTCGAGTTTGTCTCTAGTGTTAGTAATGTACTCATTATTTTGTCCACTTTCATGTCTTCGTGGAGTGCTCGAGTTTGCCCATAGTGTTAGTAATGTTCTCATTATTTTGTCCACTTCCATGTCTTCGTGGAGTGCTCGAGTTTGCCCCTAGTATTAGTAATGTACTCACTATTTTGTCCACTTCCATGTCTTCGTGGAGTGCTCGAGTTTGCACCTAGTGTTAGTAATGTTCTCATTATTTTGTCCACTTCCATGTCTTCATGGAGTGCTCGAGTTTGCCCCTAGTGTTAGTAATGTTCTCATTATTTTGTCCACTTCCATGTCTTCGTGGAGTGCTCGAGTTTGTCTCTAGTGTTAGTAATGTTCTCATTATTTTGTCCACTTCCATGTCTTCGTGGAGTGTTCGAGTTTGCCTTTAGTTTTAGTAATGTTCTCATTATTTTGCACACTTCTATGTCTTCGTGGAGTGCTCGAGTTTGCCCCTAGTGTTAGTAATGTTCTCATTATTTTGTCCACTTCCATGTCTTCGTGAAGTGCTCGAGTTTGTCTCTAGTGATAGTAATGTTCTCATTATTTTGTCCACTTCCATGTCTTCGTAGAGTGCTCGAGTTTGCCCCTAGTGTTAGTAATGTTCTCATTATTTTGTCCACTTCCATGTCTTCGTGGAGTGCTCTAGTTTGCCTCTAGTGTTAGTAATGTTCTCATTATTTTGTCCACTTCCATGTCTTCGTGGAGTGCTCGAGTTTGCCCCTAGCGTTAGTAATGTTCTCATTATTTTGTCCACTTCCATGTCTTCGTGGCGTGCTCGAGTTTGCCCCTATCGTTAGTAATGTTCTCATTATTTTGTCCACTTCCATGTCTTCGTGGAGTGCTCGAGTTTTTCTCTAGTGTTAGTAAATGTTCTCATTATTTTGTCCACTTCCATGTCTTCGTGGAGTGTTCGAGTTTGTCTCTAGTGTTAGTAATGTTCTCATTATTTTGTTGACTTCCATGTCTTCGGGGAGTGCTCGAGTTTGCCCCTAGTGTTAGTAATGTTCTCATTATTTTGTCCACTTCCATGTCTTCATGGAGTGCTCGAGTTTGCCCCTAGTGTATGTAATGTTCTCATCATTTTGTCCACTTTCATGTCTTCGTGGAGTGCTCGAGTTTGCCCATAGTGTTAGTAATGTTCTCATTATTTTGTCCACTTCCATGTCTTCGTGGAGTGCTCGAGTTTGCCCCTAGTGTTAGTAATGTACTCACTATTTTGTCCACTTCCATGTCTTCGTGGAGTGCTCGAATTTGCCCCTAGTGTTAGTAATGTTCTCATTATTTTGTCCACTTCCATGTCTTCGTGGAGTGCTCGAGTTTGCCCATAGTGTTTGTAATGTTCTCATTATTTTGTCCACTTCCATGTCTTCGTGGAGTGTTCGCGTTTGCCTTTAGTTTTAGTAATGTTCTCATTATTTTGTCCACTTCCATGTCTTCGTGGAGTGCTCGAGTTTGCCCCTAGTGTTAGTAATGTTCTCATTATTTTGTCCACTTCCATGTCTTCGTGGAGTGCTCGAGTTTGTCTCTAGTGTTAGTAATGTTCTCATTATTTTGTTCACTTCCATGTCTTTGTGGAGTGTTCGAGTTTGCCCCTAGTGTTTGTAATGTTCTCATTATTTTGTCCACTTCCATGTCTTCGTGGAGTGCTCGAGTTTGCCTCTAGTGTTAGTAATGTTCTCATTATTTTGTCCACTTCCATGTCTTCGTGGAGTGCCCGAGTTTGCCCCTAGTGTTAGTAATGTACTCACTATTTTGTCCACTTCCATGTCTTCGTGGAGTGGTCGAGTTTGCCCATAGTGTTAGTAATGTTCTCATTATTTTGTCCACTTCCATGTCTTCGTGGAGTGCTCGTGTTTGCCCCTAGTGTTAGTAATGTTCTCATTATTTTGTCCACTTCCATGTCTTCGTGGAGTGCTCGAGTTTGCCCCTAGTGTTAGTAATGTACTCACTATTTTGTCCACTTCCATGTCTTCGTGGAGTGCTCGAGTTTGCCCCTAGTGTTTGTAATGTTCTCATTATTTTTTCCACTTCCATGTCTTCATGGAGTGCTCGAGTTTGTCTCTAGTGTTAGTAATGTTCTCATTATTTTGTCCACTTCCATGTCTTCGTGGAGTGTTCGAGTTTGCCTTTAGTTTTAGTAATGTTCTCATTATTTTGTCCACTTCCATGTCTTCGTGGAGTGCTCGAGTTTGCCCCTAGTGTTAGTAATGTTCTCATTATTTTGTCCACTTCCATGTCTTCGTGGAGTGCTCGAGTTTGGAGTACTCGAATTTGTCCCTAGTGTTAGTAATGTACTCATTATTTTGTCCACTTCCATGTCTTCGTGGTGTGCTCGAGCTTGCCCCTAGTGTTAGTAATGTTCTCATTATTTTGTCCACTTCCATGTCTTCGTGGAGTGCTCGAGTTTGCCCCTAGTGTTAGTAATGTTCCCATTATTTTGTCCACTTCCATGTCTTCGTGGAGTGCTCGAGTTTGCCCCTAGTGTTAGTAATGTTCTCATTATTTTGTTCACTTCCATGTCTTCGTGGAGTGCTCGAGTTTGCCCCTAGTGTTTGTAATGTTCTCATTATTTTTTCCACTTCCATGTCTTCATGGAGTGCTCGAGTTTGTCTCTAGTGTTAGTAATGTTCTCATTATTTTGTCCACTTCCATGTCTTCGTGGAGTGTTCGAGTTTGCCTTTAGTTTTAGTAATGTTCTCATTATTTTGTCCACTTCCATGTCTTCGTGGAGTGCTCGAGTTTGCCCCTAGTGTTAGTAATGTTCTCATTATTTTGTCCACTTCCATGTCTTCGTGGAGTGCTCGAGTTTGGAGTACTCGAATTTGTCCCTAGTGTTAGTAATGTACTCATTATTTTGTCCACTTCCATGTCTTCGTGGTGTGCTCGAGCTTGCCCCTAGTGTTAGTAATGTTCTCATTATTTTGTCCACTTCCATGTCTTCGTGGAGTGCTCGAGTTTGCCCCTAGTGTTAGTAATGTTCCCATTATTTTGTCCACTTCCATGTCTTCGTGGAGTGCTCGAGTTTGCCCCTAGTGTTAGTAATGTTCTCATTATTTTGTTCACTTCCATGTCTTCGTGGAGTACTCGAGTTTGCCCCTAGTGTTAGTAATGTTCTCATTATTTTGTCCACTTCCATGTCTTCGTGGAGTGCTCGAGTTTGCCCATAGTGTTAGTAATGTTCTCATTATTTTGTCCACTTCCATGTCTTCGTTGAGTGCTCGAGTTTGCCCCTAGTCTTAGTAATGTTCTCATTATTTTGTCCACTTCCATGTCTTCGTGGAGTGCTCGAGATTTCCCCTAGTGTTAGTAATGTTCTCATTATTTTGTCCACTTCCATGTCTTCGTGGAGTGCTCGAGTTTGTCTCTAGTGTTAGTAATGTTCTCATTATTTTGTCCACTTCCATGTCTTCGTGGAGTGCTCGAGTTTGCCCCTAGTGTTAGTAATGTTCTCATTATTTTGTCCACTTCCATGTCTTCGTGAAGTGCTCGAGTTTGTCTCTAGTGTTAGTAATGTTCTCATTATTTTGTCCACTTCCATGTCTTCGTGGAGTGCTCGAGTTTGCCCCTAGTGTTAGTAATGTTCTCATTATTTTGTCCACTTCCATGTCTTCTTGGAGTGCTCGAGTTTGTCTCTAGTGTTAGTAATGTTCTCATTATTTTATCCACTTCCATGTCTTCGTGGAGTGCTCGAGTTTGCCCCTAGTGTTAGTAATGTTCTCATTATTTTGTCCACTTCCATGTCTTCGTGGAGTGCTCGAGTTTGCCCCTAGCGTTAGTAATGTTCTCATTATTTTGTCCACTTCCATGTCTTCGTGGAGTGCTCGAGTTTGCCCCTAGCGTTAGTAAATGTTCTCATTATTTTGTCCACTTCCATGTCTTCGTGGAGTGCTCGAGTTTGTCTCTAGTGTTAGTAATGTTCTCATTATTTTGTTGATTTCCATGTCTTCGGGGAGTGCTCGAGTTTGCCCCTAGTGTTAGTAATGTTCTCATTATTTTGTCCACTTCCATGTCTTCATGGAGTTCTCGAGTTTGCCCCTAGTGTAAGTAATGTTCTCATCATTTTGTCCACTTTCATGTCTTCGTGGAGTGCTCGAGTTTGCCCATAGTGTTAGTAATGTTCTCATTATTTTGTCCACTTCCATGTCTTTGTGGAGTGCTCGAGTTTGCCCCTAGTGTTAGTAGTGTACTCACTATTTTGTCCACTTCCATGTCTTCGTGGAGTGCTCGAATTTACCCCTAGTGTTAGTAATGTTCTCATTATTTTGTCCACTTCCATGTCTTCGTGGAGTGCTCGAGTTTGCCCCTAGTGTTAGTAATGTTCTCATTATATTGTCCACTTCCATGTCTTCGTGGAGTGCTCGAGTTTGCCCCTAGTGTTAGTAATGTACTCACTATTTTGTCCACTTCCATGTCTTCGTGGAGTGCTCGAGTTTGCCCCTAGTGTTAGTAATGTTCTCATTATTTTGTCCACTTCCATGTCTTCGTGGAGTGCTCGAGTTTTTCTCTAGTGTTAGTAATGTACTCATTATTTTGTCCACTTCCATGTCTTCGGGGAGTGCTCGAGTTTGCCACTAGTGTTAGTAATGTTCTCATTATTTTTTCCACTTCCATGTCTTCGTGGAGTGCTCGAGTTTGTCTCTAGTGTTAGTAATGTACTCATTATTTTGTCCACTTTCATGTCTTCGTGGAGTGCTCGAGTTTGCCCATAGTGTTAGTAATGTTCTCATTATTTTGTCCACTTCCATGTCTTCGTGGAGTGCTCGAGTTTGCCCCTAGTATTAGTAATGAACTCACTATTTTGTCCACTTCCATGTCTTCGTGGAGTGCTCGAGTTTGTCTCTAGTGTTAGTAATGTTCTCATTATTTTGTCCACTTCCATGTCTTCGTGGAGTGTTCGAGTTTGCCTTTAGTTTTAGTAATGTTCTCATTATTTTGCCCACTTCCATGTCTTCGTGGAGTGCTCGAGTTTGCCCCTAGTGTTAGTAATGTTCTCATTATTTTGTCCACTTCCATGTCTTCGTGAAGTGCTCGAGTTTGTCTCTAGTGTTAGTAATGTTCTCATTATTTTGTCCACTTCCATGTCTTCGTGGAGTGCTCGAGTTTGCCTCTAGTGTTAGTAATGTTCTCATTATTTTGTCCACTTCCATGTCTTCGTGGAGTGCTCGAGTTTGCCCCTAGCGTTAGTAATGTTCTCATTATTTTGTCCACTTCCATGTCTTCGTGGAGTGCTCGAGTTTGTCTCTAGTGTTAGTAATGGTCTCATTATTTTGTTGACTTCCATGTCTTCGGGGAGTGCTCGAGTTTGCCCCTAGTGTTAGTAATGTTCTCATTATTTTGTCCACTTCCATGTCTTCATGGAGTGCTCGAGTTTGCCCCTTGTGTAAGTAATGTTCTCATTATTTTGTCCACTTTCATGTCTTCATGGAGTGCTCGAGTTTGCCCATAGTGTTAGTAATGTTCTCATTATTTTGTCCACTACCATGTCTTCGTGGAGTGCTCGAGTTTGCCCCTAGTGTTAGTAATGTACTCACTATTTTGTCCACTTCCATGTCTTCGTGGAGTGCTCGAGTTGCCCCTAGTGTTAGTAAAGTTCTCATTATTTTTTCCACTTCCATGTCTTCGTGGAGTGCTCGAGTTTGTCTCAAGTGTTAGTAATGTACTCATTATTTTGTCCACTTTCATGTCTTCGTGGAGTGCTCGAGTTTGCCCATAGTGTTAGTAATGTTCTCATTATTTTGTCCACTTCCATGTCTTCATGGAGTGCTCGAGTTTGCCCCTTGTGTAAGTAATGTTCTCATTATTTTGTCCACTTTCATGTCTTCATGGAGTGCTCGAGTTTGCCCATAGTGTTAGTAATGTTCTCATTATTTTGTCCACTACCATGTCTTCGTGGAGTGCTCGAGTTTGCCCCTAGTGTTAGTAATGTACTCACTATTTTGTCCACTTCCATGTCTTCGTGGAGTGCTCGAGTTGCCCCTAGTGTTAGTAAAGTTCTCATTATTTTTTCCACTTCCATGTCTTCGTGGAGTGCTCGAGTTTGTCTCAAGTGTTAGTAATGTACTCATTATTTTGTCCACTTCCATGTCTTCGTGGAGTGCTCGAGTTTGTCTCTAGTGTTAGTAATGTTCTCATTATTTTGTCCACTTCCATGTCTTCGTGGAGTGTTCGAGTTTGCCTTTAGTTTTAGTAATGTTCTCATTATTTTGCCCACTTCCATGTCTTCGTGGAGTGCTCGAGTTTGCCCCTAGTGTTAGTAATGTTCTCATTATTTTGTCCACTTCCATGTCTTCGTGAAGTGCTCGAGTTTGTCTCTAGTGTTAGTAATGTTCTCATTATTTTGTCCACTTCCATGTCTTCGTGGAGTGCTCGAGTTTGCCTCTAGTGTTAGTAATGTTCTCATTATTTTGTCCACTTCCATGTCTTCGTGGAGTGCTCGAGTTTGCCCCTAGCGTTAGTAATGTTCTCATTATTTTGTCCACTTCCATGTCTTCGTGGAGTGCTCGAGTTTGTCTCTAGTGTTAGTAATGGTCTCATTATTTTGTTGACTTCCATGTCTTCGGGGAGTGCTCGAGTTTGCCCCTAGTGTTAGTAATGTTCTCATTATTTTGTCCACTTCCATGTCTTCATGGAGTGCTCGAGTTTGCCCCTTGTGTAAGTAATGTTCTCATTATTTTGTCCACTTTCATGTCTTCATGGAGTGCTCGAGTTTGCCCATAGTGTTAGTAATGTTCTCATTATTTTGTCCACTACCATGTCTTCGTGGAGTGCTCGAGTTTGCCCCTAGTGTTAGTAATGTACTCACTATTTTGTCCACTTCCATGTCTTCGTGGAGTGCTCGAGTTGCCCCTAGTGTTAGTAAAGTTCTCATTATTTTTTCCACTTCCATGTCTTCGTGGAGTGCTCGAGTTTGTCTCAAGTGTTAGTAATGTACTCATTATTTTGTCCACTTTCATGTCTTCGTGGAGTGCTCGAGTTTGCCCATAGTGTTAGTAATGTTCTCATTATTTTGTCCACTTCCATGTCTTCGTGGAGTGCTCGAGTTTGCCCCTAGCGTTAGTAATCTTCTCATTATTTGTCCACTTACGTGTCTTCGTGGAGTGCTCGAGTTTGTCTCTAGTGTTAGTAATGTTCTCATTATTTTGTCCACTTCCATGTCTTCGTGGAGTGCTCGAGTTTGCCCCTAATGTTAGTAATGGTGTCATTATTTTGTCCACTTCCATGTCTTCATGGAGTGCTCGAGTGAGTTTGCCCCTAGCGTTAGTAATGTTCTCATTATTTTGTCCACTTCCATGTCTTCGTGGAGTGCTCGAGTTTGACCCTAGCGTTAGTAATGTTCTCATTATTTTGTCCACTTCCATGTCTTCGGGGAGTGCTCAAGTTTTTCTCTAGTGTTAGTAATGTACTCATTATTTTGTCCACTTCCATGTCTTCGTGGAGTGCTCGAGTTTGCCCCTAGTGTTAGTAATGTTCTCATTATTTTTTCCACTTCCATGTCTTCGTGGAGTGCTCGAGTTTGTCTCTAGTGTTAGTAATGTACTCATTATTTTGTCCACTTTCATGTCTTCGTGGAGTGCTCGAGTTTGCCCCTAGTGTTAGTAATGTTCTCATTATTTTTTCCACTTCCATGTCTTCGTGGAGTGCTCGAGTTTGCCCCTAGTGTTAGTAATGTTCTCATTATTTTGTCCACTTCCATGTCTTCGTGGAGTGCTCGAGTTTTCCCCTAGTGTTAGTAATGTTCTCATTATTTTGTCCACTTCCATGTCTTCGTGGAGTGCTCGAGTTTGTCTCTAGTGTTAGTAATGTTCTCATTATTTTGTCCACTTCCATGTCTTCGTGGAGTGCTCGAGTTTGCCCCTAGTGTTAGTAATGTTCTCATTATTTTGTCCACTTCCATGTCTTCTTGGAGTGCTCGAGTTTGTCTCTAGTGTTAGTAATGTTCTCATTATTTTATCCACTTCCATGTCTTCGTGGAGTGCTCGAGTTTGCCCCTAGCGTTAGTAATGTTCTCATTATTTTGTCCACTTCTATGTATTCGTGGAGTGCTCGAGTTTGCCCCTAGCGTTAGTAATGTTCTCATTATTTTGTCCACTTCCATGTCTTCGTGGAGTGCTCGAGTTTGCCCCTAATGTTAGTAATGGTCTCATTATTTTGTCCACTTCCATGTCTTCGTGGAGTGCTCGAGTGAGTTTGCCCCTAGCGTTAGTAATGTTCTCATTATTTTGTCCACTTTCATGTCTTCGTGGAGTGCTCGAGTTTGACCCTAGCGTTAGTAATGTTCTCATTATTTTGTCCACTTCCATGTCTTCGGGGAGTGCTCAAGTTTTTCTCTAGTGTTAGTAATGTACTCATTATTTTGTCCACTTCCATGTCTTCGTGGAGTGCTCGAGTTTGCCCCTAGTGTTAGTAATGTTCTCATTATTTTTTCCACTTCCATGTCTTCGTGGAGTGCTCGAGTTTGTCTCTAGTGTTAGTAATGTACTCATTATTTTGTCCACTTTCATGTCTTCGTGGAGTGCTCGAGTTTGCCCATAGTGTTAGTAATGTTCTCATTATTTTGTCCACTTCCATGTCTTCGTGGAGTGCTCGAGTTTCCCCCTAGTCTTAGTAATGTTCTCATTATTTTGTCCACTTCCATGTCTTCGTGGAGTGCTCGAGTTTTCCCCTAGTGTTAGTAATGTTCTCATTATTTTGTCCACTTCCATGTCTTCGTGGAGTGCTCGAGTTTGTCTCTAGTGTTAGTAATGTTCTCATTATTTTGTCCACTTCCATGTCTTCGTGGAGTGCTCGAGTTTGCCCCTAGTGTTAGTAATGTTCTCATTATTTTGTCCACTTCCATGTCTTCGTGAAGTGCTCGAGTTTGTCTCTAGTGTTAGTAATGTTCTCATTATTTTGTCCACTTCCATGTCTTCGTGGAGTGCTCGAGTTTGCCCCTAGTGTTAGTAATGTTCTCATTATTTTGTCCACTTCCATGTCTTCTTGGAGTGCTCGAGTTTGTCTCTAGTGTTAGTAATGTTCTCATTATTTTATCCACTTCCATGTCTTCGTGGAGTGCTCGAGTTTGCCCCTAGTGTTAGTAATGTTCTCATTATTTTGTCCACTTCCATGTCTTCGTGGAGTGCTCGAGTTTGCCCCTAGCGTTAGTAATGTTCTCATTATTTTGTCCACTTCCATGTCTTCGTGGAGTGCTCGAGTTTGCCCCTAGCGTTAGTAAATGTTCTCATTATTTTGTCCACTTCCATGTCTTCGTGGAGTGCTCGAGTTTGTCTCTAGTGTTAGTAATGTTCTCATTATTTTGTTGATTTCCATGTCTTCGGGGAGTGCTCGAGTTTGCCCCTAGTGTTAGTAATGTTCTCATTATTTTGTCCACTTCCATGTCTTCATGGAGTTCTCGAGTTTGCCCCTAGTGTAAGTAATGTTCTCATCATTTTGTCCACTTTCATGTCTTCGTGGAGTGCTCGAGTTTGCCCATAGTGTTAGTAATGTTCTCATTATTTTGTCCACTTCCATGTCTTTGTGGAGTGCTCGAGTTTTCCCCTAGTGTTAGTAGTGTACTCACTATTTTGTCCACTTCCATGTCTTCGTGGAGTGCTCGAATTTACCCCTAGTGTTAGTAATGTTCTCATTATTTTGTCCACTTCCATGTCTTCGTGGAGTGCTCGAGTTTGCCCCTAGTGTTAGTAATGTTCTCATTATATTGTCCACTTCCATGTCTTCGTGGAGTGCTCGAGTTTGCCCCTAGTGTTAGTAATGTACTCACTATTTTGTCCACTTCCATGTCTTCGTGGAGTGCTCGAGTTTGCCCCTAGTGTTAGTAATGTTCTCATTATTTTGTCCACTTCCATGTCTTCGTGGAGTGCTCGAGTTTTTCTCTAGTGTTAGTAATGTACTCATTATTTTGTCCACTTCCATGTCTTCGTGGAGTGCTCGAGTTTGCCCCTAGTGTTAGTAATGTTCTCATTATTTTTTCCACTTCCATGTCTTCGTGGAGTGCTCGAGTTTGTCTCTAGTGTTAGTAATGTACTCATTATTTTGTCCACTTTCATGTCTTCGTGGAGTGCTCGAGTTTGCCCATAGTGTTAGTAATGTTCTCATTATTTTGTCCACTTCCATGTCTTCGTGGAGTGCTCGAGTTTGCCCCTAGTATTAGTAATGGACTCACTATTTTGTCCACTTCCATGTCTTCGTGGAGTGCTCGAGTTTGTCTCTAGTGTTAGTAATGTTCTCATTATTTTGTCCATTTCCATGTCTTCGTGGAGTGTTCGAGTTTGCCTTTAGTTTTAGTAATGTTCTCATTATTTTGCCCACTTCCATGTCTTCGTGGAGTGCTCGAGTTTGCCCCTAGTGTTAGTAATGTTCTCATTATTTTGTCCACTTCCATGTCTTCGTGAGATGCTCGAGTTTGTCTCTAGTGTTAGTAATGTTCTCATTATTTTGTCCACTTCCATGTCTTCGTGGAGTGCTCGAGTTTGCCTCTAGTGTTAGTAATGTTCTCATTATTTTGTCCACTTCCATGTCTTCGTGGAGTGCTCGAGTTTGCCCCTAGCGTTAGTAATGTTCTCATTATTTTGTCCACTTCCATGTCTTCGTGGAGTGCTCGAGTTTGTCTCTAGTGTTAGTAATGGTCTCATTATTTTGTTGACTTCCATGTCTTCGGGGAGTGCTCGAGTTTGCCCCTAGTGTTAGTAATGTTCTCATTATTTTGTCCACTTCCATGTCTTCATGGAGTGCTCGAGTTTGCCCCTAGTGTAAGTAATGTTCTCATTATTTTGTCCACTTTCATGTCTTCATGGAGTGCTCGAGTTTGCCCATAGTGTTAGTAATGTTCTCATTATTTTGTCCACTACCATGTCTTCGTGGAGTGCTCGAGTTTGCCCCTAGTGTTAGTAATGTACTCACTATTTTGTCCACTTCCATGTCTTCGTGGAGTGCTCGAGTTGCCCCTAGTGTTAGTAAAGTTCTCATTATTTTTTCCACTTCCATGTCTTCGTGGAGTGCTCGAGTTTGTCTCAAGTGTTAGTAATGTACTCATTATTTTGTCCACTTTCATGTCTTCGTGGAGTGCTCGAGTTTGCCCCTAGTGTTAGTAATGTTCTCATTATTTTGTCCACTTCCATGTCTTCGTGGAGTGCTCGAGTTTGTCTCTAGTGTTAGTAATGTTCTCATTATTTTGTCCACTTCCATGTCTTCGTGGAGTGCTCGAGTTTGCCCCTAGTGTTAGTAATGTTCTCATTATTTTGTCCACTTCCATGTCTTCTTGGAGTGCTCGAGTTTGTCTCTAGTGTTAGTAATGTTCTCATTATTTTATCCACTTCCATGTCTTCGTGGAGTGCTCGAGTTTGCCCCTAGCGTTAGTAATGTTCTCATTATTTTGTCCACTTCCATGTATTCGTGGAGTGCTCGAGTTTGCCCCTAGCGTTAGTAATGTTCTCATTATTTTGTCCACTTCCATGTCTTCGTGGAGTGCTCGAGTTTGCCCCTAATGTTAGTAATGGTCTCATTATTTTGTCCACTTCCATGTCTTCGTGGAGTGCTCGAGTGAGTTTGCCCCTAGCGTTAGTAATGTTCTCATTATTTTGTCCACTTTCATGTCTTCGTGGAGTGCTCGAGTTTGACCCTAGCGTTAGTAATGTTCTCATTATTTTGTCCACTTCCATGTCTTCGGGGAGTGCTCAAGTTTTTCTCTAGTGTTAGTAATGTACTCATTATTTTGTCCACTTCCATGTCTTCGTGGAGTGCTCGAGTTTGCCCCTAGTGTTAGTAATGTTCTCATTATTTTTTCCACTTCCATGTCTTCGTGGAGTGCTCGAGTTTGTCTCTAGTGTTAGTAATGTACTCATTATTTTGTCCACTTTCATGTCTTCGTGGAGTGCTCGAGTTTGCCCATAGTGTTAGTAATGTTCTCATTATTTTGTCCACTTCCATGTCTTCGTGGAGTGCTCGAGTTTCCCCCTAGTCTTAGTAATGTTCTCATTATTTTGTCCACTTCCATGTCTTCGTGGAGTGCTCGAGTTTTCCCCTAGTGTTAGTAATGTTCTCATTATTTTGTCCACTTCCATGTCTTCGTGGAGTGCTCGAGTTTGTCTCTAGTGTTAGTAATGTTCTCATTATTTTGTCCACTTCCATGTCTTCGTGGAGTGCTCGAGTTTGCCCCTAGTGTTAGTAATGTTCTCATTATTTTGTCCACTTCCATGTCTTCGTGAAGTGCTCGAGTTTGTCTCTAGTGTTAGTAATGTTCTCATTATTTTGTCCACTTCCATGTCTTCGTGGAGTGCTCGAGTTTGCCCCTAGTGTTAGTAATGTTCTCATTATTTTGTCCACTTCCATGTCTTCTTGGAGTGCTCGAGTTTGTCTCTAGTGTTAGTAATGTTCTCATTATTTTATCCACTTCCATGTCTTCGTGGAGTGCTCGAGTTTGCCCCTAGTGTTAGTAATGTTCTCATTATTTTGTCCACTTCCATGTCTTCGTGGAGTGCTCGAGTTTGCCCCTAGCGTTAGTAATGTTCTCATTATTTTGTCCACTTCCATGTCTTCGTGGAGTGCTCGAGTTTGCCCCTAGCGTTAGTAAATGTTCTCATTATTTTGTCCACTTCCATGTCTTCGTGGAGTGCTCGAGTTTGTCTCTAGTGTTAGTAATGTTCTCATTATTTTGTTGATTTCCATGTCTTCGGGGAGTGCTCGAGTTTGCCCCTAGTGTTAGTAATGTTCTCATTATTTTGTCCACTTCCATGTCTTCATGGAGTTCTCGAGTTTGCCCCTAGTGTAAGTAATGTTCTCATCATTTTGTCCACTTTCATGTCTTCGTGGAGTGCTCGAGTTTGCCCATAGTGTTAGTAATGTTCTCATTATTTTGTCCACTTCCATGTCTTTGTGGAGTGCTCGAGTTTTCCCCTAGTGTTAGTAGTGTACTCACTATTTTGTCCACTTCCATGTCTTCGTGGAGTGCTCGAATTTACCCCTAGTGTTAGTAATGTTCTCATTATTTTGTCCACTTCCATGTCTTCGTGGAGTGCTCGAGTTTGCCCCTAGTGTTAGTAATGTTCTCATTATATTGTCCACTTCCATGTCTTCGTGGAGTGCTCGAGTTTGCCCCTAGTGTTAGTAATGTACTCACTATTTTGTCCACTTCCATGTCTTCGTGGAGTGCTCGAGTTTGCCCCTAGTGTTAGTAATGTTCTCATTATTTTGTCCACTTCCATGTCTTCGTGGAGTGCTCGAGTTTTTCTCTAGTGTTAGTAATGTACTCATTATTTTGTCCACTTCCATGTCTTCGTGGAGTGCTCGAGTTTGCCCCTAGTGTTAGTAATGTTCTCATTATTTTTTCCACTTCCATGTCTTCGTGGAGTGCTCGAGTTTGTCTCTAGTGTTAGTAATGTACTCATTATTTTGTCCACTTTCATGTCTTCGTGGAGTGCTCGAGTTTGCCCATAGTGTTAGTAATGTTCTCATTATTTTGTCCACTTCCATGTCTTCGTGGAGTGCTCGAGTTTGCCCCTAGTATTAGTAATGGACTCACTATTTTGTCCACTTCCATGTCTTCGTGGAGTGCTCGAGTTTGTCTCTAGTGTTAGTAATGTTCTCATTATTTTGTCCATTTCCATGTCTTCGTGGAGTGTTCGAGTTTGCCTTTAGTTTTAGTAATGTTCTCATTATTTTGCCCACTTCCATGTCTTCGTGGAGTGCTCGAGTTTGCCCCTAGTGTTAGTAATGTTCTCATTATTTTGTCCACTTCCATGTCTTCGTGAGATGCTCGAGTTTGTCTCTAGTGTTAGTAATGTTCTCATTATTTTGTCCACTTCCATGTCTTCGTGGAGTGCTCGAGTTTGCCTCTAGTGTTAGTAATGTTCTCATTATTTTGTCCACTTCCATGTCTTCGTGGAGTGCTCGAGTTTGCCCCTAGCGTTAGTAATGTTCTCATTATTTTGTCCACTTCCATGTCTTCGTGGAGTGCTCGAGTTTGTCTCTAGTGTTAGTAATGGTCTCATTATTTTGTTGACTTCCATGTCTTCGGGGAGTGCTCGAGTTTGCCCCTAGTGTTAGTAATGTTCTCATTATTTTGTCCACTTCCATGTCTTCATGGAGTGCTCGAGTTTGCCCCTAGTGTAAGTAATGTTCTCATTATTTTGTCCACTTTCATGTCTTCATGGAGTGCTCGAGTTTGCCCATAGTGTTAGTAATGTTCTCATTATTTTGTCCACTACCATGTCTTCGTGGAGTGCTCGAGTTTGCCCCTAGTGTTAGTAATGTACTCACTATTTTGTCCACTTCCATGTCTTCGTGGAGTGCTCGAGTTGCCCCTAGTGTTAGTAAAGTTCTCATTATTTTTTCCACTTCCATGTCTTCGTGGAGTGCTCGAGTTTGTCTCAAGTGTTAGTAATGTACTCATTATTTTGTCCACTTTCATGTCTTCGTGGAGTGCTCGAGTTTGCCCCTAGTGTTAGTAATGTTCTCATTATTTTGTCCACTTCCATGTCTTCGTGGAGTGCTCGAGTTTGTCTCTAGTGTTAGTAATGTTCTCATTATTTTGTCCACTTCCATGTCTTCGTGGAGTGCTCGAGTTTGCCCCTAGTGTTAGTAATGTTCTCATTATTTTGTCCACTTCCATGTCTTCTTGGAGTGCTCGAGTTTGTCTCTAGTGTTAGTAATGTTCTCATTATTTTATCCACTTCCATGTCTTCGTGGAGTGCTCGAGTTTGCCCCTAGCGTTAGTAATGTTCTCATTATTTTGTCCACTTCCATGTATTCGTGGAGTGCTCGAGTTTGCCCCTAGCGTTAGTAATGTTCTCATTATTTTGTCCACTTCCATGTCTTCGTGGAGTGCTCGAGTTTGCCCCTAATGTTAGTAATGGTCTCATTATTTTGTCCACTTCCATGTCTTCGTGGAGTGCTCGAGTGAGTTTGCCCCTAGCGTTAGTAATGTTCTCATTATTTTGTCCACTTTCATGTCTTCGTGGAGTGCTCGAGTTTGACCCTAGCGTTAGTAATGTTCTCATTATTTTGTCCACTTCCATGTCTTCGGGGAGTGCTCAAGTTTTTCTCTAGTGTTAGTAATGTACTCATTATTTTGTCCACTTCCATGTCTTCGTGGAGTGCTCGAGTTTGCCCCTAGTGTTAGTAATGTTCTCATTATTTTTTCCACTTCCATGTCTTCGTGGAGTGCTCGAGTTTGTCTCTAGTGTTAGTAATGTATTCATTATTTTGTCCACTTTCATGTCTTCGTGGAGTGCTCGAGTTTGCCCATAGTGTTAGTAATGTTCTCATTATTTTGTCCACTTCCATGTCTTCGTGGAGTGCTCGAGTTTGCCCCTAGTCTTAGTAATGTTCTCATTATTTTGTCCACTTCCATGTCTTCGTGGAGTGCTCGAGTTTTCCCCTAGTGTTAGTAATGTTCTCATTATTTTGTCCACTTCCATGTCTTCGTGGAGTGCTCGAGTTTGTCTCTAGTGTTAGTAATGTTCTCATTATTTTGTCCACTTCCATGTCTTCGTGGAGTGCTCGAGTTTGCCCCTAGTGTTAGTAATGTTCTCATTATTTTGTCCACTTCCATGTCTTCGTGAAGTGCTCGAGTTTGTCTCTAGTGTTAGTAATGTTCTCATTATTTTGTCCACTTCCATGTCTTCGTGGAGTGCTCGAGTTTGCCCCTAGTGTTAGTAATGTTCTCATTATTTTGTCCACTTCCATGTCTTCTTGGAGTGCTCGAGTTTGTCTCTAGTGTTAGTAATGTTCTCATTATTTTATCCACTTCCATGTCTTCGTGGAGTGCTCGAGTTTGCCCCTAGTGTTAGTAATGTTCTCATTATTTTGTCCACTTCCATGTCTTCGTGGAGTGCTCGAGTTTGCCCCTAGTGTTAGTAATGTTCTCATTATTTTGTCCACTTCCATGTCTTCGTGGAGTGCTCGAGTTTGCCCCTAGCGTTAGTAAATGTTCTCATTATTTTGTCCACTTCCATGTCTTCGTGGAGTGCTCGAGTTTGTCTCTAGTGTTAGTAATGTTCTCATTATTTTGTTGATTTCCATGTCTTCGGGGAGTGCTCGAGTTTGCCCCTAGTGTTAGTAATGTTCTCATTATTTTGTCCACTTCCATGTCTTCATGGAGTTCTCGAGTTTGCCCCTAGTGTAAGTAATGTTCTCATCATTTTGTCCACTTTCATGTCTTCGTGGAGTGCTCGAGTTTGCCCATAGTGTTAGTAATGTTCTCATTATTTTGTCCACTTCCATGTCTTTGTGGAGTGCTCGAGTTTTCCCCTAGTGTTAGTAGTGTACTCACTATTTTGTCCACTTCCATGTCTTCGTGGAGTGCTCGAATTTACCCCTAGTGTTAGTAATGTTCTCATTATTTTGTCCACTTCCATGTCTTCGTGGAGTGCTCGAGTTTGCCCCTAGTGTTAGTAATGTTCTCATTATATTGTCCACTTCCATGTCTTCGTGGAGTGCTCGAGTTTGCCCCTAGTGTTAGTAATGTACTCACTATTTTGTCCACTTCCATGTCTTCGTGGAGTGCTCGAGTTTGCCCCTAGTGTTAGTAATGTTCTCATTATTTTGTCCACTTCCATGTCTTCGTGGAGTGCTCGAGTTTTTCTCTAGTGTTAGTAATGTACTCATTATTTTGTCCACTTCCATGTCTTCGTGGAGTGCTCGAGTTTGCCCCTAGTGTTAGTAATGTTCTCATTATTTTTTCCACTTCCATGTCTTCGTGGAGTGCTCGAGTTTGTCTCTAGTGTTAGTAATGTACTCATTATTTTGTCCACTTTCATGTCTTCGTGGAGTGCTCGAGTTTGCCCATAGTGTTAGTAATGTTCTCATTATTTTGTCCACTTCCATGTCTTCGTGGAGTGCTCGAGTTTGCCCCTAGTATTAGTAATGAACTCACTATTTTGTCCACTTCCATGTCTTCGTGGAGTGCTCGAGTTTGTCTCTAGTGTTAGTAATGTTCTCATTATTTTGTCCACTTCCATGTCTTCGTGGAGTGCTCGAGTTTGCCTGTAGTGTTAGTAATGTTCTCATTATTTTGTCCACTTCCATGTCTTCGTGGAGTGCTCGAGTTTGCCCCTAGCGTTAGTAATGTTCTCATTATTTTGTCCACTTCCATGTCTTCGTGGAGTGCTCGAGTTTGTCTCTAGTGTTAGTAATGGTCTCATTATTTTGTTGACTTCCATGTCTTCGGGGAGTGCTCGAGTTTGCCCCTAGTGTTAGTAATGTTCTCATTATTTTGTCCACTTCCATGTCTTCATGGAGTGCTCGAGTTTGCCCCTAGTGTAAGTAATGTTCTCATTATTTTGTCCACTTTCATGTCTTCATGGAGTGCTCGAGTTTGCCCATAGTGTTAGTAATGTTCTCATTATTTTGTCCACTACCATGTCTTCGTGGAGTGCTCGAGTTTGCCCCTAGTGTTAGTAATGTACTCACTATTTTGTCCACTTCCATGTCTTCGTGGAGTGCTCGAGTTGCCCCTAGTGTTAGTAAAGTTCTCATTATTTTTTCCACTTCCATGTCTTCGTGGAGTGCTCGAGTTTGTCTCAAGTGTTAGTAATGTACTCATTATTTTGTCCACTTTCATGTCTTCGTGGAGTGCTCGAGTTTGCCCATAGTGTTAGTAATGTTCTCATTATTTTGTCCACTTCCATGTCTTCGTGGAGTGCTCGAGTTTGCCCCTAGCGTTAGTAATCTTCTCATTATTTGTCCACTTACGTGTCTTCGTGGAGTGCTCGAGTTTGTCTCTAGTGTTAGTAATGTTCTCATTATTTTGTCCACTTCCATGTCTTCGTGGAGTGCTCGAGTTTGCCCCTAATGTTAGTAATGGTCTCATTATTTTGTCCACTTCCATGTCTTCATGGAGTGCTCGAGTGAGTTTGCCCCTAGCGTTAGTAATGTTCTCATTATTTTGTCCACTTCCATGTCTTCGTGGAGTGCTCGAGTTTGACCCTAGCGTTAGTAATGTTCTCATTATTTTGTCCACTTCCATGTCTTCGGGGAGTGCTCAAGTTTTTCTCTAGTGTTAGTAATGTACTCATTATTTTGTCCACTTCCATGTCTTCGTGGAGTGCTCGAGTTTGCCCCTAGTGTTAGTAATGTTCTCATTATTTTTTCCACTTCCATGTCTTCGTGGAGTGCTCGAGTTTGTCTCTAGTGTTAGTAATGTACTCATTATTTTGTCCACTTTCATGTCTTCGTGGAGTGCTCGAGTTTGCCCCTAGTGTTAGTAATGTTCTCATTATTTTGTCCACTTCCATGTCTTCGTGGAGTGCTCGAGTTTGCCCCTAGTGTTAGTAATGTTCTCATTATTTTGTCCACTTCCATGTCTTCGTGGAGTGCTCGAGTTTTCCCCTAGTGTTAGTAATGTTCTCATTATTTTGTCCACTTCCATGTCTTCGTGGAGTGCTCGAGTTTGTCTCTAGTGTTAGTAATGTTCTCATTATTTTGTCCACTTCCATGTCTTCGTGGAGTGCTCGAGTTTGCCCTAGTGTTAGTAATGTTCTCATTATTTTGTCCACTTCCATGTCTTCTTGGAGTGCTCGAGTTTGTCTCTAGTGTTAGTAATGTTCTCATTATTTTATCCACTTCCATGTCTTCGTGGAGTGCTCGAGTTTGCCCCTAGCGTTAGTAATGTTCTCATTATTTTGTCCACTTCCATGTATTCGTGGAGTGCTCGAGTTTGCCCCTAGCGTTAGTAATGTTCTCATTATTTTGTCCACTTCCATGTCTTCGTGGAGTGCTCGAGTTTTTCTCTAGTGTTAGTAAATGTTCTCATTATTTTGTCCACTTCCATGTCTTCGTGGAGTGCTCGAGTTTGTCTCTAGTGTTAGTAATGTTCTCATTATTTTGTCCACTTCCATGTCTTCGTGGAGTGCTCGAGTTTTCCCCTAGTGTTAGTAATGTTCTCATTATTTTGTCCACTTCCATGTCTTCGTGGAGTGCTCGAGTTTGCCCCTAGTGTTAGTAATGTACTCACTATTTTGTCCACTTCCATGTCTTCGTGGAGTGCTCGAGTTTGCCCCTAGTGTTAGTAATGTTCTCATTATTTTGTCCACTTCCATGTCTTCGTTGAGTGCTCGAGTTTGCCCCTAGTGTTAGTAATGTTCTCATTATTTTGTCCACTTTCATGTCTTCGTGGAGTGCTCGAGTTTGCCCATAGTGTTAGTAATGTTCTCATTATTTTGTCCACTTCCATGTCTTCGTGGAGTGCTCGAGTTTGCCCCTAGCGTTAGTAATCTTCTCATTATTTGTCCACTTACGTGTCTTCGTGGAGTGCTCGAGTTTGTCTCTAGTGTTAGTAATGTTCTCATTATTTTGTCCACTTCCATGTCTTCGTGGAGTGCTCGAGTTTGCCCCTAATGTTAGTAATGGTCTCATTATTTTGTCCACTTCCATGTCTTCATGGAGTGCTCGAGTGAGTTTGCCCCTAGCGTTAGTAATGTTCTCATTATTTTGTCCACTTCCATGTCTTCGTGGAGTGCTCGAGTTTGACCCTAGCGTTAGTAATGTTCTCATTATTTTGTCCACTTCCATGTCTTCGGGGAGTGCTCAAGTTTTTCTCTAGTGTTAGTAATGTACTCATTATTTTGTCCACTTCCATGTCTTCGTGGAGTGCTCGAGTTTGCCCCTAGTGTTAGTAATGTTCTCATTATTTTTTCCACTTCCATGTCTTCGTGGAGTGCTCGAGTTTGTCTCTAGTGTTAGTAATGTACTCATTATTTTGTCCACTTTCATGTCTTCGTGGAGTGCTCGAGTTTGCCCCTAGTGTTAGTAATGTTCTCATTATTTTGTCCACTTCCATGTCTTCGTGGAGTGCTCGAGTTTGCCCCTAGTGTTAGTAATGTTCTCATTATTTTGTCCACTTCCATGTCTTCGTGGAGTGCTCGAGTTTTCCCCTAGTGTTAGTAATGTTCTCATTATTTTGTCCACTTCCATGTCTTCGTGGAGTGCTCGAGTTTGTCTCTAGTGTTAGTAATGTTCTCATTATTTTGTCCACTTCCATGTCTTCGTGGAGTGCTCGAGTTTGCCCCTAGTGTTAGTAATGTTCTCATTATTTTATCCACTTCCATGTCTTCGTGGAGTGCTCGAGTTTGCCCCTAGCGTTAGTAATGTTCTCATTATTTTGTCCACTTCCATGTATTCGTGGAGTGCTCGAGTTTGCCCCTAGCGTTAGTAATGTTCTCATTATTTTGTCCACTTCCATGTCTTCGTGGAGTGCTCGAGTTTTTCTCTAGTGTTAGTAAATGTTCTCATTATTTTGTCCACTTCCATGTCTTCGTGGAGTGCTCGATTTTGTCTCTAGTGTTAGTAATGTTCTCATTATTTTGTTGATTTCCATGTCTTCGGGGAGTGTTCGAGTTTGCCCCTAGTGTTAGTAATGTTCTCATTATTTTGTCCACTTCCATGTCTTCATGGAGTTCTCGAGTTTGCCCCTAGTGTAAGTAATGTTCTCATCATTTTGTCCACTTTCATGTCTTCGTGGAGTGCTCGAGTTTTCCCCTAGTGTTAGTAGTGTACTCACTATTTTGTCCACTTCCATGTCTTCGTGGAGTGCTCGAATTTACCCCTAGTGTTAGTAATGTTCTCATTATTTTGTCCACTTCCATGTCTTCGTGGAGTGCTCGAGTTTGCCCCTAGTGTTAGTAATGTTCTCATTATATTGTCCACTTCCATGTCTTCGTGGAGTGCTCGAGTTTGCCCCTAGTGTTAGTAATGTACTCACTATTTTGTCCACTTCCATGTCTTCGTGGAGTGCTCGAGTTTGCCCCTAGTGTTAGTAATGTTCTCATTATTTTGTCCACTTCCATGTCTTCGTGGAGTGCTCGAGTTTTTCTCTAGTGTTAGTAATGTACTCATTATTTTGTCCACTTCCATGTCTTCGTGGAGTGCTCGAGTTTGCCCCTAGTGTTAGTAATGTTCTCATTATTTTTTCCACTTCCATGTCTTCGTGGAGTGCTCGAGTTTGTCTCTAGTGTTAGTAATGTACTCATTATTTTGTCCACTTTCATGTCTTCGTGGAGTGCTCGAGTTTGCCCATAGTGTTAGTAATGTTCTCATTATTTTGTCCACTTCCATGTCTTCGTGGAGTGCTCGAGTTTGCCCCTAGTATTAGTAATGGACTCACTATTTTGTCCACTTCCATGTCTTCGTGGAGTGCTCGAGTTTGTCTCTAGTGTTAGTAATGTTCTCATTATTTTGTCCATTTCCATGTCTTCGTGGAGTGTTCGAGTTTGCCTTTAGTTTTAGTAATGTTCTCATTATTTTGCCCACTTCCATGTCTTCGTGGAGTGCTCGAGTTTGCCCCTAGTGTTAGTAATGTTCTCATTATTTTGTCCACTTCCATGTCTTCGTGAAGTGCTCGAGTTTGTCTCTAGTGTTAGTAATGTTCTCATTATTTTGTCCACTTCCATGTCTTCGTGGAGTGCTCGAGTTTGCCTCTAGTGTTAGTAATGTTCTCATTATTTTATCCACTTCCATGTCTTCGTGGAGTGCTCGAGTTTGCCCCTAGCGTTAGTAATGTTCTCATTATTTTGTCCACTTCCATGTCTTCGTGGAGTGCTCGAGTTTGTCTCTAGTGTTAGTAATGGTCTCATTATTTTGTTGACTTCCATGTCTTCGGGGAGTGCTCGAGTTTGCCCCTAGTGTTAGTAATGTTCTCATTATTTTGTCCACTTCCATGTCTTCATGGAGTGCTCGAGTTTGCCCCTAGTGTAAGTAATGTTCTCATTATTTTGTCCACTTTCATGTCTTCATGGAGTGCTCGAGTTTGCCCATAGTGTTAGTAATGTTCTCATTATTTTGTCCACTACCATGTCTTCGTGGAGTGCTCGAGTTTGCCCCTAGTGTTAGTAATGTACTCACTATTTTGTCCACTTCCATGTCTTCGTGGAGTGCTCGAGTTGCCCCTAGTGTTAGTAAAGTTCTCATTATTTTTTCCACTTCCATGTCTTCGTGGAGTGCTCGAGTTTGTCTCAAGTGTTAGTAATGTACTCATTATTTTGTCCACTTTCATGTCTTCGTGGAGTGCTCGAGTTTGCCCCTAGTGTTAGTAATGTTCTCATTATTTTGTCCACTTCCATGTCTTCGTGGAGTGCTCGAGTTTGTCTCTAGTGTTAGTAATGTTCTCATTATTTTGTCCACTTCCATGTCTTCGTGGAGTGCTCGAGTTTGCCCCTAGTGTTAGTAATGTTCTCATTATTTTGTCCACTTCCATGTCTTCTTGGAGTGCTCGAGTTTGTCTCTAGTGTTAGTAATGTTCTCATTATTTTATCCACTTCCATGTCTTCGTGGAGTGCTCGAGTTTGCCCCTAGCGTTAGTAATGTTCTCATTATTTTGTCCACTTCCATGTATTCGTGGAGTGCTCGAGTTTGCCCCTAGCGTTAGTAATGTTCTCATTATTTTGTCCACTTCCATGTCTTCGTGGAGTGCTCGAGTTTGCCCCTAATGTTAGTAATGGTCTCATTATTTTGTCCACTTCCATGTCTTCGTGGAGTGCTCGAGTGAGTTTGCCCCTAGCGTTAGTAATGTTCTCATTATTTTGTCCACTTTCATGTCTTCGTGGAGTGCTCGAGTTTGACCCTAGCGTTAGTAATGTTCTCATTATTTTGTCCACTTCCATGTCTTCGGGGAGTGCTCAAGTTTTTCTCTAGTGTTAGTAATGTACTCATTATTTTGTCCACTTCCATGTCTTCGTGGAGTGCTCGAGTTTGCCCCTAGTGTTAGTAATGTTCTCATTATTTTTTCCACTTCCATGTCTTCGTGGAGTGCTCGAGTTTGTCTCTAGTGTTAGTAATGTATTCATTATTTTGTCCACTTTCATGTCTTCGTGGAGTGCTCGAGTTTGCCCATAGTGTTAGTAATGTTCTCATTATTTTGTCCACTTCCATGTCTTCGTGGAGTGCTCGAGTTTGCCCCTAGTCTTAGTAATGTTCTCATTATTTTGTCCACTTCCATGTCTTCGTGGAGTGCTCGAGTTTTCCCCTAGTGTTAGTAATGTTCTCATTATTTTGTCCACTTCCATGTCTTCGTGGAGTGCTCGAGTTTGTCTCTAGTGTTAGTAATGTTCTCATTATTTTGTCCACTTCCATGTCTTCGTGGAGTGCTCGAGTTTGCCCCTAGTGTTAGTAATGTTCTCATTATTTTGTCCACTTCCATGTCTTCGTGAAGTGCTCGAGTTTGTCTCTAGTGTTAGTAATGTTCTCATTATTTTGTCCACTTCCATGTCTTCGTGGAGTGCTCGAGTTTGCCCCTAGTGTTAGTAATGTTCTCATTATTTTGTCCACTTCCATGTCTTCTTGGAGTGCTCGAGTTTGTCTCTAGTGTTAGTAATGTTCTCATTATTTTATCCACTTCCATGTCTTCGTGGAGTGCTCGAGTTTGCCCCTAGTGTTAGTAATGTTCTCATTATTTTGTCCACTTCCATGTCTTCGTGGAGTGCTCGAGTTTGCCCCTAGCGTTAGTAATGTTCTCATTATTTTGTCCACTTCCATGTCTTCGTGGAGTGCTCGAGTTTGCCCCTAGCGTTAGTAAATGTTCTCATTATTTTGTCCACTTCCATGTCTTCGTGGAGTGCTCGAGTTTGTCTCTAGTGTTAGTAATGTTCTCATTATTTTGTTGATTTCCATGTCTTCGGGGAGTGCTCGAGTTTGCCCCTAGTGTAAGTAATGTTCTCATCATTTTGTCCACTTTCATGTCTTCGTGGAGTGCTCGAGCTTGCCCATAGTGTTAGTAATGTACTCATTATTTTGTCCACTTCCATGTCTTTGTGGAGTGCTCGAGTTTTCCCCTAGTGTTAGTAGTGTACTCACTATTTTGTCCACTTCCATGTCTTCGTGGAGTGCTCGAATTTACCCCTAGTGTTAGTAATGTTCTCATTATTTTGTCCACTTCCATGTCTTCGTGGAGTGCTCGAGTTTGCCCCTAGTGTTAGTAATGTTCTCATTATATTGTCCACTTCCATGTCTTCGTGGAGTGCTCGAGTTTGCCCCTAGTGTTAGTAATGTACTCACTATTTTGTCCACTTCCATGTCTTCGTGGAGTGCTCGAGTTTGCCCCTAGTGTTAGTAATGTTCTCATTATTTTGTCCACTTCCATGTCTTCGTGGAGTGCTCGAGTTTTTCTCTAGTGTTAGTAATGTACTCATTATTTTGTCCACTTCCATGTCTTCGTGGAGTGCTCGAGTTTGCCCCTAGTGTTAGTAATGTTCTCATTATTTTTTCCACTTCCATGTCTTCGTGGAGTGCTCGAGTTTGTCTCTAGTGTTAGTAATGTACTCATTATTTTGTCCACTTTCATGTCTTCGTGGAGTGCTCGAGTTTGCCCATAGTGTTAGTAATGTTCTCATTATTTTGTCCACTTCCATGTCTTCGTGGAGTGCTCGAGTTTGCCCCTAGTATTAGTAATGAACTCACTATTTTGTCCACTTCCATGTCTTCGTGGAGTGCTCGAGTTTGTCTCTAGTGTTAGTAATGTTCTCATTATTTTGTCCATTTCCATGTCTTCGTGGAGTGTTCGAGTTTGCCTTTAGTTTTAGTAATGTTCTCATTATTTTGCCCACTTCCATGTCTTCGTGGAGTGCTCGAGTTTGCCCCTAGTGTTAGTAATGTTCTCATTATTTTGTCCACTTCCATGTCTTCGTGAAGTGCTCGAGTTTGTCTCTAGTGTTAGTAATGTTCTCATTATTTTGTCCACTTCCATGTCTTCGTGGAGTGCTCGAGTTTGCCTCTAGTGTTAGTAATGTTCTCATTATTTTGTCCACTTCCATGTCTTCGTGGAGTGCTCGAGTTTGCCCCTAGCGTTAGTAATGTTCTCATTATTTTGTCCACTTCCATGTCTTCGTGGAGTGCTCGAGTTTGTCTCTAGTGTTAGTAATGGTCTCATTATTTTGTTGACTTCCATGTCTTCGGGGAGTGCTCGAGTTTGCCCCTAGTGTTAGTAATGTTCTCATTATTTTGTCCACTTCCATGTCTTCATGGAGTGCTCGAGTTTGCCCCTAGTGTAAGTAATGTTCTCATTATTTTGTCCACTTTCATGTCTTCATGGAGTGCTCGAGTTTGCCCATAGTGTTAGTAATGTTCTCATTATTTTGTCCACTACCATGTCTTCGTGGAGTGCTCGAGTTTGCCCCTAGTGTTAGTAATGTACTCACTATTTTGTCCACTTCCATGTCTTCGTGGAGTGCTCGAGTTGCCCCTAGTGTTAGTAAAGTTCTCATTATTTTTTCCACTTCCATGTCTTCGTGGAGTGCTCGAGTTTGTCTCAAGTGTTAGTAATGTACTCATTATTTTGTCCACTTTCATGTCTTCGTGGAGTGCTCGAGTTTGCCCATAGTGTTAGTAATGTTCTCATTATTTTGTCCACTTCCATGTCTTCGTGGAGTGCTCGAGTTTCCCCTAGCGTTAGTAATCTTCTCATTATTTGTCCACTTACGTGTCTTCGTGGAGTGCTCGAGTTTGTCTCTAGTGTTAGTAATGTTCTCATTATTTTGTCCACTTCCATGTCTTCGTGGAGTGCTCGAGTTTGCCCCTAATGTTAGTAATGGTCTCATTATTTTGTCCACTTCCATGTCTTCATGGAGTGCTCGAGTGAGTTTGCCCCTAGCGTTAGTAATGTTCTCATTATTTTGTCCACTTCCATGTCTTCGTGGAGTGCTCGAGTTTGACCCTAGCGTTAGTAAAGTTCTCATTATTTTGTCCACTTCCATGTCTTCGGGGAGTGCTCAAGTTTTTCTCTAGTGTTAGTAATGTACTCATTATTTTGTCCACTTCCATGTCTTCGTGGAGTGCTCGAGTTTGCCCCTAGTGTTAGTAATGTTCTCATTATTTTTTCCACTTCCATGTCTTCGTGGAGTGCTCGAGTTTGTCTCTAGTGTTAGTAATGTACTCATTATTTTGTCCACTTTCATGTCTTCGTGGAGTGCTCGAGTTTGCCCCTAGTGTTAGTAATGTTCTCATTATTTTGTCCACTTCCATGTCTTCGTGGAGTGCTCGAGTTTGCCCCTAGTGTTAGTAATGTTCTCATTATTTTGTCCACTTCCATGTCTTCGTGGAGTGCTCGAGTTTTCCCCTAGTGTTAGTAATGTTCTCATTATTTTGTCCACTTCCATGTCTTCGTGGAGTGCTCGAGTTTGTCTCTAGTGTTAGTAATGTTCTCATTATTTTGTCCACTTCCATGTCTTCGTGGAGTGCTCGAGTTTGCCCCTAGTGTTAGTAATGTTCTCATTATTTTGTCCACTTCCATGTCTTCTTGGAGTGCTCGAGTTTGTCTCTAGTGTTAGTAATGTTCTCATTATTTTATCCACTTCCATGTCTTCGTGGAGTGCTCGAGTTTGCCCCTAGCGTTAGTAATGTTCTCATTATTTTGTCCACTTCCATGTATTCGTGGAGTGCTCGAGTTTTCCCCTAGCGTTAGTAATGTTCTCATTATTTTGTCCACTTCCATGTCTTCGTGGAGTGCTCGAGTTTTTCTCTAGTGTTAGTAAATGTTCTCATTATTTTGTCCACTTCCATGTCTTCGTGGAGTGCTCGAGTTTGCCCCTAGTGTTAGTAATGTTCTCATTATTTTGTCCACTTCCATGTCTTCATGGAGTTCTCGAGTTTGCCCCTAGTGTAAGTAATGTTCTCATCATTTTGTCCACTTTCATGTCTTCGTGGAGTGCTCGAGTTTGCCCATAGTGTTAGTAATGTTCTCATTATTTTGTCCACTTCCATGTCTTCGTGGAGTGCTCGAGTTTGCCCCTAGTGTTAGTAATGTACTCACTATTTTGTCCACTTCCAAGTCTTCGTGGAGTGCTCGAATTTGCCCATAGTGTTAGTAATGTTCTCATTATTTTGTCCACTTCCATGTCTTCGTGGAGTGCTCGAGTTTTCCCCTAGTGTTAGTAATGTTCTCATTATTTTGTCCACTTCCATGTCTTCGTGGAGTGCTCGAGTTTGCCCCTAGTGTTAGTAATGTACTCACTATTTTGTCCACTTCCATGTCTTCGTGGAGTGCTCGAGTTTGCCCCTAGTGTTAGTAATGTTCTCATTATTTTGTCCACTTCCATGTCTTCGTTGAGTGCTCGAGTTTGCCCCTAGTGTTAGTAATGTTCTCATTATTTTGTCCACTTTCATGTCTTCGTGGAGTGCTCGAGTTTGCCCATAGTGTTAGTAATCTTCTCATTATTTGTCCACTTCCATGTCTTCGTGGAGTGCTCGAGTTTGTCTCTAGTGTTAGTAATGTTCTCATTATTTTGTCCACTTCCATGTCTTCGTGGAGTGCTCGAGTTTGCCCCTAATGTTAGTAATGGTCTCATTATTTTGTCCACTTCCATGTCTTCATGGAGTGCTCGAGTGAGTTTGCCCCTAGCGTTAGTAATGTTCTCATTATTTTGTCCACTTCCATGTCTTCGTGGAGTTCTCGAGTTTGACCCTAGCGTTAGTAATGTTCTCATTATTTTGTCCACTTCCATGTCTTCGGGGAGTGCTCAAGTTTTTCTCTAGTGTTAGTAATGTACTCATTATTTTGTCCACTTCCATGTCTTCGTGGAGTGCTCGAGTTTGCCCCTAGTGTTAGTAATGTTCTCATTATTTTTTCCACTTCCATGTCTTCGTGGAGTGCTCGAGTTTGTCTCTAGTGTTAGTAATGTACTCATTATTTTGTCCACTTTCATGTCTTCGTGGAGTGCTCGAGTTTGCCCCTAGTGTTAGTAATGTTCTCATTATTTTGTCCACTTCCATGTCTTCGTGGAGTGCTCGAGTTTGCCCCTAGTGTTAGTAATGTTCTCATTATTTTGTCCACTTCCATGTCTTCGTGGAGTGCTCGAGTTTTCCCCTAGTGTTAGTAATGTTCTCATTATTTTGTCCACTTCCATGTCTTCGTGGAGTGCTCGAGTTTATCTCTAGTGTTAGTAATGTTCTCATTATTTTGTCCACTTCCATGTCTTCGTGGAGTGCTCGAGTTTGCCCCTAGTGTTAGTAATGTTCTCATTATTTTGTCCACTTCCATGTCTTCTTGGAGTGCTCGAGTTTGTCTCTAGTGTTAGTAATGTTCTCATTATTTTATCCACTTCCATGTCTTCGTGGAGTGCTCGAGTTTGCCCCTAGCGTTAGTAATGTTCTCATTATTTTGTCCACTTCCATGTATTCGTGGAGTGCTCGAGTTTGCCCCTAGCGTTAGTAATGTTCTCATTATTTTGTCCACTTCCATGTCTTCGTGGAGTGCTCGAGTTTTTCTCTAGTGTTAGTAAATGTTCTCATTATTTTGTCCACTTCCATGTCTTCGTGGAGTGCTCGATTTTGTCTCTAGTGTTAGTAATGTTCTCATTATTTTGTTGATTTCCATGTCTTCGGGGAGTGTTCGAGTTTGCCCCTAGTGTTAGTAATGTTCTCATTATTTTGTCCACTTCCATGTCTTCATGGAGTTCTCGAGTTTGCCCCTAGTGTAAGTAATGTTCTCATCATTTTGTCCACTTTCATGTCTTCGTGGAGTGCTCGAGTTTGCCCATAGTGTTAGTAATGTTCTCATTATTTTGTCCACTTCCATGTCTTCGTGGAGTGCTCGAGTTTGCCCCTAGTGTTAGTAATGTACTCACTATTTTGTCCACTTCCAAGTCTTCGTGGAGTGCTCGAATTTGCCCCTAGTGTTAGTAATGTTCTCATTATTTTGTCCACTTCCATGTCTTCGTGGAGTGCTCGAGTTTTCCCCTAGTGTTAGTAATGTTCTCATTATTTTGTCCACTTCCATGTCTTCGTGGAGTGCTCGAGTTTGCCCCTAGTGTTAGTAATGTACTCACTATTTTGTCCACTTCCATGTCTTCGTGGAGTGCTCGAGTTTGCCCCTAGTGTTAGTAATGTTCTCATTATTTTGTTCACTTCCATGTCTTCGTTGAGTGCTCGAGTTTTTCTCTAGTGTTAGTAATGTACTCATTATTTTCTCCACTTCCATGTCTTCGTGGAGTGCTCGAGTTTGCCCCTAGTGTTAGTAATGTTCTCATTATTTTTTCCACTTCCATGTCTTCGTGGAGTGCTCGAGTTTGTCTCTAGTGTTAGTAATGTACTCATTATTTTGTCCACTTTCATGTCTTCGTGGAGTGCTCGAGTTTGCCCATAGTGTTAGTAATGTTCTCATTATTTTGTCCACTTCCATGTCTTCGTGGAGTGCTCGAGTTTGCCCCTAGTATTAGTAATGTACTCACTATTTTGTCCACTTCCATGTCTTCGTGGAGTGCTCGAGTTTGCCCCTAGTGTTAGTAATGTTCTCATTATTTTGTCCACTTCCATGTCTTCATGGAGTGCTCGAGTTTGCCCCTAGTGTTAGTAATGTTCTCATTATTTTGTCCACTTCCATGTCTTCGTGGAGTGCTCGAGTTTGTCTCTAGTGTTAGTAATGTTCTCATTATTTTGTCCACTTCCATGTCTTCGTGGAGTGTTCGAGTTTGCCTTTAGTTTTAGTAATGTTCTCATTATTTTGCACACTTCTATGTCTTCGTGGAGTGCTCGAGTTTGCCCCTAGTGTTAGTAATGTTCTCATTATTTTGTCCACTTCCATGTCTTCGTGAAGTGCTCGAGTTTGTCTCTAGTGATAGTAATGTTCTCATTATTTTGTCCACTTCCATGTCTTCGTAGAGTGCTCGAGTTTGCCCCTAGTGTTAGTAATGTTCTCATTATTTTGTCCACTTCCATGTCTTCGTGGAGTGCTCTAGTTTGCCTCTAGTGTTAGTAATGTTCTCATTATTTTGTCCACTTCCATGTCTTCGTGGAGTGCTCGAGTTTGCCCCTAGCGTTAGTAATGTTCTCATTATTTTGTCCACTTCCATGTCTTCGTGGCGTGCTCGAGTTTGCCCCTATCGTTAGTAATGTTCTCATTATTTTGTCCACTTCCATGTCTTCGTGGAGTGCTCGAGTTTTTCTCTAGTGTTAGTAAATGTTCTCATTATTTTGTCCACTTCCATGTCTTCGTGGAGTGCTCGAGTTTGTCTCTAGTGTTAGTAATGTTCTCATTATTTTGTTGACTTCCATGTCTTCGGGGAGTGCTCGATTTTGCCCCTAGTGTTAGTAATGTTCTCATTATTTTGTCCACTTCCATGTCTTCATGGAGTGCTCGAGTTTGCCCATAGTGTTTGTAATGTTCTCATTATTTTGTCCACTTCCATGTCTTCGTGGAGTGTTCGCGTTTGCCTTTAGTTTTAGTAATGTTCTCATTATTTTGTCCACTTCCATGTCTTCGTGGAGTGCTCGAATTTGCCCCTAGTGTTAGTAATGTTCTCATTATTTTGTCCACTTCCATGTCTTCGTGGAGTGCTCGAGTTTGCCCATAGTGTTTGTAATGTTCTCATTATTTTGTCCACTTCCATGTCTTCGTGGAGTGTTCGCGTTTGCCTTTAGTTTTAGTAATGTTCTCATTATTTTGTCCACTTCCATGTCTTCGTGGAGTGCTCGAGTTTGCCCCTAGTGTTAGTAATGTTCTCATTATTTTGTCCACTTCCATGTCTTCGTGGAGTGCTCGAGTTTGTCTCTAGTGTTAGTAATGTTCTCATTATTTTGTCCACTTCCATGTCTTTGTGGAGTGTTCGAGTTTGCCCCTAGTGTTTGTAATGTTCTCATTATTTTGTCCACTTCCATGTCTTCGTGGAGTGCTCGAGTTTGCCTCTAGTGTTAGTAATGTTCTCATTATTTTGTCCACTTCCATGTCTTCGTGGAGTGCCCGAGTTTGCCCCTAGTGTTAGTAATGTACTCACTATTTTGTCCACTTCCATGTCTTCGTGGAGTGGTCGAGTTTGCCCATAGTGTTAGTAATGTTCTCATTATTTTGTCCACTTCCATGTCTTCGTGGAGTGCTCGTGTTTGCCCCTAGTGTTAGTAATGTTCTCATTATTTTGTCCACTTCCATGTCTTCGTGGAGTGCTCGAGTTTGCCCCTAGTGTTAGTAATGTACTCACTATTTTGTCCACTTCCATGTCTTCGTGGAGTGCTCGAGTTTGCCCCTAGTGTTTGTAATGTTCTCATTATTTTTTCCACTTCCATGTCTTCATGGAGTGCTCGAGTTTGTCTCTAGTGTTAGTAATGTTCTCATTATTTTGTCCACTTCCATGTCTTCGTGGAGTGTTCGAGTTTGCCTTTAGTTTTAGTAATGTTCTCATTATTTTGTCCACTTCCATGTCTTCGTGGAGTGCTCGAGTTTGCCCCTAGTGTTAGTAATGTTCTCATTATTTTGTCCACTTCCATGTCTTCGTGGAGTGCTCGAGTTTGGAGTACTCGAATTTGTCCCTAGTGTTAGTAATGTACTCATTATTTTGTCCACTTCCATGTCTTCGTGGTGTGCTCGAGCTTGCCCCTAGTGTTAGTAATGTTCTCATTATTTTGTCCACTTCCATGTCTTCGTGGAGTGCTCGAGTTTGCCCCTAGTGTTAGTAATGTTCCCATTATTTTGTCCACTTCCATGTCTTCGTGGAGTGCTCGAGTTTTCACCTAGTGTTAGTAATGTTCTCATTATTTTGTTCACTTCCATGTCTTCGTGGAGTGCTCGAGTTTGCCCCTAGTGTTAGTAATGTTCTCATTATTTTGTTCACTTCCATGTCTTCGTGGAGTACTCGAGTTTGCCCCTAGTGTTAGTAATGTTCTCATTATTTTGTCCACTTCCATGTCTTCGTGGAGTGCTTGAGTTGGCCCCTAGTGTTAGTAATGTTCTCATTATTTTATCCACTTCCATGTCTTCGTGGAGTGCTCGAGTTTGCCCCTAGTGTTAGTAATGTTCTCATTATTTTGTCCACTTTCATGTCTTCGTGGAGTGCTCGAGTTGGCCCATAGTGTTCGTAATGTTCTCATTATTTTGTCCACTTCCATGTCTTCGTGGAGTGCTCGAGTTTGCCCCTAGTGTTAGTAATGTCCTCATTATTTTGTCCACTTCCATGTCTTCGTGGAGTGCTCGAATTTGCCCCTAGTGTTAGTAATGTTCTCATTATTTTGTTCACTTCCATGTCTTTGTGGAGTGCTCGAGTTGGCCCCTAGTGTTAGTAATGTTCTCATTATTTTGTTCACTTCCATGTCTTCGTGGAGTACTCGAGTTTGTCCCTAGTGTTAGTAATGTTCTCATTATTTTGTCCACTTCCATGTCTTCGTAGAGTGCTTGAGTTGGCCCCTAGTGTTAGTAATGTTCTCATTATTTTATCCACTTCCATGTCTTCGTGGAGTGCTCGAGTTTGCCCCTAGTGTTAGTAATGTTCTCATTATTTTGTTCACTTCCATGTCTTCGTGGAGTGCTCGAGTTGGCCCCTAGTGTTAGTAATGTTCTCATTATTTTGTTCACTTCCATGTCTTCGTGGAGTACTCGAGTTTGTCCCTAGTGTTAGTAATGTTCTCATTATTTTGTCCACTTCCATGTCTTCGTAGAGTGCTTGAGTTGGCCCCTAGTGTTAGTAATGTTCTCATTATTTTATCCACTTCCATGTCTTCGTGGAGTGCTCGAGTTTGCCCCTAGTGTTAGTAATGTTCTCGTTATTTTGTCCACTTCCATGTCTTCGTGGAGTGCTCGAATTTGCCCCTAGTGTTAGTAATGTTCTCATTATTTTGTCCACTTCCATGTCTTCGTGGAGTGCTCGAGTTGGCCCCTAGTGTTAGTAATGTTCTCATTATTTTGTCCACTTCCATGTCTTCGTGGAGTGCTCGAGTTTGCCCCTAGTGTTAGTAATGTTCTCATTATTTTGTTCACTTCCATGTCTTCGTGGAGTGCTCGAGTTGGCCCCTAGTGTTAGTAATGTTCTCATTATTTTGTTCACTTCCATGTCTTCGTGGAGTACTCGAGTTTGTCCCTAGTGTTAGTAATGTTCTCATTATTTTGTCCACTTCCATGTCTTCGTAGAGTGCTTGAGTTGGCCCCTAGTGTTAGTAATGTTCTCATTATTTTATCCACTTCCATGTCTTCGTGGAGTGCTCGAGTTTGCCCCTAGTGTTAGTAATGTTCTCATTATTTTGTCCACTTCCATGTCTTCGTGGAGTGCTCGAATTTGCCCCTAGTGTTAGTAATGTTCTCATTATTTTGTCCACTTCCATGTCTTCGTGGAGTGCTCGAGTTGGCCCCTAGTGTTAGTAATGTTCTCATTATTTTGTCCACTTCCATGTCTTCGTGGAGTGCTCGAGTTTGCCCCTAGTGTTAGTAATGTTCTCATTATTTTGTCCACTTCCATGTCTTCGTGGAGTGCTCGAGTTTGCACCTAGTGTTAGTAATGTTCTCATTATTTTGTACACTTCCATTTCTTCGTGGAGTGCTCGAGTGTGCCACTAGTGCTAGTAATGTTCTCATTATTTTGTCCACTTCCATGTCTTCGTGGAGTGCTCGAGTTTGCCCCTAGTGTTAGTAATGTTCTCATTATTTTGTTCACTTCCATGTCTTCGTGGAGTACTCGAGTTTGACCCTAGTGTTAGTAATGTTCTCATTATTTTGTCCATCTCCATGTCTTCGTGGAGTGCTCGAGTTTGTCCCTAGTGTTAGTAATGTACTCATTTTTTTGTACACTTCCATGTCTTCGTGGAGTGCCTGAGTTGGCCCCTAGTGTTAGTAATGTTCTCGTTATTTTATTCACTTCCATGTCTTCTTGTAGTGCTCGAGTTGGCCCCTAGTGTTAGTAATGTTCTCATTATTTTGTCCACTTCCATGTCTTCGTGGAGTGCTCGAGTTTGCCCCTAGTGTTAGTAATGTGCTCATTATTTTGTCAACTTCCATGTCTTCGTGGTGTGCTAGAGTTTGCCCCTAGTATTAGTAATGTTCTCATTATTTTGTCCACTTCCATGTCTTCGTGGAGTGCTCGAGTTTGCCCCTAGTGTTAGTAATGTACTAGTTATTTTGTCCACTTCCATGTCTTCGTGGAGTCCTCGAGTTTGTCCCTAAAGTTAGTAATGTTCTCATTATTTTGTCCACTTCCATGTCTTCGTGGAGTGCTCGAGTTTTCCCCTAGTGCTAATAATGTTCTTATTATTTTGTCCACTTCCATGTCTTCGTGGAGTGCTCGAGTTTGCCCCTAGTGTTAGTAATGTTCTCATTATTTTGTCCACTACCATGTCTTCGTGGAGTGCTCGAGTTTGTCCCTAGTGTTAGTAATGTACTCATTATTTTGTCCACTTCCATGTCTTCGTGGAGTGCTCGAGCTTGCCCCTAGTGTTAGTAATGTTCTCATTATTTTGTCCACTTCCATGTCTTCGTGGAGTGCTCGAGTTTGCCCCTAGTGTTAGTAATGTTCCCATTATTTTGTCCACTTCCATGTCTTCGTGGAGTGCTCGAGTTGGTCCCTAGTGTTAGTAATGTTCTCATTATTTTGTCCACTTCCATGTCTTCATGGAGTGCTCGAGTTTGCCCGTAGTGTTAGTAATGTTCTCATTATTTTGTCCACTTCCATGTCTTCGTGGAGTGCTCGAGTTTGCCCCTCGTGTTAGTAATGTTCTCATTATTTTGTTCACTTCCATGTCTTCGTGGAGTGCTCGAGTTGGCCCCTAGTGTTAGTAATGTTCTCATTATTTTGTTCACTTCCATGTCTTCGTGGAGTACTCGAGTTTGCCCCTAGTGTTAGTAATGTTCTCATTATTTTGTCCACTTCCATGTCTTCGTGGAGTGCTTGAGTTTGCCCCTAGTGTTAGTAATGTTCTCATTATTTTGTCCACTTCCATTTCTTCGTGGAGTGCTCGAATTTGCCCCTAGTGTTAGTAATGTTCTCATTATTTTGTTCACTTCCATGTCTTCGTGGAGTGCTCGAGTTGGCCCCTAGTGTTAGTAATGTTCTCTTTATTTTGTTCATTTCCATGTCTTCGTGGAGTACTCGAGTTGGCCCCTAGTGTTAGTAATGTTCTCATTATTTTATCCACTTCCATGTCTTCGTGGAGTGCTCGAGTTTGCCCCTAGTGTTAGTAATGTTCTCATTATTTTGTCCACTTTCATGTCTTCGTGGAGTGCTCGAGTTTGCCCCTAGTGTTAGTAATGTTCTCATTATTTTGTCCACTTCCATGTCTTCGTGGAGTGCTCGAGTTTGCCCTTAGTGTTAGTAATATTCTCATTATTTTGTCCACATCCATGTCTTCGTGGAGTGCTCGAATTTGCCCCTAGTGTTAGTAATGTTCTCATTATTTTGTCCACTTCCATGTCTTCGTGGAGTGCTCGAGTTTCCCCCTTGTGTTAGTAATGTTCTCGTTATTTTGTCTACTTCCATGTCTTCGTGGAGTGCTCGAGTTTGCCCCTAGTGTTAATAATGTTCTCATTATTTTGTGCACTTCCATGTCTTCGTGGAGTGCTCGAGTTTGCCCCTAGTGTTAGTAATGTTCTCATTATTTTGTCCACTTCCATATCTTCGTGGAGTGCTCGAGTTGGTCTCTAGTGTTAGTAATGTTCTCATTATTTTGTCCACCTCCATGTCTTCGTGGAGTGTTCGAGTTTGCCCCTAGTGTTAGTAACGTTCTTATTATTTTTTCCACTTCCATGTCTTCGTGGAGTGCTCGAGTTTGTCTCTAGTGTTAGTAATGTACTCATTATTTTGTCCATTTCCATGTCTTCGTGGAGTGCTCTAGTTTACCCCTAGTGTTAGCAATGTTCTCATTATTTTGTCCACTTCCATGTCTTCGTGGAGTGCTCGAGTGTGTCTCTGGTGTTAGTAATGTTCTCATTATTTTGTCCACTTCCATGTCTTCGTGGATTGCTCCAGTTTCCCCTTAGTGTTAGTAATGTTCTCATTATTTTTCCCACTTCCATGTCTTCGTGGAGTGCTCGAGTTTGCCCCTAGTGTTAGTAATGTTCTCATTATTTTGTTCACTTCCATGTCTTCGTGGAGTGCTCGAGTTCACTTCCATGTCTTCGTGGAGTACTCGAGTTTGCCCGTAGTGTTAGTAATGTTCTCATTATTTTATCCACTTCCATGTCTTCGTGGAGTGCTCGAGTTTGCCCCTAGTGTTAGTAATGTTCTCATTATTTTGTCCACTTCCATGTCTTCGTGGAGTCCTCGAGTTTGCCCCTAGTGTTAGTAATGTTCTCATTATTTTGTCCACTTCCATGTCTTCGTGGAGTGCTCGAATTTGCCCCTAGTGTTAGTAATGTTCTCATTATTTTGTCTACTTCCATATCTTCGTGGAGTGCTCGAGTTTGCCCCTAGTGTTAGTAGTTTTCTTATTATTTTGTCCACTTCCATGTCTTCGTGGAGTGCTCGAGTTTGCCCCTAGTGTTAGTAATGTTCTCATTATTTTGTCCACTTCCATGTCTTCGTGGAGTGCTCGAGTTTGCCCCTAGTGTAAGTAATGTTCTCATTATTTTGTCCACTTCCATGTCTTCTTGGAGTGCTCGAGTTTTCCCCTAGTGTTAGTAATGTTCTCATTATTTTGTCCACTTCCATGTCTTCGTGGAGTGCTCGAGTTTGCCCCTAGTCTTAGTAATGTTCTCATTATTTTGTCCACTTCCATGTCTTCGTGGAGTGCTCGAGTTTTCCCCTAGTGTTAGTAATGTTCTCATTATTTTGTCCACTTCCATGTCTTCGTGGAGTGCTCGAGTTTGTCTCTAGTGTTAGTAATGTTCTCATTATTTTGTCCACTTCCATGTCTTCGTGGAGTGCTCGAGTTTGCCCCTAGTGTTAGTAATGTTCTCATTATTTTGTCCACTTCCATGTCTTCGTGAAGTGCTCGAGTTTGTCTCTAGTGTTAGTAATGTTCTCATTATTTTGTCCACTTCCATGTCTTCGTGGAGTGCTCGAGTTTGCCCCTAGTGTTAGTAATGTTCTCATTATTTTGTCCACTTCCATGTCTTCTTGGAGTGCTCGAGTTTGTCTCTAGTGTTAGTAATGTTCTCATTATTTTATCCACTTCCATGTCTTCGTGGAGTGCTCGAGTTTGCCCCTAGTGTTAGTAATGTTCTCATTATTTTGTCCACTTCCATGTCTTCGTGGAGTGCTCGAGTTTGCCCCTAGCGTTAGTAATGTTCTCATTATTTTGTCCACTTCCATGTCTTCGTGGAGTGCTCGAGTTTGCCCCTAGCGTTAGTAAATGTTCTCATTATTTTGTCCACTTCCATGTCTTCGTGGAGTGCTCGAGTTTGTCTCTAGTGTTAGTAATGTTCTCATTATTTTGTTGATTTCCATGTCTTCGGGGAGTGCTCGAGTTTGCCCCTAGTGTAAGTAATGTTCTCATCATTTTGTCCACTTTCATGTCTTCGTGGAGTGCTCGAGCTTGCCCATAGTGTTAGTAATGTACTCATTATTTTGTCCACTTCCATGTCTTTGTGGAGTGCTCGAGTTTTCCCCTAGTGTTAGTAGTGTACTCACTATTTTGTCCACTTCCATGTCTTCGTGGAGTGCTCGAATTTACCCCTAGTGTTAGTAATGTTCTCATTATTTTGTCCACTTCCATGTCTTCGTGGAGTGCTCGAGTTTGCCCCTAGTGTTAGTAATGTTCTCATTATATTGTCCACTTCCATGTCTTCGTGGAGTGCTCGAGTTTGCCCCTAGTGTTAGTAATGTACTCACTATTTTGTCCACTTCCATGTCTTCGTGGAGTGCTCGAGTTTGCCCCTAGTGTTAGTAATGTTCTCATTATTTTGTCCACTTCCATGTCTTCGTGGAGTGCTCGAGTTTTTCTCTAGTGTTAGTAATGTACTCATTATTTTGTCCACTTCCATGTCTTCGTGGAGTGCTCGAGTTTGCCCCTAGTGTTAGTAATGTTCTCATTATTTTTTCCACTTCCATGTCTTCGTGGAGTGCTCGAGTTTGTCTCTAGTGTTAGTAATGTACTCATTATTTTGTCCACTTTCATGTCTTCGTGGAGTGCTCGAGTTTGCCCATAGTGTTAGTAATGTTCTCATTATTTTGTCCACTTCCATGTCTTCGTGGAGTGCTCGAGTTTGCCCCTAGTATTAGTAATGAACTCACTATTTTGTCCACTTCCATGTCTTCGTGGAGTGCTCGAGTTTGTCTCTAGTGTTAGTAATGTTCTCATTATTTTGTCCATTTCCATGTCTTCGTGGAGTGTTCGAGTTTGCCTTTAGTTTTAGTAATGTTCTCATTATTTTGCCCACTTCCATGTCTTCGTGGAGTGCTCGAGTTTGCCCCTAGTGTTAGTAATGTTCTCATTATTTTGTCCACTTCCATGTCTTCGTGAAGTGCTCGAGTTTGTCTCTAGTGTTAGTAATGTTCTCATTATTTTGTCCACTTCCATGTCTTCGTGGAGTGCTCGAGTTTGCCTCTAGTGTTAGTAATGTTCTCATTATTTTGTCCACTTCCATGTCTTCGTGGAGTGCTCGAGTTTGCCCCTAGCGTTAGTAATGTTCTCATTATTTTGTCCACTTCCATGTCTTCGTGGAGTGCTCGAGTTTGTCTCTAGTGTTAGTAATGGTCTCATTATTTTGTTGACTTCCATGTCTTCGGGGAGTGCTCGAGTTTGCCCCTAGTGTTAGTAATGTTCTCATTATTTTGTCCACTTCCATGTCTTCATGGAGTGCTCGAGTTTGCCCCTAGTGTAAGTAATGTTCTCATTATTTTGTCCACTTTCATGTCTTCATGGAGTGCTCGAGTTTGCCCATAGTGTTAGTAATGTTCTCATTATTTTGTCCACTACCATGTCTTCGTGGAGTGCTCGAGTTTGCCCCTAGTGTTAGTAATGTACTCACTATTTTGTCCACTTCCATGTCTTCGTGGAGTGCTCGAGTTGCCCCTAGTGTTAGTAAAGTTCTCATTATTTTTTCCACTTCCATGTCTTCGTGGAGTGCTCGAGTTTGTCTCAAGTGTTAGTAATGTACTCATTATTTTGTCCACTTTCATGTCTTCGTGGAGTGCTCGAGTTTGCCCATAGTGTTAGTAATGTTCTCATTATTTTGTCCACTTCCATGTCTTCGTGGAGTGCTCGAGTTTCCCCTAGCGTTAGTAATCTTCTCATTATTTGTCCACTTACGTGTCTTCGTGGAGTGCTCGAGTTTGTCTCTAGTGTTAGTAATGTTCTCATTATTTTGTCCACTTCCATGTCTTCGTGGAGTGCTCGAGTTTGCCCCTAATGTTAGTAATGGTCTCATTATTTTGTCCACTTCCATGTCTTCATGGAGTGCTCGAGTGAGTTTGCCCCTAGCGTTAGTAATGTTCTCATTATTTTGTCCACTTCCATGTCTTCGTGGAGTGCTCGAGTTTGACCCTAGCGTTAGTAAAGTTCTCATTATTTTGTCCACTTCCATGTCTTCGGGGAGTGCTCAAGTTTTTCTCTAGTGTTAGTAATGTACTCATTATTTTGTCCACTTCCATGTCTTCGTGGAGTGCTCGAGTTTGCCCCTAGTGTTAGTAATGTTCTCATTATTTTTTCCACTTCCATGTCTTCGTGGAGTGCTCGAGTTTGTCTCTAGTGTTAGTAATGTACTCATTATTTTGTCCACTTTCATGTCTTCGTGGAGTGCTCGAGTTTGCCCCTAGTGTTAGTAATGTTCTCATTATTTTGTCCACTTCCATGTCTTCGTGGAGTGCTCGAGTTTGCCCCTAGTGTTAGTAATGTTCTCATTATTTTGTCCACTTCCATGTCTTCGTGGAGTGCTCGAGTTTTCCCCTAGTGTTAGTAATGTTCTCATTATTTTGTCCACTTCCATGTCTTCGTGGAGTGCTCGAGTTTGTCTCTAGTGTTAGTAATGTTCTCATTATTTTGTCCACTTCCATGTCTTCGTGGAGTGCTCGAGTTTGCCCCTAGTGTTAGTAATGTTCTCATTATTTTGTCCACTTCCATGTCTTCTTGGAGTGCTCGAGTTTGTCTCTAGTGTTAGTAATGTTCTCATTATTTTATCCACTTCCATGTCTTCGTGGAGTGCTCGAGTTTGCCCCTAGCGTTAGTAATGTTCTCATTATTTTGTCCACTTCCATGTATTCGTGGAGTGCTCGAGTTTTCCCCTAGCGTTAGTAATGTTCTCATTATTTTGTCCACTTCCATGTCTTCGTGGAGTGCTCGAGTTTTTCTCTAGTGTTAGTAAATGTTCTCATTATTTTGTCCACTTCCATGTCTTCGTGGAGTGCTCGAGTTTGCCCCTAGTGTTAGTAATGTTCTCATTATTTTGTCCACTTCCATGTCTTCATGGAGTTCTCGAGTTTGCCCCTAGTGTAAGTAATGTTCTCATCATTTTGTCCACTTTCATGTCTTCGTGGAGTGCTCGAGTTTGCCCATAGTGTTAGTAATGTTCTCATTATTTTGTCCACTTCCATGTCTTCGTGGAGTGCTCGAGTTTGCCCCTAGTGTTAGTAATGTACTCACTATTTTGTCCACTTCCAAGTCTTCGTGGAGTGCTCGAATTTGCCCATAGTGTTAGTAATGTTCTCATTATTTTGTCCACTTCCATGTCTTCGTGGAGTGCTCGAGTTTTCCCCTAGTGTTAGTAATGTTCTCATTATTTTGTCCACTTCCATGTCTTCGTGGAGTGCTCGAGTTTGCCCCTAGTGTTAGTAATGTACTCACTATTTTGTCCACTTCCATGTCTTCGTGGAGTGCTCGAGTTTGCCCCTAGTGTTAGTAATGTTCTCATTATTTTGTCCACTTCCATGTCTTCGTTGAGTGCTCGAGTTTGCCCCTAGTGTTAGTAATGTTCTCATTATTTTGTCCACTTTCATGTCTTCGTGGAGTGCTCGAGTTTGCCCATAGTGTTAGTAATCTTCTCATTATTTGTCCACTTCCATGTCTTCGTGGAGTGCTCGAGTTTGTCTCTAGTGTTAGTAATGTTCTCATTATTTTGTCCACTTCCATGTCTTCGTGGAGTGCTCGAGTTTGCCCCTAATGTTAGTAATGGTCTCATTATTTTGTCCACTTCCATGTCTTCATGGAGTGCTCGAGTGAGTTTGCCCCTAGCGTTAGTAATGTTCTCATTATTTTGTCCACTTCCATGTCTTCGTGGAGTTCTCGAGTTTGACCCTAGCGTTAGTAATGTTCTCATTATTTTGTCCACTTCCATGTCTTCGGGGAGTGCTCAAGTTTTTCTCTAGTGTTAGTAATGTACTCATTATTTTGTCCACTTCCATGTCTTCGTGGAGTGCTCGAGTTTGCCCCTAGTGTTAGTAATGTTCTCATTATTTTTTCCACTTCCATGTCTTCGTGGAGTGCTCGAGTTTGTCTCTAGTGTTAGTAATGTACTCATTATTTTGTCCACTTTCATGTCTTCGTGGAGTGCTCGAGTTTGCCCCTAGTGTTAGTAATGTTCTCATTATTTTGTCCACTTCCATGTCTTCGTGGAGTGCTCGAGTTTGCCCCTAGTGTTAGTAATGTTCTCATTATTTTGTCCACTTCCATGTCTTCGTGGAGTGCTCGAGTTTTCCCCTAGTGTTAGTAATGTTCTCATTATTTTGTCCACTTCCATGTCTTCGTGGAGTGCTCGAGTTTATCTCTAGTGTTAGTAATGTTCTCATTATTTTGTCCACTTCCATGTCTTCGTGGAGTGCTCGAGTTTGCCCCTAGTGTTAGTAATGTTCTCATTATTTTGTCCACTTCCATGTCTTCTTGGAGTGCTCGAGTTTGTCTCTAGTGTTAGTAATGTTCTCATTATTTTATCCACTTCCATGTCTTCGTGGAGTGCTCGAGTTTGCCCCTAGCGTTAGTAATGTTCTCATTATTTTGTCCACTTCCATGTATTCGTGGAGTGCTCGAGTTTGCCCCTAGCGTTAGTAATGTTCTCATTATTTTGTCCACTTCCATGTCTTCGTGGAGTGCTCGAGTTTTTCTCTAGTGTTAGTAAATGTTCTCATTATTTTGTCCACTTCCATGTCTTCGTGGAGTGCTCGATTTTGTCTCTAGTGTTAGTAATGTTCTCATTATTTTGTTGATTTCCATGTCTTCGGGGAGTGTTCGAGTTTGCCCCTAGTGTTAGTAATGTTCTCATTATTTTGTCCACTTCCATGTCTTCATGGAGTTCTCGAGTTTGCCCCTAGTGTAAGTAATGTTCTCATCATTTTGTCCACTTTCATGTCTTCGTGGAGTGCTCGAGTTTGCCCATAGTGTTAGTAATGTTCTCATTATTTTGTCCACTTCCATGTCTTCGTGGAGTGCTCGAGTTTGCCCCTAGTGTTAGTAATGTACTCACTATTTTGTCCACTTCCAAGTCTTCGTGGAGTGCTCGAATTTGCCCCTAGTGTTAGTAATGTTCTCATTATTTTGTCCACTTCCATGTCTTCGTGGAGTGCTCGAGTTTTCCCCTAGTGTTAGTAATGTTCTCATTATTTTGTCCACTTCCATGTCTTCGTGGAGTGCTCGAGTTTGCCCCTAGTGTTAGTAATGTACTCACTATTTTGTCCACTTCCATGTCTTCGTGGAGTGCTCGAGTTTGCCCCTAGTGTTAGTAATGTTCTCATTATTTTGTTCACTTCCATGTCTTCGTTGAGTGCTCGAGTTTTTCTCTAGTGTTAGTAATGTACTCATTATTTTCTCCACTTCCATGTCTTCGTGGAGTGCTCGAGTTTGCCCCTAGTGTTAGTAATGTTCTCATTATTTTTTCCACTTCCATGTCTTCGTGGAGTGCTCGAGTTTGTCTCTAGTGTTAGTAATGTACTCATTATTTTGTCCACTTTCATGTCTTCGTGGAGTGCTCGAGTTTGCCCATAGTGTTAGTAATGTTCTCATTATTTTGTCCACTTCCATGTCTTCGTGGAGTGCTCGAGTTTGCCCCTAGTATTAGTAATGTACTCACTATTTTGTCCACTTCCATGTCTTCGTGGAGTGCTCGAGTTTGCCCCTAGTGTTAGTAATGTTCTCATTATTTTGTCCACTTCCATGTCTTCATGGAGTGCTCGAGTTTGCCCCTAGTGTTAGTAATGTTCTCATTATTTTGTCCACTTCCATGTCTTCGTGGAGTGCTCGAGTTTGTCTCTAGTGTTAGTAATGTTCTCATTATTTTGTCCACTTCCATGTCTTCGTGGAGTGTTCGAGTTTGCCTTTAGTTTTAGTAATGTTCTCATTATTTTGCACACTTCTATGTCTTCGTGGAGTGCTCGAGTTTGCCCCTAGTGTTAGTAATGTTCTCATTATTTTGTCCACTTCCATGTCTTCGTGAAGTGCTCGAGTTTGTCTCTAGTGATAGTAATGTTCTCATTATTTTGTCCACTTCCATGTCTTCGTAGAGTGCTCGAGTTTGCCCCTAGTGTTAGTAATGTTCTCATTATTTTGTCCACTTCCATGTCTTCGTGGAGTGCTCTAGTTTGCCTCTAGTGTTAGTAATGTTCTCATTATTTTGTCCACTTCCATGTCTTCGTGGAGTGCTCGAGTTTGCCCCTAGCGTTAGTAATGTTCTCATTATTTTGTCCACTTCCATGTCTTCGTGGCGTGCTCGAGTTTGCCCCTATCGTTAGTAATGTTCTCATTATTTTGTCCACTTCCATGTCTTCGTGGAGTGCTCGAGTTTTTCTCTAGTGTTAGTAAATGTTCTCATTATTTTGTCCACTTCCATGTCTTCGTGGAGTGCTCGAGTTTGTCTCTAGTGTTAGTAATGTTCTCATTATTTTGTTGACTTCCATGTCTTCGGGGAGTGCTCGATTTTGCCCCTAGTGTTAGTAATGTTCTCATTATTTTGTCCACTTCCATGTCTTCATGGAGTGCTCGAGTTTGCCCATAGTGTTTGTAATGTTCTCATTATTTTGTCCACTTCCATGTCTTCGTGGAGTGTTCGCGTTTGCCTTTAGTTTTAGTAATGTTCTCATTATTTTGTCCACTTCCATGTCTTCGTGGAGTGCTCGAATTTGCCCCTAGTGTTAGTAATGTTCTCATTATTTTGTCCACTTCCATGTCTTCGTGGAGTGCTCGAGTTTGCCCATAGTGTTTGTAATGTTCTCATTATTTTGTCCACTTCCATGTCTTCGTGGAGTGTTCGCGTTTGCCTTTAGTTTTAGTAATGTTCTCATTATTTTGTCCACTTCCATGTCTTCGTGGAGTGCTCGAGTTTGCCCCTAGTGTTAGTAATGTTCTCATTATTTTGTCCACTTCCATGTCTTCGTGGAGTGCTCGAGTTTGTCTCTAGTGTTAGTAATGTTCTCATTATTTTGTCCACTTCCATGTCTTTGTGGAGTGTTCGAGTTTGCCCCTAGTGTTTGTAATGTTCTCATTATTTTGTCCACTTCCATGTCTTCGTGGAGTGCTCGAGTTTGCCTCTAGTGTTAGTAATGTTCTCATTATTTTGTCCACTTCCATGTCTTCGTGGAGTGCCCGAGTTTGCCCCTAGTGTTAGTAATGTACTCACTATTTTGTCCACTTCCATGTCTTCGTGGAGTGGTCGAGTTTGCCCATAGTGTTAGTAATGTTCTCATTATTTTGTCCACTTCCATGTCTTCGTGGAGTGCTCGTGTTTGCCCCTAGTGTTAGTAATGTTCTCATTATTTTGTCCACTTCCATGTCTTCGTGGAGTGCTCGAGTTTGCCCCTAGTGTTAGTAATGTACTCACTATTTTGTCCACTTCCATGTCTTCGTGGAGTGCTCGAGTTTGCCCCTAGTGTTTGTAATGTTCTCATTATTTTTTCCACTTCCATGTCTTCATGGAGTGCTCGAGTTTGTCTCTAGTGTTAGTAATGTTCTCATTATTTTGTCCACTTCCATGTCTTCGTGGAGTGTTCGAGTTTGCCTTTAGTTTTAGTAATGTTCTCATTATTTTGTCCACTTCCATGTCTTCGTGGAGTGCTCGAGTTTGCCCCTAGTGTTAGTAATGTTCTCATTATTTTGTCCACTTCCATGTCTTCGTGGAGTGCTCGAGTTTGGAGTACTCGAATTTGTCCCTAGTGTTAGTAATGTACTCATTATTTTGTCCACTTCCATGTCTTCGTGGTGTGCTCGAGCTTGCCCCTAGTGTTAGTAATGTTCTCATTATTTTGTCCACTTCCATGTCTTCGTGGAGTGCTCGAGTTTGCCCCTAGTGTTAGTAATGTTCCCATTATTTTGTCCACTTCCATGTCTTCGTGGAGTGCTCGAGTTTTCACCTAGTGTTAGTAATGTTCTCATTATTTTGTTCACTTCCATGTCTTCGTGGAGTGCTCGAGTTTGCCCCTAGTGTTAGTAATGTTCTCATTATTTTGTTCACTTCCATGTCTTCGTGGAGTACTCGAGTTTGCCCCTAGTGTTAGTAATGTTCTCATTATTTTGTCCACTTCCATGTCTTCGTGGAGTGCTTGAGTTGGCCCCTAGTGTTAGTAATGTTCTCATTATTTTATCCACTTCCATGTCTTCGTGGAGTGCTCGAGTTTGCCCCTAGTGTTAGTAATGTTCTCATTATTTTGTCCACTTTCATGTCTTCGTGGAGTGCTCGAGTTGGCCCATAGTGTTCGTAATGTTCTCATTATTTTGTCCACTTCCATGTCTTCGTGGAGTGCTCGAGTTTGCCCCTAGTGTTAGTAATGTCCTCATTATTTTGTCCACTTCCATGTCTTCGTGGAGTGCTCGAATTTGCCCCTAGTGTTAGTAATGTTCTCATTATTTTGTTCACTTCCATGTCTTTGTGGAGTGCTCGAGTTGGCCCCTAGTGTTAGTAATGTTCTCATTATTTTGTTCACTTCCATGTCTTCGTGGAGTACTCGAGTTTGTCCCTAGTGTTAGTAATGTTCTCATTATTTTGTCCACTTCCATGTCTTCGTAGAGTGCTTGAGTTGGCCCCTAGTGTTAGTAATGTTCTCATTATTTTATCCACTTCCATGTCTTCGTGGAGTGCTCGAGTTTGCCCCTAGTGTTAGTAATGTTCTCATTATTTTGTTCACTTCCATGTCTTCGTGGAGTGCTCGAGTTGGCCCCTAGTGTTAGTAATGTTCTCATTATTTTGTTCACTTCCATGTCTTCGTGGAGTACTCGAGTTTGTCCCTAGTGTTAGTAATGTTCTCATTATTTTGTCCACTTCCATGTCTTCGTAGAGTGCTTGAGTTGGCCCCTAGTGTTAGTAATGTTCTCATTATTTTATCCACTTCCATGTCTTCGTGGAGTGCTCGAGTTTGCCCCTAGTGTTAGTAATGTTCTCGTTATTTTGTCCACTTCCATGTCTTCGTGGAGTGCTCGAATTTGCCCCTAGTGTTAGTAATGTTCTCATTATTTTGTCCACTTCCATGTCTTCGTGGAGTGCTCGAGTTGGCCCCTAGTGTTAGTAATGTTCTCATTATTTTGTCCACTTCCATGTCTTCGTGGAGTGCTCGAGTTTGCCCCTAGTGTTAGTAATGTTCTCATTATTTTGTTCACTTCCATGTCTTCGTGGAGTGCTCGAGTTGGCCCCTAGTGTTAGTAATGTTCTCATTATTTTGTTCACTTCCATGTCTTCGTGGAGTACTCGAGTTTGTCCCTAGTGTTAGTAATGTTCTCATTATTTTGTCCACTTCCATGTCTTCGTAGAGTGCTTGAGTTGGCCCCTAGTGTTAGTAATGTTCTCATTATTTTATCCACTTCCATGTCTTCGTGGAGTGCTCGAGTTTGCCCCTAGTGTTAGTAATGTTCTCATTATTTTGTCCACTTCCATGTCTTCGTGGAGTGCTCGAATTTGCCCCTAGTGTTAGTAATGTTCTCATTATTTTGTCCACTTCCATGTCTTCGTGGAGTGCTCGAGTTGGCCCCTAGTGTTAGTAATGTTCTCATTATTTTGTCCACTTCCATGTCTTCGTGGAGTGCTCGAGTTTGCCCCTAGTGTTAGTAATGTTCTCATTATTTTGTCCACTTCCATGTCTTCGTGGAGTGCTCGAGTTTGCACCTAGTGTTAGTAATGTTCTCATTATTTTGTACACTTCCATTTCTTCGTGGAGTGCTCGAGTGTGCCACTAGTGCTAGTAATGTTCTCATTATTTTGTCCACTTCCATGTCTTCGTGGAGTGCTCGAGTTTGCCCCTAGTGTTAGTAATGTTCTCATTATTTTGTTCACTTCCATGTCTTCGTGGAGTACTCGAGTTTGACCCTAGTGTTAGTAATGTTCTCATTATTTTGTCCATCTCCATGTCTTCGTGGAGTGCTCGAGTTTGTCCCTAGTGTTAGTAATGTACTCATTTTTTTGTACACTTCCATGTCTTCGTGGAGTGCCTGAGTTGGCCCCTAGTGTTAGTAATGTTCTCGTTATTTTATTCACTTCCATGTCTTCTTGTAGTGCTCGAGTTGGCCCCTAGTGTTAGTAATGTTCTCATTATTTTGTCCACTTCCATGTCTTCGTGGAGTGCTCGAGTTTGCCCCTAGTGTTAGTAATGTGCTCATTATTTTGTCAACTTCCATGTCTTCGTGGTGTGCTAGAGTTTGCCCCTAGTATTAGTAATGTTCTCATTATTTTGTCCACTTCCATGTCTTCGTGGAGTGCTCGAGTTTGCCCCTAGTGTTAGTAATGTACTAGTTATTTTGTCCACTTCCATGTCTTCGTGGAGTCCTCGAGTTTGTCCCTAAAGTTAGTAATGTTCTCATTATTTTGTCCACTTCCATGTCTTCGTGGAGTGCTCGAGTTTTCCCCTAGTGCTAATAATGTTCTTATTATTTTGTCCACTTCCATGTCTTCGTGGAGTGCTCGAGTTTGCCCCTAGTGTTAGTAATGTTCTCATTATTTTGTCCACTACCATGTCTTCGTGGAGTGCTCGAGTTTGTCCCTAGTGTTAGTAATGTACTCATTATTTTGTCCACTTCCATGTCTTCGTGGAGTGCTCGAGCTTGCCCCTAGTGTTAGTAATGTTCTCATTATTTTGTCCACTTCCATGTCTTCGTGGAGTGCTCGAGTTTGCCCCTAGTGTTAGTAATGTTCCCATTATTTTGTCCACTTCCATGTCTTCGTGGAGTGCTCGAGTTGGTCCCTAGTGTTAGTAATGTTCTCATTATTTTGTCCACTTCCATGTCTTCATGGAGTGCTCGAGTTTGCCCGTAGTGTTAGTAATGTTCTCATTATTTTGTCCACTTCCATGTCTTCGTGGAGTGCTCGAGTTTGCCCCTCGTGTTAGTAATGTTCTCATTATTTTGTTCACTTCCATGTCTTCGTGGAGTGCTCGAGTTGGCCCCTAGTGTTAGTAATGTTCTCATTATTTTGTTCACTTCCATGTCTTCGTGGAGTACTCGAGTTTGCCCCTAGTGTTAGTAATGTTCTCATTATTTTGTCCACTTCCATGTCTTCGTGGAGTGCTTGAGTTTGCCCCTAGTGTTAGTAATGTTCTCATTATTTTGTCCACTTCCATTTCTTCGTGGAGTGCTCGAATTTGCCCCTAGTGTTAGTAATGTTCTCATTATTTTGTTCACTTCCATGTCTTCGTGGAGTGCTCGAGTTGGCCCCTAGTGTTAGTAATGTTCTCTTTATTTTGTTCATTTCCATGTCTTCGTGGAGTACTCGAGTTGGCCCCTAGTGTTAGTAATGTTCTCATTATTTTATCCACTTCCATGTCTTCGTGGAGTGCTCGAGTTTGCCCCTAGTGTTAGTAATGTTCTCATTATTTTGTCCACTTTCATGTCTTCGTGGAGTGCTCGAGTTTGCCCCTAGTGTTAGTAATGTTCTCATTATTTTGTCCACTTCCATGTCTTCGTGGAGTGCTCGAGTTTGCCCTTAGTGTTAGTAATATTCTCATTATTTTGTCCACATCCATGTCTTCGTGGAGTGCTCGAATTTGCCCCTAGTGTTAGTAATGTTCTCATTATTTTGTCCACTTCCATGTCTTCGTGGAGTGCTCGAGTTTCCCCCTTGTGTTAGTAATGTTCTCGTTATTTTGTCTACTTCCATGTCTTCGTGGAGTGCTCGAGTTTGCCCCTAGTGTTAATAATGTTCTCATTATTTTGTGCACTTCCATGTCTTCGTGGAGTGCTCGAGTTTGCCCCTAGTGTTAGTAATGTTCTCATTATTTTGTCCACTTCCATATCTTCGTGGAGTGCTCGAGTTGGTCTCTAGTGTTAGTAATGTTCTCATTATTTTGTCCACCTCCATGTCTTCGTGGAGTGTTCGAGTTTGCCCCTAGTGTTAGTAACGTTCTTATTATTTTTTCCACTTCCATGTCTTCGTGGAGTGCTCGAGTTTGTCTCTAGTGTTAGTAATGTACTCATTATTTTGTCCATTTCCATGTCTTCGTGGAGTGCTCTAGTTTACCCCTAGTGTTAGCAATGTTCTCATTATTTTGTCCACTTCCATGTCTTCGTGGAGTGCTCGAGTGTGTCTCTGGTGTTAGTAATGTTCTCATTATTTTGTCCACTTCCATGTCTTCGTGGATTGCTCCAGTTTCCCCTTAGTGTTAGTAATGTTCTCATTATTTTTCCCACTTCCATGTCTTCGTGGAGTGCTCGAGTTTGCCCCTAGTGTTAGTAATGTTCTCATTATTTTGTTCACTTCCATGTCTTCGTGGAGTGCTCGAGTTCACTTCCATGTCTTCGTGGAGTACTCGAGTTTGCCCGTAGTGTTAGTAATGTTCTCATTATTTTATCCACTTCCATGTCTTCGTGGAGTGCTCGAGTTTGCCCCTAGTGTTAGTAATGTTCTCATTATTTTGTCCACTTCCATGTCTTCGTGGAGTCCTCGAGTTTGCCCCTAGTGTTAGTAATGTTCTCATTATTTTGTCCACTTCCATGTCTTCGTGGAGTGCTCGAATTTGCCCCTAGTGTTAGTAATGTTCTCATTATTTTGTCTACTTCCATATCTTCGTGGAGTGCTCGAGTTTGCCCCTAGTGTTAGTAGTTTTCTTATTATTTTGTCCACTTCCATGTCTTCGTGGAGTGCTCGAGTTTGCCCCTAGTGTTAGTAATGTTCTCATTATTTTGTCCACTTCCATGTCTTCGTGGAGTGCTCGAGTTTGCCCCTAGTGTAAGTAATGTTCTCATTATTTTGTCCACTTCCATGTCTTCTTGGAGTGCTCGAGTTTTCCCCTAGTGTTAATAATGTTCTCATTATTTTGTGCACTTCCATGTCTTCGTGGAGTGCTCGAGTTTGCCCCTAGTGTTAGTAATGTTCTCATTATTTTGTCCAATTCCATATCTTCGTGGAGTGCTCGAGTTTCTCTCTAGTGTTAGTAATGTTCTCTTTATTTTGTCCACCTCCATGTCTTCGTGGAGTGTTCGAGTTTGCCCCTAGTGTTAGTAATGTTCTTATTATTTTTTCCACTTCCATGTCTTCGTGGAGTGCTCGAGTTTGTCTCTAGTGTTAGTAATGTACTCATTATTTTGTCCATTTCCATGTCTTCGTGGAGTGCTCTAGTTTGCCCCTAGTGTTAGCAATGTTCTCATTATTTTGTCCACTTCCATGTCTTCGTGGATTGCTCGAATTTCCCCTTAGTGTTAGTAATGTTCTCATTATTTTTCCCACTTCCATGTCTTCGTGGAGTGCTCGAGTTTGCCCCTAATGTTAGTAATGTTCTCATTATTTTGTTCACTTCCATGTCTTCGTGGAGTGCTCGAGTTGGCCCCTAGTGTTAGTAATGTTCTCATTATTTGTTCACTTCCATGTCTTCGTGGAGTACTCGAGTTTGCCCCTAGTGTTAGTAATGGTCTCATTATTTTGTCCACTTCCATGTCTTCGTGGAGTGCTTGAGTTTGCCCCTAGTGTTAGTAATGTTCTCATTATTTTATCCACTTCCATGTCTTCGTGGAGTGCTCGAGTTTGACCCTAGTGTTAGGAATGTTCTCATTATTTTGTCCACTTTCATGTCTTCGTGGAGTGTTCGAGTTTGCCCCTAGTGTTAGTAATGTTCTTATTATTTTTTCCACTTCCATGTCTTCGTGGAGTGCTCGAGTTTGTCTCTAGTGTTAGTAATGTACTCATTATTTTGTCCATTTCCATGTCTTCGTGGAGTGCTCTAGTTTGCCCCTAGTGTTAGCAATGTTCTCATTATTTTGTCCACTTCCATGTCTTCGTGGAGTGCTTGAGTTTGCCCCTAGTGTTAGTAATGTTCTCATTATTTTATCCACTTCCATGTCTTCGTGGAGTGCTCGAGTTTGACCCTAGTGTTAGGAATGTTCTCATTATTTTGTCCACTTCCATGTCTTCATGGAGTGCTCGAGTTTGCCCATAGTGTTTGTAATGTTCTCATTATTTTGTCCACTTCCATGTCTTCGTGGAGTGTTCGCGTTTGCCTTTAGTTTTAGTAATGTTCTCATTATTTTGTCCACTTCCATGTCTTCGTGGAGTGCTCGAATTTGCCCCTAGTGTTAGTAATGTTCTCATTATTTTGTCCACTTCCATGTCTTCGTGGAGTGCTCGAGTTTGCCCATAGTGTTTGTAATGTTCTCATTATTTTGTCCACTTCCATGTCTTCGTGGAGTGTTCGCGTTTGCCTTTAGTTTTAGTAATGTTCTCATTATTTTGTCCACTTCCATGTCTTCGTGGAGTGCTCGAGTTTGCCCCTAGTGTTAGTAATGTTCTCATTATTTTGTCCACTTCCATGTCTTCGTGGAGTGCTCGAGTTTGTCTCTAGTGTTAGTAATGTTCTCATTATTTTGTCCACTTCCATGTCTTTGTGGAGTGTTCGAGTTTGCCCCTAGTGTTTGTAATGTTCTCATTATTTTGTCCACTTCCATGTCTTCGTGGAGTGCTCGAGTTTGCCTCTAGTGTTAGTAATGTTCTCATTATTTTGTCCACTTCCATGTCTTCGTGGAGTGCCCGAGTTTGCCCCTAGTGTTAGTAATGTACTCACTATTTTGTCCACTTCCATGTCTTCGTGGAGTGGTCGAGTTTGCCCATAGTGTTAGTAATGTTCTCATTATTTTGTCCACTTCCATGTCTTCGTGGAGTGCTCGTGTTTGCCCCTAGTGTTAGTAATGTTCTCATTATTTTGTCCACTTCCATGTCTTCGTGGAGTGCTCGAGTTTGCCCCTAGTGTTAGTAATGTACTCACTATTTTGTCCACTTCCATGTCTTCGTGGAGTGCTCGAGTTTGCCCCTAGTGTTTGTAATGTTCTCATTATTTTTTCCACTTCCATGTCTTCATGGAGTGCTCGAGTTTGTCTCTAGTGTTAGTAATGTTCTCATTATTTTGTCCACTTCCATGTCTTCGTGGAGTGTTCGAGTTTGCCTTTAGTTTTAGTAATGTTCTCATTATTTTGTCCACTTCCATGTCTTCGTGGAGTGCTCGAGTTTGCCCCTAGTGTTAGTAATGTTCTCATTATTTTGTCCACTTCCATGTCTTCGTGGAGTGCTCGAGTTTGGAGTACTCGAATTTGTCCCTAGTGTTAGTAATGTACTCATTATTTTGTCCACTTCCATGTCTTCGTGGTGTGCTCGAGCTTGCCCCTAGTGTTAGTAATGTTCTCATTATTTTGTCCACTTCCATGTCTTCGTGGAGTGCTCGAGTTTGCCCCTAGTGTTAGTAATGTTCCCATTATTTTGTCCACTTCCATGTCTTCGTGGAGTGCTCGAGTTTTCACCTAGTGTTAGTAATGTTCTCATTATTTTGTTCACTTCCATGTCTTCGTGGAGTGCTCGAGTTTGCCCCTAGTGTTAGTAATGTTCTCATTATTTTGTTCACTTCCATGTCTTCGTGGAGTACTCGAGTTTGCCCCTAGTGTTAGTAATGTTCTCATTATTTTGTCCACTTCCATGTCTTCGTGGAGTGCTTGAGTTGGCCCCTAGTGTTAGTAATGTTCTCATTATTTTATCCACTTCCATGTCTTCGTGGAGTGCTCGAGTTTGCCCCTAGTGTTAGTAATGTTCTCATTATTTTGTCCACTTTCATGTCTTCGTGGAGTGCTCGAGTTGGCCCATAGTGTTCGTAATGTTCTCATTATTTTGTCCACTTCCATGTCTTCGTGGAGTGCTCGAGTTTGCCCCTAGTGTTAGTAATGTCCTCATTATTTTGTCCACTTCCATGTCTTCGTGGAGTGCTCGAATTTGCCCCTAGTGTTAGTAATGTTCTCATTATTTTGTTCACTTCCATGTCTTTGTGGAGTGCTCGAGTTGGCCCCTAGTGTTAGTAATGTTCTCATTATTTTGTTCACTTCCATGTCTTCGTGGAGTACTCGAGTTTGTCCCTAGTGTTAGTAATGTTCTCATTATTTTGTCCACTTCCATGTCTTCGTAGAGTGCTTGAGTTGGCCCCTAGTGTTAGTAATGTTCTCATTATTTTATCCACTTCCATGTCTTCGTGGAGTGCTCGAGTTTGCCCCTAGTGTTAGTAATGTTCTCATTATTTTGTTCACTTCCATGTCTTCGTGGAGTGCTCGAGTTGGCCCCTAGTGTTAGTAATGTTCTCATTATTTTGTTCACTTCCATGTCTTCGTGGAGTACTCGAGTTTGTCCCTAGTGTTAGTAATGTTCTCATTATTTTGTCCACTTCCATGTCTTCGTAGAGTGCTTGAGTTGGCCCCTAGTGTTAGTAATGTTCTCATTATTTTATCCACTTCCATGTCTTCGTGGAGTGCTCGAGTTTGCCCCTAGTGTTAGTAATGTTCTCGTTATTTTGTCCACTTCCATGTCTTCGTGGAGTGCTCGAATTTGCCCCTAGTGTTAGTAATGTTCTCATTATTTTGTCCACTTCCATGTCTTCGTGGAGTGCTCGAGTTGGCCCCTAGTGTTAGTAATGTTCTCATTATTTTGTCCACTTCCATGTCTTCGTGGAGTGCTCGAGTTTGCCCCTAGTGTTAGTAATGTTCTCATTATTTTGTTCACTTCCATGTCTTCGTGGAGTGCTCGAGTTGGCCCCTAGTGTTAGTAATGTTCTCATTATTTTGTTCACTTCCATGTCTTCGTGGAGTACTCGAGTTTGTCCCTAGTGTTAGTAATGTTCTCATTATTTTGTCCACTTCCATGTCTTCGTAGAGTGCTTGAGTTGGCCCCTAGTGTTAGTAATGTTCTCATTATTTTATCCACTTCCATGTCTTCGTGGAGTGCTCGAGTTTGCCCCTAGTGTTAGTAATGTTCTCATTATTTTGTCCACTTCCATGTCTTCGTGGAGTGCTCGAATTTGCCCCTAGTGTTAGTAATGTTCTCATTATTTTGTCCACTTCCATGTCTTCGTGGAGTGCTCGAGTTGGCCCCTAGTGTTAGTAATGTTCTCATTATTTTGTCCACTTCCATGTCTTCGTGGAGTGCTCGAGTTTGCCCCTAGTGTTAGTAATGTTCTCATTATTTTGTCCACTTCCATGTCTTCGTGGAGTGCTCGAGTTTGCACCTAGTGTTAGTAATGTTCTCATTATTTTGTACACTTCCATTTCTTCGTGGAGTGCTCGAGTGTGCCACTAGTGCTAGTAATGTTCTCATTATTTTGTCCACTTCCATGTCTTCGTGGAGTGCTCGAGTTTGCCCCTAGTGTTAGTAATGTTCTCATTATTTTGTTCACTTCCATGTCTTCGTGGAGTACTCGAGTTTGACCCTAGTGTTAGTAATGTTCTCATTATTTTGTCCATCTCCATGTCTTCGTGGAGTGCTCGAGTTTGTCCCTAGTGTTAGTAATGTACTCATTTTTTTGTACACTTCCATGTCTTCGTGGAGTGCCTGAGTTGGCCCCTAGTGTTAGTAATGTTCTCGTTATTTTATTCACTTCCATGTCTTCTTGTAGTGCTCGAGTTGGCCCCTAGTGTTAGTAATGTTCTCATTATTTTGTCCACTTCCATGTCTTCGTGGAGTGCTCGAGTTTGCCCCTAGTGTTAGTAATGTGCTCATTATTTTGTCAACTTCCATGTCTTCGTGGTGTGCTAGAGTTTGCCCCTAGTATTAGTAATGTTCTCATTATTTTGTCCACTTCCATGTCTTCGTGGAGTGCTCGAGTTTGCCCCTAGTGTTAGTAATGTACTAGTTATTTTGTCCACTTCCATGTCTTCGTGGAGTCCTCGAGTTTGTCCCTAAAGTTAGTAATGTTCTCATTATTTTGTCCACTTCCATGTCTTCGTGGAGTGCTCGAGTTTTCCCCTAGTGCTAATAATGTTCTTATTATTTTGTCCACTTCCATGTCTTCGTGGAGTGCTCGAGTTTGCCCCTAGTGTTAGTAATGTTCTCATTATTTTGTCCACTACCATGTCTTCGTGGAGTGCTCGAGTTTGTCCCTAGTGTTAGTAATGTACTCATTATTTTGTCCACTTCCATGTCTTCGTGGAGTGCTCGAGCTTGCCCCTAGTGTTAGTAATGTTCTCATTATTTTGTCCACTTCCATGTCTTCGTGGAGTGCTCGAGTTTGCCCCTAGTGTTAGTAATGTTCCCATTATTTTGTCCACTTCCATGTCTTCGTGGAGTGCTCGAGTTGGTCCCTAGTGTTAGTAATGTTCTCATTATTTTGTCCACTTCCATGTCTTCATGGAGTGCTCGAGTTTGCCCGTAGTGTTAGTAATGTTCTCATTATTTTGTCCACTTCCATGTCTTCGTGGAGTGCTCGAGTTTGCCCCTCGTGTTAGTAATGTTCTCATTATTTTGTTCACTTCCATGTCTTCGTGGAGTGCTCGAGTTGGCCCCTAGTGTTAGTAATGTTCTCATTATTTTGTTCACTTCCATGTCTTCGTGGAGTACTCGAGTTTGCCCCTAGTGTTAGTAATGTTCTCATTATTTTGTCCACTTCCATGTCTTCGTGGAGTGCTTGAGTTTGCCCCTAGTGTTAGTAATGTTCTCATTATTTTGTCCACTTCCATTTCTTCGTGGAGTGCTCGAATTTGCCCCTAGTGTTAGTAATGTTCTCATTATTTTGTTCACTTCCATGTCTTCGTGGAGTGCTCGAGTTGGCCCCTAGTGTTAGTAATGTTCTCTTTATTTTGTTCATTTCCATGTCTTCGTGGAGTACTCGAGTTGGCCCCTAGTGTTAGTAATGTTCTCATTATTTTATCCACTTCCATGTCTTCGTGGAGTGCTCGAGTTTGCCCCTAGTGTTAGTAATGTTCTCATTATTTTGTCCACTTTCATGTCTTCGTGGAGTGCTCGAGTTTGCCCCTAGTGTTAGTAATGTTCTCATTATTTTGTCCACTTCCATGTCTTCGTGGAGTGCTCGAGTTTGCCCTTAGTGTTAGTAATATTCTCATTATTTTGTCCACTTCCATGTCTTCGTGGAGTGCTCGAATTTGCCCCTAGTGTTAGTAATGTTCTCATTATTTTGTCCACTTCCATGTCTTCGTGGAGTGCTCGAGTTTCCCCCTTGTGTTAGTAATGTTCTCGTTATTTTGTCTACTTCCATGTCTTCGTGGAGTGCTCGAGTTTGCCCCTAGTGTTAATAATGTTCTCATTATTTTGTGCACTTCCATGTCTTCGTGGAGTGCTCGAGTTTGCCCCTAGTGTTAGTAATGTTCTCATTATTTTGTCCACTTCCATATCTTCGTGGAGTGCTCGAGTTGGTCTCTAGTGTTAGTAATGTTCTCATTATTTTGTCCACCTCCATGTCTTCGTGGAGTGTTCGAGTTTGCCCCTAGTGTTAGTAACGTTCTTATTATTTTTTCCACTTCCATGTCTTCGTGGAGTGCTCGAGTTTGTCTCTAGTGTTAGTAATGTACTCATTATTTTGTCCATTTCCATGTCTTCGTGGAGTGCTCTAGTTTACCCCTAGTGTTAGCAATGTTCTCATTATTTTGTCCACTTCCATGTCTTCGTGGAGTGCTCGAGTGTGTCTCTGGTGTTAGTAATGTTCTCATTATTTTGTCCACTTCCATGTCTTCGTGGATTGCTCCAGTTTCCCCTTAGTGTTAGTAATGTTCTCATTATTTTTCCCACTTCCATGTCTTCGTGGAGTGCTCGAGTTTGCCCCTAGTGTTAGTAATGTTCTCATTATTTTGTTCACTTCCATGTCTTCGTGGAGTGCTCGAGTTCACTTCCATGTCTTCGTGGAGTACTCGAGTTTGCCCGTAGTGTTAGTAATGTTCTCATTATTTTATCCACTTCCATGTCTTCGTGGAGTGCTCGAGTTTGCCCCTAGTGTTAGTAATGTTCTCATTATTTTGTCCACTTCCATGTCTTCGTGGAGTCCTCGAGTTTGCCCCTAGTGTTAGTAATGTTCTCATTATTTTGTCCACTTCCATGTCTTCGTGGAGTGCTCGAATTTGCCCCTAGTGTTAGTAATGTTCTCATTATTTTGTCTACTTCCATATCTTCGTGGAGTGCTCGAGTTTGCCCCTAGTGTTAGTAGTTTTCTTATTATTTTGTCCACTTCCATGTCTTCGTGGAGTGCTCGAGTTTGCCCCTAGTGTTAGTAATGTTCTCATTATTTTGTCCACTTCCATGTCTTCGTGGAGTGCTCGAGTTTGCCCCTAGTGTAAGTAATGTTCTCATTATTTTGTCCACTTCCATGTCTTCTTGGAGTGCTCGAGTTTTCCCCTAGTGTTAATAATGTTCTCATTATTTTGTGCACTTCCATGTCTTCGTGGAGTGCTCGAGTTTGCCCCTAGTGTTAGTAATGTTCTCATTATTTTGTCCAATTCCATATCTTCGTGGAGTGCTCGAGTTTCTCTCTAGTGTTAGTAATGTTCTCTTTATTTTGTCCACCTCCATGTCTTCGTGGAGTGTTCGAGTTTGCCCCTAGTGTTAGTAATGTTCTTATTATTTTTTCCACTTCCATGTCTTCGTGGAGTGCTCGAGTTTGTCTCTAGTGTTAGTAATGTACTCATTATTTTGTCCATTTCCATGTCTTCGTGGAGTGCTCTAGTTTGCCCCTAGTGTTAGCAATGTTCTCATTATTTTGTCCACTTCCATGTCTTCGTGGATTGCTCGAATTTCCCCTTAGTGTTAGTAATGTTCTCATTATTTTTCCCACTTCCATGTCTTCGTGGAGTGCTCGAGTTTGCCCCTAATGTTAGTAATGTTCTCATTATTTTGTTCACTTCCATGTCTTCGTGGAGTGCTCGAGTTGGCCCCTAGTGTTAGTAATGTTCTCATTATTTGTTCACTTCCATGTCTTCGTGGAGTACTCGAGTTTGCCCCTAGTGTTAGTAATGGTCTCATTATTTTGTCCACTTCCATGTCTTCGTGGAGTGCTTGAGTTTGCCCCTAGTGTTAGTAATGTTCTCATTATTTTATCCACTTCCATGTCTTCGTGGAGTGCTCGAGTTTGACCCTAGTGTTAGGAATGTTCTCATTATTTTGTCCACTTTCATGTCTTCGTGGAGTGTTCGAGTTTGCCCCTAGTGTTAGTAATGTTCTTATTATTTTTTCCACTTCCATGTCTTCGTGGAGTGCTCGAGTTTGTCTCTAGTGTTAGTAATGTACTCATTATTTTGTCCATTTCCATGTCTTCGTGGAGTGCTCTAGTTTGCCCCTAGTGTTAGCAATGTTCTCATTATTTTGTCCACTTCCATGTCTTCGTGGAGTGCTTGAGTTTGCCCCTAGTGTTAGTAATGTTCTCATTATTTTATCCACTTCCATGTCTTCGTGGAGTGCTCGAGTTTGACCCTAGTGTTAGGAATGTTCTCATTATTTTGTCCACTTTCATGTCTTCGTGGAGTGCTCGAGTTTGCCCCTAGTGTTAGTAATGTTCTCATTATTTTGTCCACTTCCATGTCTTCGTGTAGTGCTCGAGTTTGCCACTAGTGTTAGTAATGTTCTCATTATTTTGTCCACTTCCATGTCTTCGTGGAGTGCTCGAGTTTCCCCCTAGTGTTAGTAATGTTCTCACCATTTTGTCAACTTCCATGTCTTCGTGGAGTGCTCGAGTTTGCCCCTAGTGTTAGTAGTGTTCTTATTATTTTGTCCACTTCCATGTCTTCGTGGAGTGCTCGAGTTTGCCCCTAGTGTTAGTAATGTTCTCATTATTTTGTCTACTTCCATGTCTTCGTGGATTGCTCGAGTTTGCCCCTAGTGTAAGTAATGTTCTCATTATTTTGTCCACTTCCATGTCTTCGTGGAGTGCTCGAGTTTGCCCCTAGTGTTAATAATGTTCTCATTATTTTGTGCACTTCCATGTCTTCGTGGAGTGCTCGAGTTTGCCCCTAGTGTTAGTAATGTTCTCATTATTTTGTACACTTCCATGTCTTCGTGGAGTGCTCGAGTTTGCCCCTAGTGTTAGTAATGTTCTCATTATTTTGTCCACTTCCATGTCTTCGTGTAGTGCTCGAGTTTGCCCCTAGTGTTAGTAATGTTCTCATTATTTTGTCCACTTCCATGTCTTCGTGGAGTGCTCGAGTTTCCCCCTAGTGTTAGTAATGGTCTCATTATTTAGTCCACTTCCATGTCTTCGTGGAGTGCTCGAGTTTGTCCCTAGAGTTAGTAATGTTCTCATTATTTTGTCCACTTCCCTGTCTTCGTGGAGTGCTCGAGTTTTCCCCTAGTGTTAATAATGTTCTTATTATTTTGTCCACTTCCCTGTCTTCGTGGAGTGCTCGAGTTTGCCCCTAGTGTTAGTAATGTTCTCATTATTTTGTCCACTTCCATGTCTTCGTGGAGTGCTCGAGTTTGCCCCTAGTGTTAATAATGTTCTCATTATTTTGTCCACTTCCATGTCTTCGTGGAGTGCTCGAGTTGGCCCCTAGTGTTAGTAATGTTCTCATTATTTTGTCCACTTCCATGTCTTCGTGGAGTGCTCGAGTTTGCCCCTAGTGTTAGTAATGTTCTCATTATTTTGTCCACTTCCATGTCTTCGTGGAGTGCTCGAGTTTGCCCCTAGTGTTAGTAATGTTCTCATTATTTTGTCCACTACCATGTCTTCGTGGAGTGCTCGAGTTTGTCCCTAGTGTTAGTAATGTACTCATTATTTTGTCCACTTCCATGTCTTCGTGGAGTGCTCGAGCTTGCCCCTAGTGTTAGTAATGTTCTCATTATTTTGTCCACTTCCATGTCTTCGTGGAGTGCTCGAATTTGCCCCTAGTGTTAGTAATGTTCCCATTATTTTGTCCACTTCCATGTCTTCGTGGAGTGCTCGAGTTGGTCCCTAGTGTTAGTAATGTTCTCATTATTTTGTCCACTTCCATGTCTTCATGGAGTGCTCGAGTTTGCCCGTAGTGTTAGTAATGTTCTCATTATTTTGTACACTTCCATGTCTTCGTGGAGTGCTCGAGTTTGCCCCTAGTGTTAGTAATGTTCTCATTATTTTGTCCACTTCCATGTCTTCGTGGAGTGCTCGAGTTTGCCCCTAGTGTTAGTAATGTTCTCATTATTTTGTCCACTACCATGTCTTCGTGGAGTGCTCGAGTTTGTCCCTAGTGTTAGTAATGTACTCATTATTTTGTCCACTTCCATGTCTTCGTGGAGTGCTCGAGCTTGCCCCTAGTGTTAGTAATGTTCTCATTATTTTGTCCACTTCCATGTCTTCGTGGAGTGCTCGAGTTTGCCCCTAGTGTTAGTAATGTTCCCATTATTTTGTCCACTTCCATGTCTTCGTGGAGTGCTCGAGTTGGTCCCTAGTGTTAGTAATGTTCTCATTATTTTGTCCACTTCCATGTCTTCATGGAGTGCTCGAGTTTGCCCGTAGTGTTAGTAATGTTCTCATTATTTTGTCCACTTCCATGTCTTCGTGGAGTGCTCGAGTTTGCCCCTAGTGTTAGTAATGTTCTCATTATTTTGTTCACTTCCATGTCTTCGTGGAGTGCTCGAGTTGGCCCCTAGTGTTAGTAATGTTCTCATTATTTTGTTCACTTCCATGTCTTCGTGGAGTACTCGAGTTTGCCCCTAGTGTTAGTAATGTTCTCATTATTTTGTCCACTTCCATGTCTTCGTGGAGTGCTTGAGTTGGCCCCTAGTCTTAGTAATGTTCTCATTATTTTATCCACCTCCATGTCTTCGTGGAGTGCTCGAGTTTGCCCCTAATGTTAGTAATGTTCTCATTATTTTGTCCACTTCCATGTCTTCGTGGAGTGCTCGAATTTGCCCCTAGTGTTAGTAATGTTCTCATTATTTTGTTCACTTCCATGTCTTCGTGGAGTGCTCGAGTTGGCCCCTAGTGTTAGTAATGTTCTCTTTATTTTGTTCATTTCCATGTCTTCGTGGAGTACTCGAGTTGGGCCCTAGTGTTAGTAATGTTCTCATTATTTTATCCACTTCCATGTCTTCGTGGAGTGCTCTAGCTTGCCCCTAGTGTTAGTAATGTTCTCATTATTTTGTCCACTTTCATGTCTTCGTGGAGTGCTCGAGTTTGCCCTTAGTGTTAGTAATATTCTCATTATATTGTCCACTTCCATGTCTTCGTGGAGTGCTCGAATTTGCCCCTAGTGTTAGTAATGTTCTCATTATTTTGTCCACTTCCATGTCTTCGTGGAGTGCTCGAGTTTCCCCCTAGTGTTAGTAATGTTCTCATTATTTTGTCTACTTCCATGTCTTCGTGGAGTGCTCGAGTTTGCCCCTAGTGTTAGTAGTTTTCTTATTATTTTGTCCACTTCCATGTCTTCGTGGAGTGCTCGAGTTTGCCCCTAGTGTAAGTAATGTTCTCATTATTTTGTCCACTTCCATGTCTTCTTGGAGTGCTCGAGTTTGCCCCTAGTGTTAATAATGTTCTCATTATTTTGTGCACTTGCATGTCTTCGTGGAGTGCTCGAGTTTGCCCCTAGTGTTAGTAATGTTCTCATTATTTTGTCCACTTCCATATCTTCGTGGAGTACTCGAGTTGGTCTCTAGTGTTAGTAATGTTCTCATTATTTTATCCACCTCCATGTCTTCGTGGAGTGTTCGAGTTTGCCCCTAGTGTTAGTAACGTTCTTATTATTTTTTCCACTTCCATGTCTTCGTGGAGTGCTCGAGTTTGTCTCTAGTGTTAGTAATGTACTCATTATTTTGTCCATTTCCATGTCTTCGTGGAGTGCTCTAGTTTGCCCCTAGTGTTAGCAATGTTCTCATTATTTTGTCCACTTCCATGTCTTCGTGGAGTGCTCGAGTGTGTCTCTGGTGTTAGTAATGTTCTCATTATTTTGTCCACTTCCATGTCTTCGTGGATTGCTCGAGTTTCCCCTTAGTGTTAGTAATGTTCTCATTATTTTTCCCACTTCCAAGTCTTCGTGGAGTGCTCGAGTTTGCCCCTAGTGTTAGTAATGTTCTCATTATTTTGTTCACTTCCATTTCTTCGTGGAGTGCTCGAGTTGGCCCCTAGTGTTAGTAATGTTCTCTTTATTTTGTTCACTTCCATGTCTTCGTGGAGTACTCGAGTTTGCCCGTAGTGTTAGTAATGTTCTCATTATTTTGTCCACTTCCATGTCTTCGTGGAGTGCTTGAGTTTGTCCCTAGTGTTAGTAATGTTCTCATTATTTTATCCACTTCCATGTCTTCGTGGAGTGCTCGAGTTTGCCCCTAGTGTTAGTAATGTTCTCATTATTTTGTCCACTTCCATGTCTTCGTGGAGTGCTCGAGTTTGCCCCTAGTGTTAGTAATGTTCTCATTATTTTGTCCACTTCCATGTCTTCGTGGAGTGCTCGAATTTGCCCCTAGTGTTAGTAATGTTCTCATTATTTTGTCTACTTCCATGTCTTCGTGGAGTGCTCGAGTTTGCCCCTAGTGTTAGTAGTTTTCTTATTATTTTGTCCACTTCCATGTCTTCGTGGAGTGCTCGAGTTTGCCCCTAGTGTTAGTAATGTTCTCATTATTTTGTCCACTTCCATGTCTTCGTGGAGTGCTCGAGTTTGCCCCTAGTGTAAGTAATGTTCTCATTATTTTGTCCACTTCCATGTCTTCTTGGAGTGCTCGAGTTTGCCCCTAGTGTTAATAATGTTCTCATTATTTTGTGCACTTCCATGTCTTCGTGGAGTGCTCGAGTTTGCCCCTAGTGTTAGTAATGTTCTCATTATTTTGTCCAATTCCATATCTTCGTGGAGTGCTCGAGTTTCTCTCTAGTGTTAGTAATGTTCTCTTTATTTTGTCCACCTCCATGTCTTCGTGGAGAGTTCGAGTTTGCCCCTAGTGTTAGTAATGTTCTTATTATTTTTTCCACTTCCATGTCTTCGTGGAGTGCTCGAGTTTGTCTCTAGTGTTAGTAATGTACTCATTATTTTGTCCATTTCCATGTCTTCGTGGAGTGCTCTAGTTTGCCCCTAGTGTTAGCAATGTTCTCATTATTTTGTCCACTTCCATGTCTTCGTGGATTGCTCGAATTTCCCCTTAGTGTTAGTAATGTTCTCATTATTTTGTTCACTTCCATGTCTTCGTGGAGTGCTCGAGTTTGCCCCTAGTGTTAGTAATGTTCTCATTATTTTGTTCACTTCCATGTCTTCGTGGAGTGCTCGAGTTGGCTCCTAGTGTTAGTAATGTTCTCATTATTTTGTTCACTTCCATGTCTTCGTGGAGTACTCGAGTTTGCCCCTAGTGTTAATAATGTTCTCATTATTTTGTCCACTTCCATGTCTTCGTGGAGTGCTTGAGTTTGCCCCTAGTGTTAGTAATGTTCTCATTATTTTATCCACTTCCATGTCTTCGTGGAGTGCTCGAGTTTGACCCTAGTGTTAGGAATGTTCTCATTATTTTGTCCACTTTCATGTCTTCGTGGAGTGTTCGAGTTTGCCTCTAGTGTTAGTAATGTTCTCATTATTTTTTCCACTTCCATGTCTTCGTGGAGTGCTCGAGTTTGTCTCTAGTATTAGTAATGTACACATTATTTTGTCCATTTCCATGTCTTCGTGGAGTGCTCTAGTTTGCCCCTAGTGTTAGCAATGTTCTCATTATTTTGTCCACTTCCATGTCTTCGTGGAGTGCTTGAGTTTGCCCCTTGTGTTAGTAATGTTCTCATTATTTTATCCACTTCCATGTCTTCGTGGAGTGCTCGAGTTTGACCCTAGTGTTAGTAATGTTCTCATTATTTTGTCCACTTTCATGTCTTCGTGGAGTGCTCGAGTTTGCCCCTAGTGTTAGTAATGTTCTCATTATTTTGTCCACTTCCATGTCTTCGTGTAGTGCTCGAGTTTGCCACTAGTGTTAGTAATGTTCTCATTATTTTGTCCACTTCCATGTCTTCGTGGAGTGCTCGAGTTTCCCCCTAGTGTTAGTAATGTTCTCACCATTTTGTCAACTTCCATGTCTTCGTGGAGTGCTCGAGTTTGCCCCTAGTGTTAGTAGTGTTCTTATTATTTTGTCCACTTCCATGTCTTCGTGGAGTGCTCGAGTTTGCCCCTAGTGTTAGTAATGTTCTCATTATTTTGTTCACTTCCATGTCTTCGTGGAGTGCTCGAGTTGGCCCCTAGTGTTAGTAATGTTCTCATTATTTTGTTCACTTCCATGTCTTCGTGGAGTACTCGAGTTTGCCCTTAGTGTTAGTAATGTATTCATTTTTTATACACTTCCATGTCTTCGTGGAGTGCCTGAGTTGGCCCCTAGTGTTAGTAATGTTCTCGTTATTTTATCCACTTCCATGTCTTCTTGTAGTGCTAGAGTTGGCCCCTAGTGTTAGTAATGTTCTCATTATTTTGTCCACTTCCATGTCTTCGTGGAGTGCTCGAGTTTTCCCCTAGTGTTAGTAATGTTCTCATTATTTTGTCAACTTCCATGTCTTCGTGGAGTACTCGAGTCGGCCCCTAGTGTTAGTAATGTTCTCATTATTTTGTCCACTTCCATGTCTTCGTGGAATGCTAGAGTTTTCCCCTAGTATTAGTAATGTTCTCATTATTTTGTCCACTTCCATGTCTTCGTGGATTGCTCGAGTTTGCCCCTAGTGTTAGTAATGTTCTCATTATTTTGTCCACTTCCATGTCTTCGTGGAGTGCTCGAGTTTGCCCCTAGTGTTAATAATGTTCTCATTATTTTGTGCACTTCCATGTCTTCGTGGAGTGCTCGAGTTTGCCCCTAGTGTTAGTAATGTTCTCATTATTATGTCCACTTCCATGTCTTCATGGAGTGCTCGAGTTTGCCCGTAGTGTTAGTAATGTTCTCATTATTTTGTCCACTTCCATGTCTTCGTGGAGTGCTCGAGTTTGCCCCTAGTGTTAGTAATGTTCTCATTATTTTGTTCACTTCCATGTCTTCGTGGAGTGCTCGAGTTGGCCCCTAGTGTTAGTAATGTTCTCATTATTTTGTTCACTTCCATGTCTTCGTGGAGTACTCGAGTTTGCCCCTAGTGTTAGTAATGTTCTCATTATTTTGTCCACTTCCATGTCTTCGTGGAGTGCTTGAGTTGGCCCCTAGTCTTAGTAATGTTCTCATTATTTTATCCACTTCCATGTCTTCGTGGAGTGCTCGAGTTTGCCCCTAATGTTAGTAATGTTCTCATTATTTTGTCCACTTCCATGTCTTCGTGGAGTGCTCGAATTTGCCCCTAGTGTTAGTAATGTTCTCATTATTTTGTTCACTTCCATGTCTTCGTGGAGTGCTCGAGTTGGCCCCTAGTGTTAGTAATGTTCTCTTTATTTTGTTCATTTCCATGTCTTCGTGGAGTACTCGAGTTGGGCCCTAGTGTTAGTAATGTTCTCATTATTTTATCCACTTCCATGTCTTCGTGGAGTGCTCTAGCTTGCCCCTAGTGTTAGTAATGTTCTCATTATTTTGTCCACTTTCATGTCTTCGTGGAGTGCTCGAGTTTGCCCTTAGTGTTAGTAATATTCTCATTATATTGTCCACTTCCATGTCTTCGTGGAGTGCTCGAATTTGCCCCTAGTGTTAGTAATGTTCTCATTATTTTGTCCACTTCCATGTCTTCGTGGAGTGCTCGAGTTTCCCCCTAGTGTTAGTAATGTTCTCATTATTTTGTCTACTTCCATGTCTTCGTGGAGTGCTCGAGTTTGCCCCTAGTGTTAGTAGTTTTCTTATTATTTTGTCCACTTCCATGTCTTCGTGGAGTGCTCGAGTTTGCCCCTAGTGTAAGTAATGTTCTCATTATTTTGTCCACTTCCATGTCTTCTTGGAGTGCTCGAGTTTGCCCCTAGTGTTAATAATGTTCTCATTATTTTGTGCACTTGCATGTCTTCGTGGAGTGCTCGAGTTTGCCCCTAGTGTTAGTAATGTTCTCATTATTTTGTCCACTTCCATATCTTCGTGGAGTACTCGAGTTGGTCTCTAGTGTTAGTAATGTTCTCATTATTTTATCCACCTCCATGTCTTCGTGGAGTGTTCGAGTTTGCCCCTAGTGTTAGTAACGTTCTTATTATTTTTTCCACTTCCATGTCTTCGTGGAGTGCTCGAGTTTGTCTCTAGTGTTAGTAATGTACTCATTATTTTGTCCATTTCCATGTCTTCGTGGAGTGCTCTAGTTTGCCCCTAGTGTTAGCAATGTTCTCATTATTTTGTCCACTTCCATGTCTTCGTGGAGTGCTCGAGTGTGTCTCTGGTGTTAGTAATGTTCTCATTATTTTGTCCACTTCCATGTCTTCGTGGATTGCTCGAGTTTCCCCTTAGTGTTAGTAATGTTCTCATTATTTTTCCCACTTCCAAGTCTTCGTGGAGTGCTCGAGTTTGCCCCTAGTGTTAGTAATGTTCTCATTATTTTGTTCACTTCCATTTCTTCGTGGAGTGCTCGAGTTGGCCCCTAGTGTTAGTAATGTTCTCTTTATTTTGTTCACTTCCATGTCTTCGTGGAGTACTCGAGTTTGCCCGTAGTGTTAGTAATGTTCTCATTATTTTGTCCACTTCCATGTCTTCGTGGAGTGCTTGAGTTTGTCCCTAGTGTTAGTAATGTTCTCATTATTTTATCCACTTCCATGTCTTCGTGGAGTGCTCGAGTTTGCCCCTAGTGTTAGTAATGTTCTCATTATTTTGTCCACTTCCATGTCTTCGTGGAGTGCTCGAGTTTGCCCCTAGTGTTAGTAATGTTCTCATTATTTTGTCCACTTCCATGTCTTCGTGGAGTGCTCGAATTTGCCCCTAGTGTTAGTAATGTTCTCATTATTTTGTCTACTTCCATGTCTTCGTGGAGTGCTCGAGTTTGCCCCTAGTGTTAGTAGTTTTCTTATTATTTTGTCCACTTCCATGTCTTCGTGGAGTGCTCGAGTTTGCCCCTAGTGTTAGTAATGTTCTCATTATTTTGTCCACTTCCATGTCTTCGTGGAGTGCTCGAGTTTGCCCCTAGTGTAAGTAATGTTCTCATTATTTTGTCCACTTCCATGTCTTCTTGGAGTGCTCGAGTTTGCCCCTAGTGTTAATAATGTTCTCATTATTTTGTGCACTTCCATGTCTTCGTGGAGTGCTCGAGTTTGCCCCTAGTGTTAGTAATGTTCTCATTATTTTGTCCAATTCCATATCTTCGTGGAGTGCTCGAGTTTCTCTCTAGTGTTAGTAATGTTCTCTTTATTTTGCCCACCTCCATGTCTTCGTGGAGAGTTCGAGTTTGCCCCTAGTGTTAGTAATGTTCTTATTATTTTTTCCACTTCCATGTCTTCGTGGAGTGCTCGAGTTTGTCTCTAGTGTTAGTAATGTACTCATTATTTTGTCCATTTCCATGTCTTCGTGGAGTGTTCTAGTTTGCCCCTAGTGTTAGCAATGTTCTCATTATTTTGTCCACTTCCATGTCTTCGTGGATTGCTCGAATTTCCCCTTAGTGTTAGTAATGTTCTCATTATTTTGTTCACTTCCATGTCTTCGTGGAGTGCTCGAGTTTGCCCCTAGTGTTAGTAATGTTCTCATTATTTTGTTCACTTCCATGTCTTCGTGGAGTGCTCGAGTTGGCCCCTAGTGTTAGTAATGTTCTCATTATTTTGTTCACTTCCATGTCTTCGTGGAGTACTCGAGTTTGCCCCTAGTGTTAATAATGTTCTCATTATTTTGTCCACTTCCATGTCTTCGTGGAGTGCTTGAGTTTGCCCCTAGTGTTAGTAATGTTCTCATTATTTTATCCACTTCCATGTCTTCGTGGAGTGCTCGAGTTTGACCCTAGTGTTAGGAATGTTCTCATTATTTTGTCCACTTTCATGTCTTCGTGGAGTGTTCGAGTTTGCCTCTAGTGTTAGTAATGTTCTCATTATTTTTTCCACTTCCATGTCTTCGTGGAGTGCTCGAGTTTGTCTCTAGTATTAGTAATGTACACATTATTTTGTCCATTTCCATGTCTTCGTGGAGTGCTCTAGTTTGCCCCTAGTGTTAGCAATGTTCTCATTATTTTGTCCACTTCCATGTCTTCGTGGAGTGCTTGAGTTTGCCCCTTGTGTTAGTAATGTTCTCATTATTTTATCCACTTCCATGTCTTCGTGGAGTGCTCGAGTTTGACCCTAGTGTTAGTAATGTTCTCATTATTTTGTCCACTTTCATGTCTTCGTGGAGTGCTCGAGTTTGCCCCTAGTGTTAGTAATGTTCTCATTATTTTGTCCACTTCCATGTCTTCGTGTAGTGCTCGAGTTTGCCACTAGTGTTAGTAATGTTCTCATTATTTTGTCCACTTCCATGTCTTCGTGGAGTGCTCGAGTTTCCCCCTAGTGTTAGTAATGTTCTCACCATTTTGTCAACTTCCATGTCTTCGTGGAGTGCTCGAGTTTGCCCCTAGTGTTAGTAGTGTTCTTATTATTTTGTCCACTTCCATGTCTTCGTGGAGTGCTCGAGTTTGCCCCTAGTGTTAGTAATGTTCTCATTATTTTGTTCACTTCCATGTCTTCGTGGAGTGCTCGAGTTGGCCCCTAGTGTTAGTAATGTTCTCATTATTTTGTTCACTTCCATGTCTTCGTGGAGTACTCGAGTTTGCCCTTAGTGTTAGTAATGTATTCATTTTTTATACACTTCCATGTCTTCGTGGAGTGCCTGAGTTGGCCCCTAGTGTTAGTAATGTTCTCGTTATTTTATCCACTTCCATGTCTTCTTGTAGTGCTAGAGTTGGCCCCTAGTGTTAGTAATGTTCTCATTATTTTGTCCACTTCCATGTCTTCGTGGAGTGCTCGAGTTTTCCCCTAGTGTTAGTAATGTTCTCATTATTTTGTCAACTTCCATGTCTTCGTGGAGTACTCGAGTCGGCCCCTAGTGTTAGTAATGTTCTCATTATTTTGTCCACTTCCATGTCTTCGTGGAATGCTAGAGTTTGCCCCTAGTATTAGTAATGTTCTCATTATTTTGTCCACTTCCATGTCTTCGTGGAGTGCTCGAGTTTTCCCCTAGTGTTAGTAATGTACTCGTTATTTTGTCCACTTCCATGTCTTCGTGGAGTGCTCGAGTTTGCCCCTAGTGTTAGTAATGGTCTCATTATTTAGTCCACTTCCATGTCTTCGTGGAGTGCTCGAGTTTGTCCCTAGAGTTAGTAATGTTCTCATTATTTTGTCTACTTCCATGTCTTCGTGGATTGCTCGAGTTTGCCCCTAGTGTTAGTAATGTTCTCATTATTTTGTCCACTTCCATGTCTTCGTGGAGTGCTCGAGTTTGCCCCTAGTGTTAATAATGTTCTCATTATTTTGTGCACTTCCATGTCTTCGTGGAGTGCTCGAGTTTGCCCCTAGTGTTAGTAATGTTCTCATTATTATGTCCACTTCCATGTCTTCGTGGAGTGCTCGAGTTTTCCCCTAGTGTTAGTAATGTTCTCATTATTTTGTTCACTTCCATGTCTTCGTGGAGTGCTCGAGTTGGCCCCTAGTGTTAGTAATGTTCTCATTATTTTGTTCACTTCCATGTCTTCGTGGAGTACTCGAGTTTGCCCCTAGTGTTAGTAATGTTCTCATTATTTTGTCCACTTCCATGTCTTCGTGGAGTGCTTGAGTTGGCCCCTAGTGTTAGTAATGTTCTCATTATTTTATCCACTTCCATGTCTTCGTGGAGTGCTCGAGTTTGCCCCTAGTGTTAGTAATGTTCTCATTATTTTGTCCACTTCCATGTCTTCGTGGAGTGCTCGAATTTGCCCCTAGTGTTAGTAATGTTCTCATTATTTTGTTCACTTCCATGTCTTCGTGGAGTGCTCGAGTTGGCCCCTAGTGTTAGTAATGTTCTCTTTATTTTGTTCATTTCCATGTCTTCGTGGAGTACTCGAGTTGGGCCCTAGTGTTAGTAATGTTCTCATTATTTTATCCACTTCCATGTCTTCGTGGAGTGCTCTAGCTTGCCCCTAGTGTTAGTAATGTTCTCATTATTTTGTCCACTTTCATGTCTTCGTGGAGTGCTCGAGTTTGCCCTTAGTGTTAGTAATATTCTCATTATTTTGTCCACTTCCATGTCTTCGTGGAGTGCTCGAATTTGCCCCTAGTGTTAGTAATGTTCTCATTATTTTGTCCACTTCCATGTCTTCGTGGAGTGCTCGAGTTTCCCCCTAGTGTTAGTAATGTTCTCATTATTTTGTCTACTTCCATGTCTTCGTGGAGTGCTCGAGTTTGCCCCTAGTGTTAGTAGTTTTCTTATTATTTTGTCCACTTCCATGTCTTCGTGGAGTGCTCGAGTTTGCCCCTAGTGTAAGTAATGTTCTCATTATTTTGTCCACTTCCATGTCTTCTTGGAGTGCTCGAGTTTGCCCCTAGTGTTAATAATGTTCTCATTAATTTGTGCACTTGCATGTCTTTGTGGAGTGCTCGAGTTTGCCCCTAGTGTTAGTAATGTTCTCATTATTTTGTCCACTTCCATATCTTCGTGGAGTGCTCGAGTTGGTCTCTAGTGTTAGTAATATTCTCATTATTTTATCCACCTCCATGTCTTCGTGGAGTGTTCGAGTTTGCCCCTAGTGTTAGTAACGTTCTTATTATTTTTTCCACTTCCATGTCTTCGTGGAGTGCTCGAGTTTGTCTCTAGTGTTAGTAATGTACTCATTATTTTGTCCACTTCCATGTCTTCGTGGATTGCTCGAGTTTGCCCCTAGTGTTAGTAATGTTCTCATTATTTTGTTCACTTCCATGTCTTCGTGGAGTGCTCGAGTTGGCCCCTAGTGTTAGTAATGTTCTCTTTATTTTGTTCACTTCCATGTCTTCGTGGAGTACTCGAGTTTGCCCGTAGTGTTAGTAATATTCTCATTATTTTGTCCACTTCCATGTCTTCGTGGAGTGCTTGAGTTTGTCCCTAGTGTTAGTAATGTTCTCATTATTTTATCCACTTCCATGTCTTCGTGGAGTGCTCGAGTTTGCCCCTAGTGTTAGTAATGTTCTCATTATTTTGTCCACTTCCATGTCTTCGTGGAGTGCTCGAGTTTGCCCCTAGTGTTAGTAATGTTCTCATTATTTTGTCCACTTCCATGTCTTCGTGGAGTGCTCGAGTTTCCCCCTAGTGTTAGTAATGTTCTCATCATTTTGTCTACTTCCATATCTTCGTGGAGTGCTCGAGTTTGCCCCTAGTGTTAGTAGTGTTCTTATTATTTTGTCCACTTCCATGTCTTCGTGGAGTGCTCGAGTTTGCTCCTAGTGTTAGTAATGTTCTCATTATTTTGTCTACTTCCATGTCTTCGTGGATTGCTCGAGTTTGCCCCTAGTGTAAGTAATGTTCTCATTATTTTGTCCACCTCCATGTCTTCGTGGAGTGTTCGAGTTTGCCCCTAGTGTTAGTAATGTTCTTATTATTTTTTCCACTTCCATGTCTTCGTGGAGTGCTCGAGTTTGTCTCTAGTGTTAATAATGTACTCATTATTTTGTCCATTTCCATGTCTTCGTGGAGTGCTCTAGTTTGCCCCTAGTGTTAGCAATGTTCTCATTATTTTGTCCACTTCCATGTCTTCGTGGATTGCTCGAGTTTCCCCCTAGTGTTAGTAATGTTCTCATTATTTTTCCCACTTCCATGTCTTCGTGGAGTGCTCGAGTTTGCCCCTAGTGTTAGTAATGTTCTCATTATTTTGTTCACTTCCATGTCTTCGTGGAGTGCTCGAGTTGGCCCCTAATGTTAGTAATGTTTTCATTATTTTGTTCACTTCCATGTCTTCGTGGAGTACTCGAGTTTGCCCCTAGTGTTAGTAATGTTCTCATTATTTTGTCCACTTCCATGTCTTCGTGGAGTGCTTGATTTTGCCCCTAATGTTCTCATTATTTTATCCACTTTCATGTCTTCGTGGAGTGCTCGAGTTTGCCCCTAGTGTAAGTAATGTTCTCATTATTTTGTCCACTTCCATGTCTTCGTGGAGTGCTCGAGTTTGCCCCTAGTGTTAGTAATGTTCTCATGATTTTGTCCACTTCCATGTCTTCGTGTAGTGCTCGAGTTTTCCCGTAGTGTTAGTAATGTTCTCATTATTTTGTCCACTTCCATGTCTTCGTGGAGTGCTCGAGTTTCCCCCTAGTGTTAGTAATGTTCTCACAATTTTGTCTACTTCCATGTCTTCGTGGAGTGCTCGAGTTTGCCCCTAGTATTAGTAATATACTCATTATTTTGTCCACTTCCATGTCTTCGTGGAGTGCTCGAGCTAGCCACTAGTGTTAGTAATGTTCTCATTATTTTGTCTACTTCCATGTCTTCGTGGATTGCTCGAGTTTGTCCCCAGTGTATGTAATGTTCTCATTATTTTGTTCACTTCCATGTCTTCTTGGAGTGCTCGAGTTTGCCCCTAGTATTAATAATGTTCTCATTATTTTGTGCACTTCCATGTCTTCGTGGAGTGCTCGAGTTTGCCCCTAGTGTTAGTAATGTTGTCATTATTTTGTCCACTTCCATGTCTTCGTGGAGTGCTCGAGTTTGCCCCTAGTGTTAGTAATGTTCTCATTATTTTGTCCACTTCCATATCTTCGTGGAGTGCTCGAGTTTCCCCCTAGTGATAGTAATGTTCTCATCATTTTGTGTACTTCCATGTCTTCGTGGAGTGCTCAAGTTTGCCCCTAATGTTAGTAGTGTTCTTATTATTTTGTCCACTTCCATGTCTTCGTGGAGTGCTCGAGTTTGCCCCTAGTGTAAGTAATGTTCTCATTATTTTGTCCACTTCCATGTCTTCTTGGAGTGCTCGAGTTTGCCCCTAGTGTTAATAATGTTCTCATTATTTTGTGCACTTCCATGACTTCGTGGAGTGCTCGAGTTTGCCCCTAGTGTTAGTAATGTTCTCATTATTTTGTCCACTTCCATGTCTTCGTGGAGTGCTCGTGTTTGCCCCTAGTGTTAGTAATGTTCTCATTATTTTGTCCACTTCCATGTCTTCGTGTAGTGCTCGAGTTTGCCCCTAGTGTTAGTAATGTTCTCATTATTTTGTCCACTTCCATGTCTTCGTGGAGTGCTCGAGTTTCCCCCTAGTGTTAGTAATGTTCTCATCATTTTGTCTACTTCCATATCTTCTTGGAGTGCTCGAGTTTGCCTAGTGTTAGTAGTGTTCTTATTATTTTGTCCACTTCCATGTCTTAGTGGAGTGCTCGAGTTTGCCCCTAGTGTTAGTAATGTTCTCATTATTTTGTCTACTTCCATGTCTTCGTGGATTGCTCGAGTTTGCCCCTAGTGTAAGTAATGTTCTCATTATTTTGTCCACCTCCATGTCTTCGTGGAGTGTTCGAGTTTGCCCCTAGTGTTAATAATGTTCTTATTATTTTGTCCATTTCCATGTCTTCGTGGAGTGCTCTAGTTTGCCCCTAGTGTTAGCAATGTTCTCATTATTTTGTCCACTTCCATGTCTTCGTGGATTGCTCGAGTTTCCCCCTAGTGTTAGTAATGTTCTCATTATTTTTCCCACTTCCATGTCTTCGTGGAGTGCTCGAGTTTGTCCCTAGTGTTAGTAATGTTCTCATTATTTTGTTCACTTCCATGTCTTCGTGGAGTGCTCGAGTTGGCCCCTAGTGTTAGTAATGTTCTCATTATTTTGTTCACTTTCATGTCTTCGTGGAGTACTCGAGTTTGCCCCTAGTGTTAGTAATGTTCTCATTATTTTGTCCACTTCCATGTCTTCGTGGAGTGCTTGAGTTTGCCCCTAGTGTTAGTAATGTTCTCATTATTTTATCCACTTCCATGTCTTCGTGGAGTGCTCGAGTTTGACCCTAGTGTAAGTAATGTTCTCATTATTTTGTCCACTTTCATGTCTTCGTGGAGTGCTCGAGTTTGCCCCTAGTGTTAGTAATGTTCTCATTATTTTGTCCACTTCCATGTCTTCGTGGAGTGCTCGAGTTTGCCCCTAGTGTTAGTAATGTTCTCATTATTTTGTCCACTTCCATGTCTTCGTGTAGTGCTCGAGTTTGCCCCTAGTGTTAATAATGTTCTCATTATTTTGTCCACTTCCATGTCTTCGTGGAGTGCTCGAGTTTCCCCCTAGTGTTAGTAATGTTCTCATCATTTTGTCTACTTCCATGTCTTCGTGGAGTGCTCGAGTTTGCCCCTAGTGTTAGTAATGTTCTCATTATTTTGTCCACTTCCATGTCTTCGTGGAGTGCTCGAGTTTGCCCCTAGTGTTAGTAATGTTCTCATTATTTTGTCCACTTCCATGTCTTCGTGGAGTGCTCGAGTTTCCCCCTAGTGTTAGTAATGTTCTCATCATTTTGTCTACTTCCATGTCTTCGTGGAGTGCTCAAGTTTGCCCCTCATGTTAGTAGTGTTCTTATTATTTGTCCACTTCCATGTCTTCGTGGAGTGCTCGAGTTTGCCCCTAGTGTAAGTAATGTTCTCATTATTTTGTCCACTTCCATGTCTTCGTGGAGTGCTCGAGTTTGCCCCTAGTGTTAATAATGTTCTCATTATTTTGTGCACTTCCATGACTTCGTGGAGTGCTCGAGTTTGCCCCTAGTGTTAGTAATGTTCTCATTATTTTGTCCACTTCCATGTCTTCGTGGAGTGCTCGAGTTTGCCCCTAGTGTTAGTAATGTTCTCATTATTTTGTTCACCTCCATGTCTTCGTGTAGTGCTCGAGTTTGCCCCTAGTGTTAGTAATGTTCTCATTATTTTGTCCACTTCCATGTCTTCGTGGAGTGCTCGAGTTTCCCCCTAGTGTTAGTAATGTTCTCATCATTTGGTCTACTTCCATATCTTCGTGGAGTGCTCGAGTTTGCCTAGTGTTAGTAGTGTTCTTATTATTTTGTCCACTTCCATGTCTTCGTGGAATGCTCGAGTTTGCCCCTAGTGTAAGTAATGTTCTCATTATTTTGTCCACCTCAATGTCTACGTGGAGTGTTCGAGTTTGCCCCTAGTGTTAGTAATGTTCTTATTATTTTTTCCACTTCCATGTCTTCGTGGAGTGCTCGAGTTTGTCTCTAGTGTTAATAATGTACTCATTATTTTGTCCATTTCCATGTCTTCGTGGAGTGCTCTAGTTTGCCCCTAGTGTTAGCAATGTTCTCATTATTTTGTCCACTTCCATGTCTTCGTGGATTGCTCGAGTTTCCCCCTAGTGTTAGTAATGTTCTCATTATTTTTCCCACTTCCATGTCTTCGTGGAGTGTTCGAGTTTGCCCCTAGTGTTAGTAATGTTCTCATTATTTTGTTCACTTCCATGTCTTCGTGGAGTGCTCGAGTTGGCCCCTAATGTTAGTAATGTTCTCATTATTTTGTTGACTTCCATGTCTTCGTGGAGTACTCGAGTTTGCCCCTAGTGTTAGTAATGTTCTCATTATTTTGTCCACTTCCATGTCTTCGTGGAGTGCTCGAGTTTGCCCCTAGTGTTAGTAATGTTCTCATTATTTTATCCACTTCCATGTCTTCGTGGAGTGCTCGAGTTTGACCCTAGTGTTAGTAATGTTGTCATTATTTTGTCCACTTCCATGTCTTCGTGGAGTGCTCGAGTTTGCCCCTAGTGTTAGTAATGTTCTCATTATTTTGTCCACTTCCATATCTTCGTGGAGTGCTCGAGTTTCCCCCTAGTGATAGTAATGTTCTCATCATTTTGTCTACTTCCATGTCTTCGTGGAGTGCTCAAGTTTGCCCCTAATGTTAGTAGTGTTCTTATTATTTTGTCCACTTCCATGTCTTCGTGGAGTGCTCGAGTTTGCCCCTAGTGTAAGTAATGTTCTCATTATTTTGTCCACTTCCATGTCTTCTTGGAGTGCTCGAGTTTGCCCCTAGTGTTAATAATGTTCTCATTATTTTGTGCACTTCCATGACTTCGTGGAGTGCTCGAGTTTGCCCCTAGTGTTAGTAATGTTCTCATTATTTTGTCCACTTCCATGTCTTCGTGGAGTGCTCGTGTTTGTCCCTAGTGTTAGTAATGTTCTCATTATTTTGTCCACTTCCATGTCTTCGTGTAGTGCTCGAGTTTGCCCCTAGTGTTAGTAATGTTCTCATTATTTTGTCCACTTCCATGTCTTCGTGGAGTGCTCGAGTTTCCCCCTAGTGTTAGTAATGTTCTCATCATTTTGTCTACTTCCATATCTTCTTGGAGTGCTCGAGTTTGACTAGTGTTAGTAGTGTTCTTATTATTTTGTCCACTTCCATGTCTTAGTGGAGTGCTCGAGTTTGCCCCTAGTGTTAGTAATGTTCTCATTATTTTGTCTACTTCCATGTCTTCGTGGATTGCTCGAGTTTGCCCCTAGTGTAAGTAATGTTCTCATTATTTAGTCCACCTCCATGTCTTCGTGGAGTGTTCGAGTTTGCCCCTAGTGTTAATAATGTTCTTATTATTTTGTCCATTTCCATGTCTTCGTGGAGTGCTCTAGTTTGCCCCTAGTGTTAGCAATGTTCTCATTATTTTGTCCACTTCCATGTCTTCGTGGATTGCTCGAGTTTCCCCCTAGTGTTAGTAATGTTCTCATTATTTTTCCCACTTCCATGTCTTCGTGGAGTGCTCGAGTTTGTCCCTAGTATTAGTAATGTTCTCATTATTTTGTTCACTTCCATGTCTTCGTGGAGTGCTCGAGTTGGCCCCTAGTGTTAGTAATGTTCTCATTATTTTGTTCACTTTCATGTCTTCGTGGAGTACTCGAGTTTGCCCCTAGTGTTAGTAATGTTCTCATTATTTTGTCCACTTCCATGTCTTCGTGGAGTGCTTGAGTTTGCCCCTAGTGTTAGTAATGTTCTCATTATTTTATCCACTTCCATGTCTTCGTGGAGTGCTCGAGTTTGACCCTAGTGTAAGTAATGTTCTCATTATTTTGTCCACTTTCATGTCTTCGTGGAGTGCTCGAGTTTGCCCCTAGTGTTAGTAATGTTCTCATTATTTTGTCCACTTCCATGTCTTCGTGGAGTGCTCGAGTTTGCCCCTAGTGTTAGTAATGTTCTCATTATTTTGTCCACTTCCATGTCTTCGTGTAGTGCTCGAGTTTGCCCCTAGTGTTAATAATGTTCTCATTATTTTGTCCACTTCCATGTCTTCGTGGAGTGCTCGAGTTTGCCCCTAGTGTTAGTAATGTTCTCATCATTTTGTCTACTTCCATGTCTTCGTGGAGTGCTCGAGTTTGCCCCTAGTGTTAGTAATGTTCTCATTATTTTGTCCACTTCCATGTCTTCGTGGAGTGCTCGAGTTTGCCCCTAGTGTTAGTAATGTTCTCATTATTTTGTCCACTTCCATGTCTTCGTGGAGTGCTCGAGTTTCCCCCTAGTATTAGTAATGTTCTCATCATTTTGTCTACTTCCATGTCTTCGTGGAGTGCTCAAGTTTGCCCCTCATGTTAGTAGTGTTCTTATTATTTGTCCACTTCCATGTCTTCGTGGAGTGCTCGAGTTTGCCCCTAGTGTAAGTAATGTTCTCATTATTTTGTCCACTTCCATGTCTTCGTGGAGTGCTCGAGTTTGCCCCTAGTGTTAATAATGTTCTCATTATTTTGTGCACTTCCATGACTTCGTGGAGTGCTCGATTTGCCCCTAGTGTTAGTAATGTTCTCATTATTTTGTCCACTTCCATGTCTTCGTGGAGTGCTCGAGTTTGCCCCTAGTGTTAGTAATGTTCTCATTATTTTGTCCACCTCCATATCTTCGTGTAGTGCTCGAGTTTGCCCCTAGTGTTAGTAATGTTCTCATTATTTTGTCCACTTCCATGTCTTCGTGGAGTGCTCGAGTTTCCCCCTAGTGTTAGTAATGTTCTCATCATTTGGTCTACTTCCATATCTTCGTGGAGTGCTCGAGTTTGCCTAGTGTTAGTAGTGTTCTTATTATTTTGTCCACTTCCATGTCTTCGTGGAATGCTCGAGTTTGCCCCTAGTGTAAGTAATGTTCTCATTATTTTGTCCACCTCAATGTCTACGTGGAGTGTTCGAGTTTGCCCCTAGTGTTAGTAATGTTCTTATTATTTTTTCCACTTCCATGTCTTCGTGGAGTGCTCGAGTTTGTCTCTAGTGTTAATAATGTACTCATTATTTTGTCCATTTCCATGTCTTCGTGGAGTGCTCGAGTTTGCCCCTAGTGTTAGTAATGTTCTCATTATTTTGTCCACTTCCATGTCTTCGTGGAGTGCTCGAGTTTGCCCCTAGTGTTAGTAATGTTCTCATTATTTTGTCCACTTCCATGTCTTCGTGGAGTGCTCGAGTTTCCCCCTAGTGTTAGTAATGTTCTCATCATTTTGTCTACTTCCATGTCTTCGTGGAGTGCTCAAGTTTGCCCCTCATGTTAGTAGTGTTCTTATTATTTGTCCACTTCCATGTCTTCGTGGAGTGCTCGAGTTTGCCCCTAGTGTAAGTAATGTTCTCATTATTTTGTCCACTTCCATGTCTTCGTGGAGTGCTCGAGTTTGCCCCTAGTGTTAATAATGTTCTCATTATTTTGTGCACTTCCATGACTTCGTGGAGTGCTCGAGTTTGCCCCTAGTGTTAGTAATGTTCTCATTATTTTGTCCACTTCCATGTCTTCGTGGAGTGCTCGAGTTTGCCCCTAGTGTTAGTAATGTTCTCATTATTTTGTTCACCTCCATGTCTTCGTGTAGTGCTCGAGTTTGCCCCTAGTGTTAGTAATGTTCTCATTATTTTGTCCACTTCCATGTCTTCGTGGAGTGCTCGAGTTTCCCCCTAGTGTTAGTAATGTTCTCATCATTTGGTCTACTTCCATATCTTCGTGGAGTGCTCGAGTTTGCCTAGTGTTAGTAGTGTTCTTATTATTTTGTCCACTTCCATGTCTTCGTGGAATGCTCGAGTTTGCCCCTAGTGTAAGTAATGTTCTCATTATTTTGTCCACCTCAATGTCTACGTGGAGTGTTCGAGTTTGCCCCTAGTGTTAGTAATGTTCTTATTATTTTTTCCACTTCCATGTCTTCGTGGAGTGCTCGAGTTTGTCTCTAGTGTTAATAATGTACTCATTATTTTGTCCATTTCCATGTCTTCGTGGAGTGCTCTAGTTTGCCCCTAGTGTTAGCAATGTTCTCATTATTTTGTCCACTTCCATGTCTTCGTGGATTGCTCGAGTTTCCCCCTAGTGTTAGTAATGTTCTCATTATTTTTCCCACTTCCATGTCTTCGTGGAGTGTTCGAGTTTGCCCCTAGTGTTAGTAATGTTCTCATTATTTTGTTCACTTCCATGTCTTCGTGGAGTGCTCGAGTTGGCCCCTAATGTTAGTAATGTTCTCATTATTTTGTTGACTTCCATGTCTTCGTGGAGTACTCGAGTTTGCCCCTAGTGTTAGTAATGTTCTCATTATTTTGTCCACTTCCATGTCTTCGTGGAGTGCTCGAGTTTGCCCCTAGTGTTAGTAATGTTCTCATTATTTTATCCACTTCCATGTCTTCGTGGAGTGCTCGAGTTTGACCCTAGTGTTAGTAATGTTGTCATTATTTTGTCCACTTCCATGTCTTCGTGGAGTGCTCGAGTTTGCCCCTAGTGTTAGTAATGTTCTCATTATTTTGTCCACTTCCATATCTTCGTGGAGTGCTCGAGTTTCCCCCTAGTGATAGTAATGTTCTCATCATTTTGTCTACTTCCATGTCTTCGTGGAGTGCTCAAGTTTGCCCCTAATGTTAGTAGTGTTCTTATTATTTTGTCCACTTCCATGTCTTCGTGGAGTGCTCGAGTTTGCCCCTAGTGTAAGTAATGTTCTCATTATTTTGTCCACTTCCATGTCTTCTTGGAGTGCTCGAGTTTGCCCCTAGTGTTAATAATGTTCTCATTATTTTGTGCACTTCCATGACTTCGTGGAGTGCTCGAGTTTGCCCCTAGTGTTAGTAATGTTCTCATTATTTTGTCCACTTCCATGTCTTCGTGGAGTGCTCGTGTTTGTCCCTAGTGTTAGTAATGTTCTCATTATTTTGTCCACTTCCATGTCTTCGTGTAGTGCTCGAGTTTGCCCCTAGTGTTAGTAATGTTCTCATTATTTTGTCCACTTCCATGTCTTCGTGGAGTGCTCGAGTTTCCCCCTAGTGTTAGTAATGTTCTCATCATTTTGTCTACTTCCATATCTTCTTGGAGTGCTCGAGTTTGACTAGTGTTAGTAGTGTTCTTATTATTTTGTCCACTTCCATGTCTTAGTGGAGTGCTCGAGTTTGCCCCTAGTGTTAGTAATGTTCTCATTATTTTGTCTACTTCCATGTCTTCGTGGATTGCTCGAGTTTGCCCCTAGTGTAAGTAATGTTCTCATTATTTAGTCCACCTCCATGTCTTCGTGGAGTGTTCGAGTTTGCCCCTAGTGTTAATAATGTTCTTATTATTTTGTCCATTTCCATGTCTTCGTGGAGTGCTCTAGTTTGCCCCTAGTGTTAGCAATGTTCTCATTATTTTGTCCACTTCCATGTCTTCGTGGATTGCTCGAGTTTCCCCCTAGTGTTAGTAATGTTCTCATTATTTTTCCCACTTCCATGTCTTCGTGGAGTGCTCGAGTTTGTCCCTAGTATTAGTAATGTTCTCATTATTTTGTTCACTTCCATGTCTTCGTGGAGTGCTCGAGTTGGCCCCTAGTGTTAGTAATGTTCTCATTATTTTGTTCACTTTCATGTCTTCGTGGAGTACTCGAGTTTGCCCCTAGTGTTAGTAATGTTCTCATTATTTTGTCCACTTCCATGTCTTCGTGGAGTGCTTGAGTTTGCCCCTAGTGTTAGTAATGTTCTCATTATTTTATCCACTTCCATGTCTTCGTGGAGTGCTCGAGTTTGACCCTAGTGTAAGTAATGTTCTCATTATTTTGTCCACTTTCATGTCTTCGTGGAGTGCTCGAGTTTGCCCCTAGTGTTAGTAATGTTCTCATTATTTTGTCCACTTCCATGTCTTCGTGGAGTGCTCGAGTTTGCCCCTAGTGTTAGTAATGTTCTCATTATTTTGTCCACTTCCATGTCTTCGTGTAGTGCTCGAGTTTGCCCCTAGTGTTAATAATGTTCTCATTATTTTGTCCACTTCCATGTCTTCGTGGAGTGCTCGAGTTTGCCCCTAGTGTTAGTAATGTTCTCATCATTTTGTCTACTTCCATGTCTTCGTGGAGTGCTCGAGTTTGCCCCTAGTGTTAGTAATGTTCTCATTATTTTGTCCACTTCCATGTCTTCGTGGAGTGCTCGAGTTTGCCCCTAGTGTTAGTAATGTTCTCATTATTTTGTCCACTTCCATGTCTTCGTGGAGTGCTCGAGTTTCCCCCTAGTATTAGTAATGTTCTCATCATTTTGTCTACTTCCATGTCTTCGTGGAGTGCTCAAGTTTGCCCCTCATGTTAGTAGTGTTCTTATTATTTGTCCACTTCCATGTCTTCGTGGAGTGCTCGAGTTTGCCCCTAGTGTAAGTAATGTTCTCATTATTTTGTCCACTTCCATGTCTTCGTGGAGTGCTCGAGTTTGCCCCTAGTGTTAATAATGTTCTCATTATTTTGTGCACTTCCATGACTTCGTGGAGTGCTCGATTTGCCCCTAGTGTTAGTAATGTTCTCATTATTTTGTCCACTTCCATGTCTTCGTGGAGTGCTCGAGTTTGCCCCTAGTGTTAGTAATGTTCTCATTATTTTGTCCACCTCCATATCTTCGTGTAGTGCTCGAGTTTGCCCCTAGTGTTAGTAATGTTCTCATTATTTTGTCCACTTCCATGTCTTCGTGGAGTGCTCGAGTTTCCCCCTAGTGTTAGTAATGTTCTCATCATTTGGTCTACTTCCATATCTTCGTGGAGTGCTCGAGTTTGCCTAGTGTTAGTAGTGTTCTTATTATTTTGTCCACTTCCATGTCTTCGTGGAATGCTCGAGTTTGCCCCTAGTGTAAGTAATGTTCTCATTATTTTGTCCACCTCAATGTCTACGTGGAGTGTTCGAGTTTGCCCCTAGTGTTAGTAATGTTCTTATTATTTTTTCCACTTCCATGTCTTCGTGGAGTGCTCGAGTTTGTCTCTAGTGTTAATAATGTACTCATTATTTTGTCCATTTCCATGTCTTCGTGGAGTGCTCTAGTTTGCCCCTAGTGTTAGCAATGTTCTCATTATTTTGTCCACTTCCATGTCTTCGTGGATTGCTCGAGTTTCCCCCTAGTGTTAGTAATGTTCTCATTATTTTTCCCACTTCCATGTCTTCGTGGAGTGTTCGAGTTTGCCCCTAGTGTTAGTAATGTTCTCATTATTTTGTTCACTTCCATGTCTTCGTGGAGTGCTCGAGTTGGCCCCTAATGTTAGTAATGTTCTCATTATTTTGTTGACTTCCATGTCTTCGTGGAGTACTCGAGTTTGCCCCTAGTGTTAGTAATGTTCTCATTATTTTGTCCACTTCCATGTCTTCGTGGAGTGCTCGAGTTTGCCCCTAGTGTTAGTAATGTTCTCATTATTTTATCCACTTCCATGTCTTCGTGGAGTGCTCGAGTTTGACCCTAGTGTTAGTAATGTTCTCATTATTTTGTCCACTTTCATGTCTTCGTGGAGTGCTCGAGTTTGCCCCTAGTGTTAGTAATGTTCTCATTATTTTGTCCACTTCCATGTCTTCGTGTAGTGCTCGAGTTTGCCCGTAGTGTTAGTAATGTTCTCATTATTTTGTCCACTTCCATGTCTTCGTGGAGTGCTCGAGTTTCCCCCTAGTGTTAGTAATGTTCTCACAATTTTGTCTACTTCCATGTCTTCGTGGAGTGCTCGAGTTTGCGCCTAGTATTAGTAATATACTCGTTATTTTGTCTACTTCCATGTCTTCGTGGAGTGCTCGAGCTTGCCACTAGTGTTAGTAATGTTCTCATTATTTTGTCTACTTCCATGTCTTCGTGGATTGCTCGAGTTTGTCCCCAGTGTAAGTAATGTTCTCATTATTTTGTCCACTTCCATGTCTTCTTGGAGTGCTCGAGTTTGCCCCTAGTGTTAATAATGTTCTCATTATTTTGTGCACTTCCATGTCTTCGTGGAGTGCTCGAGTTTGCCCCTAGTGTTAGTAATGTTGTCATCATTTTGTCTACTTCCATGTCTTCGTGGAGTGCTCGAGTTTGCCCCTAATGTTAGTAGTGTTCTTATTATTTTGTCCACTTCCATGTCTTCGTGGAGTGCTCGAGTTTGCCCCTAGTGTAAGTAATGTTCTCATTATTTTGTCCACTTCCATGTCTTCTTGGAGTTCTCGAGTTTGCCCCTAGTGTTAATAATGTTCTCATTATTTTGTGCACTTCCATGACTTCGTGGAGTGCTCGAGTTTGCCCCTAGTGTTAGTAATGTTCTCATTATTTTGTCCACTTCCATGTCTTCGTGGAGTGCTCGTGTTTGCCCCTAGTGTTAGTAATGTTCTCATTATTTTGTCCACTTCCATGTCTTCGTGTAGTGCTCGAGTTTGCCCCTAGTGTTAGTAATGTTCTCATTATTTTGTCCACTTCCATGTCTTCGTGGAGTGCTCGAGTTTCCCCCTAGTGTTAGTAATGTTCTCATCATTTTGTCTACTTCCATATCTTCTTGGAGTGCTCGAGTTTGCCTAGTGTTAGTAGTGTTCTTATTATTTTGTCCACTTCCATGTCTTCGTGGAGTGCTCGAGTTGGCCCTAGTGTTAGTAATGTTCTCATTATTTTGTTCACTTTCATGTCTTCGTGGAGTACTCGAGTTTGCCCCTAGTGTTAGTAATGTTCTCATTATTTTGTCCACTTCCATGTCTTCGTGGAGTGCTTGAGTTTGCCCCTAGTGTTAGTAATGTTCTCATTATTTTATCCACTTCCATGTCTTCGTGGAGTGCTCGAGTTTGACCCTAGTGTAAGTAATGTTCTCATTATTTTGTCCACTTTCATGTCTTCGTGGAGTGCTCGAGTTTGCCCCTAGTGTTAGTAATGTTCTCATTATTTTGTCCACTTCCATGTCTTCGTGGAGTGCTCGAGTTTGCCCCTAGTGTTAGTAATGTTCTCATTATTTTGTCCACTTCCATGTCTTCGTGTAGTGCTCGAGTTTGCCCCTAGTGTTAATAATGTTCTCATTATTTTGTGCACTTCCATGTCTTCGGGGAGTGCTCGAGTTTCCCCCTAGTGTTAGTAATGTTCTCATCATTTTGTCTACTTCCATGTCTTCGTGGAGTGCTCGAGTTTGCCCCTAGTGTTAGTAATGTTCTCATTATTTTGTCCACTTCCATGTCTTCGTGGAGTGCTCGAGTTTGCCCCTAGTGTTAGTAATGTTCTCATTATTTTGTCCACTTCCATGTCTTCGTGGAGTGCTCGAGTTTCCCCCTAGTGTTAGTAATGTTCTCATCATTTTGTCTACTTCCATGTCTTCGTGGAGTGCTCAAGTTTGCCCCTCATGTTAGTAGTGTTCTTATTATTTGTCCACTTCCATGTCTTCGTGGAGTGCTCGAGTTTGCCCCTAGTGTAGGTAATGTTCTCATTATTTTTTCCACTTCCATGTCTTCGTGGAGTGCTCGAGTTTGCCCCTAGTGTTAATAATGTTCTCATTATTTTGTGCACTTCCATGACTTCGTGGAGTGCTCGAGTTTGCCCCTAGTGTTAGTAATGTTCTCATTATTTTGTCCACTTCCATGTCTTCGTGGAGTGCTCGAGTTTGCCCCTAGTGTTAGTAATGTTCTCATTATTTTGTCCGCTTCCATGTCTTCGTGTAGTGCTCGAGTTTGCCCCTAGTGTTATTAATGTTCTCATTATTTTGTCCACTTCCATGTCTTCGTGGAGTGCTCGAGTTTCCCCCTAGTGTTAGTAATGTTCTCATCATTTGGTCTACTTCCATATCTTCGTGGAGTGCTCGAGTTTGCCTAGTGTTAGTAGTGTTCTTATTATTTTGTCCACTTCCATGTCTTCGTGGAGTGCTCGAGTTTGTCTCTAGTGTTAATAATGTACTCATTATTTTGTCCATTTCCATGTTTTCGTGGAGTGCTCTAGTTTGCCCCTAGTGTTAGCAATGTTCTCATTATTTTGTCCACTTCCATGTCTTCGTGGATTGCTCGAGTTTCCCCCTAGTGTTAGTAATGTTCTCATTATTTTTCCCACTTCCATGTCTTCGTGGAGTGTTCGAGTTTGCCCCTAGTGTTAGTAATGTTCTCATTATTTTGTTCACTTCCATGTCTTCGTGGAGTGCTCGAGTTGGCCCCTAGTGTTAGTAATGTTCTCATTATTTTGTTCACTTTCATGTCTTCGTGGAGTACTCGAGTTTGCCCCTAGTATTAGTAATGTTCTCATTATTTTGTCCACTTCCATGTCTTCGTGGAGTGCTTGAGTTTGCCCCTAGTGTTAGTAATGTTCTCATTATTTTATCCACTTCCATGTCTTCGTGGTGTGCTCGAGTTTCACCCTAGTGTTAGTAATGTTCTCATTATTTTGTCCACTTTCATGTCTTCGTGGAGTGCTCGAGTTTGCCCCTAGTGTTAGTAATGTTCTCATTATTTTGTCCACTTCCATGTCTTCGTGGAGTGCTCGAGTTTGCCCCTAGTGTTAGTAATGTTCTCATTATTTTGTCCACTTCCATGTCTTCGTGTAGTGCTCGAGTTTGCCCCTAGTGTTAGTAATGTTCTCATTATTTTGTCCACTTCCATGTCTTCGTGGAGTGCTCGAGTTTCCCCCTAGTGTTAGTAATGTTCTCACCATTTTGTCTACTTCCATGTCTTCGTGGAGTGCTCAAGTTTGCCCCTAGTGTTAGTAGTGTTCTTATTATTTTGTCCACTTCCATGTCTTCGTGGAGTGCTCGAGCTTGCCCCTAGTGTTAGTAATGTTCTCATTATTTTGTCTACTTCCATGTCTTCGTGGATTGCTCGAGTTTGTCCCCAGTGTAAGGAATGTTCTTATTATTTTGTCCACTTCCATGTCTTCTTGGAGTGCTCGAGTTTGCCCCTAGTGTTAATAATGTTCTCATTATTTTGTGCACTTCCATGTCTTCGTGGAGTGCTCGAGTTTCCCCCTAGTGTTAGTAATGTTCTCATCATTTTGTCTACTTCCATGTCTTCGTAGAGTGCTCAAGTTTGCCACTAATGTTAGTAGTGTTCTTATTATTTTGTCCACTTCCATGTCTTCGTGGAGTGCTCGAGTTTGCCCCTAGTGTTAGTAATGTTCTCATTATTTTGTCTTCTTCCATGTCTTCGTGGATTGCTCGAGTTTGCCCCTACTGTAAGTTATGTTCTCATTATTATGTCCACTTCCATGTCTTCTTGGAGTGCTCGAGTTTGCCCCTAGTGTTAATAATGTTCTCATTATTTTGTGAACTTCCATGTCTTCGTGGAGTGCTCGAGTTTGACTCTGGTGTTAGTAATGTTCTCATTATTTTGTCCACTTCCATGTCTTCGTGGATTGCTCGAGTTTCCCCCTAGTATTAGTAATGTTCTCATTATTTTTCCCACTTCCATATCTTAGTGGAGTGCTCGAGTTTGTCCCTAGCGTTAGTAATGTTCTCATTATTTTGTCCACTTCCATGTCTTCGTGGAGTGCTCGAGTTGGCCCCTAGTGTTAGTAATGTTCTCAATATTTTGTCAACTTCCATGTCTTCGTGGAGTGCTCGAGTTTGTCCCTAGCGTGATTAATGTTCTCATTATTTTGTTCACTTCCATGTCTTCGTGGAGTGCTCTTGTTGGCCCCTAGTGTTTGTAATGTTCTCATTATTTTTCTCATTTCCATGTCTTCGTGGAAGCTAGAGATGGCCCCTATTGTTAGTAATGTTCTTATTATTTTGGTCACTTCCATGTCTTCGTGGAGTGCTCGAGTTGGCCCCTAGTGTTAGTAATGTTCTCATTATTTTTTTCACTTCCATGTCTTCGTGGAGTGCTCGAGTTGGCCCCTATTGTTAGTAATGTTCTCATTAGTTTGTCCACTTCCATGTCTTCGTGGAGTGCTCGAGTTGGCCCCTAGTGTTAGTAATGTTCCCATTATTTTTTTCACTTCCATGTCTTCGTGGAGTGCTCGAGTTGGCCCCTAGTGTTAGTAATGTTCTCATTATTTTGTTCACTTCCATGTCTTCGTGGAGTGCTCGAGTTGGCCCCTAGTGTTAGTAATGTTCTCATTATTTGTTTCACTTCCATGTCTTCGTGGAGTGCTCGAGTTGGCCCCTAGTGTTAGTAATGTTCTCATTATTTTGTTCACTTCCATGTCTTCGTGGAGTGCTCGAGTTTGCCCCTAGTGTTAGTAATGTTCTCATTATTTTGTCTACTTCCATGTCTTCGTGGAGTGCTCGAGTTTGCCCCTAGTGTTAGTAATGTTCTTATTATTTTGTCCATTTCCATGTCTTCGTGGAGTGCTCGAGTTGGCCCCTAGTGTTAGTAATGTTCTCATTATTTTGTCCACTTCCATGTCTTCGTGGAGTGCTCGAGTTTGTCCCTAGCGTGAGTAATGTTCTCATTATTTTGTCCACTTCCATGTCTTCGTGGAGTGCTCGAGTTTGCCCCTAGTGTTAGTAATGTTCTTATTATTTTGTCCACTTCCCTGTCTTCGTGGAGTGCTCGAGTTTCATCTAGTGTTAGTAATGTTCTCATTATTTTGTCCACTTCCATGTCTTCGGGGAGTGCTCGAGTTAGCCCCTGGTGTTAGTAATGTTCTCATTATTTTGTCCACTTCCATGTCTTCGTGGAGTGCTCGAGTTTGCCCCTAGTGTTAGTAATGTACTCATTATTTTGTCAACTTCCATGTCTTCGTGGTGTGCTAGAGTTTGCCCCTAGTATTAGTAATGTTCTCATTATTTTGTCCACTTCCATGTCTTCGTGGAGTGCTCGAGTTTGCCCCTAGTGTTAGTAATGTACTCGTTATTTTGTCCACTTCCATGTCTTCGTGGAGTGCTCGAGTTTGCCCCTAGTGTTAGTAATGGTCTCATTATTTAGTCCACTTCCATGTCTTCGTGGAGTGCTCGAGTTTGTCCCTAGAGTTAGTAATGTTCTCATTATTTTGTCCACTTCCATGTCTTCGTGGAGTGCTCGAGTTTGCCCATAGTGTTAGTAATGTTCCCATTATTTTGTCCACTTCCATGTCTTCGTGGAGTGCTCGAGTTTGCCCCTAGTGTTAGTAATGTTCTCATTATTTTGTCCACTTCCATGTCTTCATGGAGTGCTCGAGTTTGCCCGTAGTGTTAGTAATTTTCTCATTATTTTGTCCACTTCCATGTCTTCGTGGAGTGCTCGAGTTTGCCTAGTGTTAGTAGTGTTCTTATTATTTTGTCCACTTCCATGTCTTCGTGGAATGCTCGAGTTTGCCCCTAGTGTAAGTAATGTTCTCATTATTTTGTCCACCTCAATGTCTACGTGGAGTGTTCGAGTTTGCCCCTAGTGTTAGTAATGTTCTTATTATTTTTTCCACTTCCATGTCTTCGTGGAGTGCTCGAGTTTGTCTCTAGTGTTAATAATGTACTCATTATTTTGTCCATTTCCATGTCTTCGTGGAGTGCTCTAGTTTGCCCCTAGTGTTAGCAATGTTCTCATTATTTTGTCCACTTCCATGTCTTCGTGGATTGCTCGAGTTTCCCCCTAGTGTTAGTAATGTTCTCATTATTTTTCCCACTTCCATGTCTTCGTGGAGTGTTCGAGTTTGCCCCTAGTGTTAGTAATGTTCTCATTATTTTGTTCACTTCCATGTCTTCGTGGAGTGCTCGAGTTGGCCCCTAATGTTAGTAATGTTCTCATTATTTTGTTGACTTCCATGTCTTCGTGGAGTACTCGAGTTTGCCCCTAGTGTTAGTAATGTTCTCATTATTTTGTCCACTTCCATGTCTTCGTGGAGTGCTCGAGTTTGCCCCTAGTGTTAGTAATGTTCTCATTATTTTATCCACTTCCATGTCTTCGTGGAGTGCTCGAGTTTGACCCTAGTGTTAGTAATGTTCTCATTATTTTGTCCACTTTCATGTCTTCGTGGAGTGCTCGAGTTTGCCCCTAGTGTTAGTAATGTTCTCATTATTTTGTCCACTTCCATGTCTTCGTGGAGTGCTCGAGTTTGCCCCTAGTGTTAGTAATGTTCTCATGATTTTGTCCACTTCCATGTCTTCGTGTAGTGCTCGAGTTTGCCCGTAGTGTTAGTAATGTTCTCATTATTTTGTCCACTTCCATGTCTTCGTGGAGTGCTCGAGTTTCCCCCTAGTGTTAGTAATGTTCTCACAATTTTGTCTACTTCCATGTCTTCGTGGAGTGCTCGAGTTTGCCCCTAGTATTAGTAATATACTCGTTATTTTGTCTACTTCCATGTCTTCGTGGAGTGCTCGAGCTTGCCACTAGTGTTAGTAATGTTCTCATTATTTTGTCTACTTCCATGTCTTCGTGGATTGCTCGAGTTTGTCCCCAGTGTAAGTAATGTTCTCATTATTTTGTCCACTTCCATGTCTTCTTGGAGTGCTCGAGTTTGCCCCTAGTGTTAATAATGTTCTCATTATTTTGTGCACTTCCATGTCTTCGTGGAGTGCTCGAGTTTGCCCCTAGTGTTAGTAATGTTGTCATCATTTTGTCTACTTCCATGTCTTCGTGGAGTGCTCGAGTTTGCCCCTAATGTTAGTAGTGTTCTTATTATTTTGTCCACTTCCATGTCTTCGTGGAGTGCTCGAGTTTGCCCCTAGTGTAAGTAATGTTCTCATTATTTTGTCCACTTCCATGTCTTCTTGGAGTTCTCGAGTTTGCCCCTAGTGTTAATAATGTTCTCATTATTTTGTGCACTTCCATGACTTCGTGGAGTGCTCGAGTTTGCCCCTAGTGTTAGTAATGTTCTCATTATTTTGTCCACTTCCATGTCTTCGTGGAGTGCTCGTGTTTGCCCCTAGTGTTAGTAATGTTCTCATTATTTTGTCCACTTCCATGTCTTCGTGTAGTGCTCGAGTTTGCCCCTAGTGTTAGTAATGTTCTCATTATTTTGTCCACTTCCATGTCTTCGTGGAGTGCTCGAGTTTCCCCCTAGTGTTAGTAATGTTCTCATCATTTTGTCTACTTCCATATCTTCTTGGAGTGCTCGAGTTTGCCTAGTGTTAGTAGTGTTCTTATTATTTTGTCCACTTCCATGTCTTCGTGGAGTGCTCGAGTTGGCCCTAGTGTTAGTAATGTTCTCATTATTTTGTTCACTTTCATGTCTTCGTGGAGTACTCGAGTTTGCCCCTAGTGTTAGTAATGTTCTCATTATTTTGTCCACTTCCATGTCTTCGTGGAGTGCTTGAGTTTGCCCCTAGTGTTAGTAATGTTCTCATTATTTTATCCACTTCCATGTCTTCGTGGAGTGCTCGAGTTTGACCCTAGTGTAAGTAATGTTCTCATTATTTTGTCCACTTTCATGTCTTCGTGGAGTGCTCGAGTTTGCCCCTAGTGTTAGTAATGTTCTCATTATTTTGTCCACTTCCATGTCTTCGTGGAGTGCTCGAGTTTGCCCCTAGTGTTAGTAATGTTCTCATTATTTTGTCCACTTCCATGTCTTCGTGTAGTGCTCGAGTTTGCCCCTAGTGTTAATAATGTTCTCATTATTTTGTGCACTTCCATGTCTTCGGGGAGTGCTCGAGTTTCCCCCTAGTGTTAGTAATGTTCTCATCATTTTGTCTACTTCCATGTCTTCGTGGAGTGCTCGAGTTTGCCCCTAGTGTTAGTAATGTTCTCATTATTTTGTCCACTTCCATGTCTTCGTGGAGTGCTCGAGTTTGCCCCTAGTGTTAGTAATGTTCTCATTATTTTGTCCACTTCCATGTCTTCGTGGAGTGCTCGAGTTTCCCCCTAGTGTTAGTAATGTTCTCATCATTTTGTCTACTTCCATGTCTTCGTGGAGTGCTCAAGTTTGCCCCTCATGTTAGTAGTGTTCTTATTATTTGTCCACTTCCATGTCTTCGTGGAGTGCTCGAGTTTGCCCCTAGTGTAGGTAATGTTCTCATTATTTTTTCCACTTCCATGTCTTCGTGGAGTGCTCGAGTTTGCCCCTAGTGTTAATAATGTTCTCATTATTTTGTGCACTTCCATGACTTCGTGGAGTGCTCGAGTTTGCCCCTAGTGTTAGTAATGTTCTCATTATTTTGTCCACTTCCATGTCTTCGTGGAGTGCTCGAGTTTGCCCCTAGTGTTAGTAATGTTCTCATTATTTTGTCCGCTTCCATGTCTTCGTGTAGTGCTCGAGTTTGCCCCTAGTGTTATTAATGTTCTCATTATTTTGTCCACTTCCATGTCTTCGTGGAGTGCTCGAGTTTCCCCCTAGTGTTAGTAATGTTCTCATCATTTGGTCTACTTCCATATCTTCGTGGAGTGCTCGAGTTTGCCTAGTGTTAGTAGTGTTCTTATTATTTTGTCCACTTCCATGTCTTCGTGGAGTGCTCGAGTTTGTCTCTAGTGTTAATAATGTACTCATTATTTTGTCCATTTCCATGTTTTCGTGGAGTGCTCTAGTTTGCCCCTAGTGTTAGCAATGTTCTCATTATTTTGTCCACTTCCATGTCTTCGTGGATTGCTCGAGTTTCCCCCTAGTGTTAGTAATGTTCTCATTATTTTTCCCACTTCCATGTCTTCGTGGAGTGTTCGAGTTTGCCCCTAGTGTTAGTAATGTTCTCATTATTTTGTTCACTTCCATGTCTTCGTGGAGTGCTCGAGTTGGCCCCTAGTGTTAGTAATGTTCTCATTATTTTGTTCACTTTCATGTCTTCGTGGAGTACTCGAGTTTGCCCCTAGTATTAGTAATGTTCTCATTATTTTGTCCACTTCCATGTCTTCGTGGAGTGCTTGAGTTTGCCCCTAGTGTTAGTAATGTTCTCATTATTTTATCCACTTCCATGTCTTCGTGGTGTGCTCGAGTTTCACCCTAGTGTTAGTAATGTTCTCATTATTTTGTCCACTTTCATGTCTTCGTGGAGTGCTCGAGTTTGCCCCTAGTGTTAGTAATGTTCTCATTATTTTGTCCACTTCCATGTCTTCGTGGAGTGCTCGAGTTTGCCCCTAGTGTTAGTAATGTTCTCATTATTTTGTCCACTTCCATGTCTTCGTGTAGTGCTCGAGTTTGCCCCTAGTGTTAGTAATGTTCTCATTATTTTGTCCACTTCCATGTCTTCGTGGAGTGCTCGAGTTTCCCCCTAGTGTTAGTAATGTTCTCACCATTTTGTCTACTTCCATGTCTTCGTGGAGTGCTCAAGTTTGCCCCTAGTGTTAGTAGTGTTCTTATTATTTTGTCCACTTCCATGTCTTCGTGGAGTGCTCGAGTTTGCCCCTAGTGTTAGTAATGTTCTCATTATTTTGTCCACTTCCATGTCTTCGTGGAGTGCTCGAGTTTGCCCCTAGTGTTAGTAATGTTCTCATTATTTTGTCCACTTCCATGTCTTCGTGTAGTGCTCGAGTTTGCCCCTAGTGTTAGTAATGTTCTCATTATTTTGTCCACTTCCATGTCTTCGTGGAGTGCTCGAGTTTGTCTCTAGTGTTAATAATGTACTCATTATTTTGTCCATTTCCATGTCTTCGTGGAGTGCTCTAGTTTGCCCCTAGTGTTAGCAATGTTCTCATTATTTTGTCCACTTCCATGTCTTCGTGGATTGCTCGAGTTTCCCCCTAGTGTTAGTAATGTTCTCATTATTTTTCCCACTTCCATGTCTTCGTGGAGTGTTCGAGTTTGCCCCTAGTGTTAGTAATGTTCTCATTATTTTGTTCACTTCCATGTCTTCGTGGAGTGCTCGAGTTGGCCCCTAATGTTAGTAATGTTCTCATTATTTTGTTGACTTCCATGTCTTCGTGGAGTACTCGAGTTTGCCCCTAGTGTTAGTAATGTTCTCATTATTTTGTCCACTTCCATGTCTTCGTGGAGTGCTCGAGTTTGCCCCTAGTGTTAGTAATGTTCTCATTATTTTATCCACTTCCATGTCTTCGTGGAGTGCTCGAGTTTGACCCTAGTGTTAGTAATGTTCTCATTATTTTGTCCACTTTCATGTCTTCGTGGAGTGCTCGAGTTTGCCCCTAGTGTTAGTAATGTTCTCATTATTTTGTCCACTTCCATGTCTTCGTGGAGTGCTCGAGTTTGCCCCTAGTGTTAGTAATGTTCTCATGATTTTGTCCACTTCCATGTCTTCGTGTAGTGCTCGAGTTTGCCCGTAGTGTTAGTAATGTTCTCATTATTTTGTCCACTTCCATGTCTTCGTGGAGTGCTCGAGTTTCCCCCTAGTGTTAGTAATGTTCTCACAATTTTGTCTACTTCCATGTCTTCGTGGAGTGCTCGAGTTTGCCCCTAGTATTAGTAATATACTCGTTATTTTGTCTACTTCCATGTCTTCGTGGAGTGCTCGAGCTTGCCACTAGTGTTAGTAATGTTCTCATTATTTTCTCTACTTCCATGTCTTCGTGGATTGCTCGAGTTTGTCCCCAGTGTAAGTAATGTTCTCATTATTTTGTCCACTTCCATGTCTTCTTGGAGTGCTCGAGTTTGCCCCTAGTGTTAATAATGTTCTCATTATTTTGTGCACTTCCATGTCTTCGTGGAGTGCTCGAGTTTGCCCCTAGTGTTAGTAATGTTGTCATCATTTTGTCTACTTCCATGTCTTCGTGGAGTGCTCGAGTTTGCCCCTAATGTTAGTAGTGTTCTTATTATTTTGTCCACTTCCATGTCTTCGTGGAGTGCTCGAGTTTGCCCCTAGTGTAAGTAATGTTCTCATTATTTTGTCCACTTCCATGTCTTCTTGGAGTTCTCGAGTTTGCCCCTAGTGTTAATAATGTTCTCATTATTTTGTGCACTTCCATGACTTCGTGGAGTGCTCGAGTTTGCCCCTAGTGTTAGTAATGTTCTCATTATTTTGTCCACTTCCATGTCTTCGTGGAGTGCTCGTGTTTGCCCCTAGTGTTAGTAATGTTCTCATTATTTTGTCCACTTCCATGTCTTCGTGTAGTGCTCGAGTTTGCCCCTAGTGTTAGTAATGTTCTCATTATTTTGTCCACTTCCATGTCTTCGTGGAGTGCTCGAGTTTCCCCCTAGTGTTAGTAATGTTCTCATCATTTTGTCTACTTCCATATCTTCTTGGAGTGCTCGAGTTTGCCTAGTGTTAGTAGTGTTCTTATTATTTTGTCCACTTCCATGTCTTCGTGGAGTGCTCGAGTTGGCCCTAGTGTTAGTAATGTTCTCATTATTTTGTTCACTTTCATGTCTTCGTGGAGTACTCGAGTTTGCCCCTAGTGTTAGTAATGTTCTCATTATTTTGTCCACTTCCATGTCTTCGTGGAGTGCTTGAGTTTGCCCCTAGTGTTAGTAATGTTCTCATTATTTTATCCACTTCCATGTCTTCGTGGAGTGCTCGAGTTTGACCCTAGTGTAAGTAATGTTCTCATTATTTTGTCCACTTTCATGTCTTCGTGGAGTGCTCGAGTTTGCCCCTAGTGTTAGTAATGTTCTCATTATTTTGTCCACTTCCATGTCTTCGTGGAGTGCTCGAGTTTGCCCCTAGTGTTAGTAATGTTCTCATTATTTTGTCCACTTCCATGTCTTCGTGTAGTGCTCGAGTTTGCCCCTAGTGTTAATAATGTTCTCATTATTTTGTGCACTTCCATGTCTTCGGGGAGTGCTCGAGTTTCCCCCTAGTGTTAGTAATGTTCTCATCATTTTGTCTACTTCCATGTCTTCGTGGAGTGCTCGAGTTTGCCCCTAGTGTTAGTAATGTTCTCATTATTTTGTCCACTTCCATGTCTTCGTGGAGTGCTCGAGTTTGCCCCTAGTGTTAGTAATGTTCTCATTATTTTGTCCACTTCCATGTCTTCGTGGAGTGCTCGAGTTTCCCCCTAGTGTTAGTAATGTTCTCATCATTTTGTCTACTTCCATGTCTTCGTGGAGTGCTCAAGTTTGCCCCTCATGTTAGTAGTGTTCTTATTATTTGTCCACTTCCATGTCTTCGTGGAGTGCTCGAGTTTGCCCCTAGTGTAGGTAATGTTCTCATTATTTTTTCCACTTCCATGTCTTCGTGGAGTGCTCGAGTTTGCCCCTAGTGTTAATAATGTTCTCATTATTTTGTGCACTTCCATGACTTCGTGGAGTGCTCGAGTTTGCCCCTAGTGTTAGTAATGTTCTCATTATTTTGTCCACTTCCATGTCTTCGTGGAGTGCTCGAGTTTGCCCCTAGTGTTAGTAATGTTCTCATTATTTTGTCCGCTTCCATGTCTTCGTGTAGTGCTCGAGTTTGCCCCTAGTGTTATTAATGTTCTCATTATTTTGTCCACTTCCATGTCTTCGTGGAGTGCTCGAGTTTCCCCCTAGTGTTAGTAATGTTCTCATCATTTGGTCTACTTCCATATCTTCGTGGAGTGCTCGAGTTTGCCTAGTGTTAGTAGTGTTCTTATTATTTTGTCCACTTCCATGTCTTCGTGGAGTGCTCGAGTTTGTCTCTAGTGTTAATAATGTACTCATTATTTTGTCCATTTCCATGTTTTCGTGGAGTGCTCTAGTTTGCCCCTAGTGTTAGCAATGTTCTCATTATTTTGTCCACTTCCATGTCTTCGTGGATTGCTCGAGTTTCCCCCTAGTGTTAGTAATGTTCTCATTATTTTTCCCACTTCCATGTCTTCGTGGAGTGTTCGAGTTTGCCCCTAGTGTTAGTAATGTTCTCATTATTTTGTTCACTTCCATGTCTTCGTGGAGTGCTCGAGTTGGCCCCTAGTGTTAGTAATGTTCTCATTATTTTGTTCACTTTCATGTCTTCGTGGAGTACTCGAGTTTGCCCCTAGTATTAGTAATGTTCTCATTATTTTGTCCACTTCCATGTCTTCGTGGAGTGCTTGAGTTTGCCCCTAGTGTTAGTAATGTTCTCATTATTTTATCCACTTCCATGTCTTCGTGGTGTGCTCGAGTTTCACCCTAGTGTTAGTAATGTTCTCATTATTTTGTCCACTTTCATGTCTTCGTGGAGTGCTCGAGTTTGCCCCTAGTGTTAGTAATGTTCTCATTATTTTGTCCACTTCCATGTCTTCGTGGAGTGCTCGAGTTTGCCCCTAGTGTTAGTAATGTTCTCATTATTTTGTCCACTTCCATGTCTTCGTGTAGTGCTCGAGTTTGCCCCTAGTGTTAGTAATGTTCTCATTATTTTGTCCACTTCCATGTCTTCGTGGAGTGCTCGAGTTTCCCCCTAGTGTTAGTAATGTTCTCACCATTTTGTCTACTTCCATGTCTTCGTGGAGTGCTCAAGTTTGCCCCTAGTGTTAGTAGTGTTCTTATTATTTTGTCCACTTCCATGTCTTCGTGGAGTGCTCGAGCTTGCCCCTAGTGTTAGTAATGTTCTCATTATTTTGTCTACTTCCATGTCTTCGTGGATTGCTCGAGTTTGTCCCCAGTGTAAGGAATGTTCTCATTATTTTGTCCACTTCCATGTCTTCTTGGAGTGCTCGAGTTTGCCCCTAGTGTTAATAATGTTCTCATTATTTTGTGCACTTCCATGTCTTCGTGGAGTGCTCGAGTTTCCCCCTAGTGTTAGTAATGTTCTCATCATTTTGTCTACTTCCATGTCTTCGTAGAGTGCTCAAGTTTGCCACTAATGTTAGTAGTGTTCTTATTATTTTGTCCACTTCCATGTCTTCGTGGAGTGCTCGAGTTTGCCCCTAGTGTTAGTAATGTTCTCATTATTTTGTCTTCTTCCATGTCTTCGTGGATTGCTCGAGTTTGCCCCTACTGTAAGTTATGTTCTCATTATTATGTCCACTTCCATGTCTTCTTGGAGTGCTCGAGTTTGCCCCTAGTGTTAATAATGTTCTCATTATTTTGTGAACTTCCATGTCTTCGTGGAGTGCTCGAGTTTGCCCCTAGTGTTAGTAATGTTCTCATTATTTTGTCCACTTCCATATCTTCGTGGAGTACTCGAGTTTGTCTCTAGTGTTAGTAATGTTCTCATTATTTTGTCCATTTCCATGTCTTCGTGGAGTGCTCTAGTTTGCCCCTAGTGTTAGTAATGTTCTCATTATTTTGTCCACTTCCATGTCTTCGTGGAGTGCTCGAGTTTGACTCTGGTGTTAGTAATGTTCTCATTATTTTGTCCACTTCCATGTCTTCGTGGATTGCTCGAGTTTCCCCCTAGTATTAGTAATGTTCTCATTATTTTTCCCACTTCCATATCTTAGTGGAGTGCTCGAGTTTGTCCCTAGCGTTAGTAATGTTCTCATTATTTTGTCCACTTCCATGTCTTCGTGGAGTGCTCGAGTTGGCCCCTAGTGTTAGTAATGTTCTCAATATTTTGTCAACTTCCATGTCTTCGTGGAGTGCTCGAGTTTGTCCCTAGCGTGATTAATGTTCTCATTATTTTGTTCACTTCCATGTCTTCGTGGAGTGCTCTTGTTGGCCCCTAGTGTTTGTAATGTTCTCATTATTTTTCTCATTTCCATGTCTTCGTGGAAGCTAGAGATGGCCCCTATTGTTAGTAATGTTCTTATTATTTTGGTCACTTCCATGTCTTCGTGGAGTGCTCGAGTTGGCCCCTAGTGTTAGTAATGTTCTCATTATTTTTTTCACTTCCATGTCTTCGTGGAGTGCTCGAGTTGGCCCCTATTGTTAGTAATGTTCTCATTAGTTTGTCCACTTCCATGTCTTCGTGGAGTGCTCGAGTTGGCCCCTAGTGTTAGTAATGTTCCCATTATTTTTTTCACTTCCATGTCTTCGTGGAGTGCTCGAGTTGGCCCCTAGTGTTAGTAATGTTCTCATTATTTTGTTCACTTCCATGTCTTCGTGGAGTGCTCGAGTTGGCCCCTAGTGTTAGTAATGTTCTCATTATTTGTTTCACTTCCATGTCTTCGTGGAGTGCTCGAGTTGGCCCCTAGTGTTAGTAATGTTCTCATTATTTTGTTCACTTCCATGTCTTCGTGGAGTGCTCGAGTTTGCCCCTAGTGTTAGTAATGTTCTCATTATTTTGTCTACTTCCATGTCTTCGTGGAGTGCTCGAGTTTGCCCCTAGTGTTAGTAATGTTCTTATTATTTTGTCCATTTCCATGTCTTCGTGGAGTGCTCGAGTTGGCCCCTAGTGTTAGTAATGTTCTCATTATTTTGTCCACTTCCATGTCTTCGTGGAGTGCTCGAGTTTGTCCCTAGCGTGAGTAATGTTCTCATTATTTTGTCCACTTCCATGTCTTCGTGGAGTGCTCGAGTTTGCCCCTAGTGTTAGTAATGTTCTTATTATTTTGTCCACTTCCCTGTCTTCGTGGAGTGCTCGAGTTTCATCTAGTGTTAGCAATGTTCTCATTATTTTGTCCACTTCCATGTCTTCGGGGAGTGCTCGAGTTAGCCCCTGGTGTTAGTAATGTTCTCATTATTTTGTCCACTTCCATGTCTTCGTGGAGTGCTCGAGTTTGCCCCTAGTGTTAGTAATGTACTCATTATTTTGTCAACTTCCATGTCTTCGTGGTGTGCTAGAGTTTGCCCCTAGTATTAGTAATGTTCTCATTATTTTGTCCACTTCCATGTCTTCGTGGAGTGCTCGAGTTTGCCCCTAGTGTTAGTAATGTACTCGTTATTTTGTCCACTTCCATGTCTTCGTGGAGTGCTCGAGTTTGCCCCTAGTGTTAGTAATGTACTCATTATTTTGTCAACTTCCATGTCTTCGTGGTGTGCTAGAGTTTGCCCCTAGTATTAGTAATGTTCTCATTATTTTGTCCACTTCCATGTCTTCGTGGAGTGCTCGAGTTTGCCCCTAGTGTTAGTAATGGTCTCATTATTTAGTCCACTTCCATGTCTTCGTGGAGTGCTCGAGTTTGTCCCTAGAGTTAGTAATGTTCTCATTATTTTGTCCACTTCCATGTCTTCGTGGAGTGCTCGAATTTGCCCATAGTGTTAGTAATGTTCCCATTATTTTGTCCACTTCCATGTCTTCGTGGAGTGCTCGAGTTTGCCCCTAGTGTTAGTAATGTTCTCATTATTTTGTCCACTTCCATGTCTTCATGGAGTGCTCGAGTTTGCCCGTAGTGTTAGTAATTTTCTCATTATTTTGTCCACTTCCATGTCTTCGTGGAGTGCTCGAGTTTGCCCCTAGTTTTAGTAATGTTCTCATTATTTTGTTCACTTCCATGTCTTCGTGGAGTGCTCGAGTTGGCTCCTAGTGTTAGTAATGTTCCCATTATTTTGTCCACTTCCATGTCTTCGTGGAGTGCTCGAGTTTGCCCCTACTGTTAGTAATGTTCTCATTATTTTGTCCACTTCCATGTCTTCGTGGAGTGCTCGAGTTTGCCCCTAGTGTTAGTAATGTTCTCATTATTTTGTCCACTACCATGTCTTCGTGGAGTGCACGAGTTTGCCCTAGTGTTAGTAATGTTCTCATTATTTTGTCCACTTCCATGTCTTCGTGGAGTGCTCGAGCTTGCCCCAAGTGTTAGTAATGTTCTCATTATTTTGTCCACTTCCATGTCTTCGTGGAGTGCTCGAGTTTGCCCCTAGTGTTAGTAATGTTCCCATTATTTTGTCCACTTTCATGTCTTCGTGGAGTGCTCGAGTTTGCCCCTAGTGTTAGTAATGTTCTCATTATTTTGTCCACTTCCATGTCTTCATGGAGTGCTCGAGTTTGCCCGTAGTGTTAGTAATGTTCTCATTATTTTTTCCACTTCCATGTCTTCGTGGAGTGCTCGAGTTTGCCCCTAGTGTTAGTAATGTTCTCATTATTTTGTTCACTTCCATGTCTTCGTGGAGTGCTCGAGTTGGCCCCTAGTGTTAGTAATGTTCTCATTATTTGTTTCACTTCCATGTCTTCGTGGAGTGCTCGAGTTGGCCCCTAGTGTTAGTAATGTTCTCATTATTTTGTTCACTTCCATGTCTTCGTGGAGTGCTCGAGTTTGCCCCTAGTGTTAGTAATGTTCTCATTATTTTGTCTACTTCCATGTCTTCGTGGAGTGCTCGAGTTTGCCCCTAGTGTTAGTAATGTTCTTATTATTTTGTCCATTTCCATGTCTTCGTGGAGTGCTCGAGTTGGCCCCTAGTGTTAGTAATGTTCTCATTATTTTGTCCACTTCCATGTCTTCGTGGAGTGCTCGAGTTTGTCCCTAGCGTGAGTAATGTTCTCATTATTTTGTCCACTTCCATGTCTTCGTGGAGTGCTCGAGTTTGCCCCTAGTGTTAGTAATGTTCTTATTATTTTGTCCACTTCCCTGTCTTCGTGGAGTGCTCGAGTTTCATCTAGTGTTAGTAATGTTCTCATTATTTTGTCCACTTCCATGTCTTCGGGGAGTGCTCGAGTTAGCCCCTAGTGTTAGTAATGTTCTCATTATTTTGTCCACTTCCATGTCTTCGTGGAGTGCTCGAGTTTGCCCCTAGTGTTAGTAATGTACTCATTATTTTGTCAACTTCCATGTCTTCGTGGTGTGCTAGAGTTTGCCCCTAGTATTAGTAATGTTCTCATTATTTTGTCCACTTCCATGTCTTCGTGGAGTGCTCGAGTTTGCCCCTAGTGTTAGTAATGTACTCGTTATTTTGTCCACTTCCATGTCTTCGTGGAGTGCTCGAGTTTGCCCCTAGTGTTAGTAATGGTCTCATTATTTAGTCCACTTCCATGTCTTCGTGGAGTGCTCGAGTTTGTCCCTAGAGTTAGTAATGTTCTCATTATTTTGTCCACTTCCATGTCTTCGTGGAGTGCTCGAGTTTGCCCATAGTGTTAGTAATGTTCCCATTATTTTGTCCACTTCCATGTCTTCGTGGAGTGCTCGAGTTTGCCCCTAGTGTTAGTAATGTTCTCATTATTTTGTCCACTTCCATGTCTTCATGGAGTGCTCGAGTTTGCCCGTAGTGTTAGTAATTTTCTCATTATTTTGTCCACTTCCATGTCTTCGTGGAGTGCTCGAGTTTGCCCCTAGTTTTAGTAATGTTCTCATTATTTTGTTCACTTCCATGTCTTCGTGGAGTGCTCGAGTTGGCTCCTAGTGTTAGTAATGTTCCCATTATTTTGTCCACTTCCATGTCTTCGTGGAGTGCTCGAGTTTGCCCCTACTGTTAGTAATGTTCTCATTATTTTGTCCACTTCCATGTCTTCGTGGAGTGCTCGAGTTTGCCCCTAGTGTTAGTAATGTTCTCATTATTTTGTCCACTACCATGTCTTCGTGGAGTGCACGAGTTTGCCCTAGTGTTCGTAATGTTCTCATTATTTTGTCCACTTCCATGTCTTCGTGGAGTGCTCGAGCTTGCCCCAAGTGTTAGTAATGTTCTCATTATTTTGTCCACTTCCATGTCTTCGTGGAGTGCTCGAGTTTGCCCCTAGTGTTAGTAATGTTCCCATTATTTTGTCCACTTTCATGTCTTCGTGGAGTGCTCGAGTTTGCCCCTAGTGTTAGTAATGTTCTCATTATTTTGTCCACTTCCATGTCTTCATGGAGTGCTCGAGTTTGCCCGTAGTGTTAGTAATGTTCTCATTATTTTTTCCACTTCCATGTCTTCGTGGAGTGATCGAATTGGCCCCTAGTGTTAGTAATGTTCTCATTATTTTGTCCACTTCCATGTCTTCGTGGAGTACTCGAATTTGCCCCTAGTGTTAGTAATGTTCTCATTAATTTGTCCACTTCCATGTCTTCGTGGAGTGCTTGAGTTGGCCCCTAGTGTTAGTAATGTTCTCATTATTCTATCCACTTCCATGTCTTTGTGGAGTGCTCGTGTTTGACCCTAGTGTTCGTAATGTTCTCATTATTTTTCCCACTTCCATGTCTTCGTGGAGTGCTCGAGTTTGCCCCTAGTGTTAGTAATGTTCTCATTATTTTGCTCACTTCCATGTCTTCGTGGAGTGCTCGAGTTGGCCCCTAGTGTTAGTAATGTTCTCATTATTTTGGTCACTTCCATGTCTTCGTGGAGTACTCGAGTTTGCCCCTAGTGTTAGTAATGTTCTCATTATTTTGTCCACTTCCATTTCTTCGTGGAGTGCTTGAGTTGGCCCCTAGTGTTAGCAATGTTCTCATTATTTTATCCACTTCCATGTCTTCGTGGAGTGCTCGAGTTTGCCCCTAGTGTTAGTAATGTTCTCATTATTTTGTCCACTTCCATGTCTTCGTGGAGTGCTCGTGTTTGACCCTAGTGTTAGTAATGTTCTCATTATTTTGTCCACTGCCATGTCTTCGTGGAGTGCTCGAATTTGCCCCTAGTGATAGTAATGTTCTCATTATTTTGTCCACTTCCATGTCTTCGTGGAGTGCTCGAGTTTCCCCCTAGTGTTAGTAATGTTCTCATCATTTTGTCTACTTCCATGTCTTCGTGGAGTGCTCGAGTTTGCCCCTAGTGTTAGTAGTGTTCTTATTATTTTGTCCACTTCCATGTCTTCGTGGAGTGCTCGAGTTTGCCCCTAGTGTTAGTAATGTTCTCATTATTTTGTCTACTTCCATGTCTTCGTGGATTGCTCGAGTTTGCCCCTAGTGTTAGTAATGTTCTCATTATTTTGTCCACTTCCATGTCTTCTTGGAGTGCTCGAGGTTGCCCCTAGTGTTAATAATGTTCTCATTATTTTGTGCACTGCCATGTCTTCGTGGAGTGCTCGAGTTTGCCCCTAGTGTTAGTAATGTTCTCATTATTTTGTCCACTTCCATATCTTCGTGGAGTGCTCGAGTTTGTCTCTAGTGTTAGTAATGTTCTCATTATTTTGTCCACCTCCATGTCTTCGAGGAGTGTTCGAGTTTGCCCCTAGTGTTAGTAATGTTCTTATTATTTTTTCCACTTCCATGTCTTCGTGGAGTGCTCGAGTTTGTCTCTAGTGTTAGTAATGTACTCATTATTTTGTCCATATCCATGTCTTCGTGGAGTGCTCGAGTTTGTCTCTAGTGTTAGTAATGTTCTCATTATTTTGTCCACTTCCATGTCTTCGTGGTTTGCTCGAGTTTCCCCCTAGTGTTAGTAATGTTCTCATTATTTTTCCCACTTCCATATCTTAGTGGAGTGCTCGAGTTTGTCTCTAGTGTTAGTAATGTACTCATTATTTTGTCCATATCCATGTCTTCGTGGAGTGCTCTAGTTTGCCCCTAGTGTTAGTAATGTTCTCATTATTTTGTCCACTTCCATGTCTTCGTGGAGTGCTCGAGTTTGTCTCTAGTGTTAGTAATGTTCTCATTATTTTGTCCACTTCCATGTCTTCGTGTAGTGCTCGAGTTTGTCTCTAGTGTTAGTAATGTTCTCATTATTTTTCCCACTTCCATATCTTAGTGGAGTGCTCGAGTTTGTCCCTAGCGTTAGTAATGTTCTCATTATTTTGTCCACTTCAATGTCTTCGTGGAGTGCTGGAGTTTGCCACTAGTGTTAGAAATGTTCTCATTATTTTGTCCACTTCCATGTCTTCGTGGAGTGCTCGAGTTTGTCCCTGGCGTGAGTAATGTTCTCATTATTTTGTTCACTTCCATGTCTTCGTGGAGTGCTCTTGTTGGCCCCTGGTGTTAGTAATGTTCTCATTATTTTTCTCATTTCCATGTCTTCGTGGAAGCTCGAGATGGCCCCTATTGTTAGTAATGTTCTCATTATTTTGGTCACTTCTATGTCTTCGTGGAGTGCTCGAGTTGGCCCCTAGTGTTAGTAATGTTCTCATTATTTTTTTCACTTCCATGTCTTCGTGGAGTGCTCGAGTTGGCTCCTAATGTTAGTAATGTTATCATTATTTTGTTCACTTCCATGTCTTCGTGGAGTGCTCGAGTTGGCTCCTAGTTTTAGTAATGTTTTCATTATTTTGTCCACTTCCATGTCTTCGTGGAGTGCTCGAGTTGGCCCCTATTGTTAGTAATGTTCTCATTATTTTGTTCACTTCCATGTCTTCGTGGAGTGCTCGAGTTGGCTCCTAGTGTTAGTAATGTTCTCATTATTTTTTTCACTTCCATGTCTTCGTGGAGTGCTCGAATTGGCCCCTATTGTTAGTAATGTTCTCATTATTTTGTTCACTTCCATGTCTTCGTGAAGTGCTCGAGTTGGCCCCTAGTGTTAGTAATGTTCTCATTATTTTTCCACTTCCATGTCTTCGTGGAGTGCTCGAGTTGGCCCCTAGTGTTAGTAATGTTCTCATTATTTTGTTCACTTCCATGTCTTCGTGGAGTGCTCGAGTTTGCCCCTAGTGTTAGTAATGTTCTCATTATTTTGTCCACTTCCGTGTCTTCGTGGAGTGCTCGAGTTTGCCCCTAGTGTTAATAATGTACTCATTATTTTGTCAACTTCCATGTCTTCGTGGTGTGCTCTAGTTTGCCCCTAGTGTTAGCAATGTTCTCATTATTTTGTACACTTCCATGTCTTCGTGGAGTGCTCGAGTTTGCCCCTAGTGTTAGTAATGTTCTCATTATTTTGTTCACTTCCATGTCTTCGTGGAGTACTCGAGTTGGCCCCTAGTGTTAGTAATGTTCTCGTTATTTTATCCACTTCCATGTCTTCGTGGAGTGCTCGAGTTTGCCCCTAGTGTTAGTAATGTTCTCATTATTTTGTCCACTTCCATGTCTTCGTGGAGTGGTCGAGTTTACCCCTAGTGTTAGTAATGTATTCATTATTTTGTCCACTTCCATGTCTTCGTGGAGTGCTCGAGTTTGCCCCTAGTGTTAGTAATGGTCTCATTATTTTGTCCACTTCCATGTCTTCGTGGAGTGCTCGAGTTTGTCCCTAGAGTTAGTAATGTTCTCATTATTTTGTCCACTTCCATGTCTTCGTGGAGTGCTCGAGTTTCATCTAGTGTTAGTAATGTTCTCATTATTTTGTCCACTTCCATGTCTTCGGGGAGTGCTCGAGTTAGCCCCTAGTGTTAGTAATGTTCTCATTATTTTGTCCACTTCCATGTCTTCGTGGAGTGCTCGAGTTTGCCCCTAGTGTTAGTAATGTACTCATTATTTTGTCAACTTCCATGTCTTCGTGGTGTGCTAGAGTTTGCCCCTAGTATTAGTAATGTTCTCATTATTTTGTCCACTTCCATGTCTTCGTGGAGTGCTCGAGTTTGCCCCTAGTGTTAGTAATGTACTCGTTATTTTGTCCACTTCCATGTCTTCGTGGAGTGCTCGAGTTTGCCCCTAGTGTTAGTAATGGTCTCATTATTTAGTCCACTTCCATGTCTTCGTGGAGTGCTCGAGTTTGTCCCTAGAGTTAGTAATGTTCTCATTATTTTGTCCACTTCCATGTCTTCGTGGAGTGCTCGAGTTTGCCCATAGTGTTAGTAATGTTCCCATTATTTTGTCCACTTCCATGTCTTCGTGGAGTGCTCGAGTTTGCCCCTAGTGTTAGTAATGTTCTCATTATTTTGTCCACTTCCATGTCTTCATGGAGTGCTCGAGTTTGCCCGTAGTGTTAGTAATTTTCTCATTATTTTGTCCACTTCCATGTCTTCGTGGAGTGCTCGAGTTTGCCCCTAGTTTTAGTAATGTTCTCATTATTTTGTTCACTTCCATGTCTTCGTGGAGTGCTCGAGTTGGCTCCTAGTGTTAGTAATGTTCCCATTATTTTGTCCACTTCCATGTCTTCGTGGAGTGCTCGAGTTTGCCCCTACTGTTAGTAATGTTCTCATTATTTTGTCCACTTCCATGTCTTCGTGGAGTGCTCGAGTTTGCCCCTAGTGTTAGTAATGTTCTCATTATTTTGTCCACTACCATGTCTTCGTGGAGTGCACGAGTTTGCCCTAGTGTTAGTAATGTTCTCATTATTTTGTCCACTTCCATGTCTTCGTGGAGTGCTCGAGCTTGCCCCAAGTGTTAGTAATGTTCTCATTATTTTGTCCACTTCCATGTCTTCGTGGAGTGCTCGAGTTTGCCCCTAGTGTTAGTAATGTTCCCATTATTTTGTCCACTTTCATGTCTTCGTGGAGTGCTCGAGTTTGCCCCTAGTGTTAGTAATGTTCTCATTATTTTGTCCACTTCCATGTCTTCATGGAGTGCTCGAGTTTGCCCGTAGTGTTAGTAATGTTCTCATTATTTTTTCCACTTCCATGTCTTCGTGGAGTGATCGAATTGGCCCCTAGTGTTAGTAATGTTCTCATTATTTTGTCCACTTCCATGTCTTCGTGGAGTACTCGAATTTGCCCCTAGTGTTAGTAATGTTCTCATTAATTTGTCCACTTCCATGTCTTCGTGGAGTGCTTGAGTTGGCCCCTAGTGTTAGTAATGTTCTCATTATTCTATCCACTTCCATGTCTTTGTGGAGTGCTCGTGTTTGACCCTAGTGTTAGTAATGTTCTCATTATTTTTCCCACTTCCATGTCTTCGTGGAGTGCTCGAGTTTGCCCCTAGTGTTAGTAATGTTCTCATTATTTTGCTCACTTCCATGTCTTCGTGGAGTGCTCGAGTTGGCCCCTAGTGTTAGTAATGTTCTCATTATTTTGGTCACTTCCATGTCTTCGTGGAGTACTCGAGTTTGCCCCTAGTGTTAGTAATGTTCTCATTATTTTGTCCACTTCCATTTCTTCGTGGAGTGCTCGAGTTGGCCCCTAGTGTTAGCAATGTTCTCATTATTTTATCCACTTCCATGTCTTCGTGGAGTGCTCGAGTTTGCCCCTAGTGTTAGTAATGTTCTCATTATTTTGTCCACTTCCATGTCTTCGTGGAGTGCTCGTGTTTGACCCTAGTGTTAGTAATGTTCTCATTATTTTGTCCACTGCCATGTCTTCGTGGAGTGCTCGAATTTGCCCCTAGTGATAGTAATGTTCTCATTATTTTTTCCACTTCCATGTCTTCGTGGAGTGCTCGAGTTTCCCCCTAGTGTTAGTAATGTTCTCATCATTTTGTCTACTTCCATGTCTTCGTGGAGTGCTCGAGTTTGCCCCTAGTGTTAGTAGTGTTCTTATTATTTTGTCCACTTCCATGTCTTCGTGGAGTGCTCGAGTTTGCCCCTAGTGTTAGTAATGTTCTCATTATTTTGTCTACTTCCATGTCTTCGTGGATTGCTCGAGTTTGCCCCTAGTGTTAGTAATGTTCTCATTATTTTGTCCACTTCCATGTCTTCTTGGAGTGCTCGAGGTTGCCCCTAGTGTTAATAATGTTCTCATTATTTTGTGCACTGCCATGTCTTCGTGGAGTGCTCGAGTTTGCCCCTAGTGTTAGTAATGTTCTCATTATTTTGTCCACTTCCATATCTTCGTGGAGTGCTCGAGTTTGTCTCTAGTGTTAGTAATGTTCTCATTATTTTGTCCACCTCCATGTCTTCGAGGAGTGTTCGAGTTTGCCCCTAGTGTTAGTAATGTTCTTATTATTTTTTCCACTTCCATGTCTTCGTGGAGTGCTCGAGTTTGTCTCTAGTGTTAGTAATGTACTCATTATTTTGTCCATATCCATGTCTTCGTGGAGTGCTCGAGTTTGTCTCTAGTGTTAGTAATGTTCTCATTATTTTGTCCACTTCCATGTCTTCGTGGTTTGCTCGAGTTTCCCCCTAGTGTTAGTAATGTTCTCATTATTTTTCCCACTTCCATATCTTAGTGGAGTGCTCGAGTTTGTCTCTAGTGTTAGTAATGTACTCATTATTTTGTCCATATCCATGTCTTCGTGGAGTGCTCTAGTTTGCCCCTAGTGTTAGTAATGTTCTCATTATTTTGTCCACTTCCATGTCTTCGTGGAGTGCTCGAGTTTGTCTCTAGTGTTAGTAATGTTCTCATTATTTTGTCCACTTCCATGTCTTCGTGTAGTGCTCGAGTTTGTCTCTAGTGTTAGTAATGTTCTCATTATTTTTCCCACTTCCATATCTTAGTGGAGTGCTCGAGTTTGTCCCTAGCGTTAGTAATGTTCTCATTATTTTGTCCACTTCAATGTCTTCGTGGAGTGCTCGAGTTTGCCACTAGTGTTAGAAATGTTCTCATTATTTTGTCCACTTCCATGTCTTCGTGGAGTGCTCGAGTTTGTCCCTGGCGTGAGTAATGTTCTCATTATTTTGTTCACTTCCATGTCTTCGTGGAGTGCTCTTGTTGGCCCCTGGTGTTAGTAATGTTCTCATTATTTTTCTCATTTCCATGTCTTCGTGGAAGCTCGAGATGGCCCCTATTGTTAGTAATGTTCTCATTATTTTGGTCACTTCTATGTCTTCGTGGAGTGCTCGAGTTGGCCCCTAGTGTTAGTAATGTTCTCATTATTTTTTTCACTTCCATGTCTTCGTGGAGTGCTCGAGTTGGCTCCTAATGTTAGTAATGTTATCATTATTTTGTTCACTTCCATGTCTTCGTGGAGTGCTCGAGTTGGCTCCTAGTGTTAGTAATGTTTTCATTATTTTGTCCACTTCCATGTCTTCGTGGAGTGCTCGAGTTGGCCCCTATTGTTAGTAATGTTCTCATTATTTTGTTCACTTCCATGTCTTCGTGGAGTGCTCGAGTTGGCTCCTAGTGTTAGTAATGTTCTCATTATTTTTTTCACTTCCATGTCTTCGTGGAGTGCTCGAATTGGCCCCTATTGTTAGTAATGTTCTCATTATTTTGTTCACTTCCATGTCTTCGTGAAGTGCTCGAGTTGGCCCCTAGTGTTAGTAATGTTCTCATTATTTTTCCACTTCCATGTCTTCGTGGAGTGCTCGAGTTGGCCCCTAGTGTTAGTAATGTTCTCATTATTTTGTTCACTTCCATGTCTTCGTGGAGTGCTCGAGTTTGCCCCTAGTGTTAGTAATGTTCTCATTATTTTGTCCACTTCCGTGTCTTCGTGGAGTGCTCGAGTTTGCCCCTAGTGTTAATAATGTACTCATTATTTTGTCAACTTCCATGTCTTCGTGGTGTGCTCTAGTTTGCCCCTAGTGTTAGCAATGTTCTCATTATTTTGTACACTTCCATGTCTTCGTGGAGTGCTCGAGTTTGCCCCTAGTGTTAGTAATGTTCTCATTATTTTGTTCACTTCCATGTCTTCGTGGAGTACTCGAGTTGGCCCCTAGTGTTAGTAATGTTCTCGTTATTTTATCCACTTCCATGTCTTCGTGGAGTGCTCGAGTTTGCCCCTAGTGTTAGTAATGTTCTCATTATTTTGTCCACTTCCATGTCTTCGTGGAGTGGTCGAGTTTACCCCTAGTGTTAGTAATGTATTCATTATTTTGTCCACTTCCATGTCTTCGTGGAGTGCTCGAGTTTGCCCCTAGTGTTAGTAATGGTCTCATTATTTTGTCCACTTCCATGTCTTCGTGGAGTGCTCGAGTTTGTCCCTAGAGTTAGTAATGTTCTCATTATTTTGTCCACTTCCATGTCATCGTGGAGTGCTCGAGTTTGCCCCTAGTGTTAGTAATGTTCTTATTATTTTGTCCACTTCCATGTCTTCGTGGAGTGCTCGAGTTTGCCCCTAGTGTTAGTAATGTTCTCATTATTTTGTCCACTTCCATGTCTTCGTAGAGTGCTCGAGTTGGCCCCTAGTGTTAGTAATGTTCTCATCATTTTGTCCACTTCCATGTCTTCGTGGAGTGCTCGAGTTTGACCCTAGTGTTAGTAATGTACTCATTATTTTGTCAACTTCCATGTCTTCATGGTGTGCTAGAGTTTGCCCCTAGTGTAAGTAATGTTCTCATTATTTTGTCCACTTCCATGTCTTCGTGGAGTGCTCGAGTTTGCCTCTAGTGTTAGTAATGTTCTCATTATTTTGTTCACTTCCATGTCTTCGTGGAGTGCTCGAATTTGCCCCTAGTGTTAGTAATGTTCTCATTATTTTGTTCACTTCCATGTGTTCGTGGAGTGCTCGAGTTTGCCCCTAGTGTTAGTAATGTTCTCATTATTTTGTCCACTTCCATGTCTTCGTGGAGTGCCCGAGATGGTCCCTAGCGTTAGTAATGTTCTCATTATTTTGTTCACTTCCATGTCTTCGTGGAGTTCTCGAGTTGGCCCCTAGTGTTAGTAATGTTCTCATTATTTTTTTCACTTCCATGTCTTCGTTGAGTGCTCGAGTTGGCCCCTAGTGTTAGTAATGTTCTCATTATTTTGTTCACTTCCATGTCTTCGTGGAGTGCTCGGGTTTGCCCCTAGTGTTAGTAATGTTCTCATTATTTTGTCCACTTCCATGTCTTCGTGGAGTGCTCGAGTTTGCCTCTAGTGTTAGTAATGTTCTCATTATTTTGTTCACTTCCATGTCTTCGTGGAGTGCTCGAGTTTGCCCCTAGTGTTAGTAATGTTCTCATTATTTTGTTCACTTCCATGTGTTCGTGGAGTGCTCGAGTTTGCACCTAGTGTTAGTAATGTTCTCATTATTTTTTCCACTTCCATGTCTTCGTGGAGTGCTCGAGATGGTCCCTAGTGTTAGTAATGTTCTCATTATTTTGTCCACTTCCATGTCTTCGTGGAGTGCTTGAGTTGGCCCCTAGTGTTAGTAATGTTCTCATTATTTTGTCCACTTCCATGTCTTCGTGGAGTGCTCGAGTTGACCCCTATTGTTAGTAATGTTCTCATTATTTTGTTCACTTCCATGTCTTCGTGGAGTGCTCGGGTTTGCCCCTAGTGTTAGTAATGTTCTCATTATTTTGTCCACTTCCATGTCTTCGTGGAGTGCTCGAGTTTGCCCCTAGTGTTAGTAATGTTCTCATTATTTTGTCCACTTCCATGTCTTAGTGGAGTGTTCGGGTTTGCCCCTAGTGTTAGTAATGTTCTCATTATTTTGTCCACTTCCATGTCTTCGTGGAGTGTTCGAGTTGGCCCCAAGTGTTAGTGATGTTTTCATTAGTTTGTTCACTTCCATGTCTTCGTGGAGTGCCCGAATTGGCCCCTATTGTTAGTAATGTTCTCATTATTTTGTTCACTTCCATGTCTTCGTGAAGTGCTCGAGTTGGCCCCTAGTGTTAGTAATGTTATCATTATTTTTTTCACTTCCATGTCTTCGTGGAGTGTTCGAGTTGGCCCCTAGTGTTAGTAATGTTCTCATTATTTTGTTCACTTCCATGTCTTCGTGGAGTGCTCGAGTTTGCCCCTAGTGTTAGTAATGTTCTCATTATTTTGTCCACTTCCATGTCTTCGTGGAGTGCTCGAGTTTGCCCCTAGTGTTAGTAATGTTCTTATTATTTTGTCCATTTCCATGTCTTCGTGGAGTGCTCGAGTTGGCCCCTAGTGTTAGTAATGTTCTCATTATTTGTCCACTTCCATGTCTTCGTGGAGTGCTCGAGTTTGCCCCTGGTGTTAGTAATGTTCTCATTATTTTTCTCATTTCCATGTCTTCGTGGAAGCTCGAGATGGCCCCTATTGTTAGTAATGTTCTCATTATTTTGGTCACTTCTATGTCTTCGTGGAGTGCTCGAGTTGGCCCCTAGTGTTAGTAATGTTCTCATTATTTTTTTCACTTCCATGTCTTCGTGGAGTGCTCGAGTTGGCTCCTAATGTTAGTAATGTTATCATTATTTTGTTCACTTCCATGTCTTCGTGGAGTGCTCGAGTTGGCTCCTAGTGTTAGTAATGTTTTCATTATTTTGTCCACTTCCATGTCTTCGTGGAGTGCTCGAGTTGGCCCCTATTGTTAGTAATGTTCTCATTATTTTGTTCACTTCCATGTCTTCGTGGAGTGCTCGAGTTGGCTCCTAGTGTTTGTAATGTTCTCATTATTTTTTTCACTTCCATGTCTTCGTGGAGTGCTCGAATTGGCCCCTATTGTTAGTAATGTTCTCATTATTTTGTTCACTTCCATGTCTTCGTGAAGTGCTCGAGTTGGCCCCTAGTGTTAGTAATGTTCTCATTATTTTTCCACTTCCATGTCTTCGTGGAGTGCTCGAGTTGGCCCCTAGTGTTAGTAATGTTCTCATTATTTTGTTCACTTCCATGTCTTCGTGGAGTGCTCGAGTTTGCCCCTAGTGTTAGTAATGTTCTCATTATTTTGTCCACTTCCGTGTCTTCGTGGAGTGCTCGAGTTTGCCCCTAGTGTTAATAATGTACTCATTATTTTGTCAACTTCCATGTCTTCGTGGTGTGCTCTAGTTTGCCCCTAGTGTTAGCAATGTTCTCATTATTTTGTACACTTCCATGTCTTCGTGGAGTGCTCGAGTTTGCCCCTAGTGTTAGTAATGTTCTCATTATTTTGTTCACTTCCATGTCTTCGTGGAGTACTCGAGTTGGCCCCTAGTGTTAGTAATGTTCTCGTTATTTTATCCACTTCCATGTCTTCGTGGAGTGCTCGAGTTTGCCCCTAGTGTTAGTAATGTTCTCATTATTTTGTCCACTTCCATGTCTTCGTGGAGTGGTCGAGTTTACCCCTAGTGTTAGTAATGTATTCATTATTTTGTCCACTTCCATGTCTTCGTGGAGTGCTCGAGTTTGCCCCTAGTGTTAGTAATGGTCTCATTATTTTGTCCACTTCCATGTCTTCGTGGAGTGCTCGAGTTTGTCCCTAGAGTTAGTAATGTTCTCATTATTTTGTCCACTTCCATGTCATCGTGGAGTGCTCGAGTTTGCCCCTAGTGTTAGTAATGTTCTTATTATTTTGTCCACTTCCATGTCTTCGTGGAGTGCTCGAGTTTGCCCCTAGTGTTAGTAATGTTCTCATTATTTTGTCCACTTCCATGTCTTCGTAGAGTGCTCGAGTTGGCCCCTAGTGTTAGTAATGTTCTCATCATTTTGTCCACTTCCATGTCTTCGTGGAGTGCTCGAGTTTGACCCTAGTGTTAGTAATGTACTCATTATTTTGTCAACTTCCATGTCTTCATGGTGTGCTAGAGTTTGCCCCTAGTGTAAGTAATGTTCTCATTATTTTGTCCACTTCCATGTCTTCGTGGAGTGCTCGAGTTTGCCTCTAGTGTTAGTAATGTTCTCATTATTTTGTTCACTTCCATGTCTTCGTGGAGTGCTCGAGTTTGCCCCTAGTGTTAGTAATGTTCTCATTATTTTGTTCACTTCCATGTGTTCGTGGAGTGCTCGAGTTTGCCCCTAGTGTTAGTAATGTTCTCATTATTTTGTCCACTTCCATGTCTTCGTGGAGTGCCCGAGATGGTCCCTAGCGTTAGTAATGTTCTCATTATTTTGTTCACTTCCATGTCTTCGTGGAGTTCTCGAGTTGGCCCCTAGTGTTAGTAATGTTCTCATTATTTTTTTCACTTCCATGTCTTCGTTGAGTGCTCGATTTGGCCCCTATTGTTAGTAATGTTCTCATTATTTTGTTCACTTCCATGTCTTCGTGGAGTGCTCGGGTTTGCCCCTAGTGTTAGTAATGTTCTCATTATTTTGTCCACTTCCATGTCTTCGTGGAGTGCTCGAGTTTGCCTCTAGTGTTAGTAATGTTCTCATTATTTTGTTCACTTCCATGTCTTCGTGGAGTGCTCGAGTTTTCCCCTAGTGTTAGTAATGTTCTCATTATTTTGTTCACTTCCATGTGTTCGTGGAGTGCTCGAGTTTGCCCCTAGTGTTAGTAATGTTCTCATTATTTTTTCCACTTCCATGTCTTCGTGGAGTGCTCGAGATGGTCCCTAGTGTTAGTAATGTTCTCATTATTTTGTCCACTTCCATGTCTTCGTGGAGTGCTTGAGTTGGCCCCTAGTGTTAGTAATGTTCTCATTATTTTGTCCACTTCCATGTCTTCGTGGAGTGCTCGAGTTGACCCCTATTGTTAGTAATGTTCTCATTATTTTGTTCACTTCCATGTCTTCGTGGAGTGCTCGGGTTTGCCCCTAGTGTTAGTAATGTTCTCATTATTTTGTCCACTTCCATGTCTTCGTGGAGTGCTCGAGTTTGCCCCTAGTGTTAGTAATGTTCTCATTATTTTGTCCACTTCCATGTCTTAGTGGAGTGTTCGGGTTTGCCCCTAGTGTTAGTAATGTTCTCATTATTTTGTCCACTTCCATGTCTTCGTGGAGTGTTCGAGTTGGCCCCAAGTGTTAGTGATGTTTTCATTAGTTTGTTCACTTCCATGTCTTCGTGGAGTGCCCGAATTGGCTCCTATTGTTAGTAATGTTCTCATTATTTTGTTCACTTCCATGTCTTCGTGAAGTGCTCGAGTTGGCCCCTAGTGTTAGTAATGTTATCATTATTTTTTTCACTTCCATGTCTTCGTGGAGTGCTCGAGTTGGCCCCTAGTGTTAGTAATGTTCTCATTATTTTGTTCACTTCCATGTCTTCGTGGAGTGCTCGAGTTTGCCCCTAGTGTTAGTAATGTTCTCATTATTTTGTCCACTTCCATGTCTTCGTGGAGTGCTCGAGTTTGCCCCTAGTGTTAGTAATGTTCTTATTATTTTGTCCATTTCCATGTCTTCGTGGAGTGCTCGAGTTAGCCCCTAGTGTTAGTAATGTTCTCATTATTTGTCCACTTCCATGTCTTCGTGGAGTGCTCGAGTTTGCCCCTAGTGTAAGTAATGTTCTCATTATTTTGTCCACTTCCGTGTCTTCGTGGAGTGCTCGAGTTTGCCCCTAGTGTTAATAATGTACTCATTATTTTGTCAACTTCCATGTCTTCGTGGTGTGCTCTAGTTTGCCCCTAGTGTTAGCAATGTTCTCATTATTTTGTCCACTTCCATGTCTTCGTGGTGTGCTAGAGTTTGCCCCCAGTGTTAGTAATGTTCTCATTATTTTGTCCACTTCCATGTCTTCGTGGAGTGGTCGAGTTTACCCCTAGTGTTAGTAATGTACTCATTATTTTGTCCACTTCCATGTCTTCGTGGAGTGCTCGAGTTTGCCCCTAGTGTTAGTAATGGTCTCATTATTTTGTCCACTTCCATGTCTTCGTGGAGTGCTCGAGTTTGTCCCTAGAGTTAGTAATGTTCTCATTATTTTGTCCACTTCCATGTCTTCCTTGAGTGCTCGAGTTTGCCCCTAGTGTTAGTAATGTTCTCATTATTTTGTCCACTTCCATGTCTTCGTGGAGTGCTCGAGTTGGCCCCTAGTGTTAGTAATGTTCTCATCATTTTGTCCACTTCCATGTCTTCGTGGAGTGCTCGAGTTTGCCCCTAGTGTTAGTAATGTACTCATTATTTTGTCAACTTCCATGTCTTCATGGTGAGCTAGAGTTTGCCCCTAGTGTAAGTAATGTTCTCATTATTTTGTCCACTTCCATGTCTTCGTGGAGTGCTCGAGTTTGCCTCTAGTGTTAGTAATGTTCTCATTATTTTGTTCACTTCCATGTCTTCGTGGAGTGCTCGAGTTTGCCCCTAGTGTTAGTAATGTACTCATTATTTTGTCAACTTCCATGTCTTCATGGTGTGCTAGAGTTTGCCCCTAGTGTAAGTAATGTTCTCATTATTTTGTCCACTTCCATGTCTTCGTGGAGTGCTCGAGTTTGCCTCTAGTGTTAGTAATGTTCTCATTATTTTGTTCACTTCCATGTCTTCGTGGAGTGCTCGAGTTTGCCCCTAGTGTTAGTAATGTTCTCATTATTTTGTCCACTTCCATGTCTTCGTGGAGTGCCCGAGATGGTCCCTAGCGTTAGTAATGTTCTCATTATTTTGTTCACTTCCATGTCTTCGTGGAGTTCTCGAGTTGGCCCTTAGTGTTAGTAATGTTCTCATTATTTTTTTCACTTCCATGTCTTCGTGGAGTGCTCGAGTTGGCCCCTATTGTTAGTAATGTTCTCATTATTTTGTTCACTTCCATGTCTTCGTGGAGTGCTCGGGTTTGCCCCTAGTGTTAGTAATGTTCTCATTATTTTGTCCACTTCCATGTCTTCGTGGAGTGCTCGAGTTTGCCTCTAGTGTTAGTAATGTTCTCATTATTTTGTTCACTTCCATGTCTTCGTGGAGTGCTCGAGTTTGCCCCTAGTGTTAGTAATGTTCTCATTATTTTGTTCACTTCCATGTGTTCGTGGAGTGCTCGAGTTGGCCCCTATTGTTAGTAATGTTCTCATTATTTTGTTCACTTCCATGTCTTCGTGGAGTGCTCGGGTTTGCCCCTAGTGTTAGTAATGTTCTCATTATTTTGTCCACTTCCATGTCTTCGTGGAGTGCTCGAGTTTGCCTCTAGTGTTAGTAATGTTCTCATTATTTTGTCCACTTCCATGTCTTCGTGGAGTGCTCGAGTTTGCCCCTAGTGTTAGTAATGTTCTCATTATTTTGTTCACTTCCATGTGTTCGTGGAGTGCTCGAGTTTGCCCCTAGTGTTAGTAATGTTCTCATTATTTTGTCCACTTCCATGTCTTCGTGGAGTGCTCGAGATGGTCCCTAGTGTTAGTAATGTTCTCATTATTTTGTCCACTTCCATGTCTTCGTGGAGTGCTTGAGTTGGCCCCTAGTGTTAGTAATGTTCTCATTATTTTGTCCACTTCCATGTCTTCGTGGAGTGCTCAAGTTGACCCCTATTGTTAGTAATGTTCTCATTATTTTGTTCACTTCCATGTCTTCGTGGAGTGCTCGGGTTTGCCTCTAGTGTTAGTAATGTTCTCATTATTTTGTCCACTTCCATGTCTTCGTGGAGTGCTCGAGTTTGCCCCTAGTGTTAGTAATGTTCTCATTATTTTGTCCACTTCCATGTCTTAGTGGAGTGTTCGGGTTTTCCCCTAGTGTTAGTAATGTTCTCATTATTTTGTCCACTTCCATGTCTTCGTGGAGTGTTCGAGTTGGCCCCAAGTGTTAGTGATGTTCTCATTAGTTTGTTCACTTCCATGTCTTGGTGGAGTGCTCGATTTTGCCCCTAGTGTTAGTAATGTTCTCATTATTTTGTCCACTTCCATGTCTTCGTGGAGTGCTCCAGCTTGCCCCTAGTGTTAGTAATGTTCTCATTATTTTGTCCACTTCCATGTCTTCGTGGAGTGCTCGAGTTTGCCCCTAGTGTTAGTAATGTACTCATTATTTTGTCAACTTCCATGTCTTCGTTGTGTGCTCTAGTTTGCCCCTAGTGTTAGCAATGTTCTCATTATTTTGTCCACTTCCATGTCTTCGTGGAGTGCTCGAGTTTGCCCCTAGTGTTAGTAATGTTCTCATTATTTTGTTCACTTCCATGTCTTCGTGGAGTACTCGAGTTGGCCCCTAGTGTTAGTAATGTTCTCGTTATTTTATCCACTTCCATGTTTTCGTGGAGTGCTCGAGTTTGTCCCTAGTGTTAGTAATGTACTCATTATTTTGTCAACTTCCATGTCTTCGTGGTGTGCTAGAGTTTGCCCCCAGTGTTAGTAATGTTCTCATTATTTTGTCCACTTCCATGTCTTCGTGGAGTGCTCGAGTTTACCCCTAGTGTTAGTAATGTACTCATTATTTTGTCCACTTCCATGTCTTCGTGGAGTGCTCGAGTTTGCCCCTAGTGTTAGTAATGGTCTCATTATTTTGTCCACTTCCATGTCTTCGTGGAGTGCTCGAGTTTTCCCTAGAGTTAGTAATGTTCTCATTATTTTGTCCACTTCCATGTCTTCGTGGAGTGCTCGAGTTTGCCCCTAGTGTTAGTAATGTTCTCATTATTTTGTCCACTTCCCTGTCTTCGTGGAGTGCTCGAGTTTGCCCCTAGAGTAAGTAATGTTCTCATTATTTTGTCCACTTCCATGTCTTCGTGGAGTGCTCGAGTTGGCCCCTAGTGTTAGTAATGTTCTCATCATTTTGTCCACTTCCATGTCTTCGTGGAGTGCTCGAGTTTGCCCCTAGTGTTAGTAATGTACTCATTATTTTGTCAACTTCCATGTCTTCATGGTGTGCTAGAGTTTGCCCCTAGTGTAAGTAATGTTCTCATTATTTTGTCCACTTCCATGTCTTCGTGGAGTGCTCGACTTTGCCTCTAGTGTTAGTAATGTTCTCATTATTTTGTTCACTTCCATGTCTTCGTGGAGTGCTCGAGTTTGCCCCTAGTGTTAGTAATGTTCTCATTATTTTGTTCACTTCCATGTGTTCGTGGAGTGCTCGAGTTGGCCCCTATTGTTAGTAATGTTCTCATTATTTTGTTCACTTCCATGTCTTCGTGGAGTGCTCGGGTTTGCCCCTAGTGTTAGTAATGTTCTCATTATTTTGTCCACTTCCATGTCTTCGTGGAGTGCTCGAGTTTGCCTCTAGTGTTAGTAATGTTCTCATTATTTTGTTCACTTCCATGTCTTCGTGGAGTGCTCGAGTTTGCCCCTAGTGTTAGTAATGTTCTCATTATTTTGTTCACTTCCATGTGTTCGTGGAGTGCTCGAGTTTGCCCCTAGTGTTAGTAATGTTCTCATTATTTTGTCCACTTCCATGTCTTCGTGGAGTGCTCGAGATGGTCCCTAGTGTTAGTAATGTTCTCATTATTTTGTCCACTTCCATGTCTTCGTGGAGTGCTTGAGTTGGCCCCTAGTGTTAGTAATGTTCTCATTATTTTGTCCACTTCCATGTCTTCGTGGAGTGCTCAAGTTGACCCCTATTGTTAGTAATGTTCTCATTATTTTGTTCACTTCCATGTCTTCGTGGAGTGCTCGGGTTTGCCTCTAGTGTTAGTAATGTTCTCATTATTTTGTCCACTTCCATGTCTTCGTGGAGTGCTCGAGTTTGCCCCTAGTGTTAGTAATGTTCTCATTATTTTGTCCACTTCCATGTCTTAGTGGAGTGTTCGGGTTTTCCCCTAGTGTTAGTAATGTTCTCATTATTTTGTCCACTTCCATGTCTTCGTGGAGTGTTCGAGTTGGCCCCAAGTGTTAGTGATGTTCTCATTAGTTTGTTCACTTCCATGTCTTGGTGGAGTGCTCGATTTTGCCCCTAGTGTTAGTAATGTTCTCATTATTTTGTCCACTTCCATGTCTTCGTGGAGTGCTCCAGCTTGCCCCTAGTGTTAGTAATGTTCTCATTATTTTGTCCACTTCCATGTCTTCGTGGAGTGCTCGAGTTTGCCCCTAGTGTTAGTAATGTTCTCATTATTTTGTCCACTTCCATGTCTTCGTGGAGTGCTCGAGTTTGTCCCTAGAGTTAGTAATGTTCTCATTATTTTGTCCACTTCCATGTCTTCGTGGAGTGCTCGAGTTGGCCCCTAGTGTTAGTAATGTTCTCATCATTTTGTCCACTTCCATGTCTTCGTGGAGTGCTCGAGTTTGCCCCTAGTGTTAGTAATGTTCTCATTATTTTGTTCACTTCCATGTCTTCGTGGAGTACTCGAGTTGGCCCCTAGTGTTAGTAATGTTCTCGTTATTTTATCCACTTCCATGTTTTCGTGGAGTGCTCGAGTTTGCCCCTAGTGTTAGTAATGTACTCATTATTTTGTCAACTTCCATGTCTTCGTGGTGTGCTAGAGTTTGCCCCCAGTGTTAGTAATGTTCTCATTATTTTGTCCACTTCCATGTCTTCGTGGAGTGCTCGAGTTTACCCCTAGTGTTAGTAATGTACTCATTATTTTGTCCACTTCCATGTCTTCGTGGAGTGCTCGAGTTTGCCCCTAGTGTTAGTAATGGTCTCATTATTTTGTCCACTTCCATGTCTTCGTGGAGTGCTCGAGTTTGTCCCTAGAGTTAGTAATGTTCTCATTATTTTGTCCACTTCCATGTCTTCGTGGAGTGCTCGAGTTTGCCCCTAGTGTTAGTAATGTTCTCATTATTTTGTCCACTTCCCTGTCTTCGTGGAGTGCTCGAGTTTGCCCCTAGTGTTAGTAATGTTCTCATTATTTTGTCCACTTCCATGTCTTCGTGGATTGCTCGAGTTGGCCCCTAGTGTTAGTAATGTTCTCATCATTTTGTCCACTTCCATGTCTTCGTGGAGTGCTCGAGTTTGCCCCTAGTGTTAGTAATGTACTCATTATTTTGTCAACTTCCATGTCTTCATGGTGTGCTAGAGTTTGCCCCTAGTGTAAGTAATGTTCTCATTATTTTGTCCACTTCCATGTCTTCGTGGAGTGCTCGAGTTTGCCTCTAGTGTTAGTAATGTTCTCATTATTTTGTTCACTTCCATGTCTTCGTGGAGTGCTCGAGTTTGCCCCTAGTGTTAGTAATGTTCTCATTATTTTGTTCACTTCCATGTGTTCGTGGAGTGCTCGAGTTGGCCCCTATTGTTAGTAATGTTCTCATTATTTTGTTCACTTCCATGTCTTCGTGGAGTGCTCGGGTTTGCCCCTAGTGTTAGTAATGTTCTCATTATTTTGTCCACTTCCATGTCTTCGTGGAGTGCTCGAGTTTGCCTCTAGTGTTAGTAATGTTCTCATTATTTTGTTCACTTCCATGTCTTCGTGGAGTGCTCGAGTTTGCCCCTAGTGTTAGTAATGTTCTCATTATTTTGTTCACTTCCATGTGTTCGTGGAGTGCTCGAGTTTGCCCCTAGTGTTAGTAATGTTCTCATTATTTTGTCCACTTCCATGTCTTCGTGGAGTGCTCGAGATGGTCCCTAGTGTTAGTAATGTTCTCATTATTTTGTCCACTTCCATGTCTTCGTGGAGTGCTCAAGTTGACCCCTATTGTTAGTAATTTTTCATTATTTTGTTCACTTCCATGTCTTCGTGGAGTGCTCGGGTTTGCCTCTAGTGTTAGTAATGTTCTCATTATTTTGTCCACTTCCATGTCTTCGTGGAGTGCTCGAGTTTGCCCCTAGTGTTAGTAATGTTCTCATTATTTTGTCCACTTCCATGTCTTAGTGGAGTGTTCGGGTTTTCCCCTAGTGTTAGTAATGTTCTCATTATTTTGTCCACTTCCATGTCTTCGTGGAGTGTTCGAGTTGGCCCCAAGTGTTAGTGATGTTCTCATTAGTTTGTTCACTTCCATGTCTTGGTGGAGTGCTCGATTTTGCCCCTAGTGTTAGTAATGTTCTCATTATTTTGTCCACTTCCATGTCTTCGTGGAGTGCTCCAGCTTGCCCCTAGTGTTAGTAATGTTCTCATTATTTTGTCCACTTCCATGTCTTCGTGGAGTGCTCGAGTTTGCCCCTAGTGTTAGTAATGTTCTCATTATTTTGTCCACTTCCATGTCTTAGTGGAGTGTTCGGGTTTTCCCCTAGTGTTAGTAATGTTCTCATTATTTTGTCCACTTCCATGTCTTCGTGGAGTGTTCGAGTTGGCCCCAAGTGTTAGTGATGTTCTCATTAGTTTGTTCACTTCCATGTCTTGGTGGAGTGCTCGATTTTGCCCCTAGTGTTAGTAATGTTCTCATTATTTTGTCCACTTCCATGTCTTCGTGGAGTGCTCCAGCTTGCCCCTAGTGTTAGTAATGTTCTCATTATTTTGTCCACTTCCATGTCTTCATGGAGTGCTCGAGTTTGCCCCTAGTGTTAGTAATGTACTCATTATTTTGTCAACTTCCATGTCTTCGTTGTGTGCTCTAGTTTGCCCCTAGTGTTAGCAATGTTCTCATTATTTTGTCCACTTCCATGTCTTCGTGGAGTGCTCGAGTTTGCCCCTAGTGTTAGTAATGTTCTCATTATTTTGTTCACTTCCATGTCTTCGTGGAGTACTCGAGTTGGCCCCTAGTGTTAGTAATGTTCTCGTTATTTTATCCACTTCCATGTTTTCGTGGAGTGCTCGAGTTTGCCCCTAGTGTTAGTAATGTACTCATTATTTTGTCAACTTCCATGTCTTCGTGGTGTGCTAGAGTTTGCCCCCAGTGTTAGTAATGTTCTCATTATTTTGTCCACTTCCATGTCTTCGTGGAGTGCTCGAGTTTACCCCTAGTGTTAGTAATGTACTCATTATTTTGTCCACTTCCATGTCTTCGTGGAGTGCTCGAGTTTGCCCCTAGTGTTAGTAATGGTCTCATTATTTTGTCCACTTCCATGTCTTCGTGGAGTGCTCGAGTTTGTCCCTAGAGTTAGTAATGTTCTCATTATTTTGTCCACTTCCATGTCTTCGTGGAGTGCTCGAGTTTGCCCCTAGTGTTAGTAATGTTCTCATTATTTTGTCCACTTCCATGTCTTCGTGGAGTGCTCCAGCTTGCCCCTAGTGTTAGTAATGTTCTCATTATTTTGTCCACTTCCATGTCTTCGTGGAGTGCTCGAGTTTGCCCCTAGTGTTAGTAATGTACTCATTATTTTGTCAACTTCCATGTCTTCGTTGTGTGCTCTAGTTTGCCCCTAGTGTTAGCAATGTTCTCATTATTTTGTCCACTTCCATGTCTTCGTGGAGTGCTCGAGTTTGCCCCTAGTGTTAGTAATGTTCTCGTTATTTTATCCACTTCCATGTTTTCGTGGAGTGCTCGAGTTTGCCCCTAGTGTTAGTAATGTACTCATTATTTTGTCAACTTCCATGTCTTCGTGGTGTGCTAGAGTTTGCCCCCAGTGTTAGTAATGTTCTCATTATTTTGTCCACTTCCATGTCTTCGTGGAGTGCTCGAGTTTACCCCTAGTGTTAGTAATGTACTCATTATTTTGTCCACTTCCATGTCTTCGTGGAGTGCTCGAGTTTGCCCCTAGTGTTAGTAATGGTCTCATTATTTTGTCCACTTCCATGTCTTCGTGGAGTGCTCGAGTTTGTCCCTAGAGTTAGTAATGTTCTCATTATTTTGTCCACTTCCATGTCTTCGTGGAGTGCTCGAGTTTGCCCCTAGTGTTAGTAATGTTCTCATTATTTTGTCCACTTCCCTGTCTTCGTGGAGTGCTCGAGTTTGCCCCTAGTGTAAGTAATGTTCTCATTATTTTGTCCACTTCCATGTCTTCGTGGAGTGCTCGAGTTGGCCCCTAGTGTTAGTAATGTTCTCATCATTTTGTCCACTTCCATGTCTTCGTGGAGTGCTCGAGTTTGCCCCTAGTGTTAGTAATGTACTCATTATTTTGTCAACTTCCATGTCTTCATGGTGTGCTAGAGTTTGCCCCTAGTGTAAGTAATGTTCTCATTATTTTGTCCACTTCCATGTCTTCGTGGAGTGCTCGAGTTTGCCTATAGTGTTAGTAATGTTCTCATTATTTTGTTCACTTCCATGTCTTCGTGGAGTGCTCGAGTTTGCCCCTAGTGTTAGTAATGTTCTCATTATTTTGTTCACTTCCATGTGTTCGTGGAGTGCTCGAGTTTGCCCCTAGTGTTAGTAATGTTCTCATTATTTTGTCCACTTCCATGTCTTCGTGGAGTGCTCGAGATGGTCCCTAGTGTTAGTAATGTTCTCATTATTTTGTCCACTTCCATGTCTTCGTGGAGTGCTTGAGTTGGCCCCTAGTGTTAGTAATGTTCTCATTATTTTGTCCACTTCCATGTCTTAGTGGAGTGTTCGGGTTTTCCCCTAGTGTTAGTAATGTTCTCATTATTTTGTCCACTTCCATGTCTTCGTGGAGTGTTCGAGTTGGCCCCAAGTGTTAGTGATGTTCTCATTAGTTTGTTCACTTCCATGTCTTGGTGGAGTGCTCGATTTTACCCCTAGTGTTAGTAATGTTCTCATTATTTTGTCCACTTCCATGTCTTCGTGGAGTGCTCCAGCTTGCCCCTAGTGTTAGTAATGTTCTCATTATTTTGTCCACTTCCATGTCTTCGTGGAGTGCTCGAGTTTGCCCCTAGTGTTAGTAATGTTCTCATTATTTTGTCCACTTCCATGTCTTAGTGGAGTGTTCGGGTTTTCCCCTAGTGTTAGTAATGTTCTCATTATTTTGTCCACTTCCATGTCTTCGTGGAGTGTTCGAGTTGGCCCCAAGTGTTAGTGATGTTCTCATTAGTTTGTTCACTTCCATGTCTTGGTGGAGTGCTCGATTTTGCCCCTAGTGTTAGTAATGTTCTCATTATTTTGTCCACTTCCATGTCTTCGTGGAGTGCTCCAGCTTGCCCCTAGTGTTAGTAATGTTCTCATTATTTTGTCCACTTCCATGTCTTCATGGAGTGCTCGAGTTTGCCCCTAGTGTTAGTAATGTACTCATTATTTTGTCAACTTCCATGTCTTCGTTGTGTGCTCTAGTTTGCCCCTAGTGTTAGCAATGTTCTCATTATTTTGTCCACTTCCATGTCTTCGTGGAGTGCTCGAGTTTGCCCCTAGTGTTAGTAATGTTCTCATTATTTTGTTCACTTCCATGTCTTCGTGGAGTACTCGAGTTGGCCCCTAGTGTTAGTAATGTTCTCGTTATTTTATCCACTTCCATGTTTTCGTGGAGTGCTCGAGTTTGCCCCTAGTGTTAGTAATGTACTCATTATTTTGTCAACTTCCATGTCTTCGTGGTGTGCTAGAGTTTGCCCCCAGTGTTAGTAATGTTCTCATTATTTTGTCCACTTCCATGTCTTCGTGGAGTGCTCGAGTTTACCCCTAGTGTTAGTAATGTACTCATTATTTTGTCCACTTCCATGTCTTCGTGGAGTGCTCGAGTTTGCCCCTAGTGTTAGTAATGGTCTCATTATTTTGTCCACTTCCATGTCTTCGTGGAGTGCTCGAGTTTGTCCCTAGAGTTAGTAATGTTCTCATTATTTTGTCCACTTCCATGTCTTCGTGGAGTGCTCGAGTTTGCCCCTAGTGTTAGTAATGTTCTCATTATTTTGTCCACTTCCATGTCTTCGTGGAGTGCTCCAGCTTGCCCCTAGTGTTAGTAATGTTCTCATTATTTTGTCCACTTCCATGTCTTCGTGGAGTGCTCGAGTTTGCCCCTAGTGTTAGTAATGTACTCATTATTTTGTCAACTTCCATGTCTTCGTTGTGTGCTCTAGTTTGCCCCTTGTGTTAGCAATGTTCTCATTATTTTGTCCACTTCCATGTCTTCGTGGAGTGCTCGAGTTTGCCCCTAGTGTTAGTAATGTTCTCATTATTTTGTTCACTTCCATGTCTTCGTGGAGTACTCGAGTTGGCCCCTAGTGTTAGTAATGTTCTCGTTATTTTATCCACTTCCATGTTTTCGTGGAGTGCTCGAGTTTGCCCCTAGTGTTAGTAATGTACTCATTATTTTGTCAACTTCCATGTCTTCGTGGTGTGCTAGAGTTTGCCCCCAGTGTTAGTAATGTTCTCATTATTTTGTCCACTTCCATGTCTTCGTGGAGTGCTCGAGTTTACCCCTAGTGTTAGTAATGGTCTCATTATTTTGTCCACTTCCATGTCTTCGTGGAGTGCTCGAGTTTGTCCCTAGAGTTAGTAATGTTCTCATTATTTTGTCCACTTCCATGTCTTCGTGGAGTGCTCGAGTTTGCCTATAGTGTTAGTAATGTTCTCATTATTTTGTTCACTTCCATGTCTTCGTGGAGTGCTCGAGTTTGCCCCTAGTGTTAGTAATGTTCTCATTATTTTGTTCACTTCCATGTGTTCGTGGAGTGCTCGAGTTTGCCCCTAGTGTTAGTAATGTTCTCATTATTTTGTCCACTTCCATGTCTTCGTGGAGTGCTCGAGATGGTCCCTAGTGTTAGTAATGTTCTCATTATTTTGTCCACTTCCATGTCTTCGTGGAGTGCTTGAGTTGGCCCCTAGTGTTAGTAATGTTCTCATTATTTTGTCCACTTCCATGTCTTAGTGGAGTGTTCGGGTTTTCCCCTAGTGTTAGTAATGTTCTCATTATTTTGTCCACTTCCATGTCTTCGTGGAGTGTTCGAGTTGGCCCCAAGTGTTAGTGATGTTCTCATTAGTTTGTTCACTTCCATGTCTTGGTGGAGTGCTCGATTTTACCCCTAGTGTTAGTAATGTTCTCATTATTTTGTCCACTTCCATGTCTTCGTGGAGTGCTCCAGCTTGCCCCTAGTGTTAGTAATGTTCTCATTATTTTGTCCACTTCCATGTCTTCGTGGAGTGCTCGAGTTTGCCCCTAGTGTTAGTAATGTTCTCATTATTTTGTCCACTTCCATGTCTTAGTGGAGTGTTCGGGTTTTCCCCTAGTGTTAGTAATGTTCTCATTATTTTGTCCACTTCCATGTCTTCGTGGAGTGTTCGAGTTGGCCCCAAGTGTTAGTGATGTTCTCATTAGTTTGTTCACTTCCATGTCTTGGTGGAGTGCTCGATTTTGCCCCTAGTGTTAGTAATGTTCTCATTATTTTGTCCACTTCCATGTCTTCGTGGAGTGCTCCAGCTTGCCCCTAGTGTTAGTAATGTTCTCATTATTTTGTCCACTTCCATGTCTTCATGGAGTGCTCGAGTTTGCCCCTAGTGTTAGTAATGTACTCATTATTTTGTCAACTTCCATGTCTTCGTTGTGTGCTCTAGTTTGCCCCTAGTGTTAGCAATGTTCTCATTATTTTGTCCACTTCCATGTCTTCGTGGAGTGCTCGAGTTTGCCCCTAGTGTTAGTAATGTTCTCATTATTTTGTTCACTTCCATGTCTTCGTGGAGTACTCGAGTTGGCCCCTAGTGTTAGTAATGTTCTCGTTATTTTATCCACTTCCATGTTTTCGTGGAGTGCTCGAGTTTGCCCCTAGTGTTAGTAATGTACTCATTATTTTGTCAACTTCCATGTCTTCGTGGTGTGCTAGAGTTTGCCCCCAGTGTTAGTAATGTTCTCATTATTTTGTCCACTTCCATGTCTTCGTGGAGTGCTCGAGTTTACCCCTAGTGTTAGTAATGTACTCATTATTTTGTCCACTTCCATGTCTTCGTGGAGTGCTCGAGTTTGCCCCTAGTGTTAGTAATGGTCTCATTATTTTGTCCACTTCCATGTCTTCGTGGAGTGCTCGAGTTTGTCCCTAGAGTTAGTAATGTTCTCATTATTTTGTCCACTTCCATGTCTTCGTGGAGTGCTCGAGTTTGCCCCTAGTGTTAGTAATGTTCTCATTATTTTGTCCACTTCCATGTCTTCGTGGAGTGCTCCAGCTTGCCCCTAGTGTTAGTAATGTTCTCATTATTTTGTCCACTTCCATGTCTTCGTGGAGTGCTCGAGTTTGCCCCTAGTGTTAGTAATGTACTCATTATTTTGTCAACTTCCATGTCTTCGTTGTGTGCTCTAGTTTGCCCCTAGTGTTAGCAATGTTCTCATTATTTTGTCCACTTCCATGTCTTCGTGGAGTGCTCGAGTTTGCCCCTAGTGTTAGTAATGTTCTCATTATTTTGTTCACTTCCATGTCTTCGTGGAGTACTCGAGTTGGCCCCTAGTGTTAGTAATGTTCTCGTTATTTTATCCACTTCCATGTTTTCGTGGAGTGCTCGAGTTTGCCCCTAGTGTTAGTAATGTACTCATTATTTTGTCAACTTCCATGTCTTCGTGGTGTGCTAGAGTTTGCCCCCAGTGTTAGTAATGTTCTCATTATTTTGTCCACTTCCATGTCTTCGTGGAGTGCTCGAGTTTACCCCTAGTGTTAGTAATGGTCTCATTATTTTGTCCACTTCCATGTCTTCGTGGAGTGCTCGAGTTTGTCCCTAGAGTTAGTAATGTTCTCATTATTTTGTCCACTTCCATGTCTTCGTGGAGTGCTCGAGTTTGCCCCTAGTGTTAGTAATGTTCTCATTATTTTGTCCACTTCCCTGTCTTCGTGGAGTGCTCGAGTTTGCCCCTAGTGTAAGTAATGTTCTCATTATTTTGTCCACTTCCATGTCTTCGTGGAGTGCTCGAGTTGGCCCCTAGTGTTAGTAATGTTCTCATCATTTTGTCCACTTCCATGTCTTCGTGGAGTGCTCGAGTTTGCCCCTAGTGTTAGTAATGTACTCATTATTTTGTCAACTTCCATGTCTTCATGGTGTGCTAGAGTTTGCCCCTAGTGTAAGTAATGTTCTCATTATTTTGTCCACTTCCATGTCTTCGTGGAGTGCTCGAGTTTGCCTCTAGTGTTAGTAATGTTCTCATTATTTTGTTCACTTCCATGTCTTCGTGGAGTGCTCGAGTTTGCCCCTAGTGTTAGTAATGTTCTCATTATTTTGTTCACTTCCATGTGTTCGTGGAGTGCTCGAGTTTGCCCCTAGTGTTAGTAATGTTCTCATTATTTTGTCCACTTCCATGTCTTCGTGGAGTGCTCGAGATGGTCCCTAGTGTTAGTAATGTTCTCATTATTTTGTCCACTTCCATGTCTTCGTGGAGTGCTTGAGTTGGCCCCTAGTGTTAGTAATGTTCTCATTATTTTGTCCACTTCCATGTCTTAGTGGAGTGTTCGGGTTTTCCCCTAGTGTTAGTAATGTTCTCATTATTTTGTCCACTTCCATGTCTTCGTGGAGTGTTCGAGTTGGCCCCAAGTGTTAGTGATGTTCTCATTAGTTTGTTCACTTCCATGTCTTGGTGGAGTGCTCGATTTTGCCCCTAGTGTTAGTAATGTTCTCATTATTTTGTCCACTTCCATGTCTTCGTGGAGTGCTCCAGCTTGCCCCTAGTGTTAGTAATGTTCTCATTATTTTGTCCACTTCCATGTCTTCGTGGAGTGCTCGAGTTTGCCCCTAGTGTTAGTAATGTTCTCATTATTTTGTCCACTTCCATGTCTTAGTGGAGTGTTCGGGTTTTCCCCTAGTGTTAGTAATGTTCTCATTATTTTGTCCACTTCCATGTCTTCGTGGAGTGTTCGAGTTGGCCCCAAGGGTTAGTGATGTTCTCATTAGTTAGTTCACTTCCATGTCTTGGTGGAGTGCTCGATTTTGCCCCTAGTGTTAGTAATGTTCTCATTATTTTGTCCACTTCCATGTCTTCGTGGAGTGCTCCAGCTTGCCCCTAGTGTTAGTAATGTTCTCATTATTTTGTCCACTTCCATGTCTTCGTGGAGTGCTCGAGTTTGCCCCTAGTGTTAGTAATGTACTCATTATTTTGTCAACTTCCATGTCTTCGTTGTGTGCTCTAGTTTGCCCCTAGTGTTAGCAATGTTCTCATTATTTTGTCCACTTCCATGTCTTCGTGGAGTGCTCGAGTTTGCCCCTAGTGTTAGTAATGTTCTCATTATTTTGTTCACTTCCATGTCTTCGTGGAGTACTCGAGTTGGCCCCTAGTGTTAGTAATGTTCTCGTTATTTTATCCACTTCCATGTTTTCGTGGAGTGCTCGAGTTTGCCCCTAGTGTTAGTAATGTACTCATTATTTTGTCAACTTCCATGTCTTCGTGGTGTGCTAGAGTTTGCCCCCAGTGTTAGTAATGTTCTCATTATTTTGTCCACTTCCATGTCTTCGTGGAGTGCTCGAGTTTACCCCTAGTGTTAGTAATGTACTCATTATTTTGTCCACTTCCATGTCTTCGTGGAGTGCTCGAGTTTGCCCCTAGTGTTAGTAATGGTCTCATTATTTTGTCCACTTCCATGTCTTCGTGGAGTGCTCGAGTTTGTCCCTAGAGTTAGTAATGTTCTCATTATTTTGTCCACTTCCATGTCTTCGTGGAGTGCTCGAGTTTGCCCCTAGTGTTAGTAATGTTCTCATTATTTTGTCCACTTCCCTGTCTTCGTGGAGTGCTCGAGTTTGCCCCTAGTGTAAGTAATGTTCTCATTATTTTGTCCACTTCCATGTCTTCGTGGAGTGCTCGAGTTGGCCCCTAGTGTTAGTAATGTTCTCATCATTTTGTCCACTTCCATGTCTTCGTGGAGTGCTCGAGTTTGCCCCTAGTGTTAGTAATGTACTCATTATTTTGTCAACTTCCATGTCTTCATGGTGTGCTAGAGTTTGCCCCTAGTGTAAGTAATGTTCTCATTATTTTGTCCACTTCCATGTCTTCGTGGAGTGCTCGAGTTTGCCTCTAGTGTTAGTAATGTTCTCATTATTTTGTTCACTTCCATGTCTTCGTGGAGTGCTCGAGTTTGCCCCTAGTGTTAGTAATGTTCTCATTATTTTGTTCACTTCCATGTGTTCGTGGAGTGCTCGAGTTTGCCCCTAGTGTTAGTAATGTTCTCATTATTTTGTCCACTTCCATGTCTTCGTGGAGTGCTCGAGATGGTCCCTAGTGTTAGTAATGTTCTCATTATTTTGTCCACTTCCATGTCTTCGTGGAGTGCTTGAGTTGGCCCCTAGTGTTAGTAATGTTCTCATTATTTTGTCCACTTCCATGTCTTAGTGGAGTGTTCGGGTTTTCCCCTAGTGTTAGTAATGTTCTCATTATTTTGTCCACTTCCATGTCTTCGTGGAGTGTTCGAGTTGGCCCCAAGTGTTAGTGATGTTCTCATTAGTTTGTTCACTTCCATGTCTTGGTGGAGTGCTCGATTTTGCCCCTAGTGTTAGTAATGTTCTCATTATTTTGTCCACTTCCATGTCTTCGTGGAGTGCTCCAGCTTGCCCCTAGTGTTAGTAATGTTCTCATTATTTTGTCCACTTCCATGTCTTCGTGGAGTGCTCGAGTTTGCCCCTAGTGTTAGTAATGTTCTCATTATTTTGTCCACTTCCATGTCTTAGTGGAGTGTTCGGGTTTTCCCCTAGTGTTAGTAATGTTCTCATTATTTTGTCCACTTCCATGTCTTCGTGGAGTGTTCGAGTTGGCCCCAAGTGTTAGTGATGTTCTCATTAGTTAGTTCACTTCCATGTCTTGGTGGAGTGCTCGATTTTGCCCCTAGTGTTAGTAATGTTCTCATTATTTTGTCCACTTCCATGTCTTCGTGGAGTGCTCCAGCTTGCCCCTAGTGTTAGTAATGTTCTCATTATTTTGTCCACTTCCATGTCTTCGTGGAGTGCTCGAGTTTGCCCCTAGTGTTAGTAATGTACTCATTATTTTGTCAACTTCCATGTCTTCGTTGTGTGCTCTAGTTTGCCCCTAGTGTTAGCAATGTTCTCATTATTTTGTCCACTTCCATGTCTTCGTGGAGTGCTCGAGTTTGCCCCTAGTGTTAGTAATGTTCTCATTATTTTGTTCACTTCCATGTCTTCGTGGAGTACTCGAGTTGGCCCCTAGTGTTAGTAATGTTCTCGTTATTTTATCCACTTCCATGTTTTCGTGGAGTGCTCGAGTTTGCCCCTAGTGTTAGTAATGTACTCATTATTTTGTCAACTTCCATGTCTTCGTGGTGTGCTAGAGTTTGCCCCCAGTGTTAGTAATGTTCTCATTATTTTGTCCACTTCCATGTCTTCGTGGAGTGCTCGAGTTTACCCCTAGTGTTAGTAATGTACTCATTATTTTGTCCACTTCCATGTCTTCGTGGAGTGCTCGAGTTTGCCCCTAGTGTTAGTAATGGTCTCATTATTTTGTCCACTTCCATGTCTTCGTGGAGTGCTCGAGTTTGTCCCTAGAGTTAGTAATGTTCTCATTATTTTGTCCACTTCCATGTCTTCGTGGAGTGCTCGAGTTTGCCCCTAGTGTTAGTAATGTTCTCATTATTTTGTCCACTTCCCTGTCTTCGTGGAGTGCTCGAGTTTGCCCCTAGTGTAAGTAATGTTCTCATTATTTTGTCCACTTCCATGTCTTCGTGGAGTGCTCGAGTTGGCCCCTAGTGTTAGTAATGTTCTCATCATTTTGTCCACTTCCATGTCTTCGTGGAGTGCTCGAGTTTGCCCCTAGTGTTAGTAATGTACTCATTATTTTGTCAACTTCCATGTCTTCATGGTGTGCTAGAGTTTGCCCCTAGTGTAAGTAATGTTCTCATTATTTTGTCCACTTCCATGTCTTCGTGGAGTGCTCGAGTTTGCCTCTAGTGTTAGTAATGTTCTCATTATTTTGTTCACTTCCATGTCTTCGTGGAGTTCTCGAGTTTGCCCCTAGTGTTAGTAATGTTCTCATTATTTTGTTCACTTCCATGTGTTCGTGGAGTGCTCGAGTTTGCCCCTAGTGTTAGTAATGTTCTCATTATTTTGTCCACTTCCATGTCTTCGTGGAGTGCTCGAGATGGTCCCTAGTGTTAGTAATGTTCTCATTATTTTGTCCACTTCCATATCTTCGTGGAGTGCTTGAGTTGGCCCCTAGTGTTAGTAATGTTCTCATTATTTTGTCCACTTCCATGTCTTCGTGGAGTGCTCAAGTTGACCCCTATTGTTAGTAATGTTCTCATTATTTTGTTCACTTCCATGTCTTCGTGGAGTGCTCGGGTTTGCCTCTAGTGTTAGTAATGTTCTCATTATTTTGTCCACTTCCATGTCTTCGTGGAGTGCTCGAGTTTGCCCCTAGTGTTAGTAATGTTCTCATTATTTTGTCCACTTCCATGTCTTCGTGGAGTGTTCGGGTTTTCCCCTAGTGTTAGTAATGTTCTCATTATTTTGTCCACTTCCATGTCTTCGTGGAGTGTTCGAGTTGGCCCCAAGTGTTAGTGATGTTCTCATTAGTTTGTTCACTTCCATGTCTTGGTGGAGTGCTCGATTTTGCCCCTAGTGTTAGTAATGTTCTCATTATTTTGTCCACTTCCATGTCTTCGTGGAGTGCTCCAGCTTGCCCCTAGTGTTAGTAATGTTCTCATTATTTTGTCCACTTCCATGTCTTCGTGGAGTGCTCGAGTTTGCCCCTAGTGTTAGTAATGTACTCATTATTTTGTCAACTTCCATGTCTTCGTTGTGTGCTCTAGTTTGCCCCTAGTGTTAGCAATGTTCTCATTATTTTGTCCACTTCCATGTCTTCGTGGAGTGCTCGAGTTTGCCCCTAGTGTTAGTAATGTTCTCATTATTTTGTTCACTTCCATGTCTTCGTGGAGTACTCGAGTTGGCCCCTAGTGTTAGTAATGTTCTCGTTATTTTATCCACTTCCATGTTTTCGTGGAGTGCTCGAGTTTGCCCCTAGTGTTAGTAATGTACTCATTATTTTGTCAACTTCCATGTCTTCGTGGTGTGCTAGAGTTTGCCCCCAGTGTTAGTAATGTTCTCATTATTTTGTCCACTTCCATGTCTTCGTGGAGTGCTCGAGTTTACCCCTAGTGTTAGTAATGTACTCATTAATTTGTCCACTTCCATGTCTTCGTGGAGTGCTCGAGTTTGCCCCTAGTGTTAGTAATGGTCTCATTATTTTGTCCACTTCCATGTCTTCGTGGAGTGCTCGAGTTTGTCCCTAGAGTTAGTAATGTTCTCATTATTTTGTCCACTTCCATGTCTTCGTGGAGTGCTCGAGTTTGCCCCTAGTGTTAGTAATGTTCTCATTATTTTGTCCACTTCCATGTCTTCGTGGAGTGCTCGAGTTTGCCCCTAGTGTAAGTAATGTTCTCATTATTTTGTCCACTTCCATGTCTTCGTGGAGTGCTCGAGTTGGCCCCTAGTGTTAGTAATGTTCTCATCATTTTGTCCACTTCCATGTCTTCGTGGAGTGCTCGAGTTTGCCCCTAGTGTTAGTAATGTACTCATTATTTTGTCAACTTCCATGTCTTCATGGTGTGCTAGAGTTAGCCCCTAGTGTAAGTAATGTTCTCATTATTTTGTCCACTTCCATGTCTTCGTGGAGTGCTCGAGTTTGCCTCTAGTGTTAGTAATGTTCTCATTATTTTGTTCACTTCCATGTCTTCGTGGAGTGCTCGAGTTTGCCCCTAGTGTTAGTAATGTTCTCATTATTTTGTTCACTTCCATGTGTTCGTGGAGTGCTCGAGTTTGCCCCTAGTGTTAGTAATGTTCTCATTATTTTGTTCACTTCCATGTCTTCGTGGAGTGCCCGAGATGGTCCCTAGCGTTAGTAATGTTCTCATTATTTTGTTCACTTCCATGTCTTCGTGGAGTGCTCGAGTTGGCCCCTAGTGTTAGTAATGTTCTCATTATTTTTTTCACTTCCATGTCTTTGTGGAGTGCTCGAGTTGGCCCCTATTGTTAGTAATGTTCTCATTATTTTGTTCACTTCCATGTCTTCGTGGAGTGCTCGGGTTTGCCCCTAGTGTTAGTAATGTTCTCATTATTTTGTCCACTTCCATGTCTTCGTGGAGTGCTCGAGTTTGCCTCTAGTGTTAGTAATGTTCTCATTATTTTGTTCACTTCCATGTCTTCGTGGAGTGCTCGAGTTTGCCCCTAGTGTTAGTAATGTTCTCATTATTTTGTTCACTTCCATGTGTTCGTGGAGTGCTCGAGTTTGCCCCTAGTGTTAGTAATGTTCTCATTATTTTGTCCACTTCCATGTCTTCGTGGAGTGCTCGAGATGGTCCCTAGTGTTAGTCATGTTCTCATTATTTTGTCCACTTCCATGTCTTCGTGGAGTGCTTGAGTTGGCCCCTAGTGTTAGTAATGTTCTGATTATTTTGTCCACTTCCATGTCTTCGTGGAGTGCTCGAGTTGACCCCTATTGTTAGTAATGTTCTCATTATTTTGTTCACTTCCATGTCTTCGTGGAGTGCTCGGGTTTGCCCCTAGTGTTAGTAATGTTCTCATTATTTTGTCCACTTCCATGTCTTCGTGGAGTGCTCGAGTTTGCCCCTAGTGTTAGTAATGTTCTCATTATTTTGTCCACTTCCATGTCTTAGTGGAGTGTTCGGGTTTGCCCCTAGTGTTAGTAATGTTCTCATTATTTTGTCCACTTCCATGTCTTCGTGGAGTGTTCGAGTTGGCCCCAAATGTTAGTGATGTTCTCATTAGTTTGTTCACTTCCATGTCTTGGTGGATTGCTCGATTTTGCCCCTAGTGTTAGTAATGTTCTCATTATTTTGTCCACTTCCATGTCTTCGTGGAGTGCTCGAGCTTGCCCCTAGTGTTAGTAATGTTCTCATTATTTTGTCCACTTCCATGTCTTCGTGGAGTGCTCGAGTTTGCCCCTAGTTTTAGTAATGTTCTCATTATTTTGTCCACTTCCATGTCTTCGTGGAGTGCTCGAGATGGTCCCTAGTGTTAGTAATGTTCTCATTATTTTCTCCACTTCCATGTCTTCGTGGAGTGCTCGAGTTGGCCCCTAGTGTTAGTAATGTTCTCATTATTTTCTCCACTTCCATGTCTTCGTGGAGTGCTCGAGTTGACCCCTATTGTTAGTAATGTTCTCATTAGTTTGTTCACTTCCATGTCTTGGTGGAGTGCTCGATTTTGCCCCTAGTGTTAGTAATGTTCTCATTATTTTGTCCACTTCCATGTCTTCGTGGAGTGCTCAATCTTGCCCCTAGTGTTAGTAATGTTCTCATTATTTTGTCCACTTCCATGTCTTCGTGGAGTGCTCGAGTTTGCCCCTAGTGTTAGTAATGTTCTCATTATTTTGTTCACTTCCATGTCTTCGTGGAGTGCTCGAGATGGTTCTAGTGTTAGTAATGTTCTCATTATTTTGTCCACTTCCATGTCTTCGTGGAGTGCTCGAGTTTGCGCCTAGTGTTAGTAATGTTCTCATTATTTTGTCCACTTCTATGTCTTCGTGGAGTGCTCGACAGGGTCCCTAGCGTTAGTAATGTTCTCAATATTTTGTTCACTTCCATGTCTTCGTGGATTTCTCGAGTTGGCCCCTAGTGTTAGTAATGTTCTTATTATTTTTTTCACTTCCATGTCTTCTTGGAGTGCTCGAGTTGGCCCCTATTGTTGTAATGTTCTCATTATTTTTTCACTTCCATGTCTTCGTGGAGTGCTCGAGTTTGCCTCTAGTGTTAGTAATGTTCTCATTATTTTATTCACTTCCATGTCTTCGTGGAGTGCTCGAGTTTGCTCCTAGTGTTAGTAATGTTCACATTATTTTGTTCACTTCCATGTCTTCGTGGAGTGCTCCAGATGGTCCCTAGTGTTAGTAATGTTCTCATTATTTTGTCCACTTCCATGTCTTCGTGGAGTGCTTGAGTTGGCCCCTAGTGTTAGTAATGTTCTCATTATTTTGTCCACTTCCATGTCTTCGTGGAGTGCTCGAGTTGACCCCTATTGTTAGTAATGTTCTCATTATTTTGTTCACTTCCATGTCTTCGTGGAGTGCTCGGGTTTGCCCCTAGTGTTAGTAATGTTCTCATTATTTTGTCCACTTCCATGTCTTCGTGGAGTGCTCGAGTTTACCCCTAGTGTTAGTAATGTTCTCATTATTTTTTTCACTTCCATGTCTTCATGGAGTGCTCGAGTTGGCCCCTATTGCTAGTAATGTTCTCATTATTTTGTTCACTTCCATGTCTTCGTGGAGTGCTCGGGTTTGCCCCTAGTGTAAGTAATGTTCTCATTATTTTGTCCACTTCCATGTCTTCGTGGAGTGCTCGAGTTTGCCTCTAGTGTTAGTAATGTTCTCATTATTTTGTTCACTTCCATGTCTTCGTGGAGTGCTCGAGTTTGCCCCTAGTGTTAGTAATGTTCTCATTATTTTGTTCACTTCCATGTGTTCGTGGAGTGCTCGAGTTTGTCCCTAGTGTTAGTAATGTTCTCATTATTTTGTCCACTTCCATGTCTTCGTGGAGTGCTCGAGATGGTCCCTAGTGTTAGTCATGTTCTCATTATTATGTCCACTTCCATGTCTTCGTGGAGTGCTTGAGTTGGCCCCTAGTGTTAGTAATGTTCTCATTATTTTGTCCACTTCCATGTCTTCGTGGTGTGCTCGAGATGACCCCTATTGTTAGTAATGTTCTCATTATTTTGTTCACTTCCATGTCTTCGTGGAGTGCTCGGGTTTGCCCCTAGTGTTAGTAATGTTCTCATTATTTTGTCCACTTCCATGTCTTCGTGGAGTACTCGAGTTTTCCCCTAGTGTTAGTAATGTTCTCATTATTTTGTCCACTTCCATGTCTTAGTGGAGTGTTCGGGTTTGCCCCTAGTGTTAGTAATGTTCTCATTATTTTGTCCACTTCCATGTCTTCGTGGAGTGTTCGAGTTGGCCCCAAATGTTAGTGATGTTCTCATTAGTTTGTTCACTTCCATGTCTTGGTGGAGTGCTCGATTTTGCCCCTAGTGTTAGTAATGTTCTCATTATTTTGTCCACTTCCATGTCTTCGTGGAGTGCTCGAGCTTGCCCCTAGTGTTAGTAATTTTCTCATTATTTTCTCCACTTCCATGTCTTCGTGGAGTGCTCGAGTTTGCCCCTAGTGTTAGTAATGTTCTCATTATTTTGTCCACTTCCATGTCTTCGTGGAGTGCTCGAGATGGTCCCTAGTGTTAGTAATGTTCTCATTATTTTGTCCACTTCCATGTCTTCGTGGAGTGCTCGAGTTGGCCCCTAGTGTTAGTAATGTTCTCATTATTTTGTCCACTTCCATGTCTTCGTGGAGTGCTCGAGTTGACCCCTATTGTTAGTAATGTTCTCATTAGTTTGTTCACTTCCATGTCTTGGTGGAGTGCTCGATTTTGCCCCTAGTGTTAGTAATGTTCTCATTATTTTGTCCACTTCCATGTCTTCGTGGAGTGCTCGATCTTGCCCCTAGTGTTAGTAATGTTCTCATTATTTTGTCCACTTCCATGTCTTCGTGGAGTGCTCGAGTTTGCCCCTAGTGTTAGTAATGTTCTCATTATTTTGTCCACTTCCATGTCTTCGTGGAGTGCTCGAGTTTGCCCGTAGTGTTAGTAATGTTCTCATTATTTTGTCCACTTCCATGTCTTCGTGGAGTGCTCGAGATGGTTCTAGTGTTAGTAATGTTCTCATTATTTTGTCCACTTCCATGTCTTCGTGGAGTGCTCGAGTTTGCCCCTAGTGTTAGTAATGTTCTCATTATTTTGTCCACTTCCATGTCTTCGTGGAGTGCTCGAGATGGTCCCTAGCGTTAGTAATGTTCTCAATATTTTGTTCACTTCCATGTCTTCGTGGAGTTCTCGAGTTGGCCCCTAGTGTTAGTAATGTTCTCATTATTTTTTTCACTTCCATGTCTTCTTGGAGTGCTCGAGTTGGCCCCTATTGTTAGTAATGTTCTCATTATTTTGTTCACTTCCATGTCTTCGTGGAGTGCTCGGGTTTACCCCTAGTGTTAGTAATGTTCTCATTATTTTGTCCACTTCCATGTCTTCGTGGAGTGCTCGAGTTTTCCTCTAGTGTTAGTAATGTTCTCATTATTTTGTTCACTTCCATGTCTTCGTGGAGTGCTCGAGTTTGCTCCTAGTGTTAGTAATGTTCTCATTATTTTGTTCACTTCCATGTGTTCGTGGAGTGCTCGAGTTGGCCCATAGTGTTAGTAATGTTCTCATTATTTTGTCCACTTCCATGTCTTCGTGGAGTGCTCGAGATGGTCCCTAGTGTTAGTAATGTTCTCATTATTTTTTCCACTTCCATGTCTTCGTGGAGTGCTCGAGTTTTCCCCTAGTGTTAGTAATGTTCTCATTATTTTGTCCACTTCCATGTCTTCGTGGAGTCCTCGAGATGACCCCTATTGTTAGTAATGTTCTCATTATTTTGTTCACTTCCATGTCTTCGTGGAGTGCTCGGGTTTGCCCCTAGTGTTAGTAATGTTCTCATTATTTTGTCCACTTCCATGTCTTCGTGGAGTGCTCGAGGTTTCCCCTAGTGTTAGTAATGTTCTCATTATTTTGTCCACTTCCATGTCTTAGTGGAGTGTTCGGGTTTGCCCCTAGTGTTAGTAATGTTCTCATTATTTTGTACACTTCCATGTCTTCGTGGAGTGTTCGAGTTGGCCCCAAATGTTAGTGATGTTCTCATTAGTTTGTTCACTTCCATGTCTTGGTGGAGTGCTCGATTTTGCCCCTAGTGTTAGTAATGTTCTCATTATTTTGTCCACTTCCATGTCTTCGTGGAGTGCTCGAGCTTGCCCCTAGTGTTAGTAATGTTCTCATTATTTTCTCCACTTCCATGTCTTCGTGGAGTGCTCGAGTTTGCCCCTAGTGTTAGTAATGTTCTCATTATTTTGTCCACTTCCATGTCTTCGTGGAGTGCTCGAGATGGTCCCTAGTGTTAGTATTGTTCTCATTATTTTGTCCACTTCCATGTCTTCGTGGAGTGCTCGAGTTGGCCCCTAGTGTTAGTAATGTTCTCATTATTTTGTCCACTTTCATGTCTTCGTGGAGTGCTCGAGTTGACCCCTATTGTTAGTAATGTTCTCATTATTTTGTCCACTTCCATGTCTTCGTGGAGTGCTCGAGTTTTCCTCTAGTGTTAGTAATGTTCTCATTATTTTGTTCACTTCCATGTCTTCGTGGAGTGCTCGAGTTTTCCTTTAGTGTTAGTAATGTTCTCATTATTTTGTTCACTTCCATGTCTTCGTGGAGTGCTCGAGTTTGCTCCTAGTGTTAGTAATGTTCTCATTATTTTGTTCACTTCCATGTGTTCGTGGAGTGCTCGAGTTGGCCCATAGTGTTAGTAATGTTCTCATTATTTTGTCCACTTCCATGTCTTCGTGGAGTGCTCGAGATGGTCCCTAGTGTTAGTAATGTTCTCATTATTTTGTCCACTTCCATGTCTTCGTGGAGTGCTCGAGTTTTCCCCTAGTGTTAGTAATGTTCTCATTATTTTGTCCACTTCCATGTCTTCGTGGAGTGCTCGAGATGACCCCTATTGTTAGTAATGTTCTCATTATTTTGTTCACTTCCATGTCTTCGTGGAGTGCTCGGGTTTGCCCCTAGTGTTAGTAATGTTCTCATTATTTTGTCCACTTCCATGTCTTCGTGGAGTGCTCGAGGTTTCCCCTAGTGTTAGTAATGTTCTCATTATTTTGTCCACTTCCATGTCTTAGTGGAGTGTTCGGGTTTGCCCCTAGTGTTAGTAATGTTCTCATTATTTTGTCCACTTCCATGTCTTCGTGGAGTGTTCGAGTTGGCCCCAAATGTTAGTGATGTTCTCATTAGTTTGTTCACTTCCATGTCTTGGTGGAGTGCTCGATTTTGCCCCTAGTGTTAGTAATGTTCTCATTATTTTGTCCACTTCCATGTCTTCGTGGAGTGCTCGAGCTTGCCCCTAGTGTTAGTAATGTTCTCATTATTTTCTCCACTTCCATGTCTTCGTGGAGTGCTCGAGTTTGCCCCTAGTGTTAGTAATGTTCTCATTATTTTGTCCACTTCCATGTCTTCGTGGAGTGCTCGAGATGGTCCCTAGTGTTAGTAATGTTCTCATTATTTTGTCCACTTCCATGTCTTCGTGGAGTGCTCGAGTTGGCCCCTAGTGTTAGTAATGTTCTCATTATTTTGTCCACTTCCATGTCTTCGTGGAGTGCTCGAGATGACCCCTATTGTTAGTAATGTTCTCATTATTTTGTTCACTTCCATGTCTTCGTGGAGTGCTCGGGTTTGCCCCTAGTGTTAGTAATGTTCTCATTATTTTGTCCACTTCCATGTCTTCGTGGAGTGCTCGAGGTTTCCCCTAGTGTTAGTAATGTTCTCATTATTTTGTCCACTTCCATGTCTTAGTGGAGTGTTCGGGTTTGCCCCTAGTGTTAGTAATGTTCTCATTATTTTGCCCACTTCCATGTCTTCGTGGAGTGTTCGAGTTGGCCCCAAATGTTAGTGATGTTCTCATTAGTTTGTTCACTTCCATGTCTTGGTGGAGTGCTCGATTTTGCACCTAGTGTTAGTAATGTTCTCATTATTTTGTCCACTTCCATGTCTTCGTGGAGTGCTCGAGCTTGCCCCTAGTGTTAGTAATGTTCTCATTATTTTCTCCACTTCCATGTCTTCGTGGAGTGCTCGAGTTTGCCCGTAGTGTTAGTAATGTTCTCATTATTTTGTCCACTTCCATGTCTTCGTGGAGTGCTCGAGATGGTCCCTAGTGTTAGTAATGTTCTCATTATTTTGTCCACTTCCATGTCTTCGTGGAGTGCTCGAGTTGGCCCCTAGTGTTAGTAATGTTCTCATTATTTTGTCCACTTCCATGTCTTCGTGGAGTGCTCGAGTTGACCCCTATTGTTAGTAATGTTCTCATTAGTTTGTTCACTTCCATGTCTTGGTGGAGTGCTCGATTTTGCCCCTAGTGTTAGTAATGTTCTCATTATTTTGTCCACTTCCATGTCTTCGTGGAGTGCTCGATCTTGCCCCTAGTGTTAGTAATGTTCTCATTATTTTGTCCACTTCCATGTCTTCGTGGAGTGCTCGAGTTTTCCCCTAGTGTTAGTAATGTTCTCATTATTTTGTCCACTTCCATGTCTTCGTGGAGTGCTCGAGTTTGCCCGTAGTGTTAGTAATGTTCTCATTATTTTGTCCACTTCCATGTCTTCGTGGAGTGCTCGAGATGGTTCTAGTGTTAGTAATGTTCTCATTATTTTGTCCACTTCCATGTCTTCGTGGAGTGCTCGAGTTTGCCCCTAGTGTTAGTAATGTTCTCATTATTTTGTCTACTTCCATGTCTTCGTGGAGTGCTCGAGATGGTCCCTAGCGTTAGTAATGTTCTCAATATTTTGTTCACTTCCATGTCTTCGTGGAGTTCTTGAGTTGGCCCCTAGTGTTAGTAATGTTCTCATTATTTTGTTCACTTCCATGTCTTCGTGGAGTGCTCGGGTTTACCCCTAGTGTTAGTAATGTTCTCATTATTTTGTCCACTTCCATGTCTTCGTGGAGTGCTCGAGTTTTCCTCTAGTGTTAGTAATGTTCTCATTATTTTGTTCACTTCCATGTCTTCCTGGAGTGCTCGAGTTTGCTCCTAGTGTTAGTAATGTTCTCATTATTTTGTTCACTTCCATGTGTTCGTGGAGTGCTCGAGTTGGCCCATAGTGTTAGTAATGTTCTCATTATTTTGTCCACTTCCATGTCTTCGTGGAGTGCTCGAGATGGTCCCTAGTGTTAGTAATGTTCTCATTATTTTGTCCACTTCCATGTCTTCGTGGAGTGCTCGAGTTTTCCCCTAGTGTTAGTAATGTTCTCATTATTTTGTCCACTTCCATGTCTTAGTGGAGTGTTCGGGTTTGCCCCTAGTGTTAGTAATGTTCTCATTATTTTGTCCACTTCCATGTCTTCGTGGAGTGTTCGAGTTGGCCCCAAATGTTAGTGATGTTCTCATTAGTTTGTTCACTTCCATGTCTTGGTGGAGTGCTCGATTTTGCCCCTAGTGTTAGTAATGTTCTCATTATTTTGTCCACTTCCATGTCTTCGTGGAGTGCCCGAGCTTGCCCCTAGTGTTAGTAATGTTCTCATTATTTTGTCCACTTCCATGTCTTCGTGGAGTGCTCGAGTTGGCCCCAAATGTTAGTGATGTTCTCATTAGTTTGTTCACTTCCATGTCTTGGTGGAGTGCTCGATTTTGCCCCTAGTGTTAGTAATGTTCTCATTATTTTGTCCACTTCCATGTCTTCGTTGAGTGCTCGAGCTTGCCCCTAGTGTTAGTAATGTTCTCATTATTTTCTCCACTTCCATGTCTTCGTGGAGTGCTCGAGTTTGCCCCTAGTGTTAGTAATGTTCTCATTATTTTGTCCACTTCCATGTCTTCGTGGAGTGCTCGAGATGGTCCCTAGTGTTAGTAATGTTCTCATTATTTTGTCCACTTCCATGTCTTCGTGGAGTGCTCGAGTTGGCCCCTAGTGTTAGTAATGTTCTCATTATTTTGTCCACTTCCATGTCTTCGTGGAGTGCTCGAGATGGTCCCTAGGGTTAGTAATGTTCTCATTATTTTGTCCACTTCCATGTCTTCGTGGAGTGCTCGAGTTGGCCCCTAGTGTTAGTAATGTTCTCATTATTTTGTCCACTTCCATGTCTTCGTGGAGTGCTCGAGTTGACCCCTATTGTTAGTAATGTTCTCATTAGTTTGTTCACTTCCATGTCTTGGTGGAGTGCTCGATTTTGGCCCTAGTGTTAGTAATGTTCTCATTATTTTGTCCACTTCCATGTCTTCGTGGAGTGCTCGAGATGGCCCCTAGTGTTAGTAATGTTCTCATTATTTTGTCCACTTCCATGTCTTCGTGGAGTGCTCGAGTTTGCCCCTAGTGTTAGTAATGTTCTCATTATTTTGTCCACTTCCATGTCATCGTGGAGTGCTCGAGTTTGCCCGTAGTGTTAGTAATGTTCTCATTATTTTGTCCACTTCCATGTCTTCGTGGAGTGCTCGAGATGGTTCTAGTGTTAGTAATGTTCTCATTATTTTGTCCACTTCCATGTCTTCGTGGAGTGCTCGAGTTTGCCCCTAGTGTTAGTAATGTTCTCATTATTTTGTCCACTTCCATGTCTTCGTGGAGTGCTCGAGATGGTCCCTAGCGTTAGTAATGTTCTCAATATTTTGTTCACTTCCATGTCTTCGTGGAGTTCTCGAGTTGGCCCCTAGTGTTAGTAATGTTCTCATTATTTTTTTCACTTCCATGTCTTCTTGGAGTGCTCGAGTTGGCCCCTATTGTTAGTAATGTTCTCATTATTTTGTTCACTTCCATGTCTTCGTGGAGTGCTCGGGTTTACCCCTAGTGTTAGTAATGTTCTCATTATTTTGTCCACTTCCATGTCTTCGTGGAGTACTCGAGTTTTCCTCTAGTGTTAGTAATGTTCTCATTATTTTGTTCACTTCCATGTCTTCGTGGAGTGCTCGAGTTTGCTCCTAGTGTTAGTAATGTTCTCATTATTTTGTTCACTTCCATGTGTTCGTGGAGTGCTCGAGTTGGCCCATAGTGTTAGTAATGTTCTCATTATTTTGTCCACTTCCATGTCTTCGTGGAGTGCTCGAGATGGTCCCTAGTGTTAGTAATGTTCTCATTATTTTGTCCACCTCCATGTCTTCGTGGAGTGCTTGAGTTCGCCCCTAGTGTTAGTAATGTTCTCATTATTTTGTCCACTTCCATGTCTTCGTGGAGTGCTCGAGTTGACCCCTATTGTTAGTAATGTTCTCATTATTTTGTCCACTTCCATGTCTTCGTGGAGTGCTCGAGTTTGCCCCTAGTGTTTGTAATGTTCTCATTATTTTGTCCACTTCCATGTCTTAGTGGAGTGTTCAGGTTTGCCCCTAGTGTTAGTAATGTTCTCATTATTTTGTCCACTTCCATGTCTTCGTGGAGTTTTCGAGTTGGCCCCAAGTGTTAGTAATGTTCTCATTATTTTGTTCACTTCCATGTCTTCGTGGAGTGCTCGAGTTTGCTCCTAGTGTTAGTAATGTTCTCATTATTTTGTTCACTTCCATGTGTTCGTGGAGTGCTCGAGTTGGCCCATATTGTTAGTAATGTTCTCATTATTTTGTCCACTTCCATGTCTTCGTGGAGTGCTCGAGATGGTCCCTAGTGTTAGTAATGTTCTCATTATTTTGTCCACCTCCATGTCTTCGTGGAGTGCTTGAGTTCGCCCCTAGTGTTAGTAATGTTCTCATTATTTTGTCCACTTCCATGTCTTCGTGGAGTGCTCGAGTTGACCCCTATTGTTAGTAATGTTCTCATTGTTTTGTTCACTTCCATGTCTTCGTGGAGTGCTCGGGTTTGCCCCTAGTGTTAGTAATGTTCTCATTATTTTGTCCACTTCCATGTCTTCGTGGAGTGCTCGAGTTTGCCCCTAGTGTTTGTAATGTTCTCATTATTTTGTCCACTTCCATGTCTTAGTGGAGTGTTCAGGTTTGCCCCTAGTGTTAGTAATGTTCTCATTATTTTGTCCACTTCCATGTCTTCGTGGAGTGTTCGAGTTGGCCCCAAGTGTTAGTGATGTTCTCATTAGTTTGTTCACTTCCATGTCTTGGTGGAGTGCTCGATTTTGCCCCTAGTGTTAGTAATGTTCTCATTATTTTGTCCACTTCCATGTCTTCGTGGAGTGCTCGAGCTTGCCCCTAGTGTTAGTTATGTTCTCATTAGTTTGTCCACTTCCATGTCTTCGTGGAGTGCTCGAGTTTGCCCCTAGTGTTAGTAATGTACTCATTATTTTGTCAACTTCCATGTCTTCGTTGTGTGCTCTAGTTTGCCCCTAGTGTTAGCAATGTTCTCATTATTTTGTTCACTTCCATGTCTTCGTGGAGTACTCGAGTTGGCCCCTAGTGTTAGTAATGTTCTCGTTATTTTATCCACTTCCATGTCTTTGTGGAGTGCTCGAGTTTGCCCCTAGTGTTAGTAATGTACTCATTATTTTGTCAACTTCCATGTCTTCGTGGTGTGCTAGAGTTTGCCCCTAGTGTTAGTAATGTTCTCATTATTTTGTCCACTTCCATGTCTTCGTGGAGTGCTCGAGTTTACCCCTAGTGTTAGTAATGTACTCATTATTTTTTCCACTTCCATGTCTTCGTGGAGTGCTCGAGTTTGCCCCTAATGTTAGTAATGGTCTCATTATTTTGTCCACTTCCATGTCTTCGTGGAGTGCTCGTGTTTGTCCCTAGAGTTAGTAATGTTCTCATTATTTTGTCCACTTCCATGTCTTCGTGGAGTGCTCGAGTTTGCCCCTAGTGTTAGTAATGTTCTTATTATTTTGTCCACTTCCATGTCTTCGTGGAGTGCTCGAGTTTGCCCCTAGTGTTAGTAATGTTCTCATTATTTTGTCCACTTCCATGTCTTCGTGGAGTGCTCGAGTTGGCCCCTAGTGTTAGTAATGTTCTCATCATTTTGTCCACTTCCATGTCTTCGTGGAGTGCTCGAGTTTGCCCCTAGTGTTAGTAATGTACTCATTATTTTGTCAACTTCCATGTCTTTATGGTGTGCTAGAGTTTGCCACTAGTGTAAGTAATGTTCTCATTATTTTGTCCACTTCCATGTCTTCATGGAATGCTCGAGTTTGCCTCTAGTGTTAGTAATTTTCTCATTATTTTGTTCACTTCCATGTCTTCGTGGAGTGCTCGAGTTTGCCCCTAGTGTTAGTAATGTTCTCATTATTTTGTTCACTTCCATGTGTTCGTGGAGTGCTCGAGTTTGCCCCTAGTGTTAGTAATGTTCTCATTATTTTGTCCACTTCCATGTCTTCGTGGAGTGCCCGAGATGGTCCCTAGCGTTAGTAATGTTCTCATTATTTTGTCCACTTCCATGTCTTCGTGGAGTTCTCGAGTTGGCCCCTAGTGTTAGTAATGTTCTCATTATTTTTTTCACTTCCATGTCTTCGTGGAGTGCTAGAGTTGGCCCCTATTGTTAGTAATGTTCTCATTATTTTGTTCACTTCCATGTCTTCGTGGAGTGCTCGGGTTTGCCCCTAGTGTTAGTAATGTTCTCATTATTTTGTCCACTTCCATGTCTTCGTGGAGTGCTCGAGTTTGCCTCTAGTGTTAGTAATGTTCTCATTATTTTGTTCACTTCCATGTCTTCATGGAGTGCTCGAGTTTGCCCCTAGTGTTAGTAATGTTCTCATTATTTTGTTCACTTCCATGTGTTCGTGGAGTGCTCGAGTTTGCCCCTAGTGTTAGTAATGTTCTCATTATTTTGTCCACTTCCATGTCTTCGTGGAGTGCTGGAGATGGTCCCTAGTGTTAGTAATGTTCTCATTATTTTGTCCACTTCCATGTCTTCGTGGAGTGCTTGAGTTGGCCCCTAGTGTTAGTAATGTTCTCATTATTTTGTCCACTTCCATGTCTTCGTGGAGTGCTCGAGTTGACCCCTATTGTTAGTAATGTTCTCATTATTTTGTTCACTTCCATGTCTTCGTGGAGTGCTCGGGTTTGCCCCTAGTGTTAGTAATGTTCTCATTATTTTGTCCACTTCCATGTTTTCGTGGAGTGCTCGAGTTTGCCCCTAGTGTTAGTAATGTTCTCATTATTTTGTCCACTTCCATGTCTTAGTGGAGTGTTCGGGTTTGCCCCTAGTGTTAGTAATGTTCTCATTATTTTGTCCACTTCCATGTCTTCGTGGAGTGTTCGAGTTGGCCCCAAGTGTTAGTGATGTTCTCATTAGTTTGTTCACTTCCATGTCTTGGTGGAGTACTCGATTTTGCCCATAGTGTTAGTAATGTTCTCATTATTTTGTCCACTTCCATGTCTTCGTGGAGTGCTCGAGCTTGCCCCTAGTGTTAGTAATGTTCTCATTATTTTGTCCACTTCCATGTCTTCGTGGAGTGCTCGAGTTTGCCCCTAGTGTTAGTAATGTTCTTATTATTTTGTCCACTTCCATGTCTTCGTGGAGTGCTCGAGTTTGCCCGTAGTGTTAGTAATGTTCTCATTATTTTGTCCACTTCCATGTCTTCGTGGAGTGCTCGAGATGGTTCTAGTGTTAGTAATGTTCTCATTATTTTGTCCACTTCCATGTCTTCGTGGAGTGCTCGAGTTTGCCCCTAGTGTTAGTAATGTTCTCATTATTTTGTCCACTTCCATGTCTTCGTGGAGTGCTCGAGATGGTCCCTAGCGTTAGTAATGTTCTCAATATTTTTTTCACTTCCATGTCTTCGTGGAGTGCTCGAGTTGGCCCCTAGTGTTAGTAATGTTCTCATTATTTTTTTCACTTCCATGTCTTCTTGGAGTGCTCGAGTTGGCCCCTATTGTTAGTAATGTTCTCATTATTTTGTTCACTTCCATGTCTTCGTGGAGTGCTCGGGTTTACCCCTAGTGTTAGTAATGTTCTCATTATTTTGTCCACTTCCATGTCTTCGTGGAATGCTCGAGATGGTCCCTAGTATTAGTAATGTTCTCATTATTTTGTTCACTTCCATGTCTTCGTGGAGTGCTCGAGTTGGCCCCTAGTGTTAGTAATGTTCTCATTATTTTTTTCACTTCCATGTCTTCGTGGAGTGCTCGAGTTGACCCCTAATGTTAGTAATGTTCTCATTATTTTGTTCACTTCCATGTCTTCGTGGAGTGCTCGAGTTTGCCCCTAGTGTTAGTAATGTTCTCATTATTTTGTCCACTTCCATGTCTTCGTGGAGTGCTCGAGTTGGCCCCTAGTGTTAGTAATGTTCTCATTATTTTGTCCACTTCCATGTCTTCGTGGAGTGTTCGAGTTGGCCCCAAGTGTTACTAATGTTCTCATTAGTTTGTTCACTTCCATGTCTTCGTGGAGTCCTCGATTTTGCCCCTAGTGTTAGTAATGTTCTCATTATTTTGTCCACTTCCATGTCTTCGTGGAGTGCTCGAGCCTGCCCCTAGTGTTAGTAATGTTCTCATTATTTTGTCCACTTCCATGTCTTCGTGGAGTGGTCGAGCTTGCCACTAGTGTAAGTAATGTTCTCATTATTTTGTCCACTTCCATGTCTTCATGGAGTGCTCGAGTTTGCCTCTAGTGTTAGTAATTTTCTCATTATTTTGTTCACTTCCATGTCTTCGGGGAGTGCTCGAGTTTGCCCCTAGTGTTAGTAATGTTCTCATTATTTTGTTCACTTCCATGTGTTCGTGGAGTGCTCGAGTTTGCCCCTAGTGTTAGTAATGTTCTCATTATTTTGTCCACTTCCATGTCTTCGTGGAGTGCCCGAGATGGTCCCTAGCGTTAGTAATGTTCTCATTATTTTGTCCACTTCCATGTCTTCGTGGAGTTCTCGAGTTGGCCCCTAGTGTTAGTAATGTTCTCATTATTTTTTTCACTTCCATGTCTTCGTGGAGTGCTAGAGTTGGCCCCTATTGTTAGTAATGTTCTCATTATTTTGTTCACTTCCATGTCTTCGTGGAGTGCTCGGGTTTGCCCCTAGTGTTAGTAATGTTCTCATTATTTTGTCCACTTCCATGTCTTCGTGGAGTGCTCGAGTTTGCCTCTAGTGTTAGTAATGTTCTCATTATTTTGTTCACTTCCATGTCTTCATGGAGTGCTCGAGTTTGCCCCTAGTGTTAGTAATGTTCTCATTATTTTGTTCACTTCCATGTGTTCGTGGAGTGCTCGAGTTTGCCCCTAGTGTTAGTAATGTTCTCATTATTTTGTCCACTTCCATGTCTTCGTGGAGTGCTGGAGATGGTCCCTAGTGTTAGTAATGTTCTCATTATTTTGTCCACTTCCATGTCTTCGTGGAGTGCTTGAGTTGGCCCCTAGTGTTAGTAATGTTCTCATTATTTTGTCCACTTCCATGTCTTCGTGGAGTGCTCGAGTTGACCCCTATTGTTAGTAATGTTCTCATTATTTTGTTCACTTCCATGTCTTCGTGGAGTGCTCGGGTTTGCCCCTAGTGTTAGTAATGTTCTCATTATTTTGTCCACTTCCATGTTTTCGTGGAGTGCTCGAGTTTGCCCCTAGTGTTAGTAATGTTCTCATTATTTTGTCCACTTCCATGTCTTAGTGGAGTGTTCGGGTTTGCCCCTAGTGTTAGTAATGTTCTCATTATTTTGTCCACTTCCATGTCTTCGTGGAGTGTTCGAGTTGGCCCCAAGTGTTAGTGATGTTCTCATTAGTTTGTTCACTTCCATGTCTTGGTGGAGTACTCGATTTTGCCCATAGTGTTAGTAATGTTCTCATTATTTTGTCCACTTCCATGTCTTCGTGGAGTGCTCGAGCTTGCCCCTAGTGTTAGTAATGTTCTCATTATTTTGTCCACTTCCATGTCTTCGTGGAGTGCTCGAGTTTGCCCCTAGTGTTAGTAATGTTCTTATTATTTTGTCCACTTCCATGTCTTCGTGGAGTGCTCGAGTTTGCCCGTAGTGTTAGTAATGTTCTCATTATTTTGTCCACTTCCATGTCTTCGTGGAGTGCTCGAGATGGTTCTAGTGTTAGTAATGTTCTCATTATTTTGTCCACTTCCATGTCTTCGTGGAGTGCTCGAGTTTGCCCCTAGTGTTAGTAATGTTCTCATTATTTTGTCCACTTCCATGTCTTCGTGGAGTGCTCGAGATGGTCCCTAGCGTTAGTAATGTTCTCAATATTTTGTTCACTTCCATGTCTTCGTGGAGTGCTCGAGTTGGCCCCTAGTGTTAGTAATGTTCTCATTATTTTTTTCACTTCCATGTCTTCGTGGAGTGCTCGGGTTTGCCCCTAGTGTTAGTAATGTTCTCATTATTTTGTCCACTTCCATGTTTTCGTGGAGTGCTCGAGTTTGCCCCTAGTGTTAGTAATGTTCTCATTATTTTGTCCACTTCCATGTCTTAGTGGAGTGTTCGGGTTTGCCCCTAGTGTTAGTAATGTTCTCATTATTTTGTCCACTTCCATGTCTTCGTGGAGTGTTCGAGTTGGCCCCAAGTGTTAGTGATGTTCTCATTAGTTTGTTCACTTCCATGTCTTGGTGGAGTACTCGATTTTGCCCATAGTGTTAGTAATGTTCTCATTATTTTGTCCACTTCCATGTCTTCGTGGAGTGCTCGAGCTTGCCCCTAGTGTTAGTAATGTTCTCATTATTTTGTCCACTTCCATGTCTTCGTGGAGTGCTCGAGTTTGCCCCTAGTGTTAGTAATGTTCTTATTATTTTGTCCACTTCCATGTCTTCGTGGAGTGCTCGAGTTTGCCCGTAGTGTTAGTAATGTTCTCATTATTTTGTCCACTTCCATGTCTTCGTGGAGTGCTCGAGATGGTTCTAGTGTTAGTAATGTTCTCATTATTTTGTCCACTTCCATGTCTTCGTGGAGTGCTCGAGTTTGCCCCTAGTGTTAGTAATGTTCTCATTATTTTGTCCACTTCCATGTCTTCGTGGAGTGCTCGAGATGGTCCCTAGCGTTAGTAATGTTCTCAATATTTTTTTCACTTCCATGTCTTCGTGGAGTGCTCGAGTTGGCCCCTAGTGTTAGTAATGTTCTCATTATTTTTTTCACTTCCATGTCTTCTTGGAGTGCTCGAGTTGGCCCCTATTGTTAGTAATGTTCTCATTATTTTGTTCACTTCCATGTCTTCGTGGAGTGCTCGGGTTTACCCCTAGTGTTAGTAATGTTCTCATTATTTTGTCCACTTCCATGTCTTCGTGGAATGCTCGAGATGGTCCCTAGTATTAGTAATGTTCTCATTATTTTGTTCACTTCCATGTCTTCGTGGAGTGCTCGAGTTGGCCCCTAGTGTTAGTAATGTTCTCATTATTTTTTTCACTTCCATGTCTTCGTGGAGTGCTCGAGTTGACCCCTAATGTTAGTAATGTTCTCATTATTTTGTTCACTTCCATGTCTTCGTGGAGTGCTCGAGTTTGCCCCTAGTGTTAGTAATGTTCTCATTATTTTGTCCACTTCCATGTCTTCGTGGAGTGCTCGAGTTGGCCCCTAGTGTTAGTAATGTTCTCATTATTTTGTCCACTTCCATGTCTTCGTGGAGTGTTCGAGTTGGCCCCAAGTGTTACTAATGTTCTCATTAGTTTGTTCACTTCCATGTCTTCGTGGAGTCCTCGATTTTGCCCCTAGTGTTAGTAATGTTCTCATTATTTTGTCCACTTCCATGTCTTCGTGGAGTGCTCGAGCCTGCCCCTAGTGTTAGTAATGTTCTCATTATTTTGTCCACTTCCATGTCTTCGTGGAGTGGTCGAGCTTGCCACTAGTGTAAGTAATGTTCTCATTATTTTGTCCACTTCCATGTCTTCATGGAGTGCTCGAGTTTGCCTCTAGTGTTAGTAATTTTCTCATTATTTTGTTCACTTCCATGTCTTCGGGGAGTGCTCGAGTTTGCCCCTAGTGTTAGTAATGTTCTCATTATTTTGTTCACTTCCATGTGTTCGTGGAGTGCTCGAGTTTGCCCCTAGTGTTAGTAATGTTCTCATTATTTTGTCCACTTCCATGTCTTCGTGGAGTGCCCGAGATGGTCCCTAGCGTTAGTAATGTTCTCATTATTTTGTCCACTTCCATGTCTTCGTGGAGTTCTCGAGTTGGCCCCTAGTGTTAGTAATGTTCTCATTATTTTTTTCACTTCCATGTCTTCGTGGAGTGCTAGAGTTGGCCCCTATTGTTAGTAATGTTCTCATTATTTTGTTCACTTCCATGTCTTCGTGGAGTGCTCGGGTTTGCCCCTAGTGTTAGTAATGTTCTCATTATTTTGTCCACTTCCATGTCTTCGTGGAGTGCTCGAGTTTGCCTCTAGTGTTAGTAATGTTCTCATTATTTTGTTCACTTCCATGTCTTCATGGAGTGCTCGAGTTTGCCCCTAGTGTTAGTAATGTTCTCATTATTTTGTTCACTTCCATGTGTTCGTGGAGTGCTCGAGTTTGCCCCTAGTGTTAGTAATGTTCTCATTATTTTGTCCACTTCCATGTCTTCGTGGAGTGCTGGAGATGGTCCCTAGTGTTAGTAATGTTCTCATTATTTTGTCCACTTCCATGTCTTCGTGGAGTGCTTGAGTTGGCCCCTAGTGTTAGTAATGTTCTCATTATTTTGTCCACTTCCATGTCTTCGTGGAGTGCTCGAGTTGACCCCTATTGTTAGTAATGTTCTCATTATTTTGTTCACTTCCATGTCTTCGTGGAGTGCTCGGGTTTGCCCCTAGTGTTAGTAATGTTCTCATTATTTTGTCCACTTCCATGTTTTCGTGGAGTGCTCGAGTTTGCCCCTAGTGTTAGTAATGTTCTCATTATTTTGTCCACTTCCATGTCTTAGTGGAGTGTTCGGGTTTGCCCCTAGTGTTAGTAATGTTCTCATTATTTTGTCCACTTCCATGTCTTCGTGGAGTGTTCGAGTTGGCCCCAAGTGTTAGTGATGTTCTCATTAGTTTGTTCACTTCCATGTCTTGGTGGAGTACTCGATTTTGCCCATAGTGTTAGTAATGTTCTCATTATTTTGTCCACTTCCATGTCTTCGTGGAGTGCTCGAGCTTGCCCCTAGTGTTAGTAATGTTCTCATTATTTTGTCCACTTCCATGTCTTCGTGGAGTGCTCGAGTTTGCCCCTAGTGTTAGTAATGTTCTTATTATTTTGTCCACTTCCATGTCTTCGTGGAGTGCTCGAGTTTGCCCGTAGTGTTAGTAATGTTCTCATTATTTTGTCCACTTCCATGTCTTCGTGGAGTGCTCGAGATGGTTCTAGTGTTAGTAATGTTCTCATTATTTTGTCCACTTCCATGTCTTCGTGGAGTGCTCGAGTTTGCCCCTAGTGTTAGTAATGTTCTCATTATTTTGTCCACTTCCATGTCTTCGTGGAGTGCTCGAGATGGTCCCTAGCGTTAGTAATGTTCTCAATATTTTGTTCACTTCCATGTCTTCGTGGAGTGCTCGAGTTGGCCCCTAGTGTTAGTAATGTTCTCATTATTTTTTTCACTTCCATGTCTTCTTGGAGTGCTCGAGTTGGCCCCTATTGTTAGTAATGTTCTCATTATTTTGTTCACTTCCATGTCTTCGTGGAGTGCTCGGGTTTACCCCTAGTGTTAGTAATGTTCTCATTATTTTGTCCACTTCCATGTCTTCGTGGAATGCTCGAGATGGTCCCTAGTATTAGTAATGTTCTCATTATTTTGTTCACTTCCATGTCTTCGTGGAGTGCTCGAGTTGGCCCCTAGTGTTAGTAATGTTCTCATTATTTTTTTCACTTCCATGTCTTCGTGGAGTGCTCGAGTTGACCCCTAATGTTAGTAATGTTCTCATTATTTTGTTCACTTCCATGTCTTCGTGGAGTGCTCGAGTTTGCCCCTAGTGTTAGTAATGTTCTCATTATTTTGTCCACTTCCATGTCTTCGTGGAGTGCTCGAGTTGGCCCCTAGTGTTAGTAATGTTCTCATTATTTTGTCCACTTCCATGTCTTCGTGGAGTGTTCGAGTTGGCCCCAAGTGTTACTAATGTTCTCATTAGTTTGTTCACTTCCATGTCTTCGTGGAGTCCTCGATTTTGCCCCTAGTGTTAGTAATGTTCTCATTATTTTGTCCACTTCCATGTCTTCGTGGAGTGCTCGAGCCTGCCCCTAGTGTTAGTAATGTTCTCATTATTTTGTCCACTTCCATGTCTTCGTGGAGTGGTCGAGCTTGCCACTAGTGTTAGTAATGTTCTCATTATTTTGTTCACTTCCATGTCTTCGTGGAGTGCTCGAGTTTGCCCCTAGTGTTAGTAATGTTCTCATTATTTTGTTCACTTCCATGTGTTCGTGGAGTGCCCGAGTTTGCCCCTAGTGTTAGTAATGTTCTCATTATTTTGTCCACTTCCATGTCTTCGTGGATTGCCCGAGATGGTCCCTAGCGTTAGTAATGTTCTCATTATTTTGTTCACTTCCATGTCTTCGTGGAGTTCTCGAGTTGGCCCCTAGTGTTAGTAATGTTCTCATTATTTTTTTCACTTCCATGTCTTCGTGGAGTGCTCGAGTTGGCCCCTATTGTTAGTAATGTTCTCATTATTTTGTTCACTTCCATGTCTTCGTGGCGTGCTCGGGTTTGCCCCTAGTGTTAGTAATTTTCTCATTATTTTGTCCACTTCCATGTGTTCGTGGAGTGCTCGAGTTTGCTTCTAGTGTTAGTAATGTTCTCATTATTTTGTTCACTTCCATGTCTTCGTGGAGTGCTCGAGTTTGCCCCTAGTGTTAGTAATGTTCTCATTATTTTGTTCACTTCCATGTCTTCGTGGAGTGCTCGAGTTTGCTCCTAGTGTTAGTAATGTTCTCATTATTTTGTTCACTTCCATGTGTTCGTGGAGTGCTCGAGTTGGCCCATAGTGTTAGTAATGTTCTCATTATTTTGTCCACTTCCATGTCTTCGTGGAGTGCTCGAGATCGTCCCTAGTGTTAGTAATGTTCTCATTATTTTGTCCACCTCCATGTCTTCGTGGAGTGCTTGAGTTCGCCCCTAGTGTTAGTAATGTTCTCATTATTTTGTCCACTTCCATGTCTTCGTGGAGTGCTCGAGTTGACCCCTATTGTTAGTAATGTTCTCATTGTTTTGTTCACTTCCATGTCTTCGTGGAGTGCTCGGGTTTGCCCCTAGTGTTAGTAATGTTCTCATTATTTTGTCCACTTCCATGTCTTCGTGGAGTGCTCGAGTTTGCCCCTAGTGTTTGTAATGTTCTCATTATTTTGTCCACTTCCATGTCTTAGTGGAGTGTTCAGGTTTGCCCCTAGTGTTAGTAATGTTCTCATTATTTTGTCCACTTCCATGTCTTCGTGGAGTGTTCGAGTTGGCCCCAAGTGTTAGTGATGTTCTCATTAGTTTGTTCACTTCCATGTCTTGGTGGAGTGCTCGATTTTGCCCCTAGTGTTAGTAATGTTCTCATTATTTTGTCCACTTCCATGTCTTCGTGGAGTGCTCGAGCTTGCCCCTAGTGTTAGTAATGTTCTCATTAGTTTGTCCACTTCCATGTCTTCGTGGAGTGCTCGAGTTTGCCCCTAGTGTTAGTAATGTACTCATTATTTTGTCAACTTCCATGTCTTCGTTGTGTGCTCTAGTTTGCCCCTAGTGTTAGCAATGTTCTCATTATTTTGTCCACTTCCATGACTTCGTGGAGTGCTCGAGTTGGCCCCTAGTGTTAGTAATGTTCTCATTATTTTGTTCACTTCCATGTCTTCGTGGAGTACTCGAGTTGGCCCCTAGTGTTAGTAATGTTCTCGTTATTTTATCCACTTCCATGTCTTTGTGGAGTGCTCGAGTTTGCCCCTAGTGTTAGTAATGTACTCATTATTTTGTCAACTTCCATGTCTTCGTGGTGTGCTAGAGTTTGCCCCTAGTGTTAGTAATGTTCTCATTATTTTGTCCACTTCCATGTCTTCGTGGAGTGCTCGAGTTTACCCCTAGTGTTAGTAATATACTCATTATTTTGTCCACTTCCATGTCTTCGTGGAGTGCTCGAGTTTGCCCCTAATGTTAGTAATGGTCTCATTATTTTGTCCACTTCCATGTCTTCGTGGAGTGCTCCTGTTTGTCCCTAGAGTTAGTAATGTTCTCATTATTTTGTCCACTTCCATGTCTTCGTGGAGTGCTCGAGTTTGCCCCTAGTGTTAGTAATGTTCTTATTATTTTGTCCACTTCCATGTCTTCGTGGAGTGCTCGAGTTTGCCCCTAGTGTTAGTAATGTTCTCATTATTTTGTCCACTTCCATGTCTTCGTGGAGTGCTCGAGCTTGCCACTAGTGTTAGTAATGTTCTCATTATTTTGTTCACTTCCATGTCTTCGTGGAGTGCTCGAGTTTGCCCCTAGTGTTAGTAATGTTCTCATTATTTTGTTCACTTCCATGTGTTCGTGGAGTGCCCGAGTTTGCCCCTAGTGTTAGTAATGTTCTCATTATTTTGTCCACTTCCATGTCTTCGTGGATTGCCCGAGATGGTCCCTAGCGTTAGTAATGTTCTCATTATTTTGTTCACTTCCATGTCTTCGTGGAGTTCTCGAGTTGGCCCCTAGTGTTAGTAATGTTCTCATTATTTTTTTCACTTCCATGTCTTCGTGGAGTGCTCGAGTTGGCCCCTATTGTTAGTAATGTTCTCATTATTTTGTTCACTTCCATGTCTTCGTGGCGTGCTCGGGTTTGCCCCTAGTGTTAGTAATTTTCTCATTATTTTGTCCACTTCCATGTGTTCGTGGAGTGCTCGAGTTTGCTTCTAGTGTTAGTAATGTTCTCATTATTTTGTTCACTTCCATGTCTTCGTGGAGTGCTCGAGTTTGCCCCTAGTGTTAGTAATATTCTCATTATTTTGTTCACTTCCATGTCTTCGTGGAGTGCTCGAGTTTGCTCCTAGTGTTAGTAATGTTCTCATTATTTTGTTCACTTCCATGTGTTCGTGGAGTGCTCGAGTTGGCCCATAGTGTTAGTAATGTTCTCATTATTTTGTCCACTTCCATGTCTTCGTGGAGTGCTCGAGATGGTCCCTAGTGTTAGTAATGTTCTCATTATTTTGTCCACCTCCATGTCTTCGTGGAGTGCTTGAGTTCGCCCCTAGTGTTAGTAATGTTCTCATTATTTTGTCCACTTCCATGTCTTCGTGGAGTGCTCGAGTTGACCCCTATTGTTAGTAATGTTCTCATTGTTTTGTTCACTTCCATGTCTTCGTGGAGTGCTCGGGTTTGCCCCTAGTGTTAGTAATGTTCTCATTATTTTGTCCACTTCCATGTCTTCGTGGAGTGCTCGAGTTTGCCCCTAGTGTTTGTAATGTTCTCATTATTTTGTCCACTTCCATGTCTTAGTGGAGTGTTCAGGTTTGCCCCTAGTGTTAGTAATGTTCTCATTATTTTGTCCACTTCCATGTCTTCGTGGAGTGTTCGAGTTGGCCCCAAGTGTTAGTGATGTTCTCATTAGTTTGTTCACTTCCATGTCTTGGTGGAGTGCTCGATTTTGCCCCTAGTGTTAGTAATGTTCTCATTATTTTGTCCACTTCCATGTCTTCGTGGAGTGCTCGAGCTTGCCCCTAGTGTTAGTAATGTTCTCATTAGTTTGTCCACTTCCATGTCTTCGTGGAGTGCTCGAGTTTGCCCCTAGTGTTAGTAATGTACTCATTATTTTGTCAACTTCCATGTCTTCGTTGTGTGCTCTAGTTTGCCCCTAGTGTTAGCAATGTTCTCATTATTTTGTCCAATTCCATGACTTCGTGGAGTGCTCGAGTTGGCCCCTAGTGTTAGTAATGTTCTCATTATTTTGTTCACTTCCATGTCTTCGTGGAGTACTCGAGTTTGCCCCTAGTGTTAGTAATGTTCTCGTTATTTTATCCACTTCCATGTCTTTGTGGAGTGCTCGAGTTTGCCCCTAGTGTTAGTAATGTACTCATTATTTTGTCAACTTCCATGTCTTCGTGGTGTGCTAGAGTTTGCCCCTAGTGTTAGTAATGTTCTCATTATTTTGTCCACTTCCATGTCTTCGTGGAGTGCTCGAGTTTACCCCTAGTGTTAGTAATGTACTCATTATTTTGTCCACTTCCATGTCTTCGTGGAGTGCTCGAGTTTGCCCCTAATGTTAGTAATGGTCTCATTATTTTGTCCACTTCCATGTCTTCGTGGAGTGCTCGTGTTTGTCCCTAGAGTTAGTAATGTTCTCATTATTTTGTCCACTTCCATGTCTTCGTGGAGTGCTCGAGTTTGCCCCTAGTGTTAGTAATGTTCTTATTATTTTGTCCACTTCCATGTCTTCGTGGAGTGCTCGAGTTTGCCCCTAGTGTTAGTAATGTTCTCATTATTTTGTCCACTTCCATGTCTTCGTGGAGTGCTCGAGTTGGCCCCTAGTGTTAGTAATGTTCTCATCATTTTGTCCACTTCCATGTCTTCGTGGAGTGCTCGAGTTTGCCCCTAGTGTTAGTAATGTACTCATTATTTTGTCAACTTCCATGTCTTCATGGTGTGCTAGAGTTTGCCACTAGTGTAAGTAATGTTCTCATTATTTTGTCCACTTCCATGTCTTCATGGAATGCTCGAGTTTGCCTCTAGTGTTAGTAATTTTCTCATTATTTTGTTCACTTCCATGTCTTTGTGGAGTGCTCGAGTTTGCCCCTAGTGTTAGTAATGTTCTCATTATTTTGTTCACTTCCATGTGTTCGTGGAGTGCTCGAGTTTGCCCCTAGTGTTAGTAATGTTCTCATTATTTTGTCCACTTCCATGTCTTCGTGGAGTGCCCGAGATGGTCCCTAGCGTTAGTAATGTTCTCATTATTTTGTCCACTTCCATGTCTTCGTGGAGTTCTCGAGTTGGCCCCTAGTGTTAGTAATGTTCTCATTATTTTTTTCACTTCCATGTCTTCGTGGAGTGCTAGAGTTGGCCCCTATTGTTAGTAATGTTCTCATTATTTTGTTCACTTCCTTGTCTTCGTGGAGTGCTCGGGTTTGCCCCTAGTGTTAGTAATGTTCTCATTATTTTGTCCACTTCCATGTCTTCGTGGAGTGCTCGAGTTTGCCTCTAGTGTTAGTAATGTTCTCATTATTTTGTTCACTTCCATGTCTTCATGGAGTGCTCGAGTTTGCCCCTAGTGTTAGTAATGTTCTCATTATTTTGTTCACTTCCATGTGTTCGTGGAGTGCTCGAGTTTGCCCCTAGTGTTAGTAATGTTCTCATTATTTTGTCCACTTCCATGTCTTCGTGGAGTGCTGGAGATGGTCCCTAGTGTTAGTAATGTTCTCATTATTTTGTCCACTTCCATGTCTTCGTGGAGTGCTCGAGTTGACCCCTATTGTTAGTAATGTTCTCATTATTTTGTTCACTTCCATGTCTTCGTGGAGTGCTCGGGTTTGCCCCTAGTGTTAGTAATGTTCTCATTATTTTGTCCACTTCCATGTTTTCGTGGAGTGCTCGAGTTTGCCCCTAGTGTTAGTAATGTTCTCATTATTTTGTCCACTTCCATGTCTTAGTGGAGTGTTCGGGTTTGCCCCTAGTGTTAGTAATGTTCTCATTATTTTGTCCACTTCCATGTCTTCGTGGAGTGTTCGAGTTGGCCCCAAGTGTTAGTGATGTTCTCATTAGTTTGTTCACTTCCATGTCTTGGTGGAGTACTCGATTTTGCCCATAGTGTTAGTAATGTTCTCATTATTTTGTCCACTTCCATGTCTTCGTGGAGTGCTCGAGCTTGCCCCTAGTGTTAGTAATGTTCTCATTATTTTGTCCACTTCCATGTCTTCGTGGAGTGCTCGAGTTTGCCCCTAGTGTTAGTAATGTTCTTATTATTTTGTCCACTTCCATGTCTTCGTGGAGTGCTCGAGTTTGCCCGTAGTGTTAGTAATGTTCTCATTATTTTGTCCACTTCCATGTCTTCGTGGAGTGCTCGAGATGGTTCTAGTGTTAGTAATGTTCTCATTATTTTGTCCACTTCCATGTCTTCGTGGAGTGCTCGAGTTTGCCCCTAGTGTTAGTAATGTTCTCATTATTTTGTCCACTTCCATGTCTTCGTGGAGTGCTCGAGATCGTCCCTAGTGTTAGTAATGTTCTCATTATTTTGTCCACCTCCATGTCTTCGTGGAGTGCTTGAGTTCGCCCCTAGTGTTAGTAATGTTCTCATTATTTTGTCCACTTCCATGTCTTCGTGGAGTGCTCGAGTTGACCCCTATTGTTAGTAATGTTCTCATTGTTTTGTTCACTTCCATGTCTTCGTGGAGTGCTCGGGTTTGCCCCTAGTGTTAGTAATGTTCTCATTATTTTGTCCACTTCCATGTCTTCGTGGAGTGCTCGAGTTTGCCCCTAGTGTTTGTAATGTTCTCATTATTTTGTCCACTTCCATGTCTTAGTGGAGTGTTCAGGTTTGCCCCTAGTGTTAGTAATGTTCTCATTATTTTGTCCACTTCCATGTCTTCGTGGAGTGTTCGAGTTGGCCCCAAGTGTTAGTGATGTTCTCATTAGTTTGTTCACTTCCATGTCTTGGTGGAGTGCTCGATTTTGCCCCTAGTGTTAGTAATGTTCTCATTATTTTGTCCACTTCCATGTCTTCGTGGAGTGCTCGAGCTTGCCCCTAGTGTTAGTAATGTTCTCATTAGTTTGTCCACTTCCATGTCTTCGTGGAGTGCTCGAGTTTGCCCCTAGTGTTAGTAATGTACTCATTATTTTGTCAACTTCCATGTCTTCGTTGTGTGCTCTAGTTTGCCCCTAGTGTTAGCAATGTTCTCATTATTTTGTCCACTTCCATGACTTCGTGGAGTGCTCGAGTTGGCCCCTAGTGTTAGTAATGTTCTCATTATTTTGTTCACTTCCATGTCTTCGTGGAGTACTCGAGTTGGCCCCTAGTGTTAGTAATGTTCTCGTTATTTTATCCACTTCCATGTCTTTGTGGAGTGCTCGAGTTTGCCCCTAGTGTTAGTAATGTACTCATTATTTTGTCAACTTCCATGTCTTCGTGGTGTGCTAGAGTTTGCCCCTAGTGTTAGTAATGTTCTCATTATTTTGTCCACTTCCATGTCTTCGTGGAGTGCTCGAGTTTACCCCTAGTGTTAGTAATATACTCATTATTTTGTCCACTTCCATGTCTTCGTGGAGTGCTCGAGTTTGCCCCTAATGTTAGTAATGGTCTCATTATTTTGTCCACTTCCATGTCTTCGTGGAGTGCTCCTGTTTGTCCCTAGAGTTAGTAATGTTCTCATTATTTTGTCCACTTCCATGTCTTCGTGGAGTGCTCGAGTTTGCCCCTAGTGTTAGTAATGTTCTTATTATTTTGTCCACTTCCATGTCTTCGTGGAGTGCTCGAGTTTGCCCCTAGTGTTAGTAATGTTCTCATTATTTTGTCCACTTCCATGTCTTCGTGGAGTGCTCGAGCTTGCCACTAGTGTTAGTAATGTTCTCATTATTTTGTTCACTTCCATGTCTTCGTGGAGTGCTCGAGTTTGCCCCTAGTGTTAGTAATGTTCTCATTATTTTGTTCACTTCCATGTGTTCGTGGAGTGCCCGAGTTTGCCCCTAGTGTTAGTAATGTTCTCATTATTTTGTCCACTTCCATGTCTTCGTGGATTGCCCGAGATGGTCCCTAGCGTTAGTAATGTTCTCATTATTTTGTTCACTTCCATGTCTTCGTGGAGTTCTCGAGTTGGCCCCTAGTGTTAGTAATGTTCTCATTATTTTTTTCACTTCCATGTCTTCGTGGAGTGCTCGAGTTGGCCCCTATTGTTAGTAATGTTCTCATTATTTTGTTCACTTCCATGTCTTCGTGGCGTGCTCGGGTTTGCCCCTAGTGTTAGTAATTTTCTCATTATTTTGTCCACTTCCATGTGTTCGTGGAGTGCTCGAGTTTGCTTCTAGTGTTAGTAATGTTCTCATTATTTTGTTCACTTCCATGTCTTCGTGGAGTGCTCGAGTTTGCCCCTAGTGTTAGTAATATTCTCATTATTTTGTTCACTTCCATGTCTTCGTGGAGTGCTCGAGTTTGCTCCTAGTGTTAGTAATGTTCTCATTATTTTGTTCACTTCCATGTGTTCGTGGAGTGCTCGAGTTGGCCCATAGTGTTAGTAATGTTCTCATTATTTTGTCCACTTCCATGTCTTCGTGGAGTGCTCGAGATGGTCCCTAGTGTTAGTAATGTTCTCATTATTTTGTCCACCTCCATGTCTTCGTGGAGTGCTTGAGTTCGCCCCTAGTGTTAGTAATGTTCTCATTATTTTGTCCACTTCCATGTCTTCGTGGAGTGCTCGAGTTGACCCCTATTGTTAGTAATGTTCTCATTGTTTTGTTCACTTCCATGTCTTCGTGGAGTGCTCGGGTTTGCCCCTAGTGTTAGTAATGTTCTCATTATTTTGTCCACTTCCATGTCTTCGTGGAGTGCTCGAGTTTGCCCCTAGTGTTTGTAATGTTCTCATTATTTTGTCCACTTCCATGTCTTAGTGGAGTGTTCAGGTTTGCCCCTAGTGTTAGTAATGTTCTCATTATTTTGTCCACTTCCATGTCTTCGTGGAGTGTTCGAGTTGGCCCCAAGTGTTAGTGATGTTCTCATTAGTTTGTTCACTTCCATGTCTTGGTGGAGTGCTCGATTTTGCCCCTAGTGTTAGTAATGTTCTCATTATTTTGTCCACTTCCATGTCTTCGTGGAGTGCTCGAGCTTGCCCCTAGTGTTAGTAATGTTCTCATTAGTTTGTCCACTTCCATGTCTTCGTGGAGTGCTCGAGTTTGCCCCTAGTGTTAGTAATGTACTCATTATTTTGTCAACTTCCATGTCTTCGTTGTGTGCTCTAGTTTGCCCCTAGTGTTAGCAATGTTCTCATTATTTTGTCCAATTCCATGACTTCGTGGAGTGCTCGAGTTGGCCCCTAGTGTTAGTAATGTTCTCATTATTTTGTTCACTTCCATGTCTTCGTGGAGTACTCGAGTTTGCCCCTAGTGTTAGTAATGTTCTCGTTATTTTATCCACTTCCATGTCTTTGTGGAGTGCTCGAGTTTGCCCCTAGTGTTAGTAATGTACTCATTATTTTGTCAACTTCCATGTCTTCGTGGTGTGCTAGAGTTTGCCCCTAGTGTTAGTAATGTTCTCATTATTTTGTCCACTTCCATGTCTTCGTGGAGTGCTCGAGTTTACCCCTAGTGTTAGTAATGTACTCATTATTTTGTCCACTTCCATGTCTTCGTGGAGTGCTCGAGTTTGCCCCTAATGTTAGTAATGGTCTCATTATTTTGTCCACTTCCATGTCTTCGTGGAGTGCTCGTGTTTGTCCCTAGAGTTAGTAATGTTCTCATTATTTTGTCCACTTCCATGTCTTCGTGGAGTGCTCGAGTTTGCCCCTAGTGTTAGTAATGTTCTTATTATTTTGTCCACTTCCATGTCTTCGTGGAGTGCTCGAGTTTGCCCCTAGTGTTAGTAATGTTCTCATTATTTTGTCCACTTCCATGTCTTCGTGGAGTGCTCGAGTTGGCCCCTAGTGTTAGTAATGTTCTCATCATTTTGTCCACTTCCATGTCTTCGTGGAGTGCTCGAGTTTGCCCCTAGTGTTAGTAATGTACTCATTATTTTGTCAACTTCCATGTCTTCATGGTGTGCTAGAGTTTGCCACTAGTGTAAGTAATGTTCTCATTATTTTGTCCACTTCCATGTCTTCATGGAATGCTCGAGTTTGCCTCTAGTGTTAGTAATTTTCTCATTATTTTGTTCACTTCCATGTCTTTGTGGAGTGCTCGAGTTTGCCCCTAGTGTTAGTAATGTTCTCATTATTTTGTTCACTTCCATGTGTTCGTGGAGTGCTCGAGTTTGCCCCTAGTGTTAGTAATGTTCTCATTATTTTGTCCACTTCCATGTCTTCGTGGAGTGCCCGAGATGGTCCCTAGCGTTAGTAATGTTCTCATTATTTTGTCCACTTCCATGTCTTCGTGGAGTTCTCGAGTTGGCCCCTAGTGTTAGTAATGTTCTCATTATTTTTTTCACTTCCATGTCTTCGTGGAGTGCTAGAGTTGGCCCCTATTGTTAGTAATGTTCTCATTATTTTGTTCACTTCCTTGTCTTCGTGGAGTGCTCGGGTTTGCCCCTAGTGTTAGTAATGTTCTCATTATTTTGTCCACTTCCATGTCTTCGTGGAGTGCTCGAGTTTGCCTCTAGTGTTAGTAATGTTCTCATTATTTTGTTCACTTCCATGTCTTCATGGAGTGCTCGAGTTTGCCCCTAGTGTTAGTAATGTTCTCATTATTTTGTTCACTTCCATGTGTTCGTGGAGTGCTCGAGTTTGCCCCTAGTGTTAGTAATGTTCTCATTATTTTGTCCACTTCCATGTCTTCGTGGAGTGCTGGAGATGGTCCCTAGTGTTAGTAATGTTCTCATTATTTTGTCCACTTCCATGTCTTCGTGGAGTGCTCGAGTTGACCCCTATTGTTAGTAATGTTCTCATTATTTTGTTCACTTCCATGTCTTCGTGGAGTGCTCGGGTTTGCCCCTAGTGTTAGTAATGTTCTCATTATTTTGTCCACTTCCATGTTTTCGTGGAGTGCTCGAGTTTGCCCCTAGTGTTAGTAATGTTCTCATTATTTTGTCCACTTCCATGTCTTAGTGGAGTGTTCGGGTTTGCCCCTAGTGTTAGTAATGTTCTCATTATTTTGTCCACTTCCATGTCTTCGTGGAGTGTTCGAGTTGGCCCCAAGTGTTAGTGATGTTCTCATTAGTTTGTTCACTTCCATGTCTTGGTGGAGTACTCGATTTTGCCCATAGTGTTAGTAATGTTCTCATTATTTTGTCCACTTCCATGTCTTCGTGGAGTGCTCGAGCTTGCCCCTAGTGTTAGTAATGTTCTCATTATTTTGTCCACTTCCATGTCTTCGTGGAGTGCTCGAGTTTGCCCCTAGTGTTAGTAATGTTCTTATTATTTTGTCCACTTCCATGTCTTCGTGGAGTGCTCGAGTTTGCCCGTAGTGTTAGTAATGTTCTCATTATTTTGTCCACTTCCATGTCTTCGTGGAGTGCTCGAGATGGTTCTAGTGTTAGTAATGTTCTCATTATTTTGTCCACTTCCATGTCTTCGTGGAGTGCTCGAGTTTGCCCCTAGTGTTAGTAATGTTCTCATTATTTTGTCCACTTCCATGTCTTCGTGGAGTGCTCGAGATGGTCCCTAGCGTTAGTAATGTTCTCAATATTTTGTTCACTTCCATGTCTTCGTGGAGTGCTCGAGTTGGACCCTAGTGTTAGTAATGTTCTCATTATTTTTTTCACTTCCATGTCTTCTTGGAGTGCTCGAGTTGGCCCCTATTGTTAGTAATGTTCTCATTATTTTGTTCACTTCCATGTCTTCGTGGAGTGCTCGGGTTTACCCCTAGTGTTAGTAATGTTCTCATTATTTTGTCCACTTCCATGTCTTCGTGGAATGCTCGAGATGGTCCCTAGTATTAGTAATGTTCTCATTATTTTGTTCACTTCCATGTCTTCGTGGAGTGCTCGAGTTGGCCCCTAGTGTTAGTAATGTTCTCATTATTTTTTTCACTTCCATGTCTTCGTGGAGTGCTCGAGTTGACCCCTAATGTTAGTAATGTTCTCATTATTTTGTTCACTTCCATGTCTTCGTGGAGTGCTCGAGTTTGCCCCTAGTGTTAGTAATGTTCTCATTATTTTGTCCACTTCCATGTCTTCGTGGAGTGTTCGAGTTGGCCCCAAGTGTTACTAATGTTCTCATTAGTTTGTTCACTTCCATGTCTTCGTGGAGTCCTCGATTTTGCCCCTAGTGTTAGTAATGTTCTCATTATTTTGTCCACTTCCATGTCTTCGTGGAGTGCTCGAGCCTGCCCCTAGTGTTAGTAATGTTCTCATTATTTTGTCCACTTCCATGTCTTCGTGGAGTGGTCGAGCTTGCCACTAGTGTAAGTAATGTTCTCATTATTTTGTCCACTTCCATGTCTTCATGGAGTGCTCGAGTTTGCCTCTAGTGTTAGTAATTTTCTCATTATTTTGTTCACTTCCATGTCTTCGTGGAGTGCTCGAGTTTGCCCCTAGTGTTAGTAATGTTCTCATTATTTTGTTCACTTCCATGTGTTCGTGGAGTGCTCGAGTTTGCCCCTAGTGTTAGTAATGTTCTCATTATTTTGTCCACTTCCATGTCTTCGTGGAGTGCCCGAGATGGTCCCTAGCGTTAGTAATGTTCTCATTATTTTGTCCACTTCCATGTCTTCGTGGAGTTCTCGAGTTGGCCCCTAGTGTTAGTAATGTTCTCATTATTTTTTTCACTTCCATGTCTTCGTGGAGTGCTAGAGTTGGCCCCTATTGTTAGTAATGTTCTCATTATTTTGTTCACTTCCATGTCTTCGTGGAGTGCTCGGGTTTGCCCCTAGTGTTAGTAATGTTCTCATTATTTTGTCCACTTCCATGTCTTCGTGGAGTGCTCGAGTTTGCCTCTAGTGTTAGTAATGTTCTCATTATTTTGTTCACTTCCATGTCTTCATGGAGTGCTCGAGTTTGCCCCTAGTGTTAGTAATGTTCTCATTATTTTGTTCACTTCCATGTGTTCGTGGAGTGCTCGAGTTTGCCCCTAGTGTTAGTAATGTTCTCATTATTTTGTCCACTTCCATGTCTTCGTGGAGTGCTGGAGATGGTCCCTAGTGTTAGTAATGTTCTCATTATTTTGTCCACTTCCATGTCTTCGTGGAGTGCTTGAGTTGGCCCCTAGTGTTAGTAATGTTCTCATTATTTTGTCCACTTCCATGTCTTCGTGGAGTGCTCGAGTTGACCCCTATTGTTAGTAATGTTCTCATTATTTTGTTCACTTCCATGTCTTCGTGGAGTGCTCGGGTTTGCCCCTAGTGTTAGTAATGTTCTCATTATTTTGTCCACTTCCATGTTTTCGTGGAGTGCTCGAGTTTGCCCCTAGTGTTAGTAATGTTCTCATTATTTTGTCCACTTCCATGTCTTAGTGGAGTGTTCGGGTTTGCCCCTAGTGTTAGTAATGTTCTCATTATTTTGTCCACTTCCATGTCTTCGTGGAGTGTTCGAGTTGGCCCCAAGTGTTAGTGATGTTCTCATTAGTTTGTTCACTTCCATGTCTTGGTGGAGTACTCGATTTTGCCCATAGTGTTAGTAATGTTCTCATTATTTTGTCCACTTCCATGTCTTCGTGGAGTGCTCGAGCTTGCCCCTAGTGTTAGTAATGTTCTCATTATTTTGTCCACTTCCATGTCTTCGTGGAGTGCTCGAGTTTGCCCCTAGTGTTAGTAATGTTCTTATTATTTTGTCCACTTCCATGTCTTCGTGGAGTGCTCGAGTTTGCCCGTAGTGTTAGTAATGTTCTCATTATTTTGTCCACTTCCATGTCTTCGTGGAGTGCTCGAGATGGTTCTAGTGTTAGTAATGTTCTCATTATTTTGTCCACTTCCATGTCTTCGTGGAGTGCTCGAGTTTGCCCCTAGTGTTAGTAATGTTCTCATTATTTTGTCCACTTCCATGTCTTCGTGGAGTGCTCGAGATGGTCCCTAGCGTTAGTAATGTTCTCAATATTTTGTTCACTTCCATGTCTTCGTGGAGTGCTCGAGTTGGCCCCTAGTGTTAGTAATGTTCTCATTATTTTTTTCACTTCCATGTCTTCTTGGAGTGCTCGAGTTGGCCCCTATTGTTAGTAATGTTCTCATTATTTTGTTCACTTCCATGTCTTCGTGGAGTGCTCGGGTTTACCCCTAGTGTTAGTAATGTTCTCATTATTTTGTCCACTTCCATGTCTTCGTGGAATGCTCGAGATGGTCCCTAGTATTAGTAATGTTCTCATTATTTTGTTCACTTCCATGTCTTCGTGGAGTGCTCGAGTTGGCCCCTAGTGTTAGTAATGTTCTCATTATTTTTTTCACTTCCATGTCTTCGTGGAGTGCTCGAGTTGACCCCTAATGTTAGTAATGTTCTCATTATTTTGTTCACTTCCATGTCTTCGTGGAGTGCTCGAGTTTGCCCCTAGTGTTAGTAATGTTCTCATTATTTTGTCCACTTCCATGTCTTCGTGGAGTGCTCGAGTTGGCCCCTAGTGTTAGTAATGTTCTCATTATTTTGTCCACTTCCATGTCTTCGTGGAGTGTTCGAGTTGGCCCCAAGTGTTACTAATGTTATCATTAGTTTGTTCACTTCCATGTCTTCGTGGAGTCCTCGATTTTGACCCTAGTGTTAGTAATGTTCTCATTATTTTGTCCACTTCCATGTCTTCGTGGAGTGCTCGAGCCTGCCCCTGGTGTTAGTAATGTTCTCATTATTTTGTCCACTTCCATGTCTTCGTGGAGTGGTCGAGCTTGCCACTAGTGTTAGTAATGTTCTCATTATTTTGTTCACTTCCATGTCTTCGTGGAGTGCTCGAGTTTGCCCCTAGTGTTAGTAATGTTCTCATTATTTTGTTCACTTCCATGTGTTCGTGGAGTGCCCGAGTTTGCCCCTAGTGTTAGTAATGTTCTCATTATTTTGTCCACTTCCATGTCTTCGTGGATTGCCCGAGATGGTCCCTAGCGTTAGTAATGTTCTCATTATTTTGTTCACTTCCATGTCTTCGTGGAGTTCTCGAGTTGGCCCCTAGTGTTAGTAATGTTCTCATTATTTTTTTCACTTCCATGTCTTCGTGGAGTGCTCGAGTTGGCCCCTATTGTTAGTAATGTTCTCATTATTTTGTTCACTTCCATGTCTTCGTGGCGTGCTCGGGTTTGCCCCTAGTGTTAGTAATTTTCTCATTATTTTGTCCACTTCCATGTGTTCGTGGAGTGCTCGAGTTTGCTTCTAGTGTTAGTAATGTTCTCATTATTTTGTTCACTTCCATGTCTTCGTGGAGTGCTCGAGTTTGCCCCTAGTGTTAGTAATGTTCTCATTATTTTGTTCACTTCCATTTGTTCGTGGAGTGCTCGAGTTTGCCCCTAGTGTTAGTAATGTTCTCATTATTTTGTCCACTTCCATGTCTTCGTGGAGTGCTCGAGATGGTCCCTAGTGTTAGTAATGTTCTCATTATTTTGTTCACTTCCATGTCTTCGTGGAGTGCTCGGGTTTGCCCCTAGTGTTAGTAATGTTCTCATTATTTTGTCCACTTCCATGTCTTCGTGGAGTGCTCGAGTTTCCCCCTAGTTTTAGTAATGTTCTCATTATTTTGTCCACTTCCATGTCTTAGTGGAGTGTTCGGGTTTGCCCCTAGTGTTAGTAATGTTCTCATTATTTTGTCCACTTCCATGTCTTCGTGGAGTGTTCGAGTTGGCCCCAAGTGTTAGTGATGTTCTCATTAGTTTGTTCACTTCCATGTCTTGGTGGAGTGCTCGATTTTGCCCCTAGTGTTAGTAATGTTCTCATTATTTTGTCCACTTCCATGTTTTCGTGGAGTGCTCGAGCTTGCCCCTAGTGTTAGTAATGTTCTCATTATTTTGTCCACTTCCATGTCTTCGTGGAGTGCTCGAGTTTTCCCGTAGTGTTAGTAATGTTCTCATTATTTTGTCCACTTCCATGTCTTCGTGGAGTGCTCGAAATGGTTCTAGTGTTAGTAATGTTCTCATTATTTTGTCCACTTCCATGTCTTCGTGGAGTGCTCGAGTTTGCCCCTAGTGTTAGTAATGTTCTCATTATTTTGTCCACTTCCATGTCTTCGTGGAGTGCTCGAGATGGTCCCTAGCGTTAGTAATGTTCTCAATATTTTGTACACTTCCATGTCTTCGTGGAGTTCTCGAGTTTGCCCCTAGTGTTAGTAATGTTCTCATTATTTTTTTCACTTCCATGTCTTCTTGGAGTGCTCGAGTTGGCCCCTATTGTTAGTAATGTTCTCATTATTTTGTTCACTTCCATGTCTTCGTGGAGTGCTCGAGTTTACCCCTAGTGTTAGTAATGTTCTCATTATTTTGTCCACTTCCATGTCTTCGTGGAATGCTCGAGATGGTCCCTAGTGTTAGTAATGTTCTCATTATTTTGTTCACTTCCATGTCTTCGTGGAGTGCTCGAGTTGGCCCCTAGTGTTAGTAATGTTCTCATTATTTTTTTCACTTCCATGTCTTCGTGGAGTGCTCGAGTTGACCCCTAATGTTAGTAATGTTCTCATTATTTTGTTCACTTCCATGTCTTCGTGGAGTGCTCGAGTTGGCCCCTAGTGTTAGTAATGTTCTCATTATTTTGTCCACTTCCATGTCTTAGTGGAGTGCTCGGGTTTGCCCCTAGTGTTGGTAATGTTCTCATTATTTTGTCCACTTCCATGTCTTCATGGAGTGTTCGAGTTGGCCCCAAGTGTTACTAATGTTCTCATTATTTTGTTCACTTCCATGTCTTCGTGGAGTGCTCGATTTTGACCCTAGTGTTAGTAATGTTCTCATTATTTTGTCCACTTCCATGTCTTCGTGGAGTGCTCGAGCTTGCCCCTAGTGTTAGTAATGTTCTCATTATTTTGTCCACTTCCATGTCTTCGTGGAGTGCTCGAGTTTGCCACTAGTGTTAGTAATGTTCTCATTATTTTGTTCACTTCCATGTCTTCGTGGAGTGCTCGAGTTTGCCCCTAGTGTTAGTAATGTTCTCATTATTTTGTTCACTTCCTTGTGTTCGTAAAGTGCCCGAGTTTGCCCCTAGTGTTAGTAATGTTCTCATTATTTTGTCCATTTCCATGTCTTCGTGGAGTGCCCGAGATGGTCCCTAGTGTTAGTAATGTTCTCATTATTTTGTTCACTTCCATGTCTTCGTGGAGTTCTCGAGTTGGCCCCTAGAGTTAGTAATGTTCTCATTATTTTTTTCACTTCCATGTCTTCGTGGAGTGCTCGAATTGGCCCCTATTGTTAGTAATGTTCTCATTATTTTGTTCACTTCCATGTCTTCGTGGCGTGCTCGGTTTTGCCCCTAGTGTTAGTTATTTTCTCATTAATTTGTCCACTTCCATGTGTTCGTGGAGTGCTCGAGTTTGCCTCTAGTGTTAGTAATGTTCTCATTATTTTTCCACTTCCATGTCTTCGTGGAGTGCTCGAGTTGGCCCCTAGTGTTAGTAATGTTCTCATTATTTTTTTCACTTCCATGTCTTCTTGGAGTGCTCGAGTTGGCCCCTATTGTTAGTAATGTTCTCATTATTTTGTTCACTTCCATGTCTTCGTGGAGTGCTCGGGTTTACCCCTAGTGTTAGTAATGTTCTCATTATTTGTCCACTTCCATGTCTTCGTGGAATGCTCGAGATGGTCCCTAGTGTTAGTAATGTTCTCATTATTTTGTTCACTTCCATGTCTTCGTGGAGTGCTCGAGTTGGCCCCTAGTTTTAGTAATGTTCTCATTATTTTTTTCACTTCCATGTCTTCGTGGAGTGCTCGAGTTGACCCCTAATGTTAGTAATGTTCTCATTATTTTGTTCACTTCCATGTCTTCGTGGAGTGCTCGAGTTGGCCCCTAGTGTTAGTAATGTTCTCATTATTTTGTCCACTTCCATGTCTTAGTGGAGTGCTCGGGTTTGCCCCTAGTGTTGGTAATGTTCTCATTATTTTGTCCACTTCCATGTCTTCATGGAGTGTTCGAGTTGGCCCCAAGTGTTACTAATGTTCTCATTATTTTGTTCACTTCCATGTCTTCGTGGAGTGCTCGATTTTGACCCTAGTGTTAGTAATGTTCTCATTATTTTGTCCACTTCCATGTCTTCGTGGAGTGCTCGAGCTTGCCCCTAGTGTTAGTAATGTTCTCATTATTTTGTCCACTTCCATGTCTTCGTGGAGTGCTCGAGTTTTCCACTAGTGTTAGTAATGTTCTCATTATTTTGTTCACTTCCATGTCTTCGTGGAGTGCTCGAGTTTGCCCCTAGTGTTAGTAATGTTCTCATTATTTTGTTCACTTCCTTGTGTTCGTGGAGTGCCCGAGTTTGCCCCTAGTGTTAGTAATGTTCTCATTATTTTGTCCACTTCCATGTCTTCGTGGAGTGCCCGAGATGGTCCCTAGTGTTAGTAATGTTCTCATTATTTTGTTCACTTCCATGTCTTCGTGGAGTTCTCGAGTTGGCCCCTAGAGTTAGTAATGTTCTCATTATTTTTTTCACTTCCATGTCTTCGTGGAGTGCTCGAATTGGCCCCTATTGTTAGTAATGTTCTCATTATTTTGTTCACTTCCATGTCTTCGTGGCATGCTCGGGTTTGCCCCTAGTGTTAGTAATTTTCTCATTATTTTGTCCACTTCCATGTGTTCGTGGAGTGCTCGAGTTTGCCTCTAGTGTTAGTAATGTTCTCATTATTTTGTCCACTTCCATGTCTTCGTGGAGTGCTCGAGTTTGCCCCTAGTGTTAGTAATGTTCTCATTATTTTGTTCACTTCCATGTGTTCGTGGAGTGCTCGAGTTTGCCCCTAGTGTTAGTAATGTTCTCATTATTTTGTCCACTTCCATGTCTTCGTGGAGTGCTCGAGATGGTCCCTAGTGTTAGTAATGTTCTCATTATTTTGTCCACTTCCATGTCTTCGTGGAGTGCTCGAGTTGGCCCCTAGTGTTAGTAATGTTCTCATTATTTTGTCCACTTCCATGTCTTCGTGGAGTTCTCGAGTTGACCCCTATTGTTAGTAATGTTCTCATTATTTTGTTCACTTCCATGTCTTCGTGGAGTGCTCGGGTTTGCCCCTAGTGTTAGTAATGTTCTCATTATTTTGTCAACTTCCATGTCTTCGTGGAGTGCTCGAGTTTGCCCCTAGTGTTAGTAATGTTCTCATTATTTTGTCCACTTCCATGTCTTAGTGGAGTGTTCGGGTTTGCCCCTAGTGTTAGTAATGTTCTCATTATTTTGTCCACTTCCATGTCTTCGTGGAGTGTTCGAGTTGGCCCCAAGTGTTAGTGATGTTCTCATTAGTTTGTTCACTTCCATGTCTTGGTGGAGTGCTCGATTTTGCCCCTAGTGTTAGTAATGTTCTCATTATTTTGTCCACTTCCATGTCTTCGTGGAGTGCTCGACCTGGCCCCTAGTGTTAGTAATGTTCTCATTATTTTGTCCACTTCCATGTTTTCGTGGAGTGCTCGAGCTTGCCCCTAGTGTTAGTAATGTTCTCATTATTTTGTCCACTTCCATGTCTTCGTGGAGTGCTCGAGTTTGCCCGTAGTGTTAGTAATGTTCTCATTATTTTGTCCACTTCCATGTCTTCGTGGAGTGCTCGAGATGGTTCTAGTGTTAGTAATGTTCTCATTATTTTGTCCACTTCCATGTCTTCGTGGAGTGCTCGAGTTTGCCCCTAGTGTTAGTAATGTTCTCATTATTTTGTCCACTTCCATGTCTTCGTGGAGTGCTCGAGATGGTCCCTAGCGTTAGTAATGTTCTCAATATTTTGTACACTTCCATGTCTTCGTGGAGTTCTCGAGTTGGCCCCTAGTGTTAGTAATGTTCTCATTATTTTTTTCACTTCCATGTCTTCTTGGAGTGCTCGAGTTGGCCCCTATTGTTAGTAATGTTCTCATTATTTTGTTCACTTCCATGTCTTCGTGGAGTGCTCGGGTTTACCCCTAGTGTTAGTAATGTTCTCATTATTTTGTCCACTTCCATGTCTTCGTGGAGTGCTCGAGCTTGCCCCTAGTGTTAGTAATGTTCTCATTATTTTGTCCACTTCCATGTCTTCGTGGAGTGCTCGAGTTTGCCCGTAGTGTTAGTAATGTTCTCATTATTTTGTCCACTTCCATGTCTTCGTGGAGTGCTCGAGATTGTTCTAGTGTTAGTAATGTTCTCATTATTTTGTCCACTTCCATGTCTTCGTGGAGTGCTCGAGTTTGCCCCTAGTGTTAGTAATGTTCTCATTATTTTTTTCACTTCCATTTCTTCTTGGAGTGCTCGAGTTGGCCCCTATTGTTAGTAATGTTCTCATTATTTTGTTCACTTCCATGTCTTCGTGGAGTGCTCGGGTTTACCCCTAGTGTTAGTAATGTTCTCATTATTTGTCCACTTCCATGTCTTCGTGGAATGCTCGAGATGGTCCCTAGTGTTAGTAATGTTCTCATTATTTTGTTCACTTCCATGTCTTCGTGGAGTGCTCGAGTTGGCCCCTAGTGTTAGTAATGTTCTCATTATTTTTTTCACTTGTTGTGTTAGGCTACAATTCCACATATTTTTCAAACAAAATTCATAAAGGTAAAACATGCTACTCCGAGGAACAAGTGATCAGTATGCTGGAGTTCCTCATCGATAACATATTTGTCTCCTTTGGAGGGACACTGTTTCAGCAGGTCGTCGGCATACCAATGGGTACGAATTGTGCCCCTCTTCTAGCCGATTTATTTTTATACTCATATGAGTCGGAGTTTCTTCAAAAGCTTGTAAAAGATAAGAAGATTCATGAGGCTAGAGCCTTTAATTTCACATACAGGTATATTGATGACGTTTTATCTATCAATAATTCTAGATTTGCAGAATTTCTTCCATTGATATATCCTCCAGAGCTGGAAGTTAAAGAGACCACCGATACAGCTTCGTCCGCATCATTTTTGGACTTATACCTCGAATTTGACGACAGTGGTCAACTCAGTACTAAAATTTATGATAAGCGGGACGACTTCAATTTTAAAATCATAAATTTTCCAAACATGTGCAGCAATATACCAGTTTCTCCTGCATATGGTGTTTACATCTCGCAATTGATTCGTTATGCAAGGGCCAGTAGCAATTATTCTGATTTCCTGAAACGTCATCTTCATCTGAGAAACAGGCTACTGGACCAGGGCTATAAAAAGATTCGCCTTATTCGATCTCTTAAAAAGTTTATATTCCGATACCAATATCTTGTCGAAATATATTCCGTCTCTGCAGAAAAAATTATAAGCGATGCATTTTCATATAGTGAAAATGTATAAAGATAAAGAAGTCGCAAATGTCAATAATTTTTTTGTCAATGTGTGACGTAAAAGTATTTTTGACATTTACGTCACCGAATATGGTACTGCTTTGACAACTATTTTACCTATTTTGTTCCTGTATTTAAATACTGTTACAGTGACAGCCGGAACCTTTGAACCGTAATGAGAGCGGGAGGTTTGGCGCCTTAAAATCTGATTCAACCCACCATTTCTTTAGAAATGCCTGTACCAAGTCAGGGTCATTACGGTTTTCACAGTTTTCCGGTTGTTGACTGATTTTGTCTGTTTATATAATTATGAGTTTTGACTTTCCCTTTATAAGATTGTTCGGAGTTCGGTAATTTTGTTATTACCTTTATTTAGTAATGTTCTCATTATTTTGTTCACTTCCATGTCTTCGTGGAGTGCTCGAGTTGGCCCCTAGTGTTAGTAATGTTCTCATTATTTTGTCCACTTCCATGTCTTAGTGGAGTGCTCGGGTTTGCCCCTAGTGTTGGTAATGTTCTCATTATTTTGTCCACTTCCATGTCTTCATGGAGTGTTCGAGTTGGCCCCAAGTGTTACTAATGTTCTCATTATTTTGTTCACTTCCATGTCTTCGTGGAGTGCTCGATTTTGACCCTAGTGTTAGTAATGTTCTCATTATTTTGTCCACTTCCATGTCTTCGTGGAGTGCTCGAGCTTGCCCCTAGTGTTAGTAATGTTCTCATTATTTTGTCCACTTCCATGTCTTCGTGGAGTGCTCGAGTTTGCCACTAGTGTTAGTAATGTTCTCATTATTTTGTTCACTTCCATGTCTTCGTGGAGTGCTCGAGTTTGCCCCTAGTGTTAGTAATGTTCTCATTATTTTGTTCACTTCCTTGTGTTCGTGGAGTGCCCGAGTTTGCCCCTAGTGTTAGTAATGTTCTCATTATTTTGTCCACTTCCATGTCTTCGTGGAGTGCCCGAGATGGTCCCTAGTGTTAGTAATGTTCTCATTATTTTGTTCACTTCCATGTCTTCGTGGAGTTCTCGAGTTGGCCCCTAGAGTTAGTAATGTTCTCATTATTTTGTTCACTTCCATGTCTTCGTGGAGTGCTCGAATTGGCCCCTATTGTTAGTAATGTTCTCATTATTTTGTTCACTTCCATGTCTTCGTGGCATGCTCGGGTTTGCCCCTAGTGTTAGTAATTTTCTCACTATTTTGTCCACTTCCATGTGTTCGTGGAGTGCTCGAGTTTGCCTCTAGTGTTAGTAATGTTCTCATTATTTTGTCCACTTCCATGTCTTCGTGGAGTGCTCGAGTTTGCCCCTAGTGTTAGTAATGTTCTCATTATTTTGTTCACTTCCATGTGTTCGTGGAGTGCTCGAGTTTGCCCCTAGTGTTAGTAATGTTCTCATTATTTTGTCCACTTCCATGTCTTCGTGGAGTGCTCGAGATGGTCCCTAGTGTTAGTAATGTTCTCATTATTTTGTCCACTTCCATGTCTTCGTGGAGTGCTCGAGTTGGCCCCTAGTGTTAGTAATGTTCTCATTATTTTGTCCACTTCCATGTCTTCGTGGAGTTCTCGAGTTGACCCCTATTGTTAGTAATGTTCTCATTATTTTGTTCACTTCCATGTCTTCGTGGAGTGCTCGGGTTTGCCCCTAGTGTTAGTAATGTTCTCATTATTTTGTCAACTTCCATGTCTTCGTGGAGTGCTCGAGTTTGCCCCTAGTGTTAGTAATGTTCTCATTATTTTGTCCACTTCCATGTCTTAGTGGAGTGTTCGGGTTTGCCCCTAGTGTTAGTAATGTTCTCATTATTTTGTCCACTTCCATGTCTTCGTGGAGTGTTCGAGTTGGCCCCAAGTGTTAGTGATGTTCTCATTAGTTTGTTCACTTCCATGTCTTGGTGGAGTGCTCGATTTTGCCCCTAGTGTTAGTAATGTTCTCATTATTTTGTCCACTTCCATGTCTTCGTGGAGTGCTCGACCTGGCCCCTAGTGTTAGTAATGTTCTCATTATTTTGTCCACTTCCATGTTTTCGTGGAGTGCTCGAGCTTGCCCCTAGTGTTAGTAATGTTCTCATTATTTTGTCCACTTCCATGTCTTCGTGGAGTGCTCGAGTTTGCCCGTAGTGTTAGTAATGTTCTCATTATTTTGTCCACTTCCATGTCTTCGTGGAGTGCTCGAGATGGTTCTAGTGTTAGTAATGTTCTCATTATTTTGTCCACTTCCATGTCTTCGTGGAGTGCTCGAGTTTGCCCCTAGTGTTAGTAATGTTCTCATTATTTTGTCCACTTCCATGTCTTCGTGGAGTGCTCGAGATGGTCCCTAGCGTTAGTAATGTTCTCAATATTTTGTACACTTCCATGTCTTCGTGGAGTTCTCGAGTTGGCCCCTAGTGTTAGTAATGTTCTCATTATTTTTTTCACTTCCATGTCTTCTTGGAGTGCTCGAGTTGGCCCCTATTGTTAGTAATGTTCTCATTATTTTGTTCACTTCCATGTCTTCGTGGAGTGCTCGGGTTTACCCCTAGTGTTAGTAATGTTCTCATTATTTTGTCCACTTCCATGTCTTCGTGGAATGCTCGAGATGGTCCCTAGTGTTAGTAATGTTCTCATTATTTTGTTCACTTCCATGTCTTCGTGGAGTGCTCGAGTTGGCCCCTAGTGTTAGTAATGTTCTCATTATTTTTTTCACTTCCATGTCTTCGTGGAGTGCTCGAGTTGACCCCTAATGTTAGTAATGTTCTCATTATTTTGTTCACTTCCATGTCTTCGTGGAGTGCTCGAGTTGGCCCCTAGTGTTAGTAATGTTCTCATTATTTTGTCCACTTCCATGTCTTAGTGGAGTGCTCGGGTTTGCCCCTAGTGTTGGTAATGTTCTCATTATTTTGTCCACTTCCATGTCTTCATGGAGTGTTCGAGTTGGCCCCAAGTGTTACTAATGTTCTCATTATTTTGTTCACTTCCATGTCTTCGTGGAGTGCTCGATTTTGACCCTAGTGTTAGTAATGTTCTCATTATTTTCTCCACTTCCATGTCTTCGTGGAGTGCTCGAGCTTGCCCCTAGTGTTAGTAATGTTCTCATTATTTTGTCCACTTCCATGTCTTCGTGGAGTGCTCGAGTTTGCCACTAGTGTTAGTAATGTTCTCATTATTTTGTTCACTTCCATGTCTTCGTGGAGTGCTCGAGTTTGCCCCTAGTGTTAGTAATGTTCTCATTATTTTGTCCACTTCCATGTCTTCGTGGAGTGCCCGAGATGGTCCCTAGTGTTAGTAATGTTCTCATTATTTTGTTCACTTCCATGTCTTCGTGGAGTTCTCGAGTTGGCCCCTAGAGTTAGTAATGTTCTCATTATTTTTTTCACTTCCATGTCTTCGTGGCGTGCTCGAGTTTGCCCCTAGTGTTAGTAATGTTCTCATTATTTTGTTCACTTCCATGTGTTCATGGAGTGCTCGAGTTTGCCCCTAGTGTTAGTAATGTTCTCATTATTTTGTCCACTTCCATGTCTTCGTGGAGTGCTCGAGATGGTCCCTAGTGTTAGTAATGTTCTCATTATTTTGTCCACTTCCATGTCTTCGTGGAGTGCTAGAGTTTGCCTATAGTGTTAGTAATGTTCTCATTATTTTGTCCACTTCCATGTCTTAGTGGAGTGCTCGGGTTTGCCCCTAGTGTTGGTAATGTTCTCATTATTTTGTCCACTTCCATGTCTTCATGGAGTGTTCGAGTTGGCCCCAAGTGTTACTAATGTTCTCATTATTTTGTTCACTTCCATGTCTTCGTGGAGTGCTCGATTTTGACCCTAGTGTTAGTAATGTTCTCATTATTTTCTCCACTTCCATGTCTTCGTGGAGTGCTCGAGCTTGCCCCTAGTGTTAGTAATGTTCTCATTATTTTGTCCACTTCCATGTCTTCGTGGAGTGCTCGAGTTTGCCACTAGTGTTAGTAATGTTCTCATTATTTTGTTCACTTCCATGTCTTCGTGGAGTGCTCGAGTTTGCCCCTAGTGTTAGTAATGTTCTCATTATTTTGTCCACTTCCATGTCTTCGTGGAGTGCCCGAGATGGTCCCTAGTGTTAGTAATGTTCTCATTATTTTGTTCACTTCCATGTCTTCGTGGAGTTCTCGAGTTGGCCCCTAGAGTTAGTAATGTTCTCATTATTTTTTTCACTTCCATGTCTTCGTGGCGTGCTCGAGTTTGCCCCTAGTGTTAGTAATGTTCTCATTATTTTGTTCACTTCCATGTGTTCGTGGAGTGCTCGAGTTTGCCCCTAGTGTTAGTAATGTTCTCATTATTTTGTCCACTTCCATGTCTTCGTGGAGTGCTCGAGATGGTCCCTAGTGTTAGTAATGTTCTCATTATTTTGTCCACTTCCATGTCTTCGTGGAGTGCTAGAGTTTGCCTATAGTGTTAGTAATGTTCTCATTATTTTGTCCACTTCCATGTCTTCGTGGAGTGCTCGAGTTTGCCCCTAGTGTTAGTAATGTTCTCATTATTTTGTTCACTTCCATGTGTTCGTGGAGTGCTCGAGTTTGCCCCTAGTGTTAGTAATGTTCTCATTATTTTGTCCACTTCCATGTCTTCGTGGAGTGCTCGAGATGGTCCCTAGTGTTAGTAATGTTCTCATTATTTTGTCCACTTCCATGTCTTCGTGGAGTGCTAGAGTTGGCCCCTAGTGTTAGTAATGTTCTCATTATTTTGTCCACTTCCATGTCTTCGTGGAGTTCTCGAGTTGACCCCTATTGTTAGTAATGTTCTCATTATTTTGTTCACTTCCATGTCTTCGTGGAGTGCTCGGGTTTGCCCCTAGTGTTAGTAATGTTCTCATTATTTTGTCAACTTCCATGTCTTCGTGGAGTGCTCGAGTTTGCCCCTAGTGTTAGTAATGTTCTCATTATTTTGTCCACTTCCATGTCTTAGTGGAGTGTTCGGGTTTGCCCCTAGTGTTAGTAATGTTCTCATTATTTTGTCCACTTCCATGTCTTCGTGGAGTGTTCGAGTTGGCCCCAAGTGTTAGTGATGTTCTCATTAGTTTGTTCACTTCCATGTCTTGGTGGAGTGCTCGATTTTGCCCCTAGTGTTAGTAATGTTCTCATTATTTTGTCCACTTCCATGTCTTCGTGGAGTGCTCGACCTGGCCCCTAGTGTTAGTAATGTTCTCATTATTTTGTCCACTTCCATGTCTTCGTGGAGTGCTCGAGTTTGCCCCTAGTGTTAGTAATGTTCTCATTATTTTGTCCACTTCCATGTCTTCGTGGAGTGCTCGCGTTTGCCCGTAGTGTTAGTAATGTTCTCATTATTTTGTCCACTTCCATGTCTTCGTGGAGTGCTCGAGATGGTTCTAGTGTTAGTAATGTTCTCATTATTTTGTCCACTTCCATGTCTTCGTGGAGTGCCCGAGATGGTCCCTAGTGTTAGTAATGTTCTCATTATTTTGTTCACTTCCATGTCTTCGTGGAGTTCTCGAGTTGGCCCCTAGTGTTAGTAATGTTCTCATTATTTTTTTCACTTCCATGTCTTCGTGGAGTGCTCGAGTTGGCCCCTATTGTTAGTAATGTTCTCATTATTTTGTTCACTTCCATGTCTTCGTGGCGTGCTCGGGTTTGCCCCTAGTGTTAGTAATTTTCTCATTATTTTGTCCACTTCCATGTGTTCGTGGAGTGCTCGAGTTTGCCTCTAGTGTTAGTAATGTTCTCATTATTTTGTTCACTTCCATGTCTTCGTGGAGTGCTCGAGTTTGCCCCTAGTGTTAGTAATGTTCTCATTATTTTGTTCACTTCCATGTGTTCGTGGAGTGCTCGAGTTTGCCCCTAGTGTTAGTAATGTTCTCATTATTTTGTCCACTTCCATGTCTTCGTGGAGTGCTCGAGATGGTCCCTAGTGTTAGTAATGTTCTCATTATTTTGTCCACTTCCATGTCTTCGTGGAGTGCTCGAGTTGGCCCCTAGTGTTAGTAATGTTCTCATTATTTTGTCCACTTCCATGTCTTCGTGGAGTTCTCGAGTTGGCCCCTATTGTTAGTAATGTTCTCATTATTTTGTTCACTTCCATGTCTTCGTGGAGTGCTCGGGTTTGCCCCTAGTGTTAGTAATGTTCTCATTATTTTGTCAACTTCCATGTCTTAGTGGAGTGTTCGGGTTTGCCCCTAGTGTTAGTAATGTTCTCATTATTTTGTCCACTTCCATGTCTTCGTGGAGTGTTCGAGTTGGCCCCAAGTGTTAGTGATGTTCTCATTAGTTTGTTCACTTCCATGTCTTGGTGGAGTGCTCGATTTTGCCCCTAGTGTTAGTAATGTTCTCATTATTTTGTCCACTTCCATGTCTTCGTGGAGTGCTCGACCTGGCCCCTAGTGTTAGTAATGTTCTCATTATTTTGTCCACTTCCATGTCTTCGTGGAGTGCTCGAGTTTGCCCCTAGTGTTAGTAATGTTCTCATTATTTTGTCCACTTCCATGTCTTCGTGGAGTGCTCGCGTTTGCCCGTAGTGTTAGTAATGTTCTCATTATTTTGTCCACTTCCATGTCTTCGTGGAGTGCTCGAGATGGTTCTAGTGTTAGTAATGTTCTCATTATTTTGTCCACTTCCATGTCTTCGTGGAGTGCTCGAGTTTGCCCCTAGTGTTAGTAATGTTCTCATTATTTTGTTCACTTCCATGTCTTCGTGGAGTGCTCGAGTTGGCCAATAGTGTTAGTAATGTTCTCATTATTTTGTTCACTTCCATGTCTTCGTGGAGTCCTCGAGTTTGCCTCTAGTGTTAGTAATGTTCTCATTATTTTGTCCACTTCCATGTCTTCGTGGAATGCTCGAGATGGTCCCTAGTGTTAGTAATGTTCTCATTATTTTGTTCACTTCCATGTCTTCGTGGAGTGCTCGAGTTGGCCCCTAGTGTTAGTAATGTTCTCATTATTTTTTTCACTTCCATGTCTTCGTGGAGTGCTCGAGTTGACCCCTAATGTTAGTAATGTTCTCATTATTTTGTTCACTTCCATGTCTTCGTGGAGTGCTCGAGTTGGCCCCTAGTGTTAGTAATGTTCTCATTATTTTGTCCACTTCCATGTCTTAGTGGAGTGCTCGGGTTTGCCCCTAGTGTTAGTAATGTTCTCATTATTTTGTCCACTTCCATGTCTTCGTGGAGTGCTCGATCTTGCCCCTAGTGTTAGTAATGTTCTCATTATTTTGTCCACTTCCATGTCTTCGTGGAGTGCTCGAGTTTGCCCCTAGTGTTAGTAATGTTCTCATTATTTTGTCCACTTCCATGTCTTCGTGGAGTGCTCGAGTTTGCCCGTAGTGTTAGTAATGTTCTCATTATTTTGTCCACTTCCATGTCTTCGTGGAGTGCTCGAGTTTGTTCTAGTGTTAGTAATGTTCTCATTATTTTGTCCACTTCCATGTCTTCGTGGAGTGCTCGAGATGGCCCCTAGTGTTAGTAATGCACTCATTATTTTGTACACTTCCATGTCTTCGTGGAGTGCTAGCGTTTGCCCCTAGTGTTAGTAATGTTCTCATTATTTTGTCCACTTCCATGTCTTCGTGGAGTGCTCGAATTTGCCCCTAGTGTTAGTAATGTTCTTATTATTTTGTCCACTTCCATGTCTTCGTGGAGTGCTCGAGTTTGCCCCTAGTGTTAGTAATGGTCTCATTATTTTTTCCACTTCCATGTCTTCGTGGAGTGCTCGAGTTTGTCCCTAGTGTTAGTAATGTTCTCATTAGTTTGTCCACTTCCATGTCTTCTTTGAGTGCTCGAGTTTGCCCTTAGTGTTAGTAATGTTCTCATTATTTTGTCCACTTCCATGTCTTCGTGGAGTGCTCGAGTTTGTCCCTAGTATTAGTAATATACTCATTATTTTTTCCACTTCAATGTCTTCGTGGAGTGCTCGAGTTTGTCCCTAGTTTTAGTAATGTTCTCATTATTTTGTCCACTTCCATGTCTTCGTGGAGTGCTCGAATTTGCCCCTAGTGGTAGTAATGTTCTAATTATTTTGTCCACTTCCATGTCTTCGTGGAGTGCTCGAGTTTGCCCCTAGTGTTAGTAATGTTCTCATTAGTTTGTCCACTTCCATGTCTTCGTGGAGTGCTCGAGTTTGCCCCTAGTGTTAGTAATGTTCTCATTATTTTGTCCACTTCCATGTCTTCGTGGAGTGCTCGAGTTTTCCTCTAGTGTTAGTAATGTACTCATTATTTTGTCCACTTCCATGTCTTCATGGAGTGCTCGAGTGAGTTTACCCCTAGTGTTAGTAATGTTCTCATTATTTTGTCCACTTCCATGTCTTCGTGGAGTGCTCGAGTTTGCCCCTAGTGTTAGTAATGTTCTCATTATTTTGTCCACTTCCATGTCTTCACGGAGTGCTCGAGATTGCCCCTAGTGTTAGTAATGTTCTCATTATTTTGTCCACTTCCATGTCTTCGTGGAGTGTTCGAGTTGGCCCCAAGTGTTACTAATGTTCTCATTAGTTTGTTCACTTCCATGTCTTCGTGGAGTGCTCGATTTTGCCCCTAGTGTTAGTAATGTTCTCATTATTTTGTCCACTTCCATGTCTTCGTGGAGTGCTCGAGCTTGCCCCTAGTGTTAGTAATGTTCTCATTATTTTGTCCACTTCCATGTCTTCGTGGAGTGCTCGAGTTTGCCCCTAGTGTTAGTAATGTTCTCATTATTTTGTCCACTTCCATGTCTTCGTGGAGTGCTCGAGTTTGCCCGTAGTGTTAGTAATGTCCTCATTATTTTGTCCACTTCCATGTCTTCGTGGAGTGCTCGAGTTTGTTCTACTGTTAGTAATGTTCTCATTATTTTGTCCACTTCCATGTCTTCGTGGAGTGCTCGAGATGACCCCTAGTGTTAGTAATGCACTCATTATTTTGTCCACTTCCATGTCTTCGTGGAGTGCTAGAGTTTGCCCCTAGTGTTAGTAATGTTCTCATTATTTTGTCCACTTCCATGTCTTCGTGGAGTGCTCGAATTTGCCCCTAGTGTTAGTAATGTTCTTATTATTTTGTCCACTTCCATGACTTCGTGGAGTGCTCGAGTTTGCCCCTAGTGTTAGTAATGGTCTCATTATTTTGTCCACTTCCATGTCTTCGTGGAGTGCTCGAATTTGCCCCTAGTGTTAGTAATGTTCTTATTATTTTGTCCACTTCCATGTCTTCGTGGAGTGCTCGAGTTTGCCCCTAGTGTTAGTAATGGTCTCATTATTTTGTCCACTTCCATGTCTTCGTGGAGTGCTCGAGTTTGTCCCTAGTGTTAGTAATGTTCTCATTAGTTTGTCCACTTCCATGTCTTCTTTGAGTGCTCGAGTTTGCCCTTAGTTTTAGTAATGTTCTCATTATTTTGTCCACTTCCATGTCTTGGTGGAGTGCTCGAGTTTGCCCCTAGTATTAGTAATATACTCATTATTTTTTCCACTTCAATGTCTTCGTGGAGTGCTCGAGTTTGTCCCTAGTTTTAGTAATGTTCTCATTATTTTGTCCACTTCCATGTCTTCGTGGAGTGCTCGAATTTGCCCCTAGTGGTAGTAAAGTTCTAATTATTTTGTCCACTTCCATGTCTTCGTGGAGTGCTCGAGTTTGCCCCTAGTGTTAGTAATGTTCTCATTAGTTTGTCCACTTCCATGTCTTCGTGGAGTGCTCGAGTTTGCCCCTAGTGTTAGTAATGTTCTCATTATTTTGTCCACTTCCATGTCTTCGTGGAGTGCTCGAGTTTTCCTCTAGTGTTAGTAATGTACTCATTATTTTGTCCACTTCCATGTCTTCATGGAGTGCTCGAGTGAGTTTGCCCCTAGTGTTAGTAATGTTCTCATTATTTTGTCCACTTCCATGTCTTCGTGGAGTGCTCGAGTTTACCCCAAGTGTTAGTAATGTTCTCATTATTTTGTCCACTTCCATGTCTTCGTGGAGTGCTCGAGTTTGCCCCTAGTGTTAGTAATGTTCTCATTATTTTATCCACTTCCATGTCTTCACGGAGTGCTCGAGTTTGCCCCTAGTGTTAGTAATGTTCTCATTATTTTGTTCACTTCCATGTCTTCGTGCAGTACTCCAGTTTGCCCCTAGTGTTAGTAATGTTCTCATTATTTTTTTCACTTCCATGTCTTCGTGGAGTGCTCGAATTGGCCCCTATTGTTAGTAATGTTCTCATTATTTTGTTCACTTCCATGTCTTCGTGGAGTGCTCGAGTTTGCCCCTAGTGTTAGTAATGTTCTCATTATTTTGTCCACTTCCATGTCTTCGTGGAGTGCTCGAGTTTGCCCCTAGTGTTAGTAATGTTCTCATTAGTTTGTCCACTTCCATGTCTTCGTGGAGTGCTCGAGTTGGCCCCTAGTGTTAGTAATGTTCTCATTATTTTGCCCACTTCCATGTCTTCGTGGAGTGCTCGAGTTTTCCTCTAGTGTTAGTAATGTACTCATTATTTTGTCCACTTCCATGTCTTCATGGAGTGCTCGAGTGAGTTTGCCCCTAGTGTTAGTAATGTTCTCATTATTTTGTCCACTTCCATGTCTTCGTGGAGTGCTCGAGTTTACCCCTAGTGTTAGTAATGTTCTCATTATTTTGTCCACTTCCATGTCTTCGTGGAGTGCTCGAGTTTGAACCTAGTGTTAGTAATGTTCTCATTATTTTGTCCGCTTCCATGTCTTCGTGGAGTGCTCGAGTTGGCCCCTAGTGTTAGTAATGTTCTCATTATTTTGTTCACTTCCATGTCTTCGTGCAGTACTCCAGTTTGCCCCTAGTGTTAGTAATGTTCTCATTATTTTGTCCGCTTCCATGTCTTCGTGGAGTGCTCGAGTTTGCCCCTAGTGTTAGTAATGTACTCATTATTTTGTCCACTTCCATGTATTCGTGGAGTGCCTGAGTTGGCCCCTAGTGTTAGTAATGTTCTCGTTATTTTATCCACTTCCATGTCTTCTTGGAGTGCTCGAGTTGGCCCCTAGTGTTAGTAATGTTCTCATTAGTTTGTCCATTTCCATGTCTTCGTGGAGTGCTCTAGTTTGCCCTTAGTGTTAGTAATGTTCTCATTATTTTGTCCACTTCCATGTCTTCGTGGAGTGCTAGAGTTGGCCCCTAGTGTTAGTAATGTTCTCATTATTTTGTCCACTTCCATGTCTTCGTGGAGTTCTCGAGTTGACCCCTATTGTTAGTAATGTTCTCATTATTTTGTTCACTTCCATGTCTTCGTGGAGTGCTCGGGTTTGCCCCTAGTGTTAGTAATGTTCTCATTACTTTGTCAACTTCCATGTCTTCGTGGAGTGCTCGAGTTTGCCCCTAGTGTTAGTAATGTTCTCATTATTTTGTCCACTTCCATGTCTTAGTGGAGTGTTCGGGTTTGCCCCTAGTGTTAGTAATGTTCTCATTATTTTGTCCACTTCCATGTCTTCGTGGAGTGTTCGAGTTGGCCCCAAGTGTTAGTGATGTTCTCATTAGTTTGTTCACTTCCATGTCTTGGTGGAGTGCTCGATTTTGCCCCTAGTGTTAGTAATGTTCTCATTATTTTGTCCACTTCCATGTCTTCGTGGAGTGCTCGACCTGGCCCCTAGTGTTAGTAATGTTCTCATTATTTTGTCCACTTCCATGTCTTCGTGGATTTCTCGAGTTTGCCCCTAGTGTTAGTAATGTTCTCATTATTTTGTCCACTTCCATGTCTTCGTGGAGTGCTCGCGTTTGCCCGTAGTGTTAGTAATGTTCTCATTATTTTGTCCACTTCCATGTCTTCGTGGAGTGCTCGAGATGGTTCTAGTGTTAGTAATGTTCTCATTATTTTGTCCACTTCCATGTCTTCGTGGAGTGCCCGAGATGGTCCCTAGTGTTAGTAATGTTCTCATTATTTTGTTCACTTCCATGTCTTCGTGGAGTTCTCGAGTTGGCCCCTAGTGTTAGTAATGTTCTCATTATTTTTTTCACTTCCATGTCTTCGTGGAGTGCTCGAGTTGGCCCCTATTGTTAGTAATGTTCTCATTATTTTGTTCACTTCCATGTCTTCGTGGCGTGCTCGGGTTTGCCCCTAGTGTTAGTAATTTTCTCATTATTTTGTCCACTTCCATGTGTTCGTGGAGTGCTCGAGTTTGCCTCTAGTGTTAGTAATGTTCTCATTATTTTGTTCACTTCCATGTCTTCGTGGAGTGCTCGAGTTTGCCCCTAGTGTTAGTAATGTTCTCATTATTTTGTTCACTTCCATGTGTTCGTGGAGTGCTCGAGTTTGCCCCTAGTGTTAGTAATGTTCTCATTATTTTGTCCACTTCCATGTCTTCGTGGAGTGCTCGAGATGGTCCCTAGTGTTAGTAATGTTCTCATTATTTTGTCCACTTCCATGTCTTCGTGGAGTGCTCGAGTTGGCCCCTAGTGTTAGTAATGTTCTCATTATTTTGTCCACTTCCATGTCTTCGTGGAGTTCTCGAGTTGGCCCCTATTGTTAGTAATGTTCTCATTATTTTGTTCACTTCCATGTCTTCGTGGAGTGCTCGGGTTTGCCCCTAGTGTTAGTAATGTTCTCATTATTTTGTCAACTTCCATGTCTTAGTGGAGTGTTCGGGTTTGCCCCTAGTGTTAGTAATGTTCTCATTATTTTGTCCACTTCCATGTCTTCGTGGAGTGTTCGAGTTGGCCCCAAGTGTTAGTGATGTTCTCATTAGTTTGTTCACTTCCATGTCTTGGTGGAGTGCTCGATTTTGCCCTTAGTGTTAGTAATGTTCTCATTATTTTGTCCACTTCCATGTCTTCGTGGAGTGCTCGACCTGGCCCCTAGTGTTAGTAATGTTCTCATTATTTTGTCCACTTCCATGTCTTCGTGGAGTGCTCGAGTTTGCCCCTAGTGTTAGTAATGTTCTCATTATTTTGTCCACTTCCATGTCTTCGTGGAGTGCTCGCGTTTGCCCGTAGTGTTAGTAATGTTCTCATTATTTTGTCCACTTCCATGTCTTCGTGGAGTGCTCGAGATGGTTCTAGTGTTAGTAATGTTCTCATTATTTTGTCCACTTCCATGTCTTCGTGGAGTGCTCGAGTTTGCCCCTAGTGTTAGTAATGTTCTCATTATTTTGTTCACTTCCATGTCTTCGTGGAGTGCTCGAGTTGGCCAATAGTGTTAGTAATGTTCTCATTATTTTGTTCACTTCCATGTCTTCGTGGAGTCCTCGAGTTTGCCTCTAGTGTTAGTAATGTTCTCATTATTTTGTCCACTTCCATGTCTTCGTGGAATGCTCGAGATGGTCCCTAGTGTTAGTAATTTTCTCATTATTTTGTTCACTTCCATGTCTTCGTGGAGTGCTCGAGTTGGCCCCTAGTGTTAGTAATGTTCTCATTATTTTTTTCACTTCCATGTCTTCGTGGAGTGCTCGAGTTGACCCCTAATGTTAGTAATGTTCTCATTATTTTGTTCACTTCCATGTCTTCGTGGAGTGCTCGAGTTGGCCCCTAGTGTTAGTAATGTTCTCATTATTTTGTCCACTTCCATGTCTTAGTGGAGTGCTCGGGTTTGCCCCTAGTGTTAGTAATGTTCTCATTATTTTGTCCACTTCCATGTCTTCGTGGAGTGCTCGATCTTGCCCCTAGTGTTAGTAATGTTCTCATTATTTTGTCCACTTCCATGTCTTCGTGGAGTGCTCGAGTTTGCCCCTAGTGTTAGTAATGTTCTCATTATTTTGTCCACTTCCATGTCTTCGTGGAGTGCTCGAGTTTGCCCGTAGTGTTAGTAATGTTCTCATTATTTTGTCCACTTCCATGTCTTCGTGGAGTGCTCGAGTTTGTTCTAGTGTTAGTAATGTTCTCATTATTTTGTCCACTTCCATGTCTTCGTGGAGTGCTCGAGATGGCCCCTAGTGTTAGTAATGCACTCATTATTTTGTACACTTCCATGTCTTCGTGGAGTGCTAGCGTTTGCCCCTAGTGTTAGTAATGTTCTCATTATTTTGTCCACTTCCATGTCTTCGTGGAGTGCTCGAATTTGCCCCTAGTGTTAGTAATGTTCTTATTATTTTGTCCACTTCCATGTCTTCGTGGAGTGCTCGAGTTTGCCCCTAGTGTTAGTAATGGTCTCATTATTTTTTCCACTTCCATGTCTTCGTGGAGTGCTCGAGTTTGTCCCTAGTGTTAGTAATGTTCTCATTAGTTTGTCCACTTCCATGTCTTCTTTGAGTGCTCGAGTTTGCCCTTAGTGTTAGTAATGTTCTCATTATTTTGTCCACTTCCATGTCTTCGTGGAGTGCTCGAATTTGTCCCTAGTATTAGTAATATACTCATTATTTTTTCCACTTCAATGTCTTCGTGGAGTGCTCGAGTTTGTCCCTAGTTTTAGTAATGTTCTCATTATTTTGTCCACTTCCATGTCTTCGTGGAGTGCTCGAATTTGCCCCTAGTGGTAGTAATGTTCTAATTATTTTGTCCACTTCCATGTCTTCGTGGAGTGCTCGAGTTTGCCCCTAGTGTTAGTAATGTTCTCATTAGTTTGTCCACTTCCATGTCTTCGTGGAGTGCTCGAGTTTGCCCCTAGTGTTAGTAATGTTCTCATTATTTTGTCCACTTCCATGTCTTCGTGGAGTGCTCGAGTTTTCCTCTAGTGTTAGTAATGTACTCATTATTTTGTCCACTTCCATGTCTTCATGGAGTGCTCGAGTGAGTTTACCCCTAGTGTTAGTAATGTTCTCATTATTTTGTCCACTTCCAGGTCTTCGTGGAGTGCTCGAGTTTGCCCCTAGTGTTAGTAATGTTCTCATTATTTTGTCCACTTCCATGTCTTCACGGAGTGCTCGAGTTTGCCCCTAGTGTTAGTAATGTTCTCATTATTTTGTCCACTTCCATGTCTTCGTGGAGTGTTCGAGTTGGCCCCAAGTGTTACTAATGTTCTCATTAGTTTGTTCACTTCCATGTCTTCGTGGAGTGCTCGATTTTGCCCCTAGTGTTAGTAATGTTCTCATTATTTTGTCCACTTCCATGTCTTCGTGGAGTGCTCGAGCTTGCCCCTAGTGTTAGTAATGTTCTCATTATTTTGTCCACTTCCATGTCTTCGTGGAGTGCTCGAGTTTGCCCCTAGTGTTAGTAATGTTCTCATTATTTTGTCCACTTCCATGTCTTCGTGGAGTGCTCGAGTTTGCCCGTAGTGTTAGTAATGTCCTCATTATTTTGTCCACTTCCATGTCTTCGTGGAGTGCTCGAGTTTGTTCTACTGTTAGTAATGTTCTCATTATTTTGTCCACTTCCATGTCTTCGTGGAGTGCTCGAGATGACCCCTAGTGTTAGTAATGCACTCATTATTTTGTCCACTTCCATGTCTTCGTGGAGTGCTAGAGTTTGCCCCTAGTGTTAGTAATGTTCTCATTATTTTGTCCACTTCCATGTCTTCGTGGAGTGCTCGAATTTGCCCCTAGTGTTAGTAATGTTCTTATTATTTTGTCCACTTCCATGACTTCGTGGAGTGCTCGAGTTTGCCCCTAGTGTTAGTAATGGTCTCATTATTTTGTCCACTTCCATGTCTTCGTGGAGTGCTCGAATTTGCCCCTAGTGTTAGTAATGTTCTTATTATTTTGTCCACTTCCATGTCTTCGTGGAGTGCTCGAGTTTGCCCCTAGTGTTAGTAATGGTCTCATTATTTTGTCCACTTCCATGTCTTCGTGGAGTGCTCGAGTTTGTCCCTAGTGTTAGTAATGTTCTCATTAGTTTGTCCACTTCCATGTCTTCTTTGAGTGCTCGAGTTTGCCCTTAGTTTTAGTAATGTTCTCATTATTTTGTCCACTTCCATGTCTTGGTGGAGTGCTCGAGTTTGCCCCTAGTATTAGTAATATACTCATTATTTTTTCCACTTCAATGTCTTCGTGGAGTGCTCGAGTTTGTCCCTAGTTTTAGTAATGTTCTCATTATTTTGTCCACTTCCATGTCTTCGTGGAGTGCTCGAATTTGCCCCTAGTGGTAGTAAAGTTCTAATTATTTTGTCCACTTCCATGTCTTCGTGGAGTGCTCGAGTTTGCCCCTAGTGTTAGTAATGTTCTCATTAGTTTGTCCACTTCCATGTCTTCGTGGAGTGCTCGAGTTTGCCCCTAGTGTTAGTAATGTTCTCATTATTTTGTCCACTTCCATGTCTTCGTGGAGTGCTCGAGTTTTCCTCTAGTGTTAGTAATGTACTCATTATTTTGTCCACTTCCATGTCTTCATGGAGTGCTCGAGTGAGTTTGCCCCTAGTGTTAGTAATGTTCTCATTATTTTGTCCACTTCCATGTCTTCGTGGAGTGCTCGAGTTTACCCCTAGTGTTAGTAATGTTCTCATTATTTTGTCCACTTCCATGTCTTCGTGGAGTGCTCGAGTTTGCCCCTAGTGTTAGTAATGTTCTCATTATTTTATCCACTTCCATGTCTTCACGGAGTGCTCGAGTTTGCCCCTAGTGTTAGTAATGTTCTCATTATTTTGTTCACTTCCATGTCTTCGTGCAGTACTCCAGTTTGCCCCTAGTGTTAGTAATGTTCTCATTATTTTTTTCACTTCCATGTCTTCGTGGAGTGCTCGAATTGGCCCCTATTGTTAGTAATGTTCTCATTATTTTGTTCACTTCCATGTCTTCGTGGAGTGCTCGAGTTTGCCCCTAGTGTTAGTAATGTTCTCATTATTTTGTCCACTTCCATGTCTTCGTGGAGTGCTCGAGTTTGCCCCTAGTGTTAGTAATGTTCTCATTAGTTTGTCCACTTCCATGTCTTCGTGGAGTGCTCGAGTTGGCCCCTAGTGTTAGTAATGTTCTCATTATTTTGCCCACTTCCATGTCTTCGTGGAGTGCTCGAGTTTTCCTCTAGTGTTAGTAATGTACTCATTATTTTGTCCACTTCCATGTCTTCATGGAGTGCTCGAGTGAGTTTGCCCCTAGTGTTAGTAATGTTCTCATTATTTTGTCCACTTCCATGTCTTCGTGGAGTGCTCGAGTTTACCCCTAGTGTTAGTAATGTTCTCATTATTTTGTCCACTTCCATGTCTTCGTGGAGTGCTCGAGTTTGAACCTAGTGTTAGTAATGTTCTCATTATTTTGTCCGCTTCCATGTCTTCGTGGAGTGCTCGAGTTGGCCCCTAGTGTTAGTAATGTTCTCATTATTTTGTTCACTTCCATGTCTTCGTGCAGTACTCCAGTTTGCCCCTAGTGTTAGTAATGTTCTCATTATTTTGTCCGCTTCCATGTCTTCGTGGAGTGCTCGAGTTTGCCCCTAGTGTTAGTAATGTACTCATTATTTTGTCCACTTCCATGTATTCGTGGAGTGCCTGAGTTGGCCCCTAGTGTTAGTAATGTTCTCGTTATTTTATCCACTTCCATGTCTTCTTGGAGTGCTCGAGTTGGCCCCTAGTGTTAGTAATGTTCTCATTAGTTTGTCCATTTCCATGTCTTCATGGAGTGCTCTAGTTTGCCCTTAGTGTTAGTAATGTTCTCATTATTTTGTCCACTTCCATGTCTTCGTGGAGTGCTCGAGTTTGCCCCTAGTATTAGTAATATACTCATTATTTTTTCCACTTCAATGTCTTCGTGGAGTGCTCGAGTTTGTCCCTAGTGTTAGTAATGTTCTCATTATTTTGTCCACTTCCATGTCTTCGTGGAGTGTTCGAATTTGCCCCTAGTGGTAGTAATGTTCTTATTATTTTGTCCACTTCCATGTCTTCGTGGAGTGCTCGAGTTTGCCCCTAGTGTTAGTAATGTTCTCATTAGTTTGTCCACTTCCATGTCTTCGTGGAGTGCTCGAGTTTGCCCCTAGTGTTAGTAATGTTCTCATTATTTTGTCCACTTCCATGTCTTCGTGGAGTGCTCGAGTTTGCCTCTAGTGTTAGTAATGTACTCATTATTTTGTCCACTTCCATGTCTTCGTGGAGTGCTCGAGTGAGTTTGCCCCTAGTGTTAGTAATGTTCTCATTATTTTGTCCACTTCCATGTCTTCCTGGAGTACTCGAGTTTTCCCCTAGTGTTAGTAATGTTCTCATTATTTTGTCCACTTCCATGTCTTCGTGGAGTGCTCGAGCTTGCCCCTAGTGTTAGTAATGTACTCATTATTTTGTCCACTTCCATGTCTTCGTGGAGCGCCTGAGTTGGCCCCTAGTGTTAGTAATGTTCTCGTTATTTTATCCACGTCCATGTCTTCTTGGAGTGCTCGAGTTGGCCCCTAGTGTTAGTAATGTTCTCATTATTTTGTCCACTTCCATATCTTCGTGGAGTGCTCGAGTTTGTCCCTAGTGTTAGTAATGTACTCATTATTTTGTCAACTTCCATGTCTTCGTGGAGTGCTCGAGTTTGTCCCTAGTGTTAGTAATGTACTCATTATTTTGTCCATTTCCATGTCTTCGTGGAGTGCTCTAGTTTGCCCCTAGTGTTAGTAATGTTCTCATTATTTTGTCCACTTCCATGTCTTCGTGGTGTGCTCGAGTTTGTCTCTAGTGTTAGTAATGTACTCATTATTTTGTCCATTTCCATGTCTTCGTGGAGTGCTCTAGTTTGCCCCTAGTGTTAGTAATGTTCTCATTATTTTGTCCACTTCCATGTCTTCGTGGAGTGCTCGAGTTTGTCTCTAGTGTTAGTAATGTACTCATTATTTTGTCCATTTCCATGTCTTCGTGGAGTGCTCTAGTTTGCCCCTAGTGTTAGTAATGTTCTCATTATTTTGTCCACTTCCATGTCTTCGTGGAGTGCTCGAGTTTGCCCCTAGTGTTAGTAATGTTCTCATTATTTTTCTCAATTCCATGTCTTCGTGGAGTGCTCGAGTTTGTCCCTAGCGTTAGTAATGTTCTCATTATTTTGTCCACTTCCATGTCTTCGTGGAGTGCTCGAGTTTGTCCCTAGCGTTAGTAATGTTCTCATTATTTTGTCCACTTCCATGTCTTCGTGGAGTGCTCGAGTTGGCCCCTAGTGTTAGTAATGTTCTCATTATTTTGTCCACTTCCATGTCTTAGTGGAGTGCTCGGGTTTGCCCCTAGTGTTAGTAATGTTCTCATTATTTTGTCCACTTCCATGTCTTCGTGGAGTGTTCGAGTTGGCCCCAAGTGTTACTAATGTTCTCATTAGTTTGTTCACTTCCATGTCTTCGTGGAGTGCTCGATTTTGCCCCTAGTGTTAGTAATGTTCTCATTATTTTGTCCACTTCCATGTCTTCGTGGAGTGCTCGAGCTTGCCCCTAGTGTTAGTAATGTTCTCATTATTTTGTCCACTTCCATGTCTTCGTGGAGTGCTCGAGTTTGCCCCTAGTGTTAGTAATGTTCTCATTATTTTGTTCACTTCCATGTCTTCGTGGAGTGCTCGAGTTTGCCCCTAGTGTTAGTAATGTTCTCATTATTTTGTTCACTTCCATGTGTTCGTGGAGTGCTCGAGTTTGCCCCTAGTGTTAGTAATGTTCTCATTATTTTGTCCACTTCCATGTCTTCGTGGAGTGCCCGAGATGGTCCCTAGCGTTAGTAATGTTCTCATTATTTTGTTCACTTCCATGTCTTCGTGGAGTGCTCGAGTTGGCCCCTATTGTTAGTAATGTTCTCATTATTTTGTTCACTTCCATGTCTTCGAGGCGTGCTCGGGTTTGCCCCTAGTGTTAGTAATTTTCTCATTATTTTGTCCACTTCCATGTCTTCGTGGAGTGCTCGAGTTTGCCTCTAGTGTTAGTAATGTTCTCATTATTTTGTTCACTTCCATGTCTTCGTGGAGTGCTCGAGTTTGCCCCTAGTGTTAGTAATGTTCTCATTATTTTGTTCACTTCGATGTGTTCGTGGAGTGCTCGAGTTTGCCCCTAGTGTTAGTAATGTTCTCATTATTTTGTCCACTTCCATGTCTTCGTGGAGTGCTCGAGATGGTCCCTAGTGTTAGTAATGTTCTCATTATTTTGTCCACTTCCATGTCTTCGTGGAGTGCTCGAGTTGGCCCCTAGTGTTAGTAATGTTCTCATTATTTTGTCCACTTCCATGGCTTCGTGGAGTTCTCGAGTTGACCCCTATTGTTAGTAATGTTCTCATTATTTTGTTCATTTCCATGTGTTCGTGGAGTGCTCGAGTTTGCCCCTAGTGTTAGTAATGTTCTCATTATTTTGTCCACTTCCATGTCTTCGTGGAGTGCTCGAGATGGTCCCTAGTGTTAGTAATGTTCTCATTATTTTGTCCACTTCCATGTCTTCGTGGAGTGCTCGAGTTGGCCCCTAGTGTTAGTAATGTTCTCATTATTTTGTCCACTTCCATGTCTTCGTGGAGTGCTCGAGTTTGCCCCTAGTGTTAGTAATGTTCTCATTATTTTGTCCACTTCCATGTCTTAGTGGAGTGTTTGGGTTTGCCCCTAGTGTTAGTAATGTTCCCATTATTTTGTCCACTTCCATGTCTTCGTGGAGTGTTCGAGTTGGCCCCAAGTGTTAGTGATGTTCTCATTAGTTTGTTCACTTCCATGTCTTGGTGGAGTGCTCGATTTTGCCCCTAGTGTTAGTAATGTTCTCATTATTTTGTCCACTTCCATGTCTTCGTGGAGTGCTCGAGCTTGCCCCTAGTGTTAGTAATGTTCTCATTATTTTGTCCACTTCCATGTCTTCGTGGAGTGCTCGAGTTTGCCCCTAGTGTTAGTAATGTTCTCATTATTTTGTCCACTTCCATGTCTTCGTGGAGTGCTCGAGTTTGCCCGTAGTGTTAGTAATGTTCTCATTATTTTGTCCACTTCCATGTCTTCGTGGAGTGCTCGAGATGGTTCTAGTGTTAGTAATGTTCTCATTATTTTGTCCACTTCCATGTCTTCGTGGAGTGCTCGAGTTTGCCCCTAGTGTTAGTAATGTTCTCATTATTTTGTCCACTTCCATGTCTTCGTGGAGTGCTCGAGATGGTCCCTAGCGTTAGTAATGTTCTCAATATTTTGTTCACTTCCATGTCTTCGTGGAGTTCTCGAGTTGACCCCTAGTGTTAGTAATGTTCTCATTATTTTGTTCACTTCCATGTCTTCGTGGAGTGCTCGGGTTTGCCCCTAGTGTTAGTAATGTTCTAATTATTTTGTCCACTTCCATGTCTTCGTGGAGTGCTCGAGTTTGCCTCTAGTGTTAGTAATGTTCTCATTATTTTGTTCACTTCCATGTCTTCGTGGAGTGTTCGAGTTGGCCCCAAGTGTTACTAATGTTCTCATTAGTTTGTTCACTTCCATGTCTTCGTGGAGTGCTCGATTTTGCCCCTAGTGTTAGTAATGTTCTCATTATTTTGTCCACTTCCATGTCTTCGTGGAGTGCTCGAGCTTGCCCCTAGTGTTAGTAATGTTCTCATTATTTTGTCCACTTCCATGTCTTCGTGGAGTGCTCGAGTTTGCCCCTAGTGTTAGTAATGTTCTCATTATTTTGTTCACTTCCATGTCTTCGTGGAGTGCTCGAGTTTGCCCCTAGTGTTAGTAATGTTCTCATTATTTTGTTCACTTCCATGTGTTCGTGGAGTGCTCGAGTTTGCCCCTAGTGTTAGTAATGTTCTCATTATTTTGTCCACTTCCATGTCTTCGTGGAGTGCCCGAGATGGTCCCTAGCGTTAGTAATGTTCTCATTATTTTGTTCACTTCCATGTCTTCGTGGAGTGCTCGAGTTGGCCCCTATTGTTAGTAATGTTCTCATTATTTTGTTCACTTCCATGTCTTCGTGGCGTGCTCGGGTTTGCCCCTAGTGTTAGTAATTTTCTCATTATTTTGTCCACTTCCATGTCTTCGTGGAGTTCTCGAGTTTGCCTCTAGTGTTAGTAATGTTCTCATTATTTTGTTCACTTCCATGTCTTCGTGGAGTGCTCGAGTTTGCCCCTAGTGTTAGTAATGTTCTCATTATTTTGTTCACTTCGATGTGTTCGTGGAGTGCTCGAGTTTGCCCCTAGTGTTAGTAATGTTCTCATTATTTTGTCCACTTCCATGTCTTCGTGGAGTGCTCGAGATGGTCCCTAGTGTTAGTAATGTTCTCATTATTTTGTCCACTTCCATGTCTTCGTGGAGTGCTCGAGTTGGCCCCTAGTGTTAGTAATGTTCTCATTATTTTGTCCACTTCCATGGCTTCGTGGAGTTCTCGAGTTGACCCCTATTGTTAGTAATGTTCTCATTATTTTGTTCACTTCCATGTGTTCGTGGAGTGCTCGAGTTTGCCCCTAGTGTTAGTAATGTTCTCATTATTTTGTCCACTTCCATGTCTTCGTGGAGTGCTCGAGATGGTCCCTAGTGTTAGTAATGTTCTCATTATTTTGTCCACTTCCATGTCTTCGTGGAGTGCTCGAGTTGGCCCCTAGTGTTAGTAATGTTCTCATTATTTTGTCCACTTCCATGTCTTCGTGGAGTGCTCGAGTTTGCCCCTAGTGTTAGTAATGTTCTCATTATTTTGTCCACTTCCATGTCTTAGTGGAGTGTTTGGGTTTGCCCCTAGTGTTAGTAATGTTCCCATTATTTTGTCCACTTCCATGTCTTCGTGGAGTGTTCGAGTTGGCCCCAAGTGTTAGTGATGTTCTCATTAGTTTGTTCACTTCCATGTCTTGGTGGAGTGCTCGATTTTGCCCCTAGTGTTAGTAATGTTCTCATTATTTTGTCCACTTCCATGTCTTCGTGGAGTGCTCGAGCTTGCCCCTAGTGTTAGTAATGTTCTCATTATTTTGTCCACTTCCATGTCTTCGTGGAGTGCTCGAGTTTGCCTCTAGTGTTAGTAATGTTCTCATTATTTTGTCCACTTCCATGTCTTCGTGGAGTGCTCGAGTTTGCCCGTAGTGTTAGTAATGTTCTCATTATTTTGTCCACTTCCATGTCTTCGTGGAGTGCTCGAGATGGTTCTAGTGTTAGTAATGTTCTCATTATTTTGTCCACTTCCATGTCTTCGTGGAGTGCTCGAGTTTGCCCCTAGTGTTAGTAATGTTCTCATTATTTTGTCCACTTCCATGTCTTCGTGGAGTGCTCGAGATGGTCCCTAGCGTTAGTAATGTTCTCTATATTTTGTTCACTTCCATGTCTTCGTGGAGTTCTCGAGTTGACCCCTAGTGTTAGTAATGTTCTCATTATTTTGTTCACTACCATGTCTTCGTGGAGTGCTCGGGTTTGCCCCTAGTGTTAGTAATGTTCTAATTATTTTGTCCACTTCCATGTCTTCGTGGAGTGCTCGAGTTTACCTCTAGTGTTAGTAATGTTCTCATTATTTTGTTCACTTCCATGTCTTCGTGGAGTGCTGGAGTTTGCCCCTAGTGTTAGTAATGTTCTCATTATTTTATTCACTTCCATGTCTTCGTGGAGTGCTCGAGTTGGCCCCTAGTGTTAGTAATGTTCTCATTTTTTGTTCACTTCCATATCTTCGTGGAGTGCTCGAGTTTGCCTCTAGTGTTAGTAATGTTCTCATTATTTTGTCCACTTCCATGTCTTAGTGGAATGCTCGAGATGGTCCCTAGTGTTAGTAATGTTCTCATTATTTTGTTAACTTCCATGTCTTCGTGGAGTGCTCCAGTTGGCCCCTAGTGTTAGTAATGTTCTCATTATTTTTTTCACTTCCATGTCTTCGTGGAGTGCTCGAGTTGACCCCTAATGTTAGTAATGTTCTCATTATTTTGTTCACTTCCATGTCTTCGTGGAGTGCTCGAGTTGGCCCCTAGTGTTAGTAATGTTCTCATTATTTTGTCCACTTCCATGTCTTAGTGGAGTGCTCGGGTTTGCCCCTAGTGTTAGTAATGTTCTCATTATTTTGTCCACTTCCATGTCTTCGTGGAGTGTTCGAGTTGGCCCCAAGTGTTACTAATGTTCTCATTAGTTTGTTCACTTCCATGTCTTCGTGGAGTGCTCGAGTTTGCCCCTAGTGTTAGTAATGTTCTCATTATTTTGTCCACTTCCATGTCTTCGTGGAGTGCTCGAGTTTGCCCGTAGTGTTAGTAATGTTCTCATTATTTTGTCCACTTCCATGTCTTCGTGGAGTGCTCGAGTTTGCTTTAGTGTTAGTAATGTTCTCATTATTTTGTCCACTTCCATGTCTTCGTGGAGTGCTCGAGATGGCCCCTAGTGTTAGTAATGCACTCATTATTTTGTCCACTTCCATGTCTTCGTGGAGTGCTAGAGTTTGCCCCTAGTGTTAGTAATGTTCTCATTATTTTGTCCACTTCCATGTCTTCGTGGAGTGCTCGAATTTGCCCCTAGTGTTAGTAATGTTATTATTATTTTGTCCACTTCCATGTCTTCGTGGAGTGCTCGAGTTTGCCCCTAGTGTTAGTAATGGTCTCATTATTTTGTCCACTTCCATGTCTTCGTGGAGTGCTCGAGTTTGTCCCTAGTGTTAGTAATGTTCTCATTAGTTTGTCCACTTCCATGTCTTCTTTGAGTGCTCGAGTTTGCCCTTAGTGTTAGTAATGTTCTCACTATTTTGTCCACTTCCATGTCTTCGTGGAGTGCTCGAGTTTGCCCCTAGTATTAGTAATATACTCATTATTTTTTCCACTTCAATGTCTTCGTGGAGTGCTCGAGTTTGTCCCTAGTTTTAGTAATGTTCTCATTATTTTGTCCACTTCCATGTCTTCGTGGAGTGCTCGAATTTGCCCCTAGTGGTAGTAATGTTCTAATTATTTTGTCCACTTCCATGTCTTCGTGGAGTGCTCGAGTTTGCCCCTAGTGTTAGTAATGTTCTCATTAGTTTGTCCACTTCCATGTCTTCGTGGAGTGCTCGAGTTTGCCCCTAGTGTTAGTAATGTTCTCATTATTTTGTCCACTTCCATGTCTTCGTGGAGTGCTCGAGTTTTCCTCTAGTGTTAGTAATGTACTCATTATTTTGTCCACTTCCATGTCTTCATGGAGTGCTCGAGTGAGTTTGCCCCTAGTGTTAGTAATGTTCTCATTATTTTGTCCACTTCCATGTCTTCGTGGAGTGCTCGAGTTTACCCCTAGTGTTAGTAATGTTCTCATTATTTTGTCCACTTCCATGTCTTCGTGGAGTGCTCGAGTTTGCCCCTAGTGTTAGTAATGTTCTCATTATTTTGTCCACTTCCATGTCTTCACGGAGTGCTCGAGTTTGCCCCTAGTGTTAGTAATGTTCTCATTATTTTGTTCACTTCCATGTCTTCGTGCAGTACTCCAGTTTGTCCGTAGTGTTAGTAATGTTCTCATTATTTTTTTCACTTCCATGTCTTCGTGGAGTGCTCGAATTGGCCCCTATTGTTAGTAATGTTCTCATTATTTTGTTCACTTCCATGTCTTCGTGAAGTGCTCGAGTTGGCCCCTAGTGTTAATAATGTTCTCATTATTTTGTCCACTTCCATTTCTTCGTGGAGTGCTCGAGTTTGCCCCTAGTGTTAGTAATGTTCTCATTATTTTGTCCACTTCCATGTCTTCGTGGAGTGCTCGAGTTGGCCCCTAGTGTTAGTAATGTTCTCATTATTTTGTTCACTTCCATGTCTTCGTGCAGTACTCCAGTTTGCCCCTAGTGTTAGTAATGTTCTCATTATTTTGTCCACTTCCATGTCTTCGTGGAGTGCTCGAGTTTGCCTCTAGTGTTAGTAATGTACTCATTATTTTGTCCACTTCCATGTATTCGTGGAGTGCCTGAGTTGGCCCCTAGTGTTAGTAATGTTTTCGTTATTTTATCCACTTCCATGTCTTCACGGAGTGCTCGAGTTTGCCTCTAGTGTTAGTAATGTTCTCATTATTTTGTCCACTTCCATGTCTTCGTGGAGTGCTCGAGTTTGCCCCTAGTGTTAGTAATGTTCTCATTATTTTGTCCACTTCCATGTCTTCGTGGAGTGCTCGAGTTGGCCCCTAGTGTTAGTAATGTTCTCATTATTTTGTTCACTTCCATGTCTTCGTGCAGTACTCCAGTTTGCCCCTAGTGTTAGTAATGTTCTCATTATTTTTCCACTTCCATTTCTTCGTGGAGTGCTCGAGTTTGCCCCTAGTGTTAGTAATGTACTCATTATTTTGTCCACTTCCATGTATTCGTGGAGTGCCTGAGTTGGCCCCTAGTGTTAGTAATGTTCTCGTTATTTTATCCACTTCCATGTCTTCTTGGAGTGCTCGAGTTGGTCCCTAGTGTTAGTAATGTTCTCATTAGTTTGTCCATTTCCATGTCTTCGTGGAGTGCTCGAGTTTGCCCTTAGTGTTAGTAATGTTCTCATTATTTTGTCCACTTCCATGTCTTCGTGGAGTGCTCGAGTTTGCCCCTAGTATTAGTAATATACTCATTATTTTTTCCACTTCAATGTCTTCGTGGAGTTCTCGAGTTTGTCCCTAGTGTTAGTAATGTTCTCATTATTTTGTCCACTTCCATGTCTTCGTGGAGTGTTCTAATTTGCCCCTAGTGGTAGTAATGTTCTTATTATTTTGTCACTTCCATGTCTTCGTGGAGTGCTCGAGTTTGCCCCTAGTGTTAGTAATGTTCTCATTAGTTTGTCCACTTCCATGTCTTCGTGGAGTGCTCGAGTTTGCCACTAGTGTTAGTAATGTTCTCATTATTTTGTCCACTTCCATGTCTTCGTGGAGTGCTCGAGTTTGCCTCTAGTGTTAGTAATGTACTCATTATTTTGTCCACTTCCATGTCTTCGTGGAGTGCTCGAGTGAGTTTGCCCCTAGTGTTAGTAATGTTCCCATTATTTTGTCCACTTCCATGTCTTCGTGGAGTGCTCCAGTTTTCCCCTAGTGTTAGTAATGTTCTCATTATTTTGTCCACTTCCATGTCTTTATGGAGTGCTCAAGTTTGCCCGTAGTGTTAGTAATGTTCTCATTATTTTGTCCACTTCCATTTCTTCGTGGAGTGCTCGAGTTTGCCCATAGTGTTAGTAATGTTCTCATTATTTTGTCCACTTCCATGTCTTCGTGGAGTGCTCGAGTTGGCCCCTTGTGTTAGTAATGTTCTCATTATTTTGTCTACTTCCATTTCTTCGTGGAGTGCTCGAGTTTGCCCCTAGTGTTAGTAATGTTCTCATTATTTTGTCCACTTCCATGTCTTCGTGGAGTACTCGAGTTTGCCCCTAGTGTTAGTAATGTTCTCATTATTTTGTCCACTTCCATGTCTTCGTGGAGTGCTCGAGCTTGCCCCTAGTGTTAGTAATGTACTCATTATTTTGTCCACTTCCATGTCTTCGTGGAGCGCCTGAGTTGGCCCCTAGTGTTAGTAATGTTCTCGTTATTTTATCCACGTCCATGTCTTCTTGGAGTGCTCGAGTTGGCCCCTAGTGTTAGTAATGTTCTCATTATTTTGTCCACTTCAATATCTTCGTGGAGTGCTCGAGTTTGTCCCTAGGGTTAGTAATGTACTCATTATTTTGTCAACTTCCATGTCTTCGTGGTGTGCTCGAGTTTTCCCCTAGTGTTAGTAATGTTCTCATTATTTTGTCTACTTCCATGTCTTCGTAGAGTGCTCGAGTTTGCCCCTAGTGTTAGTAATGTTCTCATTATTTTGTCCACTTCCATGTCTTCTTGGAGTGCTCGAGTTTGCCCCTAGTGTTAATAATGTTCTCATTATTTTTTCCACTTCCATGTCTTCGTGGAGTGCTCGAGTTTGTCCCTAGTGTTAGTAATGTACTCATTATTTTGTCCATTTCCATGTCTTCGTGGAGTGCTCTAGTTTTCCCCTAGTGTTAGCAATGTTCTCATTATTTTGTCCACTTCCATGTCTTCGTGGAGTGCTCGAGTTTGTCTCTAGTGTTAGTAATGTACTCATTATTTTGTCCATTTCCATGTCTTCGTGGAGTGCTCTAGTTTTCCCCTAGTGTTAGTAATGTTCTCATTATTTTGTCCACTTCCATGTCTTCGTGGAGTGCTCGAGTTAGCCCCTAGTGTTAGTAATGTTCTCATTATTTTTCCCACTTCCATGTCTTCGTGGAGTGCTCGAGTTTGTCCCTAGCGTTAGTAATGTTCTCATTATTTTGTCCACTTCCATGTCTTCGTGGAGTGCTCGAGTTTACCCCTAGTGTTAGTAATGTTCTCATTATTTTGTCCATTTCCATGTCTTCGTGGAGTGCTCGAGTTTGTCCCTAGAGTGAGTAATGTTCTCATTATTTTGTTCACTTCCATGTCTTCGTGGAATGCTCGAGATGGACCCTATTGTTAGTAATGTTCTCATTATTTTGGTCACTTCCATGTCTTCGTGGAGTGCTCGAGTTGGCCCCTAGTGTTAGTAATGTTCTCATTATTTTTTTCACTTCCATGTCTTCGTGGAGTGCTCGAGTTGGCCCCTAATGTTAGTAATGTTCTCATTATTTTGTTCACTTCCATGTCTTCGTGGAGTGCTCGAGTTGGCCCTAGTGTTAGTAATGTTCTCATTATTTTTTTCACTTCCATGTCTTCGTGGAGTGCTCGAGTTGGCCCCTAGTGTTAGTAATGTTCTCATTATTTTTTTCACTTCCATGTCTTCGTGGAGTGCTCAAGTTGGCCCCTATTGTTAGTAATGTTCTCATTATTTTGTTCACTTCCATGTCTTCGTGGAGTGCTCGAGTTGGCCCCTAGTGTTAGTAACGTACTCATTATTTTGTTCACTTCCATGTCTTCGTGGAGTGCTCGAGTTGGCCCCTAGTGTTAGTAACGTACTCATTATTTTGTTCACTTCCATGTCTTCGCGTTTTAAGTTCCGAGTTACTGATATTTACTAGGATTTCTACGCTCGTGTCGTCTTTACTCGCGTCGTCTTTACTGCCATTTGCTATATAGTGATTCAAGTTTTATATGTATTATTTACATTAATTAACGTATATTATTCTGATGTCCAACACAATTACTATAGCAAATGATGTTCGTGTCGTTTCTACCATTACCACTAGTGGAACATTGATAGGCGTGATGTATTGATATTTCTCATAGATATTAGTATAGGTTTCATAACGAGTGAGAATTGAATATCGCTTCACATCTACTCAAGTTATTTAATTTCAAAATAATAACAAATGAGCCTCTGGCGAGTTTGTTGTTAATTTGAAATTAAATAAAGAGAGTTATGAAACTTATTTCTCTTATGATTTTTCAGTGTCCATACACATTAAGTAATGAATGAAAATATTGTAACATTATTCATGAAATGTTCAATGCCCATCTTAGGCTAAATTACGTTTTTGAAAGAAAATGTTTACTTTGAACCAAAAATGTTAATTTCCAACTCTAATTGAATTACCGACATAAACAATATGCATTTGATCAGGAAATTAAAACTGCCTAACCAATGAACATCTGTTCGGTCAAGAGTGGAATATATTTTTGATATTAGATTTCAAAGATTGATTACCCTATTCATAACCATGATATATAACCAATTTTTAATTTAAGGATTTTTTTTTCAATGGGAAATTTCAATAAATCACTCCTATCAATGTAATACCTGTAGAATAACTAATTGTGGAATTCTAATGTTGAAAATATTTAACGTGTGATTGACCAATACAATAATTCATGAATATGCCACTGAACTACTGCGAATTTCTAACCCTGTGATTGGTTAAAAAGTTACTATTTTCAATAAACATAATTTTATGGAGACACGTCCACCAACCTGGTACTATTTGTGATGTTTTGAATGGAATTTGTTTGTTTTTTTAAATATGCATTTATTTATAAATAATGACCCAATAAGCACAAAAAAAATCAGAATCATTTCTTAATTGGTTTTCAGTGTTTAGTTATCCATTATTTTTTAATTCTTGTCTGTGTGTTTGTTCCTGTATTATGCCAAAAATGTGTGTGTTTTTCATATTTTTCAACATGCTGTGCTTCTGGGGAGATGGGGCAATGTGATGCAGGGTAATCCCAATGTTATGTAATACCACACAGCCCAGGGTAATATCACCTCCTTTAGCAGGTGTAGTTCTAAGGCCACTATGGAGACAGGCAAACCTCTTCTTCAAAATACCAAACGTTTGCTCAATTAAAACTCTGGTCTTGGCATGACACTTGTTAAATTTTTCTTCAGATGGGGTTGAAGGATAGGGAAAGGGTGTCATTAGATACTGTTTACAAGGGTACCCTGAATCTCCTAGCAACAATCCATTATACTGACCTGAAAAGTAAAAATAAAAAAGTTATAAAATTTAATAAATTGAAAAACATTATATTTCTTCAAATTACTTTTGATGTTTAGAGTTATATTCAGGCTTTTGATGAATATGTCTGTACTTCATCATTGAAGTAACTTTGGGGGGGGGGGGGGGGGGGACTGAATTTCATGGATAAGTGGACAAGTGTTTTCCAGAATTAAATGAATATTTAATCCCAACTAATATTTTTTATAAAACAATAATAGTCAAATGAATCATAATGCTGTGAATATTATATTTCCGTATTATTTAAGAATTGAATGCATACTTTTGAAGTTTCATTGGGGTATGAAAGCGTTGACCGAAGTACATGTTCATGTAAAATTGAAAATGTAGTTCGATCAACGCTTTCATACCCCAATGAAACTTCAAAAGAATGCATTCAATTCTTATAATTATATTTAAATCACACCAAAATTTAATATAGTTGAATTTTTCGTTGTGAATTTTATTTGTGTTACATTATTTGCTGTTGGAAATTACTACTCCATTGATTGTTTACATCTGACGTCGTCATGGAGGCACGTGCAAGTTCGGATTTGAGTTTCATTGAGATGTGAAACATCTCTTTTATAATCATGTGACCACTTCATAACCAATCATATTGTAACATTTCAATGAAAAACGGAAGTAATGTAATTATATAAACATCATGTAGCGGGCTTTGTGTGTATTACATAGGGTGTCTTGGTGATGTCTTTGTGTCTTTGTCCCATATCTGTTCTTTTTCATATATTCACATTATAGGATGTTTTGATATTTGAGTTGTTGTCTTTTTGACATATTTCCCATATGTGTATATTTGTATTAACATACCATCTTCAAATGCAACAGAAATATGACTGTCCCGAAATATCCTGCTATCATGGACACTACCTGGCCACTTGGCAACACAGTTGGTTATTTTAAATTTTGCATCACAAATCATCTAAAAAGTAAAATACAGAGTGTGTGTATAGTTCTGATTAAGGATAAAAACTGCAACACTGTATGCACATCTCCTGAAGGTGGGATGGATATTCAAATAAAAACTTTACACAGATGCATGAATGAATATAATTCCAGTCCACAATATGTAAAGGGAGGCAATATAAATTACTGACTAAAGTTAAATGCTGCAATATGTGGTTTTTTACCAGAAGAGAAGAAGACACCATTGCAAGTTGATATTTTTCAAATCATAACTTCTGTTATTCAAAGTTAATTTCTTGGTTCTCCAGCCATTTTTCATGAAAATCACTGAGGGAGGGAGGCATTCTTTTTTTTAAACTTTGTATTGCCCCCAAAAAGTGATGAGGGTGCTTTTTCCATTGTTCATAGCCAGAAAAATGATGAGGGAGGTGCTTTTGTGATTTTATTTTATTGATATGGCAATAAAAATGGGTAATGAGGCATCCTTAAAAGAGATAAGGGATGGCCTGATAACCAAGAAATTATGTTTAGTTGGTATTACCTGTACATTAAGAGAATGATATTCCTTTCTGTTCAAATATTCTGGTTCATTAACTGACGGTCCTTGGATTTTGATGTAGGTGCCATCGACACAGCTTAGTACATTTGGAAAACCTAGAAAAAGATATTTTATTTATGGTATAACAACATAATATTTCCTATAGAGTATAAACAAAAGTTGTCAAGCAATAATACATCATTTTGCATTAATGCAACCAGCCCCTACCCCTTTGGCCGGCAAAAATGTGTTAAATATATAGGGAATTACTGAAGCGTGAACAGAGCGGGCACCCTCATAGCTTTTCAGAATTCAAGATATATGAGGAGCACCTGCAAGAAAAAAAATGACATAAAATGCGGACTTCGAAGAAGACACCCAAATATATGCAAGTACATGTAGATTGAGAGCTATTTAGTGATGGGGATGTCAGTTCGTTCATGATCATCCTGTCCCTCTGTGGTCAAATGGTTCTAGTGGATCTAAATTAAAGACTAACTTATGTAATCTTTTCCAATTGTATCCTCTTGTTTTGGTGCATGTTAATATTATTAAAATCAGTAACAAGTTTTTATCTTTCGTTGATTTGATTAGGAATTAAATAAACAACACAATTAACAATACATATTATCAAATTAAATAAAAAAACATAATAATACAATGATTTGATCTGGGCCGATTTGACTTGGGCCGATTTGACTTGGGGCCGATTTGACCTGCTACCCGAAATGACAGCGTCCACTGATTATGTCCCTTTGTTATTGAATTATTTCCCTTTATTTGTTATGATTGGTGATGACCTTACCTGCAATGGCGTAAAATTGTTGTTTAGTTTCTTCTGCCCTAGCACCGGTCGGCATCTTCACGAACCGCCGGGCTATTTGACACAGCCCTCGGCACACATCCCCGACTGCCCTGCACACGGAGGGTGCTGACACCGAGTTAAAAGTGTCAGCTATTAAGGAATATAATCCGCCGGTTGCCAGGAATCTGAGGGTCACCAACACTTGCAGCAAAGGTGGCAAGCCACAACTTCTCAGCGTGTCTCTTTTCAATATGGGCTCTATGAGTCTCACAATGAATAATATCGTGTCCGGTCGAAATCTAAATCTTTTGAAAATTTCCGTTTCCGGCATCATTTCCAGGGGGTTCTCCCGGTCCACAAGCCTATTGTGGGCAACTCTTTGCCTGTGTCGTCGACGGCGTCGTTGGCGTCTGTTGTTGACGGCCATATTTGAGTTTTTATTTTTTTACTTAAGTTTGGTGGGGAGGTGACTTAAGTTTTTTCTCAAGTTGAGTTAAAATTTGTGCTAAGTTTTTTTCGAGAAATGCATTTTTTTGAGTTTTCTCAAATTTGAGTAAAATCTCAGACTTAAGTCTGAGTTTTGACTTAAGTTTGTTTCGAGAAATCCAGGCCAGGACATACTTTTTATTCGAAACCTCTTAGTTCATGGCCGAACTTTAGAGGGATTTATGTTGTTTTAGTTTTCTGTGTTGAATAGTGCTTTGTAGACCGTTGTGTGTTCTTTTGTTCTTTTCATTTTGGCTATTGTATTGTCTGTTCTTCGATTGACGAATTCCGATTATCACTTCAAATGATGCAAGTCCCTTTTTATTAATATCACTTTTAAAGCATTGCTACTATGAAAGTTCAAGAAGATACTGAAGATACCAAAGGGAGGTAACCAGAATCGGCGTAAATCGAGGAATAACAGACAACACAGTGGCCAAAGGAAAAGGGACAAAAAGACAAACAACGATCTACGAAACTAAAGAGAGAGTAACACGAATCCAACTAGAAACTGGGGTTGAAGTCAGGCGCTCCGGAAGGGTAACCTTAAAATGTTTTATTTTAGAGTCTGTGCAAGGTTGTCCGGAAGAATGGAAATATAAAGATAATCCACCAAGATGTGAGGGACCCATAACAGATACTTATACCAAGGAAATGTGTCGACTTGAAATAATTGAAGAACCAATGTTCAAGTCTGCAACACTAGAGGATGGACAAACAAAGTGTGTCAAAAAATGTAAGTAGAGTGTACGTTATCTGGATAAATGTCCATTTTAGCAGACTACTAGCACTTTATGATTATATGATTATTCATTGGACATCAATAGCACTTCTCCCGTTAAAATCCAAGCATAACTGATTACCCAGCAAGTACCAATAAAACATTTCACATGGCGCAAAGTATGGTTTAAACATGTATAAAGCATTTCACATGGCGCTAAGCATGGTTTAAACTGTATAAAGCATTTCACATGGCTCTAAGAATGGTCTAAGCTGTCTAAAACATTTCACATGGCGCTAAGAATGGTATAAACTGACTAAAACATTTCACATCGCGCTAAGCATGGTTTAAACTGTATAAAGCATTTCACAAGGCGCTAAGAATGGTTTAAGCTATTTAAAACATTTCACATGGCGCTAAGTATGTTTATACTGTATAAAGCATTTCACATGGCGCTAAGCATGGCTTAAACTGTATAAAGCATTTCACATGGCGCTAAGCATGGTTTAAACTGTATCAAGTATTTCATATGGCGCTAAGCATGGCTTAAATTGTACAAAGCATTTCACATGGCGCCAAGCATGGTTTAATCTGTATCAAGCATTTCACATGGCGCCAAGCATGGTCTAAACTGTCTAAAACATTTCACATGGCGCTAAGCATGGTTTAAACTGCATAAAGCATTTCACAAGGCGCTAAGTATGGTTTAAACTGTATAAAACATTTCACACGGCGCTAAGCATGGCTTAAATTGTATAAAACATTTCACATGGCGCTAAGTATGGTTTAAACTGTATAAAACATTTCACATGGCGCTAAGCATGGTTTAAATTGTATAAAACATTTCACATGGCGCTAAGCATGGTTTAAATTGTATAAAACATTTCACATGGCGATAAGTATGGTTTATACTGTTTTTTTTTTTTTTTAACAACAATATATTTTTATTCAAAATGCTTGTTACATTCTTACTTCAAAAGCCCAAGCTACTTATAAAGTATTTCATATTAATATTTTCTTATATAATTAAAATACTTTCAAATAATATAATATAACTGATGAGTATCAGACTTTAATTAAATATACCTATACATACGCACCTACATCTACACACATACATCTATGCATATACACACATACGTATGCATGCATACATATACATATATACAATGCATAAATATTTACATTTCAATATTTTCCCTTATTTTGGCTAACAGTTTACTATTTTGGAGTTTTTGCACCTGGCTTATTCTCGTAATATATTCTCTCACAAATAAAGAATATATGTTTACTTGTTTGGTCTTTTGTTCAGATACATAATATGCTTTGTATATAGAAAATCCTAAAATTGTTAATAAATAGTTGAAATCAAAATAATCTTTATCAAATATCTTATACCCAAAAACAATATGCTTTAATGTGACAAAATTTTCTATATTAGATTTTTTCAATATTTGTTGTATTTTCACCCAAAATTTTTTCAGATACGGACAATACATAAAGTAATGTAGATAGTCTTCATCTTGACCACATAAATTACATTGGCTATTAATAGCAATTCTCCATTTCATTAATAGTTTCTTTGTAGGAATTATATATTGCAATAGTTTCCATCTGAATATTTTTAGCTTATTTTCTTCTAAATAATGAAAAATGAAAGAGTAAAGCTGACTCATGTTTGGTTTTTCATTTATAGACAAGTACCTTAACCATGTATTTATACCTATTGGTTTCAAAAAGTTTACATTAATATATTCGTTATAAAAATATTTGTTGGACAGTTGTGACGGATCTTTACATTTTCCATTTACTATAAACTTATCTTTTTGAAAATTTACAACACTTTTAATACAGTTTTGAGCCTGTAATGTATGATGCCATTCATTAGGTATCGCTTTTTTTAGGCAGATAAATTCAGATATCCAATTATTCTTGTATTTTAATTTATCTAAAATTAAATTCTGACTTATTTCCCCGTTTTCATTTAAAATATCATTGATATAAATTAAATCACTATTTATCCAATTATCAAACATTAAACTTTTATTTTTAAACATTATAAATTTATTTCCCCATATAAGCTGTTTTCTCATCTCTGCAAAATGTGTTAGCGTTTTTGTTTGACCCCCACCCATTTTTATCCAGGTTTGCAATATTTCTTTATAAAAATCAGGAATATATCTTAAATAATCTTTAATTTTTTTGTATTCGATATTCATTGAAAATATCAACCAATTCTTACCAAATTGTCTAAAGTATTTATATGGTATCAATTTCCAATTGTCCATTTCTCCACTAACAAATCTACTTACCCATGATGCTCTCAGTGATGCAAAGTAACTTCCTATGTCTATCATATTCAAACCCCCCATTTCAAAATTACCTATCATAGTGTTTCTTTTAACTTTGTCTGGTTTACCATCCCATATGAATTTGAAACATTTACTTTCAATTTCTTTTCTATATTTGTCTGGCACGACACATGCACTAGCAACAAAAGTAAATATAGGTATGACTAACGCTTTAATAATCATAATTTTCCCAAGAATAGTTAAATTTCGTTTTCCCCAAGAAAAGAATAAAGTATTCATGTTATCTATCTTATTTTCCCAGTTTAATTTTTCACAGTCTTCTTTATTGTTACCAAAATATACACCCAATGTTTTAATAGGTTTTTCATACCATTTAATGCCCTCTATTTTATCTTTACTGTGCTTAAGTTTTCCTACCCAAATTCCCCCAGTTTTATTTTTGTTCATTAATAATCCAGAAAAAGACCCGAAAGTTTGTATTTCATTAAATGCTATATATATTTCTTCTTTAGACGTACAAAATAAAGTTGTGTCATCAGCGAGTTGCGATATCTTAATGCTATGAGTTTTTTCGTCTATTTTTATTTGAAATCCCTTAATATCTTTATTGTTTCTAAGTCTTGAAGCCATGATTTCCACTTACAAGACAAACAACAAAGCTGATAAAGGACACCCTTGACGAATTTCTCTTGTATTCTTAAACATTTCTGAAACCCACCCATTGTTCATTACACACGTTTGTATATCTGTATATAAAGTTTTTACCCAGTTAATGAAAGATTCATTGAATCCAAAATGCTTAAGAGTATTTAGCATGAAATTCCATTCCAAAGAATCAAAAGCCTTTGTAAAGTCAACGAAAATTATAGCCCCTTCTATTTTATATATATCTGCATAGTCTATGATATCCTGTATTTGTCTAAGATTAAAACCAATAATGGTTTATACTGTTTAAAGCATTTCACATGGCGCTAAGCATGGTTTATACTGTATAAAGCATTTCACAAAGCGATAAGTTTGGCTAAAACTGAATAAAACATTTCACACGGCACTAAGCATGCTTTAAATTGTATAAAGCATTTCACATGGCGCTAAGTATGGTTTATACTGTATAAAGCATTTCACATGGCGCTAAGTATGCTAAGTATGGTTTATACTGTAATAATTACATTGCTTCCGTTTTTCATTGAAATGTTACAATATGATTGGTTATGAAGTGGTCACATGATTATAAGTGATGTTTCATATCCCAATGAAACTCAAATCCAAACTTGCACGTGCCTCCATGACGACGTCAGATGTAAGCAATCAATGGCGTAGTAATTTCCAACAGCAAATAATCTAACAGAAATAAAATTCACAACGAAAAATTCAACTATATTAAATTTTGGTGTGATTTAAATATAATTATAAGAATTGAATGCATTCTTTTGAAGTTTCATTTGGGTATGAAAGCGTTGATCGAACTACATTTTCAATTTTACATGAACATGTACTTCGGTCAACGCTTTCATACCCCAATGAAACTTCAAAAGAATGCATTCAATTCTTAATAAAGCATTTCCCATGGCGCTAAGTGTGATTTAAACTGTATAAAGCATTTCACAAAGCGATAAGTTTGGTTAAAACTGAATAAAACATTTCACATGGCGCTAAGCATGGTTTAAATTGTATAACATTTAGCGAGGAAGCTAAATGGAATAAACATGTAGAAAATATAATAAAAAGTGTCTCTAAGCACATATGTGTTTTGCGTAAATTGAAATATAAATTAAATAGACAACATTTTGAGAAATTATACTTAATTTACATTCGACCAATATTTGAGTATGCAGGTGAGGTCTGGGACAACAGTGGTGTCTCTAATTCGTGCAAATTGGAGAGGCTACAGTTGGAGGCAGCTAGGATTATCACCGGACTTCCAATCTTTACCAACACAGAATATCTATATAGAGAAACTGGCTGGGAGATATTGGAAGAAAGAAGAACTAGGAGAAAGCTCCAATTATTATATAATATCCAAAACGGTAGCACACCCTCTTATTTACTCGATCTTATTCCCCCAACAATCCAAAGTACGACTATTTATCCCCTTCGAAATGGCAACGATATTATTGTTCCATTCTGTAGACTATCTTTAACTAGAGATTCTTTCGTCTCAGCTACAGTAAGGGAATGGAATAACCTTAATCTTTCAGTGCGTAATCTTGACACATTATCTAAATTTAAAAAGGCAATCCGCAGTTCAATCTCAATGCCAATTCCGAGACACTATTCCTATGGTCCTATAAAACTAAATATAATTCTAACACAGCTTCGCTGCAATGCATCCTTCTTGAATTACGATTTATGTAAAGTTAAAATTTTATCAAATGCTTCATGTAACTGTGGCGCACCAGGTGAAAATTCTCACCATTTCTTTTTTGATTGTGATAAATATACAGATAACAGGGAAATATTATTTAATAGTCTTAACTGGCTACCTTCTAACATTAATATTGATGTAAATCTACTGACAAAAGGAAGTGATCTCCTAACATATCAAGAAAATAAAACTATTTTTAATATGCTTTTAAATATATTAAAGACTCCAAAAGATTTACAATTGTCTAAATGATCTAAAGAACCAACACACATCTCCAAAGTATTCATTCTCTTTTCTTTTTTTTCCGTATATTGTCTAAACCTATGTTTCTGTATATAATCATTCTTTGTATATTTAACTCTATGCTATTATATACATATTATATCATTTCACTGCGCATGCTATTCCATATTGTAAATTATTATACTCGGGAGAAGACTTCATAAGTTGGAAAAACTTGTGTCCGATCCCTATTTGTTATATTTAGCAAATACAAATATGCTTAAACTAAAAAACTAGTGTATAAAACATTTCACAAGGCGCTAAGTATGGTTTATGATGTATAAAACATTTCACAAAGCGCTAAGTATGGTTTATAGTGTATAAAGCATTTCACAAGGCGCTAAGTATGGTTTATAGTGTATATATCATTTCACAAGGCGCTAAGTGTGGTTTATAATGCATAAAACATTTCACAAGGCGCTAAGTATGGTTTATAGTGTATAAATCATTTCACAAGGCGCTAAGTGTGGTTTATACTGCTTAAAGCATTTCACATGGCGCTAAGTATGGTTTATAATGTATAAAACATTTCACAAGGCGCTAAGTGTGGTTTATAGTGTATAAAACATTTCACAAGGCGCTAAGTGTGGTTTATACTGTATAAAGCATTTCACATGGCGATAAGTGTGATTTATAGTGTATAAAACATTTCACAAGGCGCTAAGTGTGGTTTATACTGTATAAAGCATTTCACATGGCGCTAAGTATGGTTTATAGTGTATAAATCATTTCACAAGGCGTTGAGTATGGTTTATAGTGTATAAAACATTTCACAAGGCGCTAAGTGTGGTTTATAGTGTATAAAACATTTCACAAGGCGCTAAGTGTGGTTTATACTGTATAAAACATTTCACAAGGCGCTAAGTGTGGTTTATAGTGTATAAATCATTTCACAAGGCGCTAAGTGTGGTTTATACTGTATAAAGCATTTCACATGGCGCTAAGTATGGTTTATAATGTATAAAACATTTCACAAGGTGCTAAGTATGGTTTATAGTGTATAAATCATTTCACAAGGCGCTAAGTGTGGTTTATACTGTATAAAGCATTTCACATGGCGCTAAGTATGGTTTATAATGTATAAAACATTTCACAAAGCGCTAAGTATGGTTTATAATGTATAAAACATTTCACAAAGCGCTAAGTATGGTTTATAGTGTATAAATCATTTCACAAGGCGCTAAGTGTGGTTTATACTGTATAAAGCATTTCACATGGCGCTAAGTATGGTTTATAATGTATAAAACATTTCACAAAGCGCTAAGTATGGTTTATAATGTATAAAACATTTCACAAAGCGCTAAGTATGGTTTATAATGTATAAAACATTTCACAAAGCGCTAAGTATGGTATATAGTGTATAAATCATTTCACAAGGCGCTAAGTGTGGTTTATACTGTATAAAGCATTTCACATGGCGCTAAGTATGGTTTATAATGTATAAAACATTTCACAAGGCGCTAAGTGTGGTTTATACTGTATAAAGCATTTCACATGGCGCTAAGTATGGTTTATACTGTATAAAGCATTTCACATGGCGCTAAGTATGGTTTATAATGTATAAAACATTTCTCAAAGCGCTAAGTATGGTTTATAATGCATAAAACATTTCACAAGGCGCTAAGTATGGTCTATAGTGTATAAATCATTTCACAAGGCGCTAAGTGTGGTTTATACTGCTTAAAGCATTTCACATGGCGCTAGGTATGGTTTATAATGTATAAAACATTTCACAAGGCGCTAAGTGTGGTTTATAGTGTATAAAACATTTCACAAGGCGCTAAGTGTGGTTTATACTGTATAAAGCATTTCACATGGCGATAAGTGTGGTTTATAGTGTATAAAACATTTCACAAGGCGCTAAGTGTGGTTTATACTGTATAAAGCATTTCACATGGCGCTAAGTATGGTTTATAGTGTATAAATCATTTCACAAGGCGTTGAGTATGGTTTATAGTGTATAAAACATTTCACAAGGCGCTAAGTGTGGTTTATAGTGTATAAAACATTTCACAAGGCGCTAAGTGTGGTTTATACTGTATAAAACATTTCACAAGGCGCTAAGTGTGGTTTATAGTGTATAAATCATTTCACAAGGCGCTAAGTGTGGTTTATACTGTATAAAGCATTTCACAAGGCGCTAAGTATGGTTTATAGTGTATAAAACATTTCACAAGGCGCTAAGTGTGGTTTATAGTGTATAAATCATTTCACAAGGCGCTAAGTGTGGTTTATACTGTATAAAGCATTTCACATGGCGCTAAGTGTGGTTTATAGTGTATAAAACATTTCACAAGGCGCTAAGTGTGGTTTATACTGTATAGATCATTTCACAAGACGTTAAGTATGGTTTATAGTGTATAAATCATTTCACAAGGCGCTAAGTGTGGTTTATAATGTATAAAACATTTCACAAGGTGCTAAGTATGGTTTATAATGTATAAAGCATTTCACATGGCGCTAAGTATGGTTTATAATGTATAAAACATTTCACAAAGCGCTAAGTATGGTTTATAATGTATAAATCATTTCACAAAGCGCTAAGTGTGGTTTATACTGTATAAAACATTTCACATGGCGCTAAGTATGGTTTATAATGTATAAAACATTTCACAAGGTGCTAAGTATGGTTTATAATGTATAAAGCATTTCACATGGCGCTAAGTATGGTTTATAATGTATAAAACATTTCACAAGGTGCTAAGTATGGTTTATAGTGTATAAATCATTTCACAAGGCGCTAAGTGTGGTTTATACTGTATAAAGCATTTCACATGGCGCTAAGTATGGTTTATAATGTATAAAACATTTCACAAAACGCTAAGTATGGTTTATAATGTATAAAACATTTCACAAAGCGCTAAGTATGGTTTATAGTGTATAAATCATTTCACAAGGCGCTAAGTGTGGTTTATACTGTATAAAGCATTTCACATGGCGCTAAGTATGGTTTATAATGTATAAAACATTTCACAAAGCGCTAAGTATGGTTTATAATGTATAAAACATTTCACAAAGCGCTAAGTATGGTTTATAGTGTACAAATCATTTCACAAAGCGCTAAGTATGGTTTATAGTGTATAAATCATTTCACAAGGCGCTAAGTGTGGTTTATACTGTATAAAGCATTTCACATGGCGCTAAGTATGGTTTATAGTGTATAAATCATTTCACAAGGCGCTAAGTGTGGTTTATAATGTATAAAACATTTCACAAGGCGCTAAGTCTGGTTTATACTGTATAAAACATTTCACAAGGCGCTAAGTATGGTTTATAGTGTATAAAACATTTCACAAGGCGCTAAGTGTGGTTTATAATGTATAAAGCATTTCACATGGCGCTAAGTATGGTTTATACTGTATAAAGCATTTCACATGGCGCTAAGTATGGTTTATAGTGTATAAAACATTTCACAAGGTGCTAAGTATGGTTTATAGTGTATAAAGCATTTCACATGGCGCTAAGTATGGTTTATACTGTATAAAGCATTTCACATGGCGCTAAGTATGGTTTATAGTGTATAAAACATTTCACAAAGCGCTAAGTATGGTTTATAATGTATAAATCATTTCACAAAGCGCTAAGTGTGGTTTATACTATATAAAACATTTCACATGGCGCTAAGTATGGTTTATAATGTATAAAACATTTCACAAGGTGCTAAGTATGGTTTATAGTGTATAAATCATTTCACAAGGTGCTAAGTGTGGTTTATACTGTATAAAGCATTTCACATGGCGCTAAGTATGGTTTATAATGTATAAAACATTTCACAAAGCGCTAAGTATGGTTTATAATGTATAAAACATTTCACAAGGCGCTAAGTATGGTTTATAATATATAAAACATTTCACAAAGCGCTAAGTATGGTTTATAGTGTATAAATCATTTCACAAGGCGCTAAGTGTTGTTTATAATGTATAAAACATTTCACAAGGTGCTAAGTGTGGTTTATACTGTATAAAGCATTTCACATGGCGCTAAGTATGGTTTATACTGTATAAAGCATTTCACAAGGCGCTAAGTATGGTTTATAATGTATAAAACATTTCACAAAGCGCTAAGTATGGTTTATAATGTATAAAACATTTCACAAGGCGCTAAGTATGGTTTATAATATATAAAACATTTCACAAAGCGCTAAGTATGGTTTATAGTGTATAAATCATTTCACAAGGCGCTAAGTGTGGTTTATACTGTATAAAGCATTTCACATGGCGCTAAGTATGGCTTATAGTGTATAAATCATTTCACAAGGCGCTAAGTGTGGTTTATAATGTATAAAACATTTCACAAGGCGCTAAGTGTGGTTTATACTGTATAAAACATTTCACAAGGCGCTAAGTATGGTTTATAGTGTATAAAACATTTCACAAGGCGCTAAGTGTGGTTTATAATGTATAAAGCATTTCACATGGCGCTAAGTATGGTTTATACTGTATAAAGCATTTCACATGGCGCTAAGTATGGTTTATAGTGTATAAAACATTTCACAAGGTGCTAAGTATGGTTTATAGTGTATAAAGCATTTCACATGGCGCTAAGTATGGTTTATACTGTATAAAGCATTTCACATGGCGCTAAGTATGGTTTATAGTGTATAAAACATTTCACAAAGCGCTAAGTGTGGTTTATACTGTATAAAACATTTCACATGGCGCTAAGTATGGTTTATAATGTATAAAACATTTCACATGGTGCTAAGTATGGTTTATAGTGTATAAATCATTTCACAAGGCGCTAAGTGTGGTTTATACTGTATAAAGCATTTCACATGGCGCTAAGTATGGTTTATAATGTATAAAACATTTCACATGGCGCTAAGTATGGTTTATAATGTATAAAACATTTCACAAAACGCTAAGTATGGTTTATAATGTATAAAACATTTCACAAAGCGCTAAGTATGGTTTATAGTGTATAAATCATTTCACAAGGCGCTAAGTGTGGTTTATACTGTATAAAGCATTTCACATGGCGCTAAGTATGGTTTATAATGTATAAAACATTTCACAAAGCGCTAAGTATGGTTTATAATGTATAAAACATTTCACAAAGCGCTAAGTATGGTTTATAGTGTATAAATCATTTCACAAGGCGCTAAGTGTGGTTTATACTGTATAAAGCATTTCACATGGCGCTAAGTATGGTTTATAATGTATAAAACATTTCACAAGGCGCTAAGTGTGGTTTATAGTGTATAAATCATTTCACAAGGCGCTAAGTGTGGTTTATACTGTATAAAGCATTTCACAAGGCGCTAAGTATGGTTTATAGTGTATAAAACATTTCACATGGCGCTAAGTATGGTTTATAGTGTATAAATCATTTCACAAGGCGTTGAGTATGGTTTATAGTGTATAAAACATTTCACAAGGCGCTAAGTGTGGTTTATAGTGTATAAAACATTTCACAAGGCGCTAAGTCTGGTTTATACTGTATAAAACATTTCACAAGGCGCTAAGTGTGGTATATAGTGTATAAATCATTTCACAAGGCGCTAAGTGTGGTTTATACTGTATAAAGCATTTCACAAGGCGCTAAGTATGGTTTATAGTGTATAAAACATTTCACAAGGCGCTAAGTGTGGTTTATAGTGTATAAATCATTTCACAAGGCGCTAAGTGTGGTTTATACTGTATAAAGCATTTCACATGGCGCTAAGTGTGGTTTATAGTGTATAAAACAGTTCACAAGGCGCTAAGTGTGGTTTATACTGTATAGATCATTTCACAAGACGTTAAGTATGGTTTATAGTGTATAAATCATTTCACAAGGCGCTAAGTGTTGTTTATAATGTATAAAACATTTCACAAGGTGCTAAGTATGGTTTATAATGTATAAAGCATTTCACATGGCGCTAAGTATGGTTTATAATGTATAAAACATTTCACAAAGCGCTAAGTATGGTTTATAATGTATAAATCATTTCACAAAGCGCTAAGTGTGGTTTATACTGTATAAAACATTTCACATGGCGCTAAGTAAGGTTTATAATGTATAAACATTTCACAAGGTGCTAAGTATGGTTTATAGTGTATAAATCATTTCACAAGGCGCTAAGTGTGGTTTATACTGTATAAAGCATTTCACATGGCGCTAAGTATGGTTTATAATGTATAAAACATTTCACATGGCGCTAAGTATGGTTTATAATGTATAAAACATTTCACAAAACGCTAAGTATGGTTTATAATGTATAAAATATTTCACAAAGCGCTAAGTATGGTTTATAGTGTATAAATCATTTCACAAGGCGCTAAGTGTGGTTTATACTGTATAAAGCATTTCACATGGCGCTAAGTATGGTTTATAATGTATAAAACATTTCACAAAGCGCTAAGTATGGTTTATAATGTATAAAACATTTCACAAAGCGCTAAGTATGGTTTATAGTGTATAAATCATTTCACAAGGCGCTAAGTGTGGTTTATACTGTATAAAGCATTTCACATGGCGCTAAGTATGGTTTATAATGTATAAAACATTTCACAAGGCGCTAAGTGTGGTTTATACTGTATAAAGCATTTCACATGGCGCTAAGTATGGTTTATACTGTATAAAGCATTTCACATGGCGCTAAGTATGGTTTATAATGTATAAAACATTTCACAAAGCGCTAAGTATGGTTTATAATGTATAAAACATTTCACAAGGCGCTAAGTATGGTTTATAATATATAAAACATTTCACAAAGCGCTAAGTATGGTTTATAGTGTATAAATCATTTCACAAGGCGCTAAGTGTGGTTTATACTGTATAAAGCATTTCACATGGCGCTAAGTATGGTTTATAGTGTATAAATCATTTCACAAGGCGCTAAGTGTGGTTTATAATGTATAAAACATTTCACAAGGCGCTAAGTGTGGTTTATACTGTATAAAACATTTCACAAGGCGCTAAGTATGGTTTATAGTGTATAAAACATTTCACAAGGCGCTAAGTGTGGTTTATAATGTATAAAGCATTTCACATGGCGCTATGTATGGTTTATACTGTATAAAGCATTTCACATGGCGCTAAGTATGGTTTATAGTGTATAAAACATTTCACAAGGTGCTAAGTATGGTTTATAGTGTATAAATCATTTCACAAGGCGCTAAGTATGGTTTATAGTGTATAAAACATTCCACAAGGCGCTAAGTGTGGTTTATACTGTATAAAACATTTCACAGGGCGCTAAGTGTGGTTTATACTGTATAAAACATTTCACAAGGTGCTAAGTATGGTTTATAGTGTATAAAACATTTCACAAGGTGCTAAGTATGGTTTATAGTGAATAAATCATTTCACAAGGCGCTAAGTGTGGTTTATACTGTATAAAACATTTCACAAGGCGCTAAGTATGGTTTATAGTGTATATATCATTTCACAAGGCGTTAAGTATGGTTAATACTGTACAAAGCATTTCACATGGCGCTAAGTATGGCTTAAATTGTATAAAACATTTCACATGGCGCTAAGTATGGTTTATAATGTATAAAACATTTCACAAGGTGCTAAGTATGGTTTATAGTGTATATATCATTTCACAAGGCATTAAGTGTGGTTAATACTGTACAAAGCATTTCACATGGCGCTAAGTATGGCTTAAATTGTATAAAACATTTCACATGGCGCTAAGTATGGTTTATAATGTATAAAACATTTCACAAGGCGCTAAGTGTGGTTTATACTGCATAAAACATTTCACAAGGCGCTAAGTGTGGTTTATACTGTATAACACATTTCATAAGGCGCTAAGTGTGGTTTATACTGTATAAAACATTTCACAAGGCGCTAAGTATGATTTATACTGTATAAATCATTTCACATGTACATGACTACCAAAGTATTGAGGTATCAGACATGTCAAATATGTCATACTCACGCATCTCGGACATACCTCCACATAGCCCAGAAGCGAGTCTGCCCATACGTCCTGTTCACTCATCAACACCCACCAGGAAGACAGGACCAAAAACATGCAATCAACCATTGACGATTCTGAACATAAATTTCCAGTCTATTAAATCAAAACTGTGCAGACTATCAAATGTTATCGATAGTGTAAAACAAGACATTATTATTGGTACAGCGACTTGGTTGGACAAAGACATTAGAGACTCTGAAATCTGCCCTAGAGGTTACGTCCTACACCGGAAAGATCGAACAAATAAAACAGGTGGAGGTGTACTTCTTGCAATAAAGAATGAATACAACAGTGAGCATGTCCCAGAATTATACACCGACTGCGAAATTGTATGGGCCAAAATGAACTTGAAAGGAAACGGTACCATCTATATTTGCTCCTACTACCGAAGAAACGTCTCTGATGAGGACAGTTTAAAATACTTTGAGACATCAGTCCAAAGAGCAAGCGCCATAGAAAATGCAACAATCGTAATAGGAGGTGATATGAACCTACATGGATGGGACTGGAAAGAAAACATCCTGAAACCGAATGCAGTATTTACCAACTTACACAACTATTTCATGGACATCATAAATAATAATGCACTATCTCAACTAATAGACCAGCCAACGCGTCTTACAAATACACTTGACTTGGTACTCACCAACAGACCAGGAAAAGTACTCAGAACAGAAACCATACCAGGGATCTCAGACCATGATATTGTATATACAGAGTTTGATTTCAGGCCTGTCAAACTAAAACAAACACCACGTATCATCCCCTTATATAATAAAGCAAATTGGAATAATATGAAGAATGACATCACCAGCATACTAGACCAACTACTTCGGATGTTTAGAGACCCTGACTGCAATGTAAACACCATGTGGGAATTCTTCAAACAAACCCTCAGCAAGTCAGCGAAACAACACATACCACAAAAAAAATCCAAGGACAAAGATCGTCAACCTTGGATCAACAGGGACATCAAGAAAAACCTCAAAAGACTACACAGATTATTCAAAAAGAAGAAGAAAACTGGTGACCATCAAACCCAAGAACAGTATAACAATCTCAAACATCATACTCAAAAGATAACCAGACAGGCGTACTGGAAATACATTGAAAATGTAGTAACACCAGATGAAAGCGAACCACGATCAGGGATGAAAATGTTCTCGACATATATCAAACACAAACGTAAAGACATAGTTGGAATCTCATCACTAAAAATGGATGGTAAACTGTACTGTGACCCAGTTACTAAATCAAACATATTAAATCGCCAGTTTAAATCGGCCTTCTCTGAGAAAACATCCTATACCACTGAGGAATTCCTGAATTCAAACCGTATGAACTCCACAACCACACAACATCCAAATATGAAATCTTTTGATATCACCTGCAACGGTATTACAAAATTACTAAAGCAGCTAAATCCATACAAGGCACCAGGACCTGATAACATATCACCTAGGATTCTAAAAGAACTAGCTACAGATATTTCACCGCTACTGCAGCTTATATTCCAGAAATCACTAGACACTGGTGTAGTCCCGGATGACTGGCGCATTGCAAACGTCTCGCCTGTATACAAGAAAGGTCAAAAGACGTTAGCTGAAAACTACAGACCAATATCCTTAACATCAGTCTGTTTTAAAACTATGGAGCATATATTGGCCAGTAAAATCATGAAACATGGAGAAGAAAATAATATCCTGTATCCGCTACAATATGGATTTCGAAAGGGCCACTCCTGTGAAACGCAACTCATTGAATTCGTGGATGACATCTCCAAGAACTTACAAGAAGGCCAACAAACAGATATCCTCATATTGGACTTTGCTAAGGCTTTTGACAAAGTCAACCATAGCCTACTCATACACAAACTGCAGCATTATGGTATCATAGGAAAATCAGTCAGGTGGATACAAAACTGGCTTGCAAACAGAAAACAATCTGTAGTAATTGATGGATCTACCTCTGACGCAGTCAGTGTGGACTCAGGAGTTCCCCAAGGCTCCGTCCTAGGTCCAGGGCTCTTCCTCTACTACATAAACGACCTCCAATCAAGACTAACATCAACAGTAAGACTCTTTGCCGACGACACAATAGCGTACCTGACAATATCCGATAACATCGATGCTGAAACCCTACAAAAAGATCTAGATAAGCTGGGACATTGGGAAAATGAATGGTGCATGAAATTCCACCCTGATAAATGCACAGTACTCAGAGTAACCAACAAAAAGAAAATAAGTGATGCCAAATACCAACTCCACGGGCATACGCTAGAGTCAGTTACATCCGCCAAATATTTAGGCCTCACGTTCACAAACAAATTACAATGGGACCAGCACATAAATGGTATTACCAGCAAAGCAAATAAAACTCTTGGCTTTCTGCGTAGAAACCTGAAAATCCCATCTATCAGGATAAAAAAACAAGCATATTTCACTCTTGCACGCCCACTAGTAGAATATGCTAGTACAGTCTGGGACCCATATACACAAGCTGATATAAACAGGGTGGAGGCAGTGCAGAGAAGAGCGGCTAGATATGTAGCAAACAATCACAGAAATAGATCTAGTGTAAGTAACATCATACAAAGACTAAAATGGAGACCACTTGCAGACAGAAGAAAGGACGCTAGACTTGTGATGCTATATAAAATCGATAGAGAACTTGTAGCCATCAACAAGGAAAACAGGCTAATTCCAACAGGCCGAAAAACCAGAAAATCACACAACAGGTTATTCCAGATACCATCCTCCCGTATTGACACCAGGAAAATATCATTCTTTCCAAGAACGGTACGAGACTGGAACCTACTAGCTCCAGACATTGTTGAATTGGACACACCTGAGGCCTTTAAGGCAAGGATCGTGTCCCTATAGTCCAGACAGTGACAACTGTATATAGTTTTAATTGTAAATTCAATTTGGTTATTATTACTTAATATTATCATCTACTTGGAAACTTATTTAAACTTTGGCTTCACTATTCATTGGGCATGCCGCACACAAATTAAAATTGCATAATCTTCAATATGATGAAGGAGGCAATCATATGGCAGAATCAGAATCAGAAACATGGCGCTAAGTATGGTTTATACTGTATAAAACATTTCACATGGCGCTAAGTATGGATTAAATTCTATGAAACATTTCACAAAGCGCTACGTGTGGTTTATACTGTATAACACATTTCACAAGGCGCTAAGTGTGGTTTATACTGTATAACACATTTCACAAGGCGCTAAGTGTGGTTTATACTGTATAAAACATTTCACAAGGCGCTAAGTATAATTTATACTGTATAAATCATTTCACATGGCGCTAAGTATGGTTTATACTGTATAAAACATTCCACATGGCGCTAAGTATGGGTTAAATTGTATAAAACATTTCACAAAGCGCTAAGTTTGGCTAAAACTGTAGTGATCACTTTATGTGTTTTCAATGTTGCTTGTAAGGATATCTACATTTCTATTTAACTGAACAATATGTCTTTATGACGTATTTCTATATAAATATATCTTTATGACGTATTTCTATATAAATTGCAGTTCATCCCGTTGACACAATGAATGTAGGTCTTGAGATGGAAAACACATCGAGCTCCGAATCGTCAGAGGTAAAGATAAACGACCAGAATTAAAATAATAATAATTAAAAACTTGATCTTTTATTGTGTTTGTGATCTTTGTTATTTTTTATAAAAATATGTTTCAAATAAGAGACATGCATTATTGAAGGTCTTGTGGGCATGCTTAGTACGAAGATGTTTTACTCTGTTTTCAACATTTTTTAGAAATCGACCAACCAGAAACAAGAATTGTCTATGGCGCCCATGTTTGTTAACGGATCGTGACGAAATGAGCAATCTTTATAGAAGACCTTACATAGATGCTTCCTGCCAACTTTCGATTCATTTGGCCAAGTGGTTTCAGAGAATATCTTTAGAAATTGACCAACCAAAAATAAGAATTGCCAATGGCGGTCGTGATCTAAAAAATGTTAACAGCTGTCAAAACGGGTCTTCAGAAATATCATGATACCCGCTTTTCTAGAATGTGTGTTAATCAAATGTGGCTATTAAAAAACTTAAGACATGCTAGAGACTTTAAGTTCTAGATCTCAGTATGTTTGCAACAGCATTAAAACATTTGATTTCTTGACCTTACTATACATGTACATGTACCACCATCCCACATACGCTACTAAAATCTAGAATTAAAGAATTGATTCAGCGTTGTTCTTTATAGAACAGAGAACAAAGGTATCAGTATCTTGTTATTGGTAGAGATCAATCTTACTTGGTCAAAAGACATTCAAAATCTAATAATAAATACAAACAAGAGAAGATCATTCAAGTGTTAGATTTTTTAATCGACAACATATTTGTTGGTTTGGTGGACGGGTGCTTCAACAAACGATTGGTATTCCAATTGATACGAATTGTGCTCTGTTACTCGCCCGATTTGTTTCTACATGCTTACGAGGCATACTTACTTCAAGGGCTTCTCAAGAATTATGATTGAAAATTAGCCCAAACCGTTTAATTTCAGCTCCGCTATACAGATGATGTTCTGTCACTGAACAATTCTCGATTCGGTGATTATCTACATCGTATACAATACAATAAGCTTTATTTAAAGTCTGAAAAAATCAAACAATTATAACACAAGCTCTAGTGAACTTTTAGATCCGACATGAAAATAGGCATTTACAAACAATAAAACAAAACATGCATCTATCCAAATGAGCTTAAATTAAGGATACTACTGACACTCAAATGTCTGCTTCTTACCTTCAAATCGACAAAGAAGGAAGATTTAAAAACAAAACTCTACGACAAACGCGATGACTTCACTTTGACAATAGTCAACTCCCCTTTCATCAGTAGCAATATTCCAGCATTACTAGCGTATGGAGTTTACATTTCACAACTGATACGTTATTCTAGAGCTTGTGCCCAGTACATTGAATTTCTGGACAGAGCTCAGCTGCTGGCGCAAAATCTACTCAAACAGGGCTACGTTGCTGTCACCGCTACACAAATTCTACGCTCCTCATCACAATCTGGTTGGCCGTTGCAAAATATCCTCATCTTAAATGACAATGGATCTTTTACTTTTTATGTAGACGTTTTCTTTTCTTTATCACTGCCAAGACTTTAACCAGACTTGACTGTATGCATGCATGAGGAACACGGCGGGTGTCTTATATGAAGCAGGAACTACTTACCCTTCATTCCCAGTTTTTTGGTGGAGTCGTGTTGCTCATCTTTTTAGCTTTTTGTGTTGGCCCATTATATGTCTGTATGTTCCGAGTTCCGTGTTGTGATGTCTGTTACAATTTCCGCAAAAAAACGATGTTTTGTTTTTCGCCTTAAGCTTGTGTACTCTATGTTGCCAGTTTCTCTGGATTGTCTTTTTGTTTTTCGCCTTAAGCTTGTGTACCCTGTGTTGCCAGTTTCTCTGGATTGTCTTTGTTTTGTTTTTCCCCTTGCCTGTGTACCCTATGTTGCCAGTTTCTCTGGATTGTTTTTCGCCTTAAGTTTGTGTACCCTATGTTGCCAGTTTCTCTGGATTTTCTTTCTTGTTTTTCGCCTTAAGCCTGTGCTATGTTGCCAGTTTCTCTGGATTGTCTTTGTTTTGTTTTTCGCCTTAAGCTTGTGTACCCTATGTTGCCAGTTTCTCTGGATTGTTTGTTTTGTTTTTCGCCTTAAGCTTGTGTACCCTATGTTGCCAGTTTCTCTGGATTGTTTGTTTTGTTTTTCGCCTTAAGCTTGTGTACCCTATGTTGCCAGTTTCTCTGGATCGTTTGTATTGTTTTTCGCCTTAAGCTTGTGTACCCTATGTTACCAATTTCTCTGGATTGTTTCTTCGGTATGCTCTAACGTTTATTTGTAAAAGTATCTGGACGAAATGAGAAATCTTTATAGAGGTTCTTACATAGATGCTTCCTACCAAGATTTGGTTCATTAATAGCTAAGCGGTTTCAGAGAAGATTTAAATGTGAACAGCTTATGGACGTCAAGTGATGGCATAAAAACGTAAAAAAATATGAAATTCCTGCCTCCGACAACTAGCACCTAATTTATCTCACGGAAACAAGTATCCGACAACTAGCACCTAATTTATCTCACGGAAACAAGCATCCGACAACTAGCACCTAATTTATCTCACGGAAACAAGTATCCGACAACTAGCACCTAATTTATCTCACGGAAACAAGTATCCGACAACTAGCACCTAATTTATCTCACGGAAACAAGTATCCGACAACTAGCACCTATTTATCTCACGGAAACAAGTATCCGACAACTAGCACCTAATTTATCTCACGGAAACAAGTATCCGACATCTAGCACCTAATTTATCTCACGGAAACAAGTATCCGACAACTAGCACCTAATTTATCTCACGGAAACAAGTATCCGACAACTAGCACCCAATTTATCTCACGGAAACAAGTATCCGACAATTAGCACCTAATTTATCTCACGGAAACAAGTATCCGACAACTAGCACCTAATTTATCTCGCGGAAACCATGAGGGAGTGTGTGTTGCTTAAGAAATAAATCATGGAAGCCAGAATGTGTTTCGAGTTTTAACATGGGTTGGCGGATATTAGTATTTTATCCCAAGTCGGAGGCGAGGGATAACATTTACTAATATCCGCCAACCCATGTTAAAACTCATAATACATTCTGGATTTCATGAATTATTTCGATTCTGATAGTACAAATACGGAAGTATACTTTGATTGGAAGACGGTTATACAATTTATGCTGCCAAATTCGAACAGACGATAATTCATCAACATGTACATTTACGACGGGAAAGTCAGTCACATGAAGTGGCGCATGTGCTAAGGAGATTATACCCAATTGATAAATCGCTCATTTGTTCACAAAGCAAAAGAAGGACGTCGTGTTAGAATTAACAGCAACTCAGCAATTTTTCAGCTATATCATGGCGAGAACAAGTTAAACAAGATGTTGCACGCTATGTTGTGCTAAGAATACCCCCACTCGTTCATTTGTGTCAAATTTGTATATATCTCAACACATTACCAGAAAATGCCGTAAAAACATGAAAAATTCTTAAGTCTCACCGTAAACAGGAAGTAGATATGCAGTAAACCTGGAAAGGGGAGACACGGTACAAGTCACCATGCCAAAGCCACATATCAAATATAAAATCATTTCTTCCAGTAGAAGCCGAGATATCTGTTACGAAAGTTTTCATTACGGCAAACATGAAAAATCTAAGTCACACGGTAAGCAGGAAGTAGATGTGCGGTAAGCCTGGAAAGGGGAGACATGGTACAAATCACCATGCCAAAGCCATATATCAAGTATAAAATCATTTCTTCCAGTAGAAGCGGAGATATCTGTTACGAAATTTTCATTATGGAAAACATGAAAAATTCTAAGTCACACGGTAAACAGGAAGTAGATGTGCAGTACACCTGGAAAGGGGAGACACGGTACAAGTCACCATACCAAAGCCATATATCAAATATAAAATCATTTCTTCCAGTCTTCTTCTTCTTTTGTTTGTATTATCCACCATTAGATTGGTGCACATATATATAGTTATAGTCATAGATACTGGGTAAAAAACTAAATAAAATCATAAAAACTAGTTCTTCGACATTCCTGAGTTAGTTATATGGAGTCTACCACAATGTAAAGCATAGCATAATCTTCTGGTACAGTTCTCTATTTTACTAAATATTTCATTATTGCACTTTAGTAGATTTCGTCTAATTAGTATATCCGGCTCTAAGATTACATTAGTCAGTAGATTAAAGTCATTTGACAGAATTCTCCAGACGGATTCATCAATGTCACTAATAATATCTTTCAGTTCCTTCATGGATTCCTTGCGATAGGCATAGAGAGCATTACATTTAATGAGAAAGTGTAGTGTGTCCTCGTCTTCCAGTTGACAGAGAGGACAAGTTGCATTTACTTCATGTTGGTTAAATTTGCTACGATTGCATTGGAGTATATATGTACCTGTTAGCAATCTAGCCTTAATTCCACCACGGCGCACATCTTTTATGTTGTTTTGAACTGCGGTCCAGATTCTATGGATGTTTCCGATGGACAAGATTGCGATTTCACAGTCAGAGATCAGTTTCTGATTCCAGAGTTTATCTACTGCTAGTTTAACTTCTCTTTTCCACGTTATCTTACACGGTACTATATGTAATAATGTTTTTATGGTAGGCAGGTCAGTAGTATATGGGTACAGCTCAGTTACCATTTGAGGTGGTGCTGTGAGGTGGTGCTACCGGAAATGACGTCATAACCGGAAGTGACGTCAGTCACGTGACAGGAAATGACCCTGTCCGGAAGTATGTTCTGCGCATGTGCAACCGGAAGTTGCGCCATATCGGCCCTAATGGGGCCTTTTGATCGGATATCACGTAACCGGAAGAGGCCCTGTCCGGAAGTGGCCCTGTCCAGAAGTGGCCATGACCGGAAGTAGGTTCTGCGCGTGCCCGGTTTTTCCACGCGTTTTTTTCTTAGTAGTAGTAACATGGCTACCGGATGTGACCTAAGGTCACTTGACCACTTTCGGGGTTCCTTTGGGTCTACGCAACCGTAAGTTGCGCAACATCCGTAGTGACCGAAGGTCATGTGACCCCTTCGGAAGTGTCCTTGGGGTGTTCTCTACGACGTCCGCGTCCTATAACCATAGGAAACCCCACGTCCTATATTTAGTTACTGGAACTAGCCATGGTTATCTGCCCCTTTTATTTTCATATAGTGTCTATATAGGTTGTGTCGTACTTCTACTTTGCTAAGAGTACATTTATTACATATCCAAAAAGCCTAAATTTTTCCAAAGAGCCTATTTTTAGGCTTTTCAAACCACCCCTCGAGTGCCAACGTCCTATTTATAAGCTTTGTGTAAAACCGCATTCATCGATGACGTCACAGTAAACATGACGTCACAACGTTGCATGAGACGTTCTCTGCCAAATTACTTAGTCATGACGTCATATCATTGGAATGTGAGACAAAACATACTAACCTGACGTTGGTGAATGAACGACAAAATAACGTGACGTCATGCACGAATTGTCTCTACCTTATTTCTACGTTTATTCCATTGGATGTCGATAAATTTGGGGCAGTTTGTTTTTTATTGCTTTTCAACTTTTTGTCAGCTGAACGTTTTTTTTTCAAATACTGGTTTGAAATCTAACAAAAGATTTTTTTTCGAGTACCGTAAATATTTCATTCGCCAAAGATGGCTACCTGTGACCGAAGGTCACTTGACCCCACCGTCGCCCGAGGCATTTCCCCATAATGCATCACTATACGTCATAATAAATTATCCCGATAGGTGGCGTTACTATCTGGTAACTTGGTAACTTCATAACCAAGGTCTTTCGTAACTTATTTCGTAACCTCTTCGTACTTTTTTCGTAACTTCGTACCATGTTCGTAACTTCGTACCTGTTTCGTAACTTCGTACCTTTTTCGTAACTGCATACCTTTTTCGTAACTTCGTACCTTTTTCGTAATTTTGTACCTTTTTTGTAACTTAGTACCTTTTTCGTAACTTTGTACCTTTTTTGTAACTTCGTAACTTTTTCGTAACTTGTAGCCCTTTCATTTATTTATCGATCTATGGTACTTTCAAACCTATCTGTGACGTCATAAGCAAGCTGGGTGACGTCACTCAATCTTCCTCATTCATAGTATTAGAATTAACTGTTGAGAATTGACCCTCACCCAGACACTTGTTTTAAGTACGAACCTTTTCTCATTTTTTTTCTTTTTCATTTTTTTTCATTTTTTTTTCCATTTATTTATTTTTTTATTTTTTTTTTTTTTATTTTTTTTTTTTTATTTTTTTTTATTTCTTTTGATATCAGTCTTAATATTTCTGATATTTTTTTTCATACAACATTTTCAACAAGTAATAACACAAAATTTTGTACAACGGTCGTCGCTTCCACGGGATTTTCTAAGAACCTGGTGGCTGCTGCTGCTGCTGTGTTGGTGGTGTAGGTGGTGGTGGCTGCTGCTGCTGCAGCATTGGGGTAAATGGCTGCTGCTGCTGCTCTGGATACTGGTTTCTTCCATATTTATGGAGCTTCGCTCCCATATTAAATAATATGTGTCCTATAACCTTATTATTTTCTACGAACTAGCCCTTTTACTGGTTATTTGCCCCTTCCACGCCATTTTATTTTCATTATCTGCGTCCTATAACCTTATTATTTTCTACGAACTAGCCCTTTTACTGGTTTTCTGCCCCTTCCCCGCCATTTTATTTTCATTATCCGCGTCCTATAACCTTATTATTTTCTACGAACTAGCCCTTTCACTGGTTATCTGCCCCTTCCCCCGCCATTTTATTTTCATAATTACCTTATTTATTTCAATAATTACTTTTCTTATAAAAGTTTGCCACCACCATCACCTCTCTAGGACGTCCGCGTCCTATTATCATTTTCTAGCCCTTTCACTGATTATCTCCCCGCCATATTATTTTCATAATATATTATTTATTTCAATAATGGTTTTCACCTACGGTGTTTTCGGATATGTTGTGTAGTACTTCAAGGGTGTCTGCGTTCTCACTGTGGTATTTCTAAGAGCCAAATGAATGAAATGGTAAATTTGATCCCTACTTGCAGTCTCTAACAAAAAACTATTCCAGAATGATTCTTCTCAATTCTGAAAAACAATGTATAGAGGGAGGAGAGGAGGAGGAGGAGGAGGAGGAGGAGGAGGAGGAGGAGGAGTAGGAGGAGGAGGAGGAGGAGGTCTCTTTGGGTGTAATTATGACTAACACAGAAATCTTCCATATTTTCCATATCATTTCACTCTTCAACTTGCCTTTTTTCCAAACTTTTCATTATTCAATTTGGGTTTCTTCCATATTTTCCCTATCATTTCACAATTTTCTTCTGTATTTTCCAAATCTTATCACTATTCAACTTGGGTTTGTTCCTTATTTTTCATATCATTTCACAATTCAACTTGGGTTTCTTCCATATTTTTTATATCTTTTCACTATTCAACTTACCTTTCTTCCATATTTTCCCGATCTTTTCATTATTCAACTTACTTTTCTTCTGTATTTTCCAAATCTTTTCACTATTCAGCTTACTTTTCTTCGTTTCTTACTCACTCACTTACACAACTCAATCAATGATATTCCCAACATAATTAAGTTTTAAAATTCTCCTGTGATTTAAATTTATTTCTACGAATTCCCATTGCTCTAAAATATATTGTGTTCTCCAGCTATTTGAACAGAGTATTGGGCAATGTTTTCCAGTTATCTGAAACAAGCATTAACAGTTATGATATCTCCTTTATGTACAAACTGCCATGATATAACTGTAATATTGTTGAATGCGGCATTAAACACCATCAACCTAATCTTTTATTTACAAAGACATATACCTATAATTGTTTTGTTAAAAAAAATACCTTTCTTCCATATTTTCCATATTTTTCATATATTTTCACAATTTTCTACTGTATTTTCCAAATCTTTTCATTATTTGACTTGTCTTTCTTCCATATGTTCCATATCATTTCACATTTCAACTTACCTTTCTTTCATATTTTCCATTCAACTTTGGTTTTTCTGTATTTTCCATATCTTTTCCCTATTCAACTTGGCTTTCTTCCATATTTTTCATATCATTCACTATTCAACTTACTTTTCTTCCATATTTTCCCGATCTTTTCATTATTCAACTTACTTTTCTTCTGTATTTTCCAAATCTTTTCACTATTCAACTTACTTTTCTTCGTTTCTTACTCACTCACTTACACAACTCAATCAATGATATTCCCAACATAATTAAGTTTTAAAATTCTCCTGTGATTTAAATTTATTTCAACGAATTCCCATTGCTCTAAAATATATTGTGTTCTCCAGCTATTTGAACAGAGTATTGGGCAATGTTTTCCAGTTATCTGAAACAAGCATTAACAGTTATGATATCTCCTTTATGTACAAACTGCCATGATATAACTGTAATATTGTTGAATGCGGCATTAAACACCATCAACCTAATCTTTTATTTACAAAGACATATACCTATAATTGTTTTGTTAAAAAAAATACCTTTCTTCCATATTTTCCATATTTTTCATATATTTTCACAATTTTCTACTGTATTTTCCAAATCTTTTCATTATTTGATTTCAACTTACCTTTCTTTCATATTTTCCATTCAACTTTGGTTTCTTCTGTATTTTCCATATCTTTTCCCTATTCAACTTGGCTTTCTTCCATATTTTTCATATCATTCACTTTTCAACTTACTTTTCTTCCATATTTTCCATATCAACTGATTTGACAACTGTTTTACCTGTTTTGTTCAAGTATTGTTGTAAATACTGTTTTAGTGACAGCCGGAAACTTTGAGCCGTAATGAAAGGGGGAGGTTTGACGCTTTAAAATCTGATTCAACCCAACATTTCTTTAGAAATGCCTGTACCAAGTCAGGGTCATTACGGTTTTCAGTTTTCCGGTTGTTGACTGATTTTGTCTGTTTATATACTTATGAGTTTTGACTTTCCCTTTGTTAGATTGTTCGGAGTTCGGTAATTTTGTTATTACCCTTAATTAATCATTTGACTATTCAACTGATTTTTCTTTCATACTTTCCAAATCTTATCACTATTCAACTTTCTTTTCTTCCATATGTTCCATATCTTTTTTTTCCTTGTTTCTAATGATTCTTTCAAATCAAAATGTTCTTCTCTCCATGTTTGGTGATTTTCCAAGATTAATTCTGTTTTGCTAATTCTGGAAATATAAAAGAATGATTAAAATCCTAACTTCATACGCCATGAGTATGGTATTGTGGTGTTTACTCTCAGAACAGTGAAATCTATATAAGCATATTAAAACTCTGTAAAACGAATATAACTTGCAACGTTACTTGTTTTCCGCGTACATGACGTAATAAAAAATTTCATTTTACCGTACTTTTTCAAACCGTTTTGAAATGCAACGTAACTTGTTTTCTGCGTACGTGACGTCATTTTCGCGTACGTGACGTCATTTTCCGCGTATCATTTTCCCGTACTTTAAAAAAAAATCGTTTTCGTCACAGAATCTATTTTTTACAAGTTTTATTATTTTCCTAAATTTTCATTTTCGGCCCAGAATCTATTTTTACTATCAATACTACAGCATGTTATAGCTTCTCAAAGCAACCACATTAATACAATATTGCCCAATGAGATGGTCTTAGCTCCTCTACAAAATCTGAAGATTAAATATGAATTGTCTTATCAATCTATTACCAGGCTGAAATATATTGATACATTTGACCAATGGCTGATCATCCACCAGTGAACGTCTACGGTTGATAACACTGTACGATCGTTGATACATTTCACCATTTTTATCTGATACTATGTAGTAAAACATTTCCCATCATTTATAAAAAAAAAATCATCATTAAATAACTGGTGTCCAATTAAAATGTTTATAGTATTACATGTGTGGATCCTGTTTACGTGACACAGACAACAATAGCAGTGACTATATTACATAAAATACATTACAGTATAGAGCTTCTAAAAACAAAAAACAAAAACGAATTATTGGTTTTCAAAATATAATAGGATTCTTCATCATTACTCTGTGAGTACTGCTGCTGCTCTGTACTACCGGAAGTGACGTCATAACCGGAAGTGACGTCAGTCTCGTGACCGGAAGTGATCCATAACCGGACATGACGTCAGTCACGTGACCGGAAGTGACGTAATTTTCCCGCGCTTTTTTCTGACTATAGTAGTAGTACAAAATGTCCCCTTACACGGAAAACTAGAGGATATTAAACGAATAATCAGAAGCCGTAAATCGAATGACAAACAACACAATGACCAACAGATACCAAAGGAATAATCAGAAACCGTAAATCGAATGATAAACAACAATAGGACATTTTGTACTACTACATTAGTAAGAAAAAAACGCGGGGAAAATTATGTCACTTCCGGTCACGTGACTGACGTCACTTCCGGTTATGGGTCACTTCCGGTCACGAGACTGACATCACTTCCGGTTATGACGTCACTTCCGGTCACGTGACTGACATCACTTCCGGTTATGGTGTCACTCCCGGTAGCACAGAGCAGCAGCAGTAGCAGCAGCAGTACTCACAGAGTAATGATGAAGAATCCTATTATATTTTGAAAACCAATAATCCTGTTTTTTGGGTTTTTTTTAGAACTTCTATACTGTAATGTATTTTATGTAATATAGTCACTGCTATTGTCGTCTGTGTCACGTAAAAAGGATCCACACATGTAATACTATAAACATTTTAATTGGACACCAGTTATTTAATGATGATTTTTTTTTATAAATGATGGGAAATATTTTACTACATAGTATCAGATAAAAATGGTGAAATGTATCAACGATCGTACAGTGTTATCAACCGTAGACGTTCACTGGTGGATGATCAGCCATTGGTCAAATGTATCAATATATTTCAGCCTGGTAATAGATTGGTAAGACAATTCATATTTAATCTTCAGGTTTTGTAGAGGAGCTAAGACCATCTCATTGGGCAATATTGTACTAATGTGGTTGCTTTGAGAAGCTATAACATGCTGTAGTATTGATAGTAAAAATAGATTCTGGGTCGAAAATGAAAATTTAGGAAAATAATAAAACTTGTAAAAAATAGATTCTGTGATGAAAACGATTTTTTTTTTAAAGTACGGGAAAATGATACGCGGAAAATGACGTCACGTACGCAGAAAACAAGCTACGTTGCATTTCAAAGCGGTTTGAAAAAGTACGGTAAAATGAAATTTCTTATGACGTCATGTACGCGGAAAACAAGTAACGTTGCAAGTTATATTCGTTTTACAGAGTTTTAATATGTTTATATAGATTTCACTGTTCTGAGAGTAAACACCACAATACCATACTCATGGCGTATGAAGTTAGGATTTTAATCATTCTTTTATATTTCCAGAATTAGCAAAACAGAATTAATCTTGGAAAATCACCAAACATGGAGAGAAGAACATTTTGATTTGAAAGAATCATTAGAAACAAGGAAAAAAAAGATATGGAACATATGGAAGAAAAGAAAGTTGAATAGTGATAAGATTTGGAAAGTATGAAAGAAAAATCAGTTGAATAGTCAAATGATTAATTAAGGGTAATAACAAAATTACCGAACTCCGAACAATCTAACAAAGGGAAAGTCAAAACTCATAAGTATATAAACAGACAAAATCAGTCAACAACCGGAAAACTGTGAAAACCGTAATGACCCTGACTTGGTACAGGCATTTCTAAAGAAATGTTGGGTTGAATCAGATTTTAAAGCGTCAAACCTCCCCCTTTCATTACGGCTCAAAGTTTCCGGCTGTCACTACAACAGTATTTACAACAATACTTGAACAAAACAGGTAAAACAGTTGTCAAATCAGTTGATATGGAAAATATGGAAGAAAAGTTAGTTGAAAAGTGAATGATATGAAAAATACAGAAGAAACCAAAATTGAATGGAAAATATGGAAGAAAGGTAAGTTGAAATGTGAAATGATATGGAAAATATGGAAGAAAGACAAGTCAAATAATGAAAAGATTTGGAAAATACAGTAGAAAATTGTGAAAATATATGAAAAATATGGAAAATATGGAAGAAAGGTATTTTTTTTAACAAAACAATTAATACTGCCTGTAATTTATTTAAGTTTACATTATCCCCTACAGTAAGGGGGAATAACTCTGTATCTGAAGGGATAAATCTGTAATGGGGGGGGGGGGAGGGGGCATAACTCTTTATGTGGGGAATAAGTTACAACTCCGTATGTGCAAGGATAATATTAAAGTACGGAAATAACTCTTTCTGTGGAGGTTTAACACTGCAGTAGGGGACATAACTCTTTATGTGGAGGAATAAGTTACCACTCTGTATGTGTAAGGATAATACTACAGTAGGGGTACACAGCCTTGTGTGTGGAGGTTTAACACTGCAGTAGGGGACATAACTATTTATGTGGGGATAACACTGTCGTAGGGGGGGGGCATAACCCTGTGTGTGGAGGCTTAACACTGCAGTAGGGGACATAACTCTTTATTTGGAGGAATAAGTTACAACTCTGTATGTGGACATATACCTGTGCAGAAAGAGAAATACTATATAATACGTATCAAGAAATGGCTATTTGGAAATCGATCGTTACACTTATATACAGAGAGTTACTTGCCCTTGGCAGGAAAATAGATATATTTAAACTTATATACAGATATTTGCTTGCCTTTGGCAGGTAAAATATACTAAAACCCTGTTCAGGAAGTAAGTTTTCTTTCTGCTCTAAAAATAGAACACTGTGTTAGGCTGTTATGTAAAATGAATTTGATTGGGAAAATCTGAAACTCATCAAGATAGGAAAATGACTAGCAAAAAAAGAATAAAATCTATAATTCTTATAAAAATGTAGATAGATAGGTAGGTAGGTATATATCTTTGTAAATAAAAGATTAAGTTGATGGTGTATAATGCCACATTCAACAATATTACAGTTATATCATGGCAGTTTGTACATAAAGGAGATATCATAACTGTTAATGCTTGTTTCTGATAACTGGAAAGCATTGCCCAATACTCTGTTCAAATAGCTGGAGAACACAATATATTTTAGAGCAATCGGAATTCGTTGAAATAAATTTAAATCACAGGAGAATTTTAAAAGTTTATTATGTTGGGAATATCATTGAGTGAGTTGTGTAAGTGAGTGAGTAAGAAACGAAGAAAAGTAAGTCGAATAGTGAAAAGATTTGGAAAATACAGAAGAAAAGTAAGTTGAAATGTGAAATAATCGGGAAAATATGGAAGAAAGGTAAGTTGAATAGTGAAAAGATATGAAAAATATGGAAGAAACCCAAGTTGAATTGTGAAATGATATGAAAAATAAGGAACAAACCCAAGTTGAATAGTGATAAGATTTGGAAAATACAGAAGAAAATTGTGAAAAGATATGGAAAATATGGAAAAAAGGCAAGATGATATGGAAGATTTCTGTGTTAGTCATAATTACACCCAAAGAGACCTCCTCCTCCTCATCCTCCTTCCCTCCCACCATCCTCGTCCTCCTCCTCCTACCTCTATACATTGGTTTTCAGAATTGAGAAGAATCATCCTGGAATAGTTTTTTTTAGAGACTGCAAGTAGGGATCAAATTTACCATTTCATTCATTTGGCTCTTAGAAATACCACAGTGAGAACGTGGACACCTTTGAAGTGCTACACAACATATCCGAAAACACCGTAGGTGAAAACCATTATTGAAATAAATAATGTATTATGAAAATAAAATGGCGGGAAGATAATCAGTGAAAGGGCTAGAAAATGATAATAGGACGCGGACGTCCTAGAGAGGTGGTGGTGGTGGAAAACTTTTGTAAGAAATGTAATTATTGAAATAAATAAGGTAATTATGAAAATAAAATGGCGGTAAAGGGGCAGTTTCCTATGATCATAGGACGCATATTATTTAATATGGGAGCCAAGCTCCCATAGCCGGAACATCACTAGGCCAACAGGTGTTAGGGTTCACTACGAAGTTAGGCGAGCTCCAATGGCTCGAGAGTTCGTACTAAAAACAAGTGTGTGGGTGAGGGTCTATTCTTAACAGTTAATTCTAATACTATCAATGAGGAAGATCGATTGACGTCACCCAGCTTGCTTATGACGTCACTGAGAGGTTTGAAAGTACCATAGATCGATAGATAAATGAAAGGGCTACAAGTTACGAAAAAGGTACGAAGTTACAAAAAAGGTACAAAGTTACGAAAAAGGTACTAAGTTACAAAAATGGTACAAAATTACGAAAAAGGTACGAAGTTACGATAAAGGTACGCAGTTACGAAAAAGGTACGAAGTTACGAAGAAGGTACACAGTTACGAAAAAGTTACGAACATTGTACGAAGTTACGAAAAAGGTACGAAGATGTTACGAAATAAGTTACGAAAGACCTTGGTTATGAAGTTACCAGATAGTAACGCCACCTATCGTGATAATTTATTATGACGTATAGTGATGCATTATGGGGACATGCCTCGGGCGACGGTGGGGTCAAGTGACCTTCGGTCACAGGTAGCCATCTTTGGCGAATGAAATATTTACGGTACTCGAAAAAAAATCTTTTGTTAGATTTCAAACCAGTATTTGAAAAAAAAACGTTCAGCTGACAAAAAGTTGAAAAGCAATAAAAAACAAACTGCCCCAAATTTATCGACATCCAATGGAATAAACGTAGAAATAAGGTAGAGACAATTCGTGCATGACGTCACGTTATTTTGTCGTTCATTCACCAACGTCAGGTTAGTATGTTTTGTCTCACATTCCAATGATATGACGTCATGACTAAGTAATTTGGCAGAGAACGTCTCATGCAACGATGTGACGTCATGTTTACTGTGACGTCATCGATGAATGCGGTTTTACACAAAACTTATAAATAGGACGTTGGCACTCGAGGGGTGGTTTGAAAAGCCTAAAAATAGGCTCTTTGGAAAAATTTAGGCTTTTTGGATATGTAATAAATGTACTCTTAGCAAAGTAGAAGTACGACACAACCTATATAGACACTATATGAACATAAAAGGGGCAGATAACCATGGCTAGTTCCAGTAACTAAATATAGGACGTGGGGTTTCCTATGGTTATAGGACGCGGACGTCGTAGAGAACACCCCAAGGACACTTCCGAAGGGGTCACATGACCTTCGGTCACTACGGATGTTGCGCAACTTACGGTTGCGTACACCCAAAGGAACCCCGAAAGGGGTCAAGTGACCTTGGGTCACATCCGGTAGCCAAGTTACTACTACTAAGGAAAAAACGCGGGGAAAAGCCGGGCATGCGCAGAACCTACTTCCGGTCATGGCCACTTCCGGACAGGGCCTCTTCCGGTCACGTGATTTCCGACAAAAAGGTCCCATTAGGGTCGATATGGCGCAACTTCCGGTTGCGCATGCGCAGAATATACTTCCGGACAGGGTCACTTCATGTCATGTGACTGACGTCACTTCCGGTCACGTCACTTCCGGTAGCACCACCCCACAGCACCACCTCAAATGATAACAGCTGTACCCATATACTACTCAGGTCATAGTGCTCAAGCAAATTGATGATATGGGTAAACCAACTGTTCGAATCATCGGACTTTATATGTATCTGTCTCAGTAGAATGTTCTTTGTCGTTACATTTTCATTTCTGATAATGCTACATAATAATTTGAGTTGTCTAATGTGGATTTCTGCGGTAATAGGTCTCACTAATATGTAGGTAATTCCTCTAACTGACCGAGATGGTAGACATTGAATTTTTCTCAGAAAGCTAAGGTGAAATCTTTCTAATAAGTTGAAATGTGTGGGTTTTAGGATGAATGTTTCTAATCCATACAGAAGGCGTGGAAGTACATATGTATTGAATAGTTTAATACATGTTGTAGGTGGTAATCCATTGGTTCCATGTAATCCAGTACCGGTTAAGTTATAGATTGTTCTTCTCCCACAAGAGATTCTGTCTTCAACGTTGGATGTAATGTCATTCCTGGTTGAACGTAGTATACCAAGGTGAGTAGTAGTTTGTGATATTGAGACTTCTTTATCGCCGAGTTTCCAATCCGTTACCTCAAAACGAGTACTCTTCTTCGGAATTCTCATTATAATTGTACTTTTCTCTGGATGAATAACATATTTTTCTCTGTTTGCAAAAGAGTTTGTAACATCTAGCATTAGTTGTAAATCGGAAGTGGAATTTGCGAGAAGAGCTAAGTCATCTGCTACCGTAGGACAGCCTACATACGTTGTTCCAATGTGGGTTTCAACTCAAGGGTGAGTAGTAGTTCATTGATATAGGTTTTGTAGAGACATGTTGACAAAATGCCGCCCTGACGGTCTCCTTGTTGGATCGGAAACGGATCACTGATATGGCCAGACCATTTAACTCTTGATGATAGATTGAAGTACCAAGCATCCATGAGACTCCATATTTTCCCGTTTATACCATTATAGAAAAGTTTACATTTTAGAGATTGATGATCTACAACATCGAAGGCTTTTTGTGAATCGAGAAAAGCTATATATAGTGGTAAATTCAGTTTCTTGGCTTCTGTTATAGATTCGTTAATAACCAATGCTGCCAGAAGTATAGACGTTCCTTTGGTGAAACCAAATTGTAATGATGACTGTTGTGACGGTAGTAAATGTTCAATTCGATTGAGTATTACGTGTTCCAGAATTTTCCCTATAGTACATGAGACTGTTATTCCTCTATAATTACTAAAGTCAGTGGCATCACGTCCTTTTTTGTATACTGGTGTTATAATACCCGATAGAAATTGTGGTGGGATGTAACCGTGCTCTAAAATGGCATTGAATAGTTCTACTAATGCGGCTACGATAGATTGACCAGCAAGTTTAAAGTGTTCAGCACTTATTCCGAATTCGTCACCAGATTTCTTGTTATTTAACTTAGTTATAGCTGCGGTAACTTCATAATGGGAAATAGGTATAAAATCGCTGTCCATATTATTAATAATTTCTCGAATTAAGTCTATATGCTGTGATACATCTTTCTGGTAGTCAGAGTTAAATTCTACTAGTTGTTTTGGCACTGCCAAGTCTTCATAAAAGGCGAGAACGAGGCTTCGAAAGGAAAGGACGTAATTCAGAGTAGCTAAAAAAATTGTTCTAAAAATCATGTTTAAGTAGCGTTTTTTCCACAAAAGACATTGTGAGATAAATCCGTATGCTGTTTAAAGACTATAAATGACAGGAATGAACAAAATGAACATTTGAAAAGGAAAATATTCACATTGGATCAGATGTAAACAACATCGGTGAACACAAATCAAAACACAGTAAGTTCGATCTATAAGCCATTTAAATTTTGTAATGATCTTTCGTCACGTTAGATTATGTTTGTGATCAATTATGTCAGATAAAGAACAACCAAATAAAATATCTGTGAAAACAGCTACTATCACTGAATCACATGAACATGAATCTTCAGTTACTGAAGCGGTTGACGGCAATAAAGCTAAAGATAGCGACTCAAATAAGAGAAAATTGCAAGACAGGGGCTCGACATCCGATGATCAAAGTTTTGAAAAAGAAAAGCCCGCGTCAAAACGAATTCCACAAAACAAATCAAAAACTTCCTCAAACAACAAAGGGACACAGGGTCCCGGGCCGGGAGCGAAGAGCCATCAACAAAAGCTGACTGATCTAAAAGGGCTTGATGTAACGAACAACAAAATTTTAGAAAAGCTTAACATAATGGACCAAAATATTAAACAGATGAATACTAAAATAAGTAAAACGGTAACAGTTGAAGATCTAACAACAAAGTTTAAAACTATGGTTACCAAAGAATTTCTCACTACCACAATAGAGAAAGTAAAAGATGAAATCAAAGACATGATGAACGAGAAAATAGATAAACTTGAAAGTAGAATCTTTGATTTGGAACTCTCAAACGACAAACTGAAACAGGAAAATGACATAATGAAAAATCACATTTCGCGACAAGAAGATCGCATGGATGGTTTAGAGGATGGGCTCAACCTATGCTTCCAGGAGAAAAATGATTTAGAACAGTACACACGCAAAAGCAGTATTAGAATTACTGGTCTAGATGATCACGATAAAGACGAAAACATCGAAGAATCAATTAAAACTGTTCATAAATTTCTAACTAAAACGGTTAAGATGGAAATAAAAGAATCTGATATCAACATAGCCCATCGCTTAGGGCCGTTTCGCCCGAGACAAAACAGACCAGTTATTGTACGATTTATGTCGAGAAAACACAAACTTGAAGCTTGCAAGAAAAGGAAAATACTGAAAGGAACCCAATATGTTATAAAAGAGGACCTTACCCAAACAAACCAGAACTTTCTGAATGAACTGTACAATGCTCCGAACATCAACTCTGCATGGTCACATGAGGGAAAGATATTCGTCAAACTAAAAGAGACTGGACGCATACAACGTGTTTTCTTAAACACGGACTACGCTAATTTGTATTAATTAAATATTTGACTTTCGTTAAATGTGTTTTAAGTGTTTCTTGTTTCATATATTGTAAATTGATCACACCCTTCCTAATATCCGAAATGTTTAATTGATATACGTACTTTAACAATAATGTATACTATCATAACTTTTACACAGATTTTTCCGGAAATTTTTACACGAGTAGACCGATCATGACCCGATTTAGAACCTTTTTGTTACTTCCGGTTCAAACCAAAACAAACGGAGAAAATTTTTTATCAATTTGTTTTAAGTAGAAAGGTAAATTAAGACCTCATTCTAATTTAAGATCCCCCGAACAATAAATCCGCCTGACAATTACATCAATCTGGCTTGATTACTGTGTATAATTATAAATACACACATACATATGATGTTTATAAGTAATTTCCATGAAGTATATATTCTGGCATGTGGTTGACTCCCACTATCGATACTTTCCTTTGATATGACAGATAAGTCAATTATAATCAAAACTGTTAGATGCAATACATTATCGTTAAAAGCACCTGTAAAAGGTTGAATTCTGAACAAAAACAAATTTCATTACTAGAAGAACAGTTGATATGGTGGGGGTCACTATCAGACAGAAACAGTGATCCAAGGTTTACAAAGTGATATTTCATGATTTCCAAAATCGCAATATTCTTAAATTCATATATAGGGGTATATAATGTGCTGCCCTTCTATCAGATCAGAGGAAACGACACCCCCACCCCCCCCCCTTTTTTTTTTCAACTTAAAAAGAATTGCAGCACTAGTCGTTACTCGTGACCTCAGGATCACTGGTGAAGTTGATGACATATACATAGGGGACTTAAACACGTACTTTGGCTTTGCAAAATTTACTAAGGCATGATTTTTTTTTTTCGTTTTTGTTTTTTTCTCCTTTTAACCTGATTATAATTTATAATATAAAGAGATGAACATGTCGTTTGTAAATACTATAAAACCTACAAGGTATCTATAGTCATAAGACTTTATAAAATACTGATTATATGGGGTCAACTGTAAACTTACATCTGTCCAATGTTTATATGCCTTGTTCTCTGAAAAGAAATGTTGCTACATGTACATTGTGTGTTTTTTATGTTGGGTATTTCATGTTTATTTGTACATATTCTTAATATAATTATTTTTCCGAATATAGAATATGGCTAACCTAAATATAGGTTCATTTAATGTTAAGGGTCTGGCAGATGAAAAGAAAAGAAAAGAAGTGTTTAATTGGTTAAGAGAAAAGAAAATGAATGTTTACATGTTACAAGAAACACATTTTACCAAGGAAAATGAAAACATTATAGAAGCAGAATGGGGATTCAAATGTATTTTTTCTAATTGTTCATCACAAAGTTGTGGAGTTGCTTTGCTTTTTAATAATAATTTTCAATTTGTTATAAAGAATACAGTATGTGATGAAAATGGTCGGTATATCATATGTGAATTAGAACTAAGCAATGAAAGAATAATTGTCACAAATTTCTATGGGTTGAATACTGATAACACATTATTACTTGAATCGTTTATAGACTATATAGACAATTTCAATGATAAGCCTTGATATGCGGAGGAGATTGGAACCTAGTTACTTGATGAAAAAGATAAAAAAGGAGGAAGCACAAAATTATCGCATACAAAAAATAGAGAAAAGCTAAAATCTTTCATAGATAGAAATAATTTGACAGATGTATGGAGAACTTTAAACCCTGAATTAGAGAGATACACTTTGAGGCAAAAGACTCCAAATATTCAATGTAGGCTGGATTTCTTCCTCATATCAATCGGCTTACTGAATGTAGTAAACAATGTAGATATTATATATGGCTATAAAAGTGACCATTCTTTTATATCAGTTGAAATAGAAAAGAATAGTTTTGCTCGAGGCAAAGGTTTTTTCAAGCTTAACACATCTCTATTATTAGATAAAGATTATGTTGAACTTATAAGAAAATTAATACAAAAACAAAAAAACATATATGATGAGCAAAATGTAAATCCAAACTTAAAATGGGAAATGATTAAAAGTGACATAAGAGGAGAAACTATAAAATATTCATCAAAAATTGCAAAGATAAATAAAGTTAAAACAATTAATATTGAAAGAGAGTTAACAGAACTCCAAAATAAAAAGCAAGCGTCTAACAGAGAAGAAATTGAAAAAAGAATAAATTTATTAGAAAATGAATTAAAAACATTTTACGAAAAAAAGACAGAAGGTGCAATGATAAGAGCAAAGGCAAAATGGCTAAAAGATGCAGAAAAAAATACAAAATATTTTTTCAATTTAGAAAAAACGAAATTATATAAATAAAACTATTCAACAATTAATAAATGATAAAGGAGACACTATAACTGATTTCAAGGAAGTTCTTGCTGAAGAGAGAAGCTTTTATAAGTCTCTTTATTCTAAGAACCATACAGTTTATGATAACATTAATGAGGTCAATAATTTCTTCTTACCTGATGACCCAGAGATACCAAAGCTTAGTGAAGAAGATATGTTAAACTGTGAAGGTATAATTTCAAAAGATGAATGTGTCTCAGCTATTAGGACATTTAAAAATGGTAAATCTCCAGGAACAGATGGACTTCCTGCAGAATTTTATAAAATATTTTGGAATGATGTCATTGATCTAGTGATTGACTCGTATCAATATACTTATGATCTTAATGAGATGTCAATTTCACAAAGGCAGAGTATTATAACGCTGCTCCTGAAACCTGAGAAAGATACAAAGTATTCTCCTGAATATTGATTATAAGTTAATGACAAAATGTCTAGCATTTAGACTGAAGAAAGTCCTACCAAATATTATTCATTCAGATCAAACAGGTTTCATGAGAGGAAGATATATTGGCGATAATATCAGAAATATTCTAGAAATAATTGAAACAGTAGAAGAAGAAGATTTATCATGTGTTATACTATCAGTAGTTTTCGAAAAAGCTTTCGATTCACTGAGCTGAAAATTTCTCCAACAATGTTTGGACTATTTTAAATTTGGTCCTTCCTTTAAAAAATGGACCAGTATATTGTTTCAAAATATATCAAGCTGTGTTCTTAACACGGGATGGTCAACAGAATTTTTCACTGTTGAGAGAGGTGTGCGTCAAGGTTGCCCTATATCGCCTTATCTTTTTATTATAACTGCCGAAATACTAGGCATAGCTATTAGACGCTCAGATGACGTCAAAGGCTTTAAGTACAAAAATGCAGAATCCAAACTGTCCCAATATGCTGATGACACTCAAATAATAATAGATGGATCAGAAAACTCAATTAAAACTTCTATTAATATATTGAATGAGTTTTCAAAGATAAGTGGGTTAAAAGTAAATCTAAATAAGTCAGAACTGATTCCACTGGGTCACTCCAAAGTAGAAATATACACCCATAACTTTTCGCCAGGAATTAGAATAACTACAGATAAATTTAAACTGCTAGGTATTATCATCCCGACAAATGGAAAACAAAAAGATCTAATAGAAGAAAATTATTATAATAAAAAAAAAAAATATTAGAAATTATAAAAACTTGGCAAAAGAGAGATTTAACTCTGTATGGCAAACTAACAATAATCAAAAGTTTGATCATACCACAATTAACTTATGCACTGACTATTTTACCTTCGCCAGGAGAACTCTTTTTAAATGATATTGAAAAGATAATATTAAATTTTTTCTGGGATGATAAACCAGCAAAGATTAAAAAAACTATTTTATTTAAAGAAAAAACAGAAGGTGGACTAATATAAAGATATATGCCAAATCTGTTAAATTTCAGTGGATATATAAGCTTTATAATGAAGATTACAATGCATTTTGGAAACATTTGATATGTGCCCGTTGTTCACGATTACAAGATAAGATTATATGGGAGAGTAATTTAAATTTAAAAGATGCTCATAAGTTGGTTATCAAATCAAAATTTTGGCAGGATTTACTCTTGTGGTACTCATCTTTAAACTTTAATGATGACTCAAATAAAGTCACAAAAACAGACTTTATATGGTACAATTCACACTTGAAGATAAATGACAGAGTACTTTATTTAAAATGCATGTCAGAAAATGGCATTAAAAAGATAGAGGACCTCATTGATGACAATAATAGATTTCTAACATATCAAATGTTTCTTGATAAATGCAATGTGAATATAAATGCTATTACATATTATGGTATTATATCTGTTATTAAAAAACATTACAGTACTGATGACTTGGAAATGAAACCACCTTTAATTACTAATATGATGCAGAGGAAAGATATTTCAAAATATATATACAAATATTTCATAGAAAAAGATGAAAAAGAAAATGTTGTAAAAGGCATTGTGAAATGGGAACAAAAACTTGATACTGAACTAGATAGTAGTATGTTGTTTAATGATATTTATAGAATCACAAATGATACAAAATTAAGAAATTTTCAGTTCAAACTTCTGCATCATATACTTCCAAATAACAAGTTATTACACAAAATGGGAATAAAAAACAGTGCATTATGTAATTTCTGTAACCAAGAAGAAGACTCCATCTTACACTATCTGTGGGGCTGCCCTGTGGCAAAGAGATTTTGGACTTCATTTAATATCTGGCTTTCATCAGCTTTAGATTTAGAAGTTTTTGAATTAACCCCAAAAGAAACAGTTTTAGGTATTTTTTCAGATGAAAGCTCCTTGCAAAAAATTGTTCCATTTTTATTCCTTGTGGCAAGAAATTATATTCACTATTGTAAATGGACTGACACAAAACCATTCCTTAACATTTTCAAAGTTAAAGTTAAACAAAAAGAGAAAATCGAAAAGATTAATGCACTTGTTGAAAATAAAATGTACAAACATGATAATAAATGGTGTTGCATACATGAACTTAATTTATAGTGGTCTACTTTTGTCATCATGCAAGAAAATAATTTATACATAAGAAACTTATATTAGAAACTCATGTATATATAATTATATATAGGGGGTAAATCAAAATCTGATGACATATATTCTTAAATAAACTATGTATTTGGTTTATTGCATGGAGACAAGGGGACACAACATTTCATATGTTTGTATTGAAAATGTATGTACAAATAATGTCTTTGTCTGTGCTGTTGTGTAATGTCTGTGTTTGTTATGTATATATTTTGAAAATGTCTAAAAAAAATAAAAGTAAAAAAAAAAAAGTCTTCATAAAAATTTGAAAAGCCTTTACATTGATCGTCTAGATCAACTATAATTCTACCTTCGCTTCTGAAGCCTTTTGGTTTATTCACAGTGTTTGAAAGACCTCTTCGAATAAGTTAATAAAAACTATTGGAACCTTCAGCTTCAAGTATTTGACTGTAGAATTGTTTACGTTCACATGCTATGTCTTGTCACTGTTGTGATCGAATGAGTCTTTTAATGGCGCGGCGTTCATCTACTATAGGATGATTAAAAGCGTGGTTTACCAAGGTCCATCCAGTGTTTGTGAATATCTTTTCCTTGTTGTAACAATTCTCTTACGGCGGGGCTAGCTTTCCACTTTGAGTCGGATCTGTTTAGATGGAACTGCACGTCTAGCTGCAGTTAACAGGTTGGTCTTAATTAAGTTGGTCTACGAATGTTTTGATTTGGTCTGGACGTTCAATTTTCGGATACTTTGCATGTTGCAGCGTTGTTCTATATAGTTCAGTATTACTATCCTTCCACAGCAGTCTTCTCTGACTCGTTGGTAATTCTGTGGTTGTTTTCACTTGATACATTTCGCAGTTCAAGGTACAACAAACAGGTACATGACTAGATGTATTACATGTGTCTCTATCAGAGATAATTAGGTTTGTTACAAGATTTTCCGATCTAGCAAAAATGGAGTCTATTTGTGATGATCCAACTCCATGTTGGTATGTTGGTGAATCACCCATTATGGCGGACGTAATCAATTTGTTTCTCTGAACAAAGTCACGAAAACGTTTATCAGAGTCGTTTTTTCGAGACTTAACTAGGATAGCATTCATGTCACCAATTAGAATAATTTGATGAGATTCGTAGTACTTCTGGATTATAACTTCAAGTAAATCAAGATTATCCTTGAATTTTTCGGATGTATCAGGATAGCCAAAAGTAGGCATATAACAGTTAATTAAGCAAATCGGACGAGGTGGACAATCTATTTCAACTACAACCATACGCTCGTTACCATCATTAAGTGGTCTCACATTGTTATCTAAATCATGTTTCCATGCTATAAGTATTCCCCCATAACCTCTTGAACGAACATGGTGGGTTTTCGGAAAGTTGCAGTCACTTGACCTAATTGTAAAGTTGTAATCCTTTAGAAATTTAGCTGTATCTTGCTGTTCATAATGCCATAACCAATGCTCTTGAAGACATAGCATATTGCTAAAAGGTAAAATAGTCTCTAGATATGGCGCATTACCACGGAGACCCTCTACGTTGAATGAAGAAATTTAATATTATCAATCACATTTCCCTTTTGTCTATCTTCATCAGGTCTTTGTCTAAAAAAAGGCATTGTGGATTGTCAGCAGTGTTGGCAGTTTTGTTAAGTGTACATGGTAGATTTTCTGCAAGATCAATAGGAGATGATTGAGGGGCTAAACTATTTCCTCCATGAGAATGTAATGGTAACGACAGATCAGTGGGTGGTGTAGATCTATGAGATGGACGAGTTATAGCAATATCACAAGTCGACGGTACATCACAGGTAGCTGCGGAATGTGATTGCGTATCTGTTGGTAGAGATACATAATGGCGACCAGAAGGTTGTACAGGTTTTAACACATTTCCTTGAGCTGATATTGTTTGTGTGTCACTGTGGGTGACATTTTGTAATCCACTTTGTGATACAGTATATTGCACAGTGTTATCATAATGAGGTTGGACGGACCGAAGAGTGGATCCAGTTTGCGGATGAACAGGTCTCGGTTGATAGATAGAATGTTGAAATTGTACATGTGGGCCATGTGGATACATAAGAGGTTGAATGTGCAGCGGTGGCCCATGTGTATACATAGGAGGCTGAATGTGTATCGCTGGTCCTTGTGGATACATAGAAGGTTGAACGTGTAACGGTGGTCCTTGTTGATAGAAAGGAGGTTGTGAGTGTAACGATGGTCCTTGTGGATACATAGGAAGTTGAACATGTAACGGTGGTCCTTGTGGATGCATAGGAGGTTGAACATGTAACGGTGGACCTTGCGGATACATAGGAGGTTGAATGTGTAATGGTGGACCATGATGATAGTATGAGTGATGTAGGTTGCCCGTAGTATTCATTTGTTGGTTAATAGCTTGGTGTAGATTGTCGATTTTCGAATTTAGCGTTGCAAATGATAACACTTGTTGATATTCAGCTAAAGATTGTAATCTCTTTTCCATCAGTTCCAAATTTTGTCTCAAACCATTATTGTCTATGATCGAATCATGCATAGAAGCATCACGAGTTTGGAATGAATGTCTAATTTTAGGCGGACTATGGTCATTCGTTGAGTGTGTTTCTTGTTTGGCCAATTTCATAAGATTGATTGTCCTTTCTTGGTCGTTTATCTTTTGTTCTAGCTGGAATATGAACGATCTAAGACTGTCATTTTCTTGTGAAACTTTGGAAGTTTGAGTCCATCGCTTTGGACGAGTAGGTGAAATTGTCGATGTGATTGTAATAGTTGCAATTGTAGATATAGTAGAACTGTGCCTACTGGCTTGCACTTGATGGTGCGTGTTTGATACACATATCGGTGATGAGACTGAGCACACAGCAATAGGTGAGGTAGAGTTGGTAATTCTAGTAAATGCTCCTTTGGCCGACGTTGTACACAAATTTAAGTTTATAGAGTTAATATTAAGAGCACTACGAGATGTTGGTATGTTAGACGTTGTACACAAGTTTAAGTCTATAGAGTTAATATTCAGAGCACTACGAGATGTTGGTACGTTTTGTGCAATAAAGGAAGTTGTGAGGTTGTCCATTTGTAAGCGGATAGAATCATTAGAATTGATGATTGGCTGAGCTGATGTATGCATATCAGAATTTGAGGTTGGGAGTATATATTGCTCACTAGTATCGGTACGAATAACAGTTGGTTGTGAATGAGTAACTGCACTAGATATGCTAGAACTGGTTGAAGGTGGATATATCATAGGCAGTTCAGAGTTGGTATTCGGAGTAGCAGCCAATGACGAGTCTGGTTCTGTGTTGTTAGCCATATGCATAGCACTAGTATTGTAATGCAAGTCATCACAGCAAAGTCTACATGTAAAAGGGGCTATATCAGGAATATTATCAACCCGTGATTTGGTCAAACCTGCACAATCAAAATGTACCCACTCAAGGCATTTATCACAGTGAATTATGTTTAGATCTGCAGGTTTGGAACATAGCGGACAGTTGTATATAGTATCTGTGTCGTAATGGGAGGTATTGACACCTACGGTTATCATCCTCTGATTGTCTATTTCTTCTAGAGTTTTTTTTACCTGTGATTCGTCTGATGTTGAGTTTGATAATGCACACTTCATATCGGCATTGATAATATCAATACAATCTAGTTGTTGCTATAAACACTTCAGTATAGGACTAAAAATGTCATCAATAAAAAGGTTTATTCCTGTACCATTGGCCAGAAGTGATGAAGTTGAGCTATAAAGGTTAATTGAAAAACTAGCATGACGATTCGGTAACATTGATCGCTTGTTCATGTGATATATTTTGATTGTCTGAAAGACTACCATGTTCTTCTGGTCAGTGTTATTATCGACTGTGTATTTAAGCAGTGTGCTTTGGTCTGAGGACATAGTCTATTGTTGTAAAAGGTTTGTCTTTAAAAAGTTCATATGTGGCCATATTAAATTCTGCCCTAAAGTTGTTGTTGGCTTTCATACAAAAAGTTACATAGTCTTTATCACATGCCTTTTCCTTTTTGTTCATGGCTTTTGACTGATCAAGGGTGTACGGTTTACATTTAGTGGCGATGCCAGTACACAAATCAACCATAGAATTGTTTTTACGAAGTATAGATGATGCTCTTGTTGGTTGCATTTCCATATTTATAGATTTGACTGAACTAGCTCAACTCAGGAATGTCGAAGGAGAGATTTGAAAAAATTCAAATCTAAAATTTAAAATGCCATTTTCAAAATGGCCGACCAGAGGGACGCGGCAGCAGTTATAAACCAGAGGCTCTCAAGAGCCTGTACCGTTCACCTGGTTATAAAAAGAACCAATTGGTCCTATGTAAAAACTATGTCCTGCAGTGGTAGTCATCTTGGAATTACGATCAACATAAAAAACACAAAGTTTGTAAAGGACCTTCCAATGATTGATGCACAGTTTAGGTTCAATCAGTGCAATAGCTTCAGAGAAGAATATATTTCTGTATTTTCCCCATATGGTCCTGTGTTAATACTATGACCTGTGGTGGCAGCCATCTTGGATTTCCGATCGGCATAAAAAACAGAGGACCTTCCAATGATCATTCCTGGGCAGTTTGGTTTCAACTGTCCAAGTGGTTTCAGAGAAAAAGCGTTTTGAAACATTTTTCCCATAGAGTCCAATGTTAAACAAAGTCCTGCCGTAGCCGCCATTTTGAATTTCATATCAGAACGTAAATTTGTAGAGGACCATCCAATGAACATTCATTTACAGTTTGGCTTTAATCATATTTGTAGCTTCTGAGAAGAAGGCATTTGAACATTTTCCCATAGGGTCCAATGTTAATCTATGTCCTGCGGTGGTGGCCATCTTGGATTTCCGATCAGCATAAAAAACACACACTTTGTAGAGGACCATCCAATAATCATTCCTGGGCAGTTTGGTTTCAATTATCCAAGTGGTTTCAGAGAAGAAGCGCTTTGAAACATTTTCCCCATAGGGTCCAATGTTAAACTAAGTCCTGCCGTAGCCGCCATTTTGAATTTCATATCGGAACAAAAAACGTAAAGTTTGTAGAGGACCATCCAATGAACATTCATGTACAGTTTGGCTTTAATCATATTTGTAGTTTCTGAGAAGAAGGCATTTGAACATTTTCCCATAGGGTCCAATGTTAATCTATGTCCTGCGGTGGCGGCCATCTTGGATTTCCGATCGGCATAAAAAACAGTAACTTGGTAAAGGACCTTCCAATGATCATTTCTGGGCAGTTTGGTTTCAACTGTCCTAGTGGTTTCAGAGAAGAAGCGTTTTGAAACATTATTCCCATAGGGTCCAATGTTAAACTAAGTTCTGCCGTAGCCGCCATTTTGAATTTCATATCGGAACAAAAAACCTAAAGTTTGTAGAGGACCATCCAATGAACATTCATGTACAGTTTGGCTGTAATCATATTTGTAGTTTCTGAGAAGAAGGCATTTGAACATTTTCCCATAGGGTCCAATGTTAATCTATGTATTGCGGTGGCGGCCATCTTGGATTTCCGATCGGCATATAAAACAGAGGACCTTCCAATGATCATTCCTGGGCAGTTTGGTTTCAATTGTCCAAGTGGTTTCAGAGAAGAAGCATTTTGAAACATTTTTCCCATAGGGTCCAATGTTAAACTAAGTCCTGCCGTAGCCGCCACTTTGAATTTCATATCGGAACAAAAAACCTTAAGATTGTAGAGGACCATCCAATGAACATTCATGTACAGTTTGGCTTTAATCAAATTTGTAGTTTCTGAGAAGAAGGCATTTGAACATTTTCCCATAGGGTCCAATGTTAATCTATGTCCTGCGGTGGTGGCCATCTTGGATTTCCGATCGGCATAAAAAACAGTAAATTGGTAAAGGACATTCCAATGATCATTCCTGGGCAGTTTGGTTTCAATTGTCCAAGTGGTTTCAGAGAAGCATTTTTCCCCATAGGGTCCAATGTTAAACCAAGTCCTGCCGTAGCCGCCATTTTAAATTTCATATCGGAACAAAAAACCGTAAGATTGTAGAGGACCGTCCAATGAACATTCATGTACAGTTTGGCTTTAATCATATTTGTAGTTTCTGAGAAGAAGGCATTTGAACATTTTCCCATAGGGTCCAATGTTAATCTATGTCCTGCGGTGACGGCCATCTTGGATTTCCGATCGGCATAAAAAACAGTAACTTGATCATTCATTTACAGTTTGGGTTCAGTCAGTTCATTAGTTTCAGAGAAGAAGATCTTTGAAATTTCAGCCAATCAGAGCATATTATTGGCCCTGGCAGCCATGTTGAATATCCGACTGGAACGAAAAACAGTAACTTTGTAGAGGACCATCCAATGAACATTCCTGCTAAGTTTGGTTCCAATTGGCCCAGTGGTTTCGGAGAAGAAGCTTGAAATGTGAAAAGTTTAGACGACAGACGCCAAGTGATGGCAATAGTTCACCTGGACCTTTTGGTCCAGGTGAACTAAAAAGTGTCAATAATACCGTGAATACTATGTACACAACGATAAAACGTTCATGAAAGTATAAAAGAATGTCTATATACAAACTAGAGGCTCCCAGGAGCCTGTAATCGCTCACCTGGTTTTCAATTTGACATCTAAAGTTGATAGAAAATGGGGGTGTTACACATAATTTTGAAAGTGGGCCACCCAAAGGTCATTTCAACTCAAATTTCTGAGCAAAAGATTTTGATGTGATTTTTATCTCATAATATTCCTAAACGAAATAAACTGGCTGAAAAAATCTCACAGTAAAACCCAGAATATATGCTAAACTACTCATTGCCATATAGCTGCAGTTAAAATTTGAGTTCATTTTGATTTGTAATAGAGCGGAAATTGACAACTAAAGAAATTTCTATTTTTAGTAACAGCAGCCATCTTGAATGGAGGGTGGAGCTGTCGGACACAATTTTGAAATGGGACTACCCAAAGACTATTCCTGCCAGGTTTGATTTAATTTGGTTCAGCGGTTTCAGAGGAAAAGATTTAAATGTGATCTTTTATCAAAATATGTCTAATTTGTATAATCAATATAAATCGGTTGAAAGAAAAAATTCACAGAAAAACCCAGAATATTTGTTAATCTACTCATTGTCATGTAGCTGCAGTTAAAATTTGAGCTCATTTTGATTGATAATAAAGCAGCAATGGACAATTGAAGAAATTTCTATTTTTAGTAACAGCAGCCATCTTGAATGGAGGGTGGAGCTGTCGGACACAATTTTGAAATGGAACTACCCAAGGATTATCCCTGCCAGGTTTGGTTCAGCGGTTTCAGAGGAAAAGATTTAAATGTGATCATTTATCAAAATATGCCTAATTTGCATAATCGGTATAAATCGGCTGAAAGAAAAATTTCACAGAAAACCCTGGAATATATATATGCTAAACTACTCATTGCCATGCAGCTGCAGTTAAAATTTGAGTTCATTTTGGTTTATACTAAAGCAGCAATGGACAATAGAAGAAATTTCTATTTTTAGTAACAGTAGCCATCTTGAATGGAAGGTGGGGCTGTCGGAAACAATATTGAAAGGGACCCACCCTGCCAGGTTTGGTTTAATTTGGTTCATCGGTTTCAGAGGAAAAGATTTAAATGTGATCTTTTATCAAAATATGCCTAATTTGCATAATCGGTATATCTCGCCTGAAAGAAAAATTTCACAGAAAAACCCTGAATATATATATTCAACTGCTCATTGCCATGTAGCTGCAGTTAAAATTTGAGCTCATTTTGGTTTATACTAAAGCAGCAATGGACAATAGAAGAAATTTATATTTTTAGTAACAGCAGCCATCTTGAATGGAAGGTGGGGCTGTCGGACACAATATTGAAAGGGACCCACCCAAGGACCATCCCTGCCAGGTTTAGTGTAATTTGGTTCAGCGGTTTCAGAGGAGAAGATTTAAATGTGATCTTTTATCAAAATATGCCTAATTTGCATAATCGGTATATATCGGCTGAAAGAAAAATTTCACAGAAAAACGCGGAATATATGTTAAACTATTCCTTGCCATGTAACTGCAGTTAAAATTTGAGCTCATTTTGACTTATACTAAAGCAGCAATGAACAATTAAAATTGCATCCCCCCTTTTTTCTATTTTTAGCTTGGCGACCATCTTGGTTGGAAGTCGGGATCACCGGACACAATTTTGGAAGGGGGCCATTCCACCAAAGTTTGGTTCAAATTGGCCCAGTGGCTTCAGAGGAGTTGATTAAAATGTGAAAAGTTAACGGACGGACGCTCAGTGGTGACAATAGCTGACCTGACCCAAAGGGTCAGGTGAGCTAATAAAAAAAAGGGCAATGGTGCTGTGACTAAAACATAAAAAATCTGCTCCGGTCTGAAAAACCTCCTCCTTCAAATCTCGTGGTCCAATCAAGTAGAAGCTGAGATATCTGTTACGAAAATTTTCATTATGGCAAACATGAAAAATTCTAAGTCGCACGGTAAACAGGAAGTAGATGTGCAGTAAATCTGGAAAGGGGAGACACGGTACAAGTCACCATGCCAAAGCCACATATCAAATATAAAATCTTTCTTCCAGTAGAAGCTGAGATATCCGTTGCGAAAGTTTTCATTACGGCAAACATGAAAAATTCTAAGTCGTGCGGTAAACCTGGAAAGGGGAGACACGGTACAAGTCACCATGCCAAAGCCATATATCAAATATAAAATCATTTCTTCCAGTAGAAGCAGAGATATCTGTTACGAAAGTGTGAACGGACGGACAGACAAGGTGATTGCAATATAGACCCCTCTCTATAAGTGGGGATATAATTTCAGTGAGATGATGACGAGGGTCGCTTTGTTCAAGACCAACACGCCAAATTGGATTTTTATGGTGCTACAATACTGAAACGACAGTCCGCGGATAGACGTGTCGCTCCACTCGGGACACATTATTCCGATTCCGAGCCAACCAGTCTTTGCTCTTTCTTGCTGCGTGCTTAGCGGAGAAGCAACAAATACCAATTTTATAGTCTTTGGCTTGACCCGACCGGGGCTCGAACCCACGATCTACCGCATTCTAGGTGAGCACGCTGACCATTACACCACCGATGCGGGTGAAACCACTATGTGTACAGATGCACAACAGTGCCAAAACATAATGCAAAATGTTTGTGATCCTATAAGAATGGTTTATATTATATGTATTCTAAAGTAACTCTTTGGAAACATGATTTTTTTAAACCCGTAAACATTTTTGTCCAACAAAAGTGAAGCATCTACCTTACTACCTTGCCCACTGTAGGGTGGATGCAGAGGAAACAATAATATTTAAATTTAGTGCCTACCACTAACAAAGAATAGATACTCTGTAATGGCACAAGGTTTTTGGCTATAAGAGTTAGGGTCATGGTGTTTTACCCCTTTCAATAATATTTCAGTGATATCGTGATGGTCAGGTTTATTGCTGGAGGAAACAGGAGTACCATGAGAAAACCACTGACCTGCCGCAAGTCACTGACAAACTTTATCACATAATCTTGTATTGAGTAGAATTCTAACACAACAACCTTAGTGGCGATTCACATACGAGCACGACCGTAACAGTCCCTGATGTACATAAACTGTCAAGTTCTTCAATGCAATATGAGTGAGTGAGTGATTGTTGTTTAATGCCAATTCAACAATTTTTCAGCTATACCATGGCAAGAACAAGTTAATCTTCAATGAGATGATGATGAGGTCCGTTTTCTTCTAGTTGGATTTTTATAGTGCTAGCTCACTGAAACAACAGTCCGCAGATTTCCGAACCAACCAGTCTTTGCTCTTTCTCCTTAATGCTGCGTGCTTAGCGGAGAAGCACAAATACCAATTTTATAGTCTTTGGTATGACCCGACTGGGGCTCGAACCCATAATCTACCATACTCGGGGCGAGCACGCTAACCATTACGGTTCAATGCAAAATGACAAGACTATTGCCAGTATTACAACATTATAAGAATTTCCTGTTTCAATAATGTACACATGTAATGTTTTTTTTTATTTATTAGACATCTTAGAATCGTAACTTCTGGAAGAACCATCTGTTTTTCCCTGTCTTGTATCTAGAATTAGAAAAGGAAAAATCAATTAAAACATTTTTAATATACAATGTAATGTAAAAAAAAACAATTTTGAAAAACATGGTCAACTTTGTTTGAAACTAGAGACTCACCCGAGTCTGTACCCTCTCCTGTTCATTGATACAATTCATGTTCAATCAAGTGAAAAACTAGAGGCTCACCTGAGTCTGTACCCTCTCCTGTTCATTGATACAATTCATGTTCAATCAAGTGAAAAACTAGAGGCTCACCTGAGTCTGTACCCTCTCCTGTTCATTGATACAATTCATGTTCAATCAAGTGAAAAACTAGAGGCTCACCTGAGTCTGTACCCTCTCCTGTTCATTGATACAATTCATGTTCAATCAAGTGAAAAACTAGAGGCTCACCTGAGTCTGTACCCTCTCCTGTTCATTGATACAATTCATGTTCAATCAAGTGAAAAACTAGAGGCTCACCTGAGTCTGTACCCTCTCCCGTTCATTGATACAATTCATGTTCAATCAAGTGAAAAACTAGAGGCTCACCTGAGTCTGTACCCTCTCCTGTTTATTGATACAATTCATGTTCAATCAAGTCAAAAACTAGAGGCTCACCTGAGTCTGTACCCTCTCCTGTTCATTCATACAATTCATGTTCAATCAAGTCAAAAATATGTTATTCATTTCACATAGTTAAATCTTTAATTCATTAAAGTAAGACTATTGGTCCTCTAATACATGTATCTCCAAAACAGTAAATGCTACAATGAATATGTTGCCAAACACCAGACAGGAGCTTTTCAAAAGAATTCAATGGAAAACTAGAGCTACTGTTGTCACAGGAGTCTTGCTGAACTTGCTAAAACAGGCCATATTAATTGCGTGATCGGCAAGAAATGTGGAAATTTTGTACAAAATCTCACATACATTATTCCTACAAAGTAACAATTCATTGTGACTTCTAGTTTTAGAAGAGAAGATTTTTTTTTAATTTCAGAATTGAACATGGCGACCATATTTTTTTTTTTCTAATAAAGAAATAAATCATGGAAGCCAGAATGTGTTGGGAGTTTTAACATGTATTGGAGGATATTAGTATTTTATCCCAGGCCAGAAGCAAGGAATAAAATTTACTAATATCCGCCAATTCAGGTTAAAACTCAAAACACATTCTGGTTTCCTTGATTTATTTCGATTCTGATATGTCTAAGAATACAAATACGGTAGTATACTTTGATTGGAAGACGGTAATTTATATTTACGCTTGCGGAAAATGTCGCACACAATTCATGCTGCCAATGGAAAAGTCAGTCACATTCACCAGCGCATGTGCAAATGAGATTATACCATCGATAAATCGCTCGTTTGTCTACAAAGCGAAAGAAGGAGGTCATGTTGGAATCAGGATGAAATCTTATAAAGGACCCTTTAAACAGATGCTTCTTGTAAAATTTTGCCAACTGTTTTCAGAGAAGATTTTTAGAAATCGACCAACCAGAAACAAGAATTGTCGATGATGGCCATGCATGTTAACGGATCAGGACGAAATGAGCAATCTGTATAAAAGACCTTCCATAGATGCTTCCTACCAAGTTTGGTCAAGCGTTTGCAGAGGAAAAGATTTTTTTAGAAATTGACCAACAAGAAACTAGTATTACTGTGAGCACAGCTCACTAAGATATACCCCCCACTCCCCACATCTGTCCAACCTATTTCCATAACCAAAACATTACTGATTGTTCCGACCAAAAATGAAAGGGACCCTCCCCTCTTCTCCGGTAAGCTGCTGATAAAATTTCAAAACATTCTGAGAAACACTATTCAAGTTATCATACGACATAGGGTAAAAATCCTATTTTCCATCATATCAAGTCCAATAACTCTGGAATGGCAAAAGTGAAAATCGTCAAAAATGAAAGGGATCCTCCTCTCTTCACCGGTAAGCTGCTGATAAAATTTCAAAACATTCTGAGAAACACAACTCAAGTTATCATACGACATAGGGTAAAAATCCTATTTTCCGTCATATCAAGTCCAATAACTCTGGAACGGCAAAAGTGAAAATCACCAAAAAAGAAAGGGATCCTCCTCTCTTCACCAGTAAACAGCTGATAAAATTTTAAAAGATTCTAAGAAACACAACTCAAGTTATCGTACGACATAGGATTTGTCTACAGACGGACAGACATGGTGAAACCAGTATACCCCCCTACAACTTCGTTGCGGGGGGTTTAACAAGAATTGCCTAGATGTCAGTCATGTTTGTTAAAGGATTGGGACGAAATGAGCAATCCTTATAGAGGACCTTCCATAGATGTTTTCTACCAAGTTTCAGTTCATTTGGCCAAGCTGTTTCAGAGGAAAAGATTCAAAAGTTAACAGACGACAGACACCAAGTGATGGCAAAAGCTCACTTGGCCTTTGGCCAGGTGAGCTAAAAATATGTTAGTTTTCTATATAAAAATAAAAGGCTGTAGGCCACGGTTCCCCCAAAGCCAAGGCTACTTTTATAAGTTCAAATATTGAAATTATTCTGTAATAACTTCAGTAACAAGTGTCGAAAAGGCAAACCAAAAACCAAAAAAAAAGTCAAAGTACGAAAAGGGGCTTAAGAATTGTCGAAATATTGTCAGTATCAAATTTGAGATACTCCTGAGATACATTTACATACCACACCTAGCTTCCATCTGATTTTTGGTTCGCATGTTATCATCCGGAAAGCAAAAGTTTTTCAAATTTGGAGTACAACTAGAGGCTCAGCCCACTGAGCCTGTGTTGCTCCCCTTTCATTCTGCTTTGAGGAAACTTAATACAGAGCCTTCCATAGGTGCTTCCCACCAAGTTTCAGTTCATTTGGCTAAGTGGTTTCAGAGAAGTTTTTAGAAATCGACAAACCAGAAACAAGAATTGCCTATGCCAGCCATGTTTGTTAACAGATCGGGACGAAATCAGCAATCTTTATAAAGGACCTTCCATAGATGCTTTCTACCAAGTTTCAGTTCATTTGGCAAAGTGGTTTCAGAGGAGAAGATTTTTAGAAATCAACCAATCAGAAACAAGAATGGCCTGTGGTGGCCATGTGTTGTTAACGTATCAGAACTAAATGAGCAATCTTTATACAGGACCTCCCAAGGATGCTTGCTACCAAGTTTCGATTCATTTGGCCAAGCAGTTTCAGAGAAGATTTTTTTTTAGAAATCAACCAATCAGAAACAAGAATTGCCTGTGGCGGCCATGTTTGTAAACGGATCGGGACGAAATGACCATTCTTTATAGAGGACTTTCCATAGATGCTTCCTACCAAGTTACGGTTCATTTCGCTAAGCGGTTTTAGAGGAGATGATTTTTTAGAAATCAACTAATCAGAAACAAGAATTGCCTGTGGCGGCCATGTTTGTTAACTGATCGGGACGAAATGAGCAATCTTTATAGAGGACCTCCCATAGATGCTTCCTACCTAGTTATGGTTCACTTGGCCAGGCTGTTTCAGAGGAGAAGATTTTTAAAAATCGGCCAATCGGAAACAAGACTTGCCTGTGGCGGCCATATTTGTAAATGGATCGGGACAAAATGTACAATCTTTATAGAGGAACTTCCATATATGCTTCCTACCAAGTTACGGTTCATTTGGCTAAGCAGTTTCAGAAAAGATTTTTTAGAAATCAACCAATAAGAAACAAGAATTGCCTGTGGCAGCCATGTTTGTTAACAGATCGGGAAGAAATGAGCACTTTTTATAGAGGACATTCCATAGATGCTTCCTATGACGTTTCGGTTCATTTGCCCAAGCGGTTTCAGAGGAGAAGATTTAACAACGTATTTGAAATTTTTTAGGAAAATATTCAGTTGTCCTTATTATTCTTTGCTGGTCCTGCACTACCACCAATTATCTCTATGTATACTGTATACTACATGATGTAAACCACCAATTCTAACTTCACTTCTATACTGTATACTACATGATGTAAACCCACAATTTGATTAAACTAGTTTCTTACTTCTCTTCAAATTTAGCTTTAGCATCTTTTCTAGCTTTCCTTTTTAGAGCAGGATCTCTGAAAGCATCTTTATTGACTGTAGCCTTGTCCAAGTTAACATCAACTGAGTACCTGTGAAGACAGTTCAAAGTTAAAATCAACTGACTATTTGTGAAGACAGTGGTTTCATTTGTACCCTACAGTGTATAATATATATTCATTTGAATATCAATTAGCATGGTAATGTTTTTCCAGTGATTTGAAATACATTTTGTATTTTACAAATATGAATATTTAACCACTCAGACACAGCCTCGAATATTATCCATCAAACCTTCAAAGTCAAGGTCAGATAAAGTGATCCACTGGTCATCATAGTAGACTTTAAAACCTGCTTGATTAGTTTGACAACTTGTATTGAGTTATTTGTTTTTATATCTTTCTATTTGAAGAAGTCCTTTGATAAAGTGTGCCCTGGAATGGATGTAACTTACTTCTGATAGATATGTACGTACAGTCTCCAAGATAAAGTTTTAGACTTACAGGCCAAAAAGATATTTAAACTAGAGGCTCAGGTGAGCCTGTATCGCTCACCTGACATAAATAAGTCCTCTTAAGAATGTCTGCATGCTGAATACATCTAAGTTACTATTCAAATCCCATACTGCCATAGGGTTCTATGTTAAAACTATGTCTGCTCATGGCAGCCATCTTGGATGGGGGTCGTGGTCACCGGACACAATTTTGAAAGTATACTACCCAAGGACCATCCATGCCATGTTTGCTTTAAATTGGCCGACTGGTTTCAGAAGAGAAGACTTTTAAACAATTTTCCCATAGGGTCCTATGTTAAAACTATGTCTGCTGACGGCGGCCATTTTGAACCGAGATCGGGATCACTGAACACAATTTTGGAAGTTGACCACCTAAGGACCATCGATGACATGTTTGCTATATTGGCTTACTAGTTTCAGAGAAGATTTTAAAACATTGTTTCCCATAGGGTCCTATGTTAAAACTACAGTATGTCTGCTGAAGGTGGCCATCTTGGATGGAGGTCAGGGTCACTGGACACAATTTTGAAAATTGACCACTTAAGGACCATCCATGCCATGTTTGCTTTAAATTGGCTTACTGGTTTCAGAGAAGAAGATTTTTAAATATATTTCCCATAGGGTCCTGTTAAAACTATGTTCGCTGATGGTTGCCATCTTGGATGGAGGTCGGGGTCACAGGACATAATTTTGAAAGTTGACCACCTAAGGACCATTCATCCCATGTTTGCTTTAAACTGACTTACTGGTTTCAGAGGAGAAGACTTTTAAACATTTTTTCCATAGGGTCCTATGTTAAAATTAAGTCGAGTCATGGTGGCCATCTTGAATTTCCGATCAGCAAACGATTCACAAGTTTAGTACAGGACCACCCAATGATCATTCCTGCAAAGCCACAATTCAATTGGCTTAGTGGTTTCTAACAAGAAGATTTTTAAAATTTCGACCAATCAGAACACATTATAGGCCCTGGCAGCCATGTTGGATTTCCGATCAGCACCAAAAACACAAATCTTGTATATGACCATCCAATGAACATTTCTGCCAAGTTTGGTTCAAATCTGTTTTGTGGTTTCAGAAAAAAAGATGAAAATGTGAAATTCCCATAGGGTCCTATGTTAAACTAAGTCGAGTCATGGCGGCCATCTTGAATTTACGATCGGCAAACGATTCACAAGTTTAGTACAGGACCACCCAATGATCATTCCTGCAAAGTCACAATTCAATTGGCTTAGTGGTTTCTAACAAGAAGATTTTTAAAATTTCGACCAATCAGAACACATTATGGGCCCTGGCAGCCATGTTGGATTTCCGATCAGCGCCAAAAACAAAAATCATGTATATGACCATCCAATGAACATTTCTGCCAAGTTTGATTCAAATCTGTTTTGTGGTTTCAGAAAAAAAGATGAAAATGTGAAATTCCCATAGGGTCCAATGTTAAACTAAGTCGAGTCATGACGGCCATCTTGAATTTCCGATCGGCAAACGATTCACAAGTTTAGTACAGGACCACCCAATGATCATTCCTGCAAAGTCACAATTCAATTGGCTTAGTGGTTTCTAACAAGAAGATTTTTAAAATTTCAACCAATCAGAACACATTATGGGCCCTGGCAGCCATGTTGGATTTCCGATCAGCGCCAAAACAAAAATCTTGTATATGACCATCCAATGAACATTTCTGCCAAGTTTGATTCAAATCTGTTTTGTGGTTTCAGAAAAAAAGATGAAAATGTGAAATTCCCATAGGGTCCTATGTTAAACTAAGTCGAGTCATGGCGGCCATCTTGAATTTCCGATCGGCAAACGATTCACAAGTTTAGTACAGGACCACCCAATGATCATTCCTGCAAAGTCACAATTCAATTGGCTTAGTGGTTTCTAACAAGAAGATTTTTAAAATTTTGACCAATCAGAACACATTATGGGCCCTGGCAGCCATGTTGGATTTCCGATCAGCGCCAAAAACAAAAATCTTGTATATGACCATCCAATGAACATTTCTGTCAAGTTTGGTTCAAATCTGTTTTGTGGTTTAAGAAAAAAAGATGAAAATGTGAAATTCCCATAGGGTCCAATGTTAAACTAAGTCGAGTCATGGCGGCCATCTTGAATTTCCGATCGGCAAACGATTCACAAATTTAGTACAGGACCACCCAATGATCATTCCTGCAAAGTCACAATTCAATTGATTTAGTGGTTTCTGACAAGAAGATTTTTAAAATTTCAGCCAATGAGAACACATTATGGACCCTGGCAGCCATGTTGGATTTCAAATCAGCACCAAAAACACAAATCTGGTAGAGGACCATCCAGTGAACATTTCTGGCAAGTTTGGCTGATTTCTGTTCAGCGGTTTCAGAGAAGAAGATTTAAATGTGAAAAGCTAACGAACGGACGGACGACGGACGCTTACCCATGACAAAAGCTCACATGGCCTATGGCTAGGCGAGCTAAAAAAACTGTAATAGATTCTGAATACCCCTTTGGTATAGATCTTCATACTCTTCTTAGACTTACAGGTCAATGAGATATATTTTAAAAGACTTTTGATTAAAGATTGATTGATTGATTATGTTTAACGCCACTTTCAGCAATATTTCAGCTATATCATGGCGACCAGTTTTAGCGATGGAAGAAGCTGGTGTACCCAGAGAGAACCACCGACCATGGGCAAGCAACTGGTAAACGTCATCACTTGCGGCTGCGAGTCGAGTGCACACTTTTTTGTAATTTACAAAGCCGGGCACGAACCCACGCTGTATGGTGATAGGCTTGTGTGAGTTGTTAGGTAATCCAACTACCTAACTCATTGAGCCACTGGCCCTGATTAAAGATTGAACATGTCTAAGTAAATCTGTGTTGGTTTAATTGAAGCTCTGTAAGATTTGCCTCTTTCTAGAAGGTGTTTCTATAGTTAACAGTTTTAATTCAGTGCTCCAGCTAGAATTTGATAGGGGCAGGTTTTTTACAAAGTCAATGATAAACTGCTAGACCATTTTGGTTCTCTAAAACTGATTCTTATTTGGAAAAATAAATTAGGATGACCAAATTAAGACCTCTCAGACACAGCCTCAAATTTATCCATCAACCACATAGTCAGATAAATAGATGATTGATCATCACTGAGGTCATTATTAACTTATGTAAGAATCCCACTAATAATGACAATGACAATGTAATACAATGCAGGGGTTCCAAAGTTTTTTTATAATAGGAGGTACTTCTTAAATTTTAGGAGGTACCTAAAAAATTAGGCTGAGGGCCGTAAGGGGTCCAAGGGGCGAAAGCTCCTGAAATCTAGCATTTTGTGGACCAAAAAATGTACTTCAGAGACTGCTAAACATTAAGTGTTTTTGAAAGAAAAATCCCATTAACTTTAGAGTTCAGATTTCACCAAGAGTGAAGACCATGCATAATGCCTGGATTTTTCCCCCAATTTCTTTATTGAATATTTCAGTTTACAGACTTCAGCCAAGATTATTCATAGATAGTCTGTCCTATCTTAAAAAAACCCAAAAGGACCATAAAGAGCTACGGTTCCGCAACTAGGCTTGACCAAGCCATTGTTATCAAAGCTTAAACTTCTCAAAATTCTTTTGTTGGCTTTGTCCTTTTCTTTTTCACAATACCTTGGCTTGTGTGGTTTTTTTTTTTACTTTATTACCAGTAATTAAACTCATCAAAGACCATTGGCAGGATCAAGACATATAAGTGTCATAATTAATGAAACCAAGGACGTATATAGAATGTCCTTGATGAAACATATAAATTTAATTTGCAATCATCAATCTTTAATAAAATTTATAATTTTTTAATAGATGAATACAAATATAATTAAACAAAAACAATATATATTGTTACTTTCACGACTTATGTGCAAAACAAATGTTCGAACAAAAACGATTCGCGGGAAGACATTTATTAACATTTGAATCACAAAAGTTAAATTATTTTTGAAACCAGAGGCTCTCAAGAGCCTGTATCTTTCACCTGGTAATAAAAAAAACCAATTGGTCCTATGTAAAAACTATGTCCTGCGTCATCTTGGAATTACGATCAACATAAAAAACACAAAGTTTGTAAAGGACCTTCCAATGATTGATGCACAGTTTAGGTTCAATCAGTGCAATAGCTTCAGAGAAGAATATATTTCTGTATTTTCCCCATATGTTCTGTGTTAATACTATGACCTGTGGTGGCAGCCATCTTGGATTTCCGATCGGCATAAAAAACAGAGGACCTTCCAATGATCATTCCTGGGCAGTTTGGTTTCAACGGTTTCAACTGTCCAAGTGGTTTCAGAGAAGAAGCATTTTGAAACATTTTTCCCATAGGGTCCAATGTTAAACTAAGTCCTGCCGTAGCCGCCATTTTGAATTTCATATCAGAATAAAAAACGTATATTTTGTAGAGGACCATTCAATGAACATTCGTGTACAGTTTGGCTTTAATCATATTTGTAGTTTCTGAGAAGAAGGCATTTGAACATTTTCCCATAGGGTCCAATGTTAATCTATGTCCTGCGGTGGTGGCCATCTTGGATTTCCGATCGGCATAAAAAACAGAGGACCTTCCAATGATCATTCCTGGGCAGTTTGGTTTCAACGGTTTCAACTGTCCAAGTGGTTTCAGAGAAGAAGCATTTTGAAACATTTTTCCCATAGGGTCCAATGTTAAACTAAGTACTGCCGTAGCCGCCATTTTGAATTTCATATCAGAATAAAAAACGCATATTTTGTAGAGGACCATTCAATGAACATTCGTGTACAGTTTGGCTTTAATCATATTTGTAGTTTCTGAGAAGAAGGCATTTGAACATTTTCCCATAGGGTCCAATGTTAATCTATGTCCTGCGGTGGTGGCCATCTTGGATTTCCGATCGGCATAAAAAACACACACCTTGTAGAGGACCTTCCAATGATCATTCCTGGGCAGTTTGGTTTCAATTATCCAAGTGGTTTCAGAGAAGAAGCGTTTTGAAACATTTTTCCCATAGGGTCCAATGTTAAACTAAGTCCTGCCGTAGCCGCCATTTTGAATTTCATATCGGAACAAAAAACGTAAAGTTTGTAGAGGACCATCCAATGTACACACATATGGACAGTTTGGCTTTAATCATATTTGTAGTTTCTGAGAAGAAGGCATTTGAACATTTTCCCATAGGGTCCAATGTTAATCTATGTCCTGCGGTGGTGGCCATCTTGAATTTTCGATCGGCATAAAAAAACAGAAACTTTGTAGAGGACCTTCCAATGATCATTCCTGGGCAGTTTGGATTCAATTGTCCAAGTGGTTTCAGAGAAGAAGCGTTTTGAAACATTTTTCCCATAGGGTCCAATGTTAAACTAAGTCCTGCCGTAGCCGCCATTTTGAATTTCATATCGGAACAAAAAACCTAAAGTTTGTAGAGGACCATCCAATGAACATTCATGTACAGTTTGGCTTTAATAATATTTGTAGTTTCTGAGAAGAAGGCATTTGAACATTTTACCATAGGGTCCAATGTTAATCTATGTATTGCGGTGGCGGCCATCTTGGATTTCCGATCGGCATAAAAAACAGAAAATTTGTAGAGGACCTTCCAATGATCATTCCTGGGCAGTTTGGTTTCAACTGTTCTAGTGGTTTCAGAGAAGAAGCGTTTTGAAACATTTTTCCCATAGGGTCCAATGTTAAACTAAGTCCTGCCGTAGCCGCCATTTTGAATTTCATATCGGAACAAAAAACGTATTGTTTGTAGAGGATCATCCAATGAACATTCATGTACAGTTTGGCTTTAATCATATTTGTAGTTTCTGAGAAGAAGGCATTTGAACATTTTCCCATAGGGTCCAATGTTAATCTATGTCCTGCGGTGGAGGCCATCTTGAATTTCCGATCGGCATAAAAAAACAGAAACTTTGTAGAGGACCTTCCAATGATCATTCCTGGGCAGTTTGGTTTCAATTATCCAAGTGGTTTCAGAGAAGAAGCGTTTTGAAACATTTTCCCCATAGGGTCCAATGTTAAACTAAGTCCTGCCGTAGCCGCCATTTTGAATTTCTTATCGGAACAAAAAACGTGAAGTTTGTAGAGGACCATCCAATGAACATTCATGTACAGTTTGGCTTTAATAATATTTGTAGTTTCTGAGAAGAAGGCATTTGAACATTTTCCCATAGGGTCCAATGTTAATCTATGTATTGCGGTGGTGGCCATCTTGGATTTCTGATCGGCATAAAAAACATAAAATTTGTAGAGGACCTTCCAATGATCATTCCTAGGCAGTTTGGTTTCAATTATCCAAGTGGTTTCAGAGAAGAAGCGTTTTGAAACATTTTTCCCATAGGGTCCAATGTTAAACTAAGTCCTGCCGTAGCCGCCATTTTGAATTTCATACCAGAACAAAAAACGTAAAGTTTGTAGAGGACCATCTAATGAACATTCATGTACAGTTTGGCTTTAATCATATTTGTAGTTTCTGAGTAGAAGGCATTTGAATATTTTCCCATAGGGTCCAATGTTAATCTATGTCCTGCGGTGGCGGCCATCTTGGATTTCCGACCGGCATAAAAAACAGAAAATTTGTAGAGGACCTTCCAATGATCATTCCTGGGCAGTTTCGTTTCAACTGTCCAAGTGGTTTCAGAGAAGAAGCATTTTGAAACATTTTCCCCATAGGGTCCAATGTTAAACTAAGTCCTGCCGTAGCCGCCATTTTGAATTTCATATCGGAACAAAAAACCTTAAGATTGTAGAGGACCATCCAATGAACATTCATGTACAGTTTGGCTTTAATCATATTTGTAGTTTCTGAGAAGAAGGCATTTGAACATTTTCCCATAGGGTCCAATGTTAATCTATGTATTGCGGTGGTGGCCATCTTGGATTTCCGATCGGCATAAAAAACATAGAATTTCTAGAGGACCTTCCAATGATCATTCCTAGGCAGTTTGGTTTCAATTATCCAAGTGGTTTCAGAGAAGAAGCGTTTTGAAACATTTTCCCCATAGGGTTCAATGTTAAACTAAGTCCTGCCGTAGCCGCCATTTTGAATTTCATACCGGAACAAAAAACGTAAAGTTTGTAGAGGACCATCTAATGAACATTCATGTACAGTTTGGCTTTAATCATATTTGTAGTTTCTGAGTAGAAGGCATTTGAATATTTTCCCATAGGGTCCAATGTTAATCTATGTCCTGCGGTGGCGGCCATCTTGGATTTCCGACCGGCATAAAAAACAGATTATTTGTAGAGGACCTTCCAATGATCATTCCTGGGCAGTTTGGTTTCAACTGTCCAAGTGGTTTCAGAGAAGAAGCATTTTGAAACATTTTTCCCATAGGGTCCAATGTTAAACTAAGTCCTGCCGTAGCCGCCATTTTGAATTTCTTATCGGAACAAAAAACGTAAAGTTTGTAGAGGACCATCCAATGAACATTCATGTACAGTTTGGCTTTAATAATATTTGTAGTTTCTGAGAAGAAGGCATTTGAACATTTTCCCATAGGGTCCAATGTTAATCTATGTATTGCGGTGGTGGCCATCTTGGATTTCCGATCGGCATAAAAAACATAGAATTTGTAGAGGACCTTCCAATGATCATTCCTAGGCAGTTTGGTTTCAACGGTTTCAACTGTCCAAGTGGTTTCAGAGAAGAAGCGTTTTGAAACATTTTTCCCATAGGGTCCAATGTTAAACTAAGTCCTGCCGTAGCCGCCATTTTGAATTTCATATCGGAACAAAAAACGTAAAGTTTGTAGAGGACCATCCAATGTACACACATATGGACAGTTTGGATTTAATCATATTTGTAGTTTCTGAGAAGAAGGCATTTGAACATTTTCCCATAGGGTCCAATGTTAATCTATGTCCTGCGGTGGTGGCCATCTTGAATTTTCGATCGGCATAAAAAAACAGAAACTTTGTAGAGGACCTTCCAATGATCATTCCTGGGCAGTTTGGATTCAATTGTCCAAGTGGTTTCAGAGAAGAAGCGTTTTGAAACATTTTTCCCATAGGGTCCAATGTTAAACTAAGTCCTGCCGTAGCCGCCATTTTGAATTTCATATCGGAACAAAAAACCTAAAGTTTGTAGAGGACCATCCAATGAACATTCATGTACAGTTTGGCTTTAATAATATTTGTAGTTTCTGAGAAGAAGGCATTTGAACATTTTACCATAGGGTCCAATGTTAATCTATGTATTGCGGTGGCGGCCATCTTGGATTTCCGATCGGCATAAAAAACAGAAAATTTGTAGAGGACCTTCCAATGATCATTCCTGGGCAGTTTGGTTTCAACTGTTCTAGTGGTTTCAGAGAAGAAGCGTTTTGAAACATTTTTCCCATAGGGTCCAATGTTAAACTAAGTCCTGCCGTAGCCGCCATTTTGAATTTCATATCGGAACAAAAAACGTATTGTTTGTAGAGGATCATCCAATGAACATTCATGTACAGTTTGGCTTTAATCATATTTGTAGTTTCTGAGAAGAAGGCATTTGAACATTTTCCCATAGGGTCCAATGTTAATCTATGTTCTGCGGTGGAGGCCATCTTGAATTTCCGATCGGCATAAAAAAACAGAAACTTTGTAGAGGACCTTCCAATGATCATTCCTGGGCAGTTTGGTTTCAATTATCCAAGTGGTTTCAGAGAAGAAGCGTTTTGAAACATTTTTCCCATAGGGTCCAATGTTAAACTAAGTCCTGCCGTAGCCGCCATTTTGAATTTCTTATCGGAACAAAAAACGTAAAGTTTGTAGAGGACCATCCAATGAACATTCATGTACAGTTTGGCTTTAATAATATTTGTAGTTTCTGAGAAGAAGGCATTTGAACATTTTCCCATAGGGTCCAATGTTAATCTATGTATTGCGGTGGTGGCCATCTTGGATTTCTGATCGGCATAAAAAACATAAAATTTGTAGAGGACCTTCCAATGATCATTCCTAGGCAGTTTGGTTTCAATTATCCAAGTGGTTTCAGAGAAGAAGCGTTTTGAAACATTTTCCCCATAGGGTCCAATGTTAAACTAAGTCCTGCCGTAGCCGCCATTTTGAATTTCATACCAGAACAAAAAACGTAAAGTTTGTAGAGGACCATCTAATGAACATTCATGTACAGTTTGGCTTTAATCATATTTGTAGTTTCTGAGTAGAAGGCATTTGAATATTTTCCCATAGGGTCCAATGTTAATCTATGTCCTGCGGTGGCGGCCATCTTGGATTTCCGACCGGCATAAAAAACAGAAAATTTGTAGAGGACCTTCCAATGATCATTCCTGGGCAGTTTCGTTTCAACTGTCCAAGTGGTTTCAGAGAAGAAGCATTTTGAAACATTTTCCCCATAGGGTCCAATGTTAAACAAGTCCTGCCGTAGCCGCCATTTTGAATTTCATATCGGAACAAAAAACCTTAAGATTGTAGAGGACCATCCAATGAACATTCATGTACAGTTTGGCTTTAATCATATTTGTAGTTTCTGAGAAGAAGGCATTTGAACATTTTCCCATAGGGTCCAATGTTAATCTATGTATTGCGGTGGCGGCCATCTTGGATTTCCGATCGGCATAAAAAACATAGAATTTCTAGAGGACCTTCCAATGATCATTCCTAGGCAGTTTGGTTTCAATTATCCAAGTGGTTTCAGAGAAGAAGCGTTTTGAAACATTTTTCCCATAGGGTTCAATGTTAAACTAAGTCCTGCCGTAGCCGCCATTTTGAATTTCATACCGGAACAAAAAACGTAAAGTTTGTAGAGGACCATCTAATGAACATTCATGTACAGTTTGGCTTTAATCATATTTGTAGTTTCTGAGTAGAAGGCATTTGAATATTTTCCCATAGGGTCCAATGTTAATCTATGTCCTGCGGTGGCGGCCATCTTGGATTTCCGACCGGCATAAAAAACAGATTATTTGTAGAGGACCTTCCAATGATCATTCCTGGGCAGTTTGGTTTCAACTGTCCAAGTGGTTTCAGAGAAGAAGCATTTTGAAACATTTTCCCCATAGGGTCCAATGTTAAACTAAGTCCTGCCGTAGCCGCCATTTTGAATTTCTTATCGGAACAAAAAACGTAAAGTTTGTAGAGGACCATCCAATGAACATTCATGTACAGTTTGGCTTTAATAATATTTGTAGTTTCTGAGAAGAAGGCATTTGAACATTTTCCCATAGGGTCCAATGTTAATCTATGTATTGCGGTGGTGGCCATCTTGGATTTTCGATCGGCATAAAAAACATAAAATTTGTAGAGGACCTTCCAATGATCATTCCTAGGCAGTTTGGTTTCAATTATCCAAGTGGTTTCAGAGAAGAAGCGTTTTGAAACATTTTTCCCATAGGGTCCAATGTTAAACTAAGTCCTGCCGTAGCCGCCATTTTGAATTTCATACCAGAACAAAAAACGTAAAGTTTGTAGAGGACCATCTAATGAACATTCATGTACAGTTTGGCTTTAATCATATTTGTAGTTTCTGAGTAGAAGGCATTTGAATATTTTCCCATAGGGTCCAATGTTAATCTATGTCCTGCGGTGGCGGCCATCTTGGATTTCCGACCGGCATAAAAAACAGAAAATTTGTAGAGGACCTTCCAATGATCATTCCTGGGCAGTTTCGTTTCAACTGTCCAAGTGGTTTCAGAGAAGAAGCATTTTGAAACATTTTCCCCATAGGGTCCAATGTTAAACTAAGTCCTGCCGTAGCCGCCATTTTGAATTTCATATCGGAACAAAAAACCTTAAGATTGTAGAGGACCATCCAATGAACATTCATGTACAGTTTGGCTTTAATCATATTTGTAGTTTCTGAGAAGAAGGCATTTGAACATTTTCCCATAGGGTCCAATGTTAATCTATGTATTGCGGTGGCGGCCATCTTGGATTTCCGATCGGCATAAAAAACATAGAATTTCTAGAGGACCTTCCAATGATCATTCCTAGGCAGTTTGGTTTCAATTATCCAAGTGGTTTCAGAGAAGAAGCGTTTTGAAACATTTTTCCCATAGGGTTCAATGTTAAACTAAGTCCTGCCGTAGCCGCCATTTTGAATTTCATATCGGAACAAAAAAGGTAAAGTTTGTAGAGGACCATCTAATGAACATTCATGTACAGTTTGGCTTTAATCATATTTGTAGTTTCTGAGTAGAAGGCATTTGAATATTTTCCCATAGGGTCCAATGTTAATCTATGTCCTGCGGTGGCGGCCATCTTGGATTTCCGACCGGCATAAAAAACAGATTATTTGTAGAGGACCTTCCAATGATCATTCCTGGGCAGTTTGGTTTCAACTGTCCAAGTGGTTTCAGAGAAGAAGCATTTTGAAACATTTTTCCCATAGGGTCCAATGTTAAACTAAGTCCTGCCGTAGCCGCCATTTTGAATTTCATATCGGAACAAAAAACCTTAAGATTGTAGAGGACCATCCAATGAACATTCATGTACAGTTTGGCTTTAATAATATTTGTAGTTTCTGAGAAGAAGGCATTTGAACATTTTCCCATAGGGTCCAATGTTAATCTATGTCCTGCGGTGGCGGCCATCTTGGATTTCCGACCGGCATAAAAAACAGAAAATTTGTAGAGGACCTTCCAATGATCATTCCTGGGCAGTTTGGTTTCAACTGTCCAAGTGGTTTCAGAGAAGAAGCATTTTGAAACATTTTCCCATAGGGTCCAATGTTAAACTAAGTCCTGCCGTAGCCGCCATTTTGAATTTCATATCGGAACAAAAAACCTTAAGATTGTAGAGGACCATCCAATGAACATTCATGTACAGTTTGGCTTTAATCATATTTGTAGTTTCTGAGAAGAAGGCATTTGAACATTTTCCCATAGGGTCCAATGTTAATCTATGTCCTGCGATGGCGGCCATCTTGGATTTCCGATCGGCATAAAAAACAGTAACTTGGTAAAGGACATTCCAATGATCATTCCTTTACAGTTTGGGTTCAGTCAGTTCATTAGTTTCAGAGAAGAAGATCTTTGAAATTTCAGCCAATCAGAGCATATTATTGGCCCTGGCAGCCATATTGAATATCCGACTGGAACGAAAAACAGTAACTTTGTAGAGGACCATCCAAGGAACATTCCTGCTAAGTTCGGTTCCAATCGGCCAAGTGGTTTCGGAGAAGAAGCTTGAAATGTGAAAAGTTTACAGACGACAGACGACGGACGCCAAGTGATGGCAATAGTTCACCTGGACCTTTGGTCCAGGTGAACTAAAAAAGGGGGGGCCGGCATTTTGACATTACAATGTTATTCGTATTTGAGCCATGTCCGGTCCTTTTTCAAGATTTCTAGTAATTTTCTATCCCTTATCTCCTCGTACCCCTGTTTTTCAGCACACTTTCATTTCTGTGAACAACTGCGGTAGGGCCCCGTCAAAATGTGTAAATAAATTAGCCATCGGTTTTTATTTTTTTATACTGGAAGTTAAACAATATGGACGGAGTTAAGCAACAAGACAGTACGCCCCAGAATGATTCGACCTTGGGTTTTAAATGGATAAAAAAAATCGCACAAAATATTGTGTAGTCATATATTCATAATACATAATGATCATACTTATATTACTGGAGATTACACTAAATTGTATTTGAACATAATTTGTAATCGATCATTTTTTTTAATTTTGAAATGATGTCAGCTTTGTTCCGGTCCGAGTTTTACACAAGGATGAAAAGATATTGGAGCGAAAACATATCTATTTACTGCATGCGCAAACTGCTATTTACGATTCTAAGGTAAAGTTATTTTTAAAACAGGGAATATCCCATCAACTTGGTCGTGATGCAGTTGTTCGATTTGAATGCGAGAATTCAGCAATTGACGTGATCATTAATTTTTTATGAAAAATATTCCACAAGCCAATCGACCATCGTACTTGTGGTTTTGACCACCGCTAATTTTGCGGGGGGTGGGTTCAGTAATTTCTGCCAGTACTATACACGATCTCAGGCGGGTAAAAGTACCGGGTACCGGCCCACTTTGAAACCCCTGTACAATGTAATACTGATCATGGGACAGCTACTGTTCTTATTGTATCACAGGGCTCTACAATGTAATACAATGTAATACTGATCATGGGACAGCTACTGTTCTTATTGTATCACAGGGCTCTACAATGTAATACTGATCATGGGACAGCTACTGTTCTTATTGTATCACAGGACTCTACAATGTAATACAATGTAATACTGATCATGGGACAGCTACTGTTCTTATTGTATCACAGGGCTCTACAATGTAATACAATGTAATACTGATCATGGGACAGCTACTGTTCTTATTGTATCACAGGGCTCTACAATGTAATACTGATCATGGGACAGCTACTGTTCTTATTGTATCACAGGGCTCTACAATGTAATACAATGTAATACTGATCATGGGACAGCTACTGTTCTTATTGTATCACAGGGCTCTACAATGTAATACAGATCATGGGACAGTTACTGTTCTTATTGCATCACAGGGCTCTACAATGTAATACTGATCATGGGACTGCTACTGTTCTTATTGTATCACAGGACTCTACAATGTAATACTGATCATGGGACAGCTACTGTTCTTATTGTATCACAGGGCTCTACAATGTAATACAATGTAATACTGATCATGGGACAGCTACTGTTCTTATTGTATCACAGGGCTCTACAATGTAATACAATGTAATACTGATCATGGGACAGCTACTGTTATTATTGCATCACAGGGCTCTACAATGTAATACTGATCATGGGACTGCTACTGTTCTTATTGTTATCACAGGACTCTACAATGTAATACAATGTAATACTGATCATGGGACAGCTACTGTTCTTATTGTATCACAGGGCTCTACAATGTAATACTGATCATGGGACAGCTACTGTTCTTATTGTATCACAGGGCTCTACAATGTAATACAATGTAATACTGATCATGGGACAGCTACTGTTCTTATTGTATCACAGGGCTCTACAATGTAATACTGATCATGGGACAGCTACTGTTCTTATTGTATCACAGGACTCTACAATGTAATACAATGTAATACTGATCATGGGACAGCTACTGTTCTTATTGTATCACAGGGCTCTACAATGTAATACAATGTAATACTGATCATGGGACAGCTACTGTTCTTATTGTATCACAGGGCTCTACAATGTAATACTGATCATGGGACAGCTACTGTTCTTATTCTATCACAGGGCTCTACAATGTAATACAATGTAATACTGATCATGGGACAGCTACTGTTCTTATTGTATCACAGGGCTCTACAATGCAATACAATGTAATACTGATCATGGGACAGCTACTGTTCTTATTGTATCACAGGACTCTACAATGTAATACAATGTAATACAATGTAATACTGATCATGGGACAGCTACTGTTCTTATTGTATCACAGGACTCTACAATGTAATACAATGTAATACTAACCTGGTGCATCCAATTTTCTTAGTATAGCAATTATTAATTATTTTGTTTACAAGTGAAAGTACTATGAAAAACAAAGTTAATGCAATTTATTTGGTCAAAATTGGTTAAGTAGTTTCCGAGATATTGACTTTTAAGGTCTGATATTCTTGATGATTCTGGACATATTCAATGTAATGTTTTTATATATGCAAATATGGCACAGAAAAGGTGACATAAATACAAAATATAGCAGAAAAATGACCATAACTTCGAAAATATGAAAGATAATTTCTTGAAACTTGGCATACTTGGAGGTTGTGATGTCCCATTTGATACAAGCCTATTTTCATAATTTTTTTTTCTAATTAAGCACATTTCTAGGAGTGTTTACCATGGCAACGGATGAAAAAAAAATATGAAACAGCTATTTTTCCATAAATGCAAATAATAGGACATGGTTCTCTTTATACATACTCTCAAAATTTGTATCCTTTAAATTTTTCAAACTTTTTTACAAATTTAACAGAGAAGCTTGGTTACCATAGCAACGAAATAGGAAAAAATTGAATATTTCCTTTCATACTGTTTTTTTCACCAAAGAATGATATTGTATGGAAAATAATTGAATATATGATTTGTATAGTTAGTAATAATATTAAAGTTTTTTCTATTTCTGGATAATTCTAGAAGTTTCCATGGAAACACTCAGAAAAGTGTGATTTTACCGTAATACCATAGCCCCCCCCCCCCCCCTTTCAAGTTAAATGGTTGGTCCCTATTTCATAGTGGGACTTTACATGCTGCATCCCTGTTCCCCAACTTCAATTTTTTTAAATTCCCCAAGTCATGAATGTCATTCATAGATGCAACAATTAAAGCAGTTTATAAAGTGGCATACAAATATGCAAGACGAATTTAAGTTGAAGAAAGGCATGCAGTGTTTTGAATTTCTCGAGTAGCTCTGTCGTAAACAAATAATGCCACGGGCATTATGGAAATGTGACAGAATAACAAGTAATCTATCTGATTGTGTTAGCAAAATCCTGGTTCCGAATTAATATAAAATAATACCTCGATTGTTGTGCTTCAACGCGTGATCAACAGATCGAAACACGCCATTGATTTTAGTTGCTAATACAATAAGCGCTGTCATTTGTTAGAGCGTCTTTTGGAGGTCGCGACCTTTATTACAAACAGGAAAAGTCGATATCGCTTTATTTTCGTATAAAATGTAAATTAGATGGTTTGACAGAAAAAGATCTCTATATTTTAATGATATAATTTTATTCTCAATATTCCGCCATTAACAATACGCAAATTTTGTTTAAAACAATTAAATCAAAAATAAGATATGAAACTCCGCGTATATCATCAATAAAGTGGTACGAAAATAAAGCTGAGAAAACGCAGATTACTACGACACAAATTTTGTTTTTGTAATCCTCGAGACGATAATGGCAAACATAGGCTGAAGTTTGGTACCGAAGACATTTTTACGGTCAAATTATGACGCCGCGATATATATTCGTAGATAATGTTGTGTTCAAACGCTTGCATTTTCGTTTTAAAATTTCACGATCAACACTAAAGTTATATCAAATTAAAGAGCAGAAAACGATCTTTCTAACGAGGTAGGTTTCGTCAGAAAAGCCACATGATTAAAACAAGAAAACAGGTTAAAACACAAGGTTAAATCGGCAAAATACTGTTCCGTCAACAATGACGTTGTATTAGTGATGCACCAGGTTAGTAATACTGATCATGGGACAGCTACTGTTCTTATTGTATCACAGGACTCTACAATGTAATACAATGTAATACTGATCATGGGACAGCTACTGTTCTTATTGTATCACAGGGCTCTACAATGTAATACTGATCATGGGACAGCTACTGTTCTTATTGTATCACAGGGCTCTACAATGTAATACTGATCATGGGACAGCTACTGTTCTTATTGTATCACAGGACTCTACAATGTAATACAATGTAATACTGATCATGGGACAGCTACTGTTCTTATTGTATCACAGGACTCTACAATGTAATACAATGTAATACTGATCATGGGACAGCTACTTTTCTTATTGTATCACAGGACTCTACAATGTAATACAATGTAATAATGATCATGGGACAGCTACTGTTCTTATTGTATCACAGGGCTGTACAATGTAATACTGATCATGGGACAGCTACTGTTCTTATTGTATCACAGGACTCTACAATGTAATACAATGTAATACTGATCATGGGACAGCTACTGTTCTTATTGTATCACAGGACTCTACAATGTAATACAATGTAATACTGATCATGGGACAGCTACTTTTCTTATTGTATCACAGGGCTCTACAATGTAATACAATGTAATACTGATCATGGGACAGCTACTGTTCTTATTGTATCACAGGGCTCTACAATGTAATACAATGTAATACTGATCATGGGACAGCTACTGTTCTTATTGTATCACAGGACTCTACAATGTAATACAATGTAATACTGATCGTGGGACAGCTACTGTTCTTATTGTATCACAGGGCTCTACAATGTAATACAATGTAATACTGATCATGGGACAGCTACTGTTCTTATTGTATCACAGGGCTCTACAATGTAATACTGATCATGGGACAGCTACTGTTCTTATTGTATCACAGGGCTCTACAATGTAATACAATGTAATACTGATCATGGGACAGCTACTGTTCTTATTGTATCACAGGGCTCTACAATGTAATACAATGTAATACTGATCATGGGACAGCTACTGTTCTTATTGTATCACAGGGCTCTACAATGTAATACAGATCATGGGACAGCTACTGTTCTTATTGTATCCAAGGACTCTACAATGTAATACAATGTAATACTGATCATGGGACAGCTACTGTTCTTATTGTATCACAGGGCTCTACAATGTAATACTGATCATGGGACAGCTACTGTTCTTATTGTATCCAAGGACTCTACAATGTAATACAGATCATGGGACAGCTACTGTTCTTATTGTATCACAGGGCTCTACAATGTAATACAATGTAATACTGATCATGGGACAGCTACTGTTCTTATTGTATCACAGGGCTCTACAATGTAATACAATGTAATACTGATCATGGGACAGCTACTGTTCTTATTGTATCACAGGGCTCTACAATGTAATACAATGTAATACTGATCATGGGACAGCTACTGTTCTTATTGTATCACAGGGCTCTACAATGTAATACAATGTAATACTGATCATGGGACAGCTACTGTTCTTATTGTATCACAGGGCTCTACAATGTAATACTGATCATGGGACAGCTACTGTTCTTATTGTATCACAGGGCTCTACAATGTAATACTGATCATGGGACAGCTACTGTTCTTATTGTATCACAGGACTCTACAATGTAATACAATGTAATACTGATCATGGGACAGCTACTGTTCTTATTGTATCACAGGACTCTACAATGTAATACAATGTAATACTGATCATGGGACAGCTACTGTTCTTATTGTATCACAGGACTCTACAATGTAATACAATGTAATACTGATCATGGGACAGCTACTTTTCTTATTGTATCACAGGACTCTACAATGTAATACAATGTAATAATGATCATGGGACAGCTACTGTTCTTATTGTATCACAGGGCTGTACAATGTAATACTGATCATGGGACAGCTACTGTTCTTATTGTATCACAGGACTCTACAATGTAATACAATGTAATACTGATCATGGGACAGCTACTGTTCTTATTGTATCACAGGGCTCTACAATGTAATACTGATCATGGGACAGCTACTGTTCTTATTGTATCACAGGGCTCTACAATGTAATACTGATCATGGGACAGCTACTGTTCTTATTGTATCACAGGACTCTACAATGTAATACTGATCATGGGACAGCTACTGTTCTTATTGTATCACAGGACTCTACAATGTAATACAATGTAATACTGATCATGGGACAGCTACTGTTCTTATTGTATCACAGGACTATACAATGTAATACAATGTAATACTGATCATGGGACAGCTACTGTTCTTATTGTATCACAGGACTCTACAATGTAATGCAATGTAATACTGATCATGGGACAGCTACTGTTCTTATTGTATCACAGGGCTCTACAATGTAATACAATGTAATACTGATCATGGGACAGCTACTGTTCTTATTGTATCACAGGGCTCTACAATGTAATACAGATCATGGGACAGCTACTGTTCTTATTGTATCCAAGGACTCTACAATGTAATACAATGTAATACTGATCATGGGACAGCTACTGTTCTTATTGTATCACAGGGCTCTACAATGTAATACTGATCATGGGACAGCTACTGTTCTTATTGTATCCAAGGACTCTACAATGTAATACTGATCATGGGACAGCTACTGTTCTTATTGTATCACAGGGCTCTACAATGTAATACAATGTAATACTGATCATGGGACAGCTACTGTTCTTATTGTATCACAGGGCTCTACAATGTAATACAATGTAATACTGATCATGGGACAGCTACTGTTCTTATTGTATCACAGGGCTCTACAATGTAATACAATGTAATACTGATCATGGGACAGCTACTGTTCTTATTGTATCACAGGGCTCTACAATGTAATACTGATCATGGGACAGCTACTGTTCTTATTGTATCACAGGGCTCTACAATGTAATACTGATCATGGGACAGCTACTGTTCTTATTGTATCACAGGACTCTACAATGTAATACAATGTAATACTGATCATGGGACAGCTACTGTTCTTATTGTATCACAGGACTCTACAATGTAATACAATGTAATACTGATCATGGGACAGCTACTGTTCTTATTGTATCACAGGACTCTACAATGTAATACAATGTAATACTGATCATGGGACAGCTACTTTTCTTATTGTATCACAGGACTCTACAATGTAATACAATGTAATAATGATCATGGGACAGCTACTGTTCTTATTGTATCACAGGGCTGTACAATGTAATACTGATCATGGGACAGCTACTGTTCTTATTGTATCACAGGACTCTACAATGTAATACAATGTAATACTGATCATGGGACAGCTACTGTTCTTATTGTATCACAGGACTCTACAATGTAATACAATGTAATACTGATCATGGGACAGCTACTTTTCTTATTGTATCACAGGGCTCTACAATGTAATACAATGTAATACTGATCATGGGACAGCTACTGTTCTTATTGTATCACAGGGCTCTACAATGTAATACAATGTAATACTGATCATGGGACAGCTACTGTTCTTATTGTATCACAGGACTCTACAATGTAATACAATGTAATACTGATCGTGGGACAGCTACTGTTCTTATTGTATCACAGGGCTCTACAATGTAATACAATGTAATACTGATCATGGGACAGCTACTGTTCTTATTGTATCACAGGGCTCTACAATGTAATACTGATCATGGGACAGCTACTGTTCTTATTGTATCACAGGGCTCTACAATGTAATACAATGTAATACTGATCATGGGACAGCTACTGTTCTTATTGTATCACAGGATTCTACAATGTAATACAATGTAATACTGATCATGGGACAGCTACTGTTCTTATTGTATCACAGGACTCTACAATGTAATACAATGTAATACTGATCATGGGACAGCTACTGTTCTTATTGTATCACAGGACTCTACAATGTAATACAATGTAATACTGATCATGGGACAGCTACTGTTCTTATTGTATCACAGGGCTCTACAATGTGACTATAACACTCACATTTGTGAGTTACTTTTGTAAAATGCGAGTAAAAATTCTGTATTGATCGCTAGACGATGAGTTTATATTTTCGGAACATTTTCATTCCATCACCGATCGTATTTTTCATTTTATAATCCGACTTTGATTTTCCGGTCGTTTAGACCGCACAATTGACTCAATAAAAGTTTTAAATCACATACTTTTAACGCTTGCAAGTGACCACGATAAGCAAAATCAAAAACCTGCATACAAAATATTTCGCTAAAAATAAACCGAATGAATTAACTTATCATAAAGCTGGCCAGTTAATACAATATTCACAGAAGTATCAAGCCAAAAAAGTGATGAAGTTTCGGGTTCTAAAGGTGGAAAGTGCAAATTCTACGATGTCTGGAAGTCAAAGTGTTTGTGGCTCATTCATGATTCCAGTAACAACGTTAATTATGTAGTGTGATGTTTGCAGAAAGGCAGGCCCAGATATTGCTGGCAAAACAGAATTTGTTACTGTAAAAAAGTTTAAATGTGAAAGTCTTGTTTTTCTTAATAAAAGTCTGAAACATGAAAAATGTTTCAATATGGTTTCAGCAAAAGCCCATTCCCCAACTAAGCATGTTCTGTCTCATTCAGGGGACTATTAATTATGTACAAATAAATACATATTGAAGTTATATAGTATGAATTTGTATCTTTATTAATCTGGCAAGTAACTTACTTTTGTTGGTGAGTAAAAAATGTTTATAGTGGGAGCTGGTTTGAATTGTAGGGTCCTGTATCAATGTATCAGTCTTAAAAACACTATTTCTTCACTTTAGTTTTAAGTTCTACATAAAACATACACTCAATACAAATTATTGATTTTATTTCTTTGCTAACTAATTTCTAATCAAATTAAAGTAACAAGGCCAGGGACAGAAATTAACGGTCTCCCACAGCGACTGAAACTTCAACTGGGCGATTAAAATAATACCCCAAAGGAGCCCAGCTGGCGACTAATAATTTTATATTTCCCTGTCGCAAGTTTGACACTTGAAGCGAGTTGTTTACAATAAGACCACGTGAAAAATATAACATAAACATTTCACTGGTTCTTTCTACTTCTTGTCTACTGTTAATTTGCGTAATAATTCCCGGGAACCAGTATGGAAAATTGTAAAGTGATGATTTCATTTCTTAAATTTCTTGACCAGATTAAATTGGCAATTTTCATTTAAAGAAGGCCTTTAATTTTGGGTGTTTTACAAAATAGGTACTTCTCCTCAATCCTCAATCAACGGCCCATGGCACAATTTTGTCTTTTGGCGCTGTTAAATTATCTCTTGTGTGGAATATTGTCACTACGTACTATACTCTAGGTACTTGAATGCACTACATGTACTTTGATCAAAGTTGAGGTTATTCATAAGAGGCCTGTTGCATCGATGAAATTCGTAACTGCGGCTAGCTTTAATCTAGTCTCTTCTGGATTTTCCTCCTCTAAATATCGTCTAATTTATATAAATAAGACACAAGCACTATAAAAAGCGTAAGGCAAGTATAAATTAAATGTACCATATACATGATTTTCCCATACCTTCTCCGTTAACGGACAATTAATAAAATTTCATCAAAATGTGGAACTTTATAAAAGGTGTGAATCCTCCCATTAAAAAAAGAAAAACTGAAGATAAAAGTAGAAGTCAGTGTTTTCACTACAAATTTTGATAGAGGGAGATTTTAGAATTATAGACGGAGGGAAAATTCGGCCGAGAGTCAGAAGGCCCCCAGTGGGTTCAATGTAAAGCCCTGGTAGAGGGTGGAGGTAGAAGCACCCAAGTCGATTTTTGATTTGGTGAATTTTGACTTGCTTTTGAGGGGGTTTCCTAGCTTTAAAATTGTTTCTTTTTGCTTCAATTTACACTGACTTTAACTTTGAGAAAAAGAAAACCGTAATAAACCTTTTTTCAGACAGGTATACAGGATTTTCAGGATCTTCTTGACCATTGAACAATTTTTCAATGAGAATGATTTCTCAAGATTAACAACCATAAGTCATTTTCCATTGCTATTTCTGAGAAAGATGTCACATGGTTCTGTTATTTTTCAGGTCAAAGATAATTGTACAAGTCTGGTAGGCAGTTATTCAGAAAAGAAATATGGACTTCCCCTATGATTATGTATCATTGAAAATAAAGATTTGATAATATTGGTGTTTGTTTCATTTCCTTGACATAGTATGAAGTTATATCAACATTCAGATTCTTTGCAGTTTTTGAATAATTAAAATAGCATCATAGCTTATATTATTATATTAAATGCAAATTTAAAGAATGTTAATTTGCTAGCCTTTTACGATCACAAATGACCAAACCCCCATGAAATATTTTAAGGGAGAACTCAAGCATGTGCTTCAGAAGGGGATCAACAGTTCCTTATATTCATAGTCATAAGACATCTGCATGTAGTCTATAGTTTGACAGACTAGATACTTTTTCATGTTAATGTAAATGACTAAGGACATCGAATATTTGCAATATCATTTGCGATATTCGAGTCAGAACTTTAAAAAAAACCGTGGCATCTTACACCCCAACTGGCAGTCATCGAATTGAACATTTGAATTTACTAGTCCGAATCAAATTCCTGCGATTTATTTTATATAGTTCTAAATAAAAACTAAAAATATTTAGTGGTCTGAACAAATAAACTAAGTTTTACTGGTCTTGGGCAGGAGAACCGGTGTTCATCGTATTCGGTAGTATACCCATCCCCTCCTTTTCTCCAAACTGATACAACTTTATCAAATCAGACCCTGCTTACTTTAATAGAAAAACAAAAGTGGGTTATATTCCCTTCACTCTTTCAATCATCCAATTCAAATTATTTTAATCATCTTTTTGCTTTTTTGGACAAAAGTCCAAAATTGACTTCTACCGCTTCGTCGATGTTATCAATGTCATTCGGACCAAAGCTAGTCGGCCTCAAATCTTCCGCTGGAATGATTACATTTTTATTTATTATTCCTACTGTGAATCGTAATGTTTTAACATAAAGAAATAATTAATTCTTCAATTCTTCAGCCTTCAGTCATTGCATATTTATCCTCTGAAGTAAGCGAAATTAGATAAAAACCGGAAGTAATTGAAATGGGACGAGAATTTGAGGCCGAAAGAAAAAAATTGGCCATCAACTCATTTCTTTGTCACAGCAGTGCTTTTTCATACACGAAAATAAGGTCAAATCGTAACCAAGTTCAAACACTAAGATTTGTGTATGTAATGTATGTATATCCTGTTAGTACAGCACGGACAGCGCGATTTAGCAAGAAATCAATTAGGTCCGACGTCGGTGAAATCAAGAAAATGTTGGAGAAATTAAAAAAAAAGTCGGTGTTGACACCGCGAAATGTCCGAGAAAAATCGAACACGGTGATTTACTATAAAACACCGACATTGACGATTAAACGCTGCGAAATAAAGAAATGGGATATTAACCTTTATTTGTACATTTGTATGTTCTTGAGACTGTCATTTTTGATAATATGAATGATTCATAGCAAATACTTATTTTCTTTTTCAGGTGTGCAAGCTATGTGATCATTTTTCGTTCTTTAATTCTGATATTTGCTTTTGTTTTAATCTATTATGTTAAGAAAACAATGCCGGTAAAAACGTTTAGTATTATGTGATCATTACCATTTATAAGCTTGTGTTGTATTATTTTGTTAATTAAAATAAACTTGATCTTTTGAATGCAAGCTTGGTATCCCGAGTTAATTTGCTTTCGGGTGTTCAATTAATGGTCGACTTGGCACGTGACTTAAGTTCACCTGTTACAAAAGTTTCTAGATCCCCAAAAGCACGCTTTGATCGATAGCATGTGGAAACCTTTCTAGATTTACGTTCACGTGAAAAATATGTGTACAAATCAGAAATGGAACTTTTATTAAAGGTAAAATAACACGTGGCTTGCAAAAGGGGATTAACGACATACAAATACGAAAAAGCACGTTTGCTTTAGATAAAAAATTACATCGATTTTTTTTTTCAATCATTCTCGGTGTGTTTTTAAATCAATCCCGCAGCCTCAGGTAACTGTGTATTTGACCTTTTAGTGACCTAGTTCAATGTGTGCACTACATAAAAATAGACACATCCGTACATTGATAAAACACAGGTGATTAAAAAAAATAACATCGATATAAACCAATCGAAATGTTGGGATTAGACAAGGATTTATATAGTAGGACTACTATATATATCCCTGGATTAGATAATATACGCAAAACAAGATGCGTGCTCAGCCTCATAAATCCTATAAATAAAATGTATGCCATGCTGGCATCCCTGAAAAAAAACCCGGTATCAAATTGAAATATAAAGTACGAAATAGTAAAAAATCAAAACTAAGCAACAAAAAACAAAAGAACACATGAAGTACAGTTACATGTACGTGTATACACGTATGATTTTCGCCGCGGTGTTGTCACCGGCAATTAAAATATTTCACCGACATTTTATGACATATCACCGCGAAAAAACACAGACCAAGGTGATTTCTTGCTAAAACGCGCTGTGCGTGCTGTATAACATAAATTGTACAAATAATGTGTATGTCACACACTATGTGTTGCCTCCAAGTCTTATGTGTTTGTACTTTCTTGTTTTGTTGTGTTTATCATCTGTATTTATGTGTGTTCCCCTATATATTTTTTTTGTGGGGGTGGGGGTGGGTTAGTTGTCGCTCTTTTTGTTTACATATCAGACATATCTAGTTATATGCTATATACTTACACTTAGTAATGTGACGATGAAGATTTCATAGTTTGACCATTATTTATCCTTGTTAAAATTTAAAGTTATACGTTGTTGAATAGAAATTGAGACTATGAGAGTGATTTCAAGTACATGTATCTCTTTTTCAATCTTAAATATTATCCGGATATATTAATTTCGGAAACTAAAGTATATTTGATCTCCGTTGATAATATAATTCCATATATAATAAAAAAAAAACAAAAAACACAACATTTTAGATTTTTCATATCTCCCAACACGTGGGTCAAAACGAAAGTAGATCGGAAGTAAATAAATAAACAAAAATTAGAAACAACCATGAAATAACTCAAAATACGTATTGAATTTATTGATCTATCTTAATTGTATTACTATTGTACTAAAAAGACTAACACAATTCCTATACATGCCACTAATATTAACGAGGCCAGGATAAGGTACTGGTATTTTATGTTTCTCTAACTAACAAATGTAAAGATTTCGAATAAAGATTTTAATAAAAAAAAAAGAAAAAAAAAAAAAGAAAAGAAAAAAAAAGAGATTTGTTTTCAATCCCCGAATTATCATGATTATTTAATCCCATGTTCACTCCGAGAGTACATGCCGGCAAATGACAAACTTACAGAATTAAAATAGAAAAGACAACTCGATTTATTTTTGAACATTTAACCCATGCTTGAAAAATTCATAGCCGGGGAATTTATAGCAATAACCGGTGAAATGCGCCGGTTCCCGGCTTCAAATGAAAACACTGGAAGTACTTTGTTTTAAACACAAAGTGAAAGTAGAAGTTCCTTGTTTTAAACACAAAGTGAAAGTAGAAGTACTTTGTTTTCAAGTTAGTGTTACTTTGACTATGAAAATGAGGAAGAAGAGGTATACCAAAGGTTGAATGAGATTGAAAGACAGTAATAATGTACGAGTCACGTGAGCTACATTAAGACTAATCAATATTGCCTATTTTATTTAAATCACTGGCGACCGTTTCACTAAACTGATCGTAAGATTACACTTATGATTTCCTTATGTGCATGTATACATGCATTTCACTAAACTAGTCCTAATCGTAAGGGTCATGACCCCTCAGACACAGCCTCGAATTTATCCATCAATCACATAGTCAGATAAACTATTAGATTGATCATCACTGAGGTCATACTGCTAAACTCAACCTTACTACATGTGCTATGGATGTGCACATTTAAAACACTTCTCTAAATAAATGTGCACACTTACAAAACTGATCTAAATAGATGTGCACACTTAAAACACTGATCTAAATAGATGTGCACACTTAACACACTTATCTAAATAGATGTGCACACTTAAAACACTTATCTAAATAGATGTGCACACTTAAAACACTTATCCAAATAGATGTACACACTTAACACACTTATCTAAATAGATGTGCACACTTAAAACACTCATCTAAATAGATGTACACACTTAAAACACTTATCCAAATAGATGTACACACTTAACACACTTATCTAAATAGATGGACACACTTAAAACACTTATCTAAATAGGTGTACACACTTAAAACACTTATCTAAATAGATGTACACTTATATAAATAGATGTGCACACTTATCTAAATAGATGTACACTTAAAACACTTATCTAAATAGATGTACACACTTAAAACACTTATCTAAATAGATGTGCACACTTAAAACACTTATCTAATAGATGTGCACACATAAAACATTTCTCTAATAGATGTGCACACTTAAAAACTTATCTAAATAGATGTACACACTTAAAATGCTTATCTAAATAGATGTGCACACTTAAAACGCTTATCTAAATAGATGTGCACACTTATCTAAATAGATGTGTACACTTAACACACTTATCTAAATAGATGTGTACACTTAAAACACTTATCTAAATAGATGTACACACTTAAAAAACTTCTCTAATAGATGTACACACTTAAAACACTTATCTAAATAGATGTATACACTTAAAACACTTATCTAAATATATGTGCACACTTAAAACACTTATCTAAATAGATGTGTACACTTAAAACATTTATCTAAATAGATGTGCACACTTACAAAACGTATCTAAATAGATACTGTTGTTGTTCTTGTCTTATGATCTTCAAACAGTTTAGGAGCTTCTTCAAATTTTGTCTTTTATATGAAAGGAGTGCGGCATTCTCCATAAACAAGACACTTATTTGTGTACTAGCCTAAGGACAGTTTTTGTTTTTGATTCACCCCGTACAAATATCTGATGCCCCTCTTTGAAGGGGTTGTACCCGGTGGTTTCCAAATCTGAATAAAAGTTGACTTGGCCTACCATATGTTGTATGTCAGTGGTACTTAATGCTACCATATGTTGTTGTATGTCAGTCAGTGTTGACCCTTTGGAATTAATTTTGTGGGTAAAATTAAATTTCTTGGGGTATTGTAAATTTGATTGATTCATTGTATTGTTATTTTGCCGGAGGACTGCTGCCAATATAATAGTCTAGACAATTCTAATTGCAAGAACCAGAATGCAACTGCAAGACAGTGAACTGAATCATTATATATTCTGTTGCAATAGTTTTTTGGAACCATCAAGCCCAAATGAATTTGACTTTTTCGAAATTTTACAGAATTTACATTTCATGGCATTGGATTCTTCGTCGTAGATAAGCAAGGAGTACTCTTTCAACCAGCGTGCCGTGAAACACCTTTTAGTTGCCAGCTTGAACTGGGCTGCTATCATTATTGTTTTCCTCCTGGTTGGCGTCTACTGTTTCATTGGAAGGCTTACTGGCAGGTTTCGTAAAACCAAAGTTTAGAAGGTTAGCCATTTTGTTGTTTACTTTCCTTATTATAATTTAAATCATCTGAAGTCGGAGCACAGCAATAGGTTATACATATCTGCTGATAACGTCCGATATATTCCAAATGGTGCATTTGAACTGGCTTAAAGATTGAAAGAATGATTACAAAGGGACCAGTTCAATAAATAAACAAAAGATCACACTTTGATCTTTTTATTTTTCTGTGTCATTGTGACCCTTTGGAAATTATTTTGGGGGTAAAATATATTTTCTCTGCGCATATTACGCAGAAATTTGCGTTAACGGAAACACTGTCAGTAGTATTCAATGCTACCATATGTTGTTGTATGTTAGTGGTACTTAATGCTACCATATGTTGTATGTCAGTGATAGTTAATGCTACCATATGTTGTATGTCAGTAGTACTTAATGCTACCATATGTTGTATGTCAGTAGTACTTAATGTTACCATATGTTGTATGTCAGTAGTACTTAATGCTACCATGTGCTGTTGTATGTCAGTCGTACTTCATGCTACCATATGTTGTTGTATGTCAGTAGTACTTAATGCTACCATATGTTGCATGTCAGTAGTACTTCATGCTATCATATGTTGTTGTATGTCAGTGATACTTAATGCTATCATGTTGTTGTATGTCAGTGGTACTTAATGCTACCAAATGTTGTATGTCAGTAGTACTTAATGCTATCATATGTTGTTGTATGTCAGTGGTTCTAAATGCTACCATGTGCTGTTGTATGTCAGTCGTACTTCATGCTACCATATGTTGTTGTATGTCAGTGATATTTAATGCTACCATATGTTGTATGTCAGTAGTACTTAATGCTACCATATGTTGTATGTCAGTAGTACTTAATTCTACCTTATGTTGTTGTATGTCAGTGATACTTAATGCTACCTTATGTTGTTGTATGTCAGTAGTACTTATTGCTACCTTATGTTGTTGTATGTCAGTAGTACTTAATGCTACCATATGTTGTATGTCAGTAGTACTTAATGCTACCTTATGGTGTTTAATTCTGGTGTATGATGGATGCTTGCACAATGTTTGTTTGTTTAACGCCATTTTCAACAATATTTCAGTTATATCGTGGCGGTCAGTTTTATTGGTGGAGGATCCCGAGAAAACCACTGACCTGTCGCAAGTCACTGACAAACTTTATCACATAATGTTGTGCTCCTCGCCCTGATCGACATTCAAACTCACAACATCAGTGGTGATAGGCACTGATTGCATAGGTAGTTGTAAATTCAACTACCATATGATCACGGTCATGTTCTCCGTCGTAACTCTTGAAGAGTGCACCTAACCTCTCAGACACAGCCTCGAATTTATCCATCAATCACATAGTCAGATAAAACTATTTCATTGATCATCACTGAGGTCATATATCTGCTAAACTCAACCTTACTACATGTGCTATGGATGTGATGGGTGCTTGCATGATATGACCACAGCCAGTAGATAAGGGCTACGTCCTACATCAATTTTATTAGTCAAGATTGAATCAACAGCAATAAGTGATATATCAAAGTGATGATAAGACTTCATATGCAGGGCTCACCAAAACAAGGCTAAGTGGGCGAAGTTCTCGCCCTATATCAGCTGAAATCGCCCTCCCTTGACTTCAAAGCGAAATTAAAGTTGCCTTGTTTCTTTTTGCAAGCCACTACTTTCTTGCAGTTTATGGTAAAGGTAATTGACAAAACAATTGTAATCAATGTTAAAATACATAAGAATGAGAAACCAGAGGCTCCCAGGAGGCTGTAATCGCTCACCTGGATCAAAACTGCTTTCAATAACAACGCAACTGCACTGTGGCGGGAGAGCGCAACTGCCGGACACAATTTTGGAAGAGGACCATCAAATGACTATTCCATCAAAGTTTGGTTTTAATTGAGCTACTGGTTCCAGACAAGATGGTTTTTATGTGAATTTCCCATAGGGTCCCATGTTAAACTAAGTACAGCTGTGCAGCCATCTTGGTCAGAGGGCGGGACCACCAGACTCAATTTTGGAAGAGGACCATCCAATGACTATTTTATCAAAGTTTGGTTCCAATTGAGCAACTGGTTCCAGACAAGAAGATTTTTATGTGAATTTCCCATAGGTTCCTAGGTTAAACTAAGTTCGGCTGTGGGGGCCATCTTGGTCGAAGGACCGAACTGACCGACATATTTTTGGAAGAGAACCATCCAATGACTATTTCATCAACATTTAGTTCTTATTGAGCAAATGGTTTCAAACAAGAAGATTTTTATGGGAATTTCCCATAGGGTCCTATGTTAAATTAAGTTCGGCTGTGGTGGCCATCTTGGTCGGAGGTCTGAAATGCCAGACATAAATTTGGAAGGGAACCACCCAAGGATCATTTCAGCAAAGTTTGGTTGAAATTGGCTCAGTAGTAGAGATGCCGACTTATCGTTATTTCGGCCGCCATTTTGTTTTCCGGTAGCTGCTGATACATGAAAATGCAATTTTTGATGTCAGATTTTTACAGATAATACTATATAAAGATATAATTTTTTTACATTAATTAATTATCTAAACATTGTTTGAAATCTTTAAAAAGTTTGTTTCTTTTAATATGGAATCGTTTAAATATAACGTGTTCGAATCGAAATCGCTGTTTTCGGAATTTTACCATTCGCGGCACGGTTTTTTCACCAGGGTCCCCCATTTCAATGCCTTGCCCGGCATGTTCCTGACGTTATATAGTTCTATAATTATTATCCAATTAAAGTGCAGGTTCGTAGCTTGCACATGGTCACAGTCGCTTCCGATTTCCTGATCATGCTAAATGGAAAATGGTCGTCTCAAAAGTTCCAAGATGAACAAATCAATGAAAAATTTGGAGTAGCGTTCTCCGATGGCGATATTTGTATTTTCTGTTACAATATCAACGTAGAAAGCATACCATCTCAACCATATTAGATCGCAAACACAGATGATTTTTAATATTTAAAACGCCCCTAAACATGTCTGAAGGAGAACGTCGTACATCGTTGGAAGTGGAAAGTAAATAGTAACGTCAACGACGCTGGTTGTAACACAGGTGTTATCGTAGGTATGTATAAACCTTCTTCTCAATGTTTTAAACGTACGATTTATTTTTTGCATTGCTTCTTTTCAAGTAGTTTATGAAAAACTTCTGGTCAATTTATAATACTTCCAACTTGCATTCAAAACAAAAGTAAACAAACCGAAAAGGGGGGGTGTAAACAGAGATGAAAGTTTTCCTCTAATCCACTGATTTCCTCTTTTTTTTTAAGGAAAATATTTGGAATAAAATGTTTCCAGCTTGGTCCAAACAACTAGAAAACGAGGGTATGGGCTCTAGAATAGGAGTTTCCTCTTTTTTCATCAGTCAATCACTTTCTTCTATACTATAGTCTGTGTACAAAATATTTGGTTTTTTTTTATACTAGACTATAGTCTTCACTCTTCAGAAAGTTAATTCTATTCTTATTTTTGTCATGGTGCTACATTTTTATTTGTATTTGCCAGCTTCCATGGATACTCGACCATGATTGAATATTTACATACTAAATTCAAATAAAAGTAAACAAAATGTTATAACTTATTGCATACATATGTATTTATAGACCAATGAAAAAAAAATACCAGTGTTTCTGCTAATATTCTCGAAAAGGGGAAGGTAGTATAAGTAGACAAAACATATATTTTTACCTAGGTTATACAGAACAAGGATCTGACTTTAACTTTGTCCAAAAATGTCAATAAAAACTTTGGGGTCAATACCAAAAATTTGAAACTCTGGTAATTTTTTTTGTCTAAATACATTGTGAATTTATATTTATTATAATAGTAGTTATGAAAGGATAATAAGTACAATGTAGACTAGTTAGAACTGTTTCTTTGTGGTCCCTTCCAGCTTCTGTTGTTTTTTTCCAGTTTACCTGACATTATGCTTTGCTGGTCAAAGACATGTGTGTGATCCAAGCTGGCCTTGGGATATTACCTGAACTTAGGACTGCAGGATAATATACAGCTGATCATGAGTTCATAATTTATATCATAATGAAATATTTAGTTTTACATGTAGCTGGATTTATTCAGACCACAATACATGTGACAATAGATGATGTATTTCAAAAATGCACCAGATATTTCCTGAATAATAAATGAATGAACTTAATATTTTGGTTGTTTTCATTGAACATGTTTTAAGAAGCAAATTAGAATAGTAATGGGCAAGACTGAAACTTTGACACGGAGAGTAGGGTTAGGTTATGGTGTTTAGTGCCACTTTCAACAATATTTCAGTTATATCGTGATGGTCAGTTTTATTGGTGGAGTAAACTGTTGCAAGTCACTGACGAATTTTATCACACAATAATGTGTTATCAAGTACACCTTAAGTTACCATGAGCGGGATTTGAACGACATGGAGAGTAAGATTGAAACAAATTTACTTGCTCAAATTGTAATAAAGGGAAACCTGAATATAAATAGCATCCTATATAAACAACATAACTTTATTTTAAATAAAGTTCCAGGTTCCAGATGTAGCCTTTGGTAGGAAATGTGTAAACCGTGCAAATAATATCCATCTATTTTAAACACAAGCTGATCTTAAGGAAGTTCAGTTTAGAGGTGTTTCACTATCATGCTTGTTGTCACTATCATGCTTGTTGGGTGGTTGATGCATATAGCATCACTTTCAGCAATTGTACAGCTACATTATGATTGCAAGACATTGAGGTAGGAAAACAAAAACACCTACATGTATATCAAGCCGACCAGTTAAATTTTCGGCAAAGGGTAGGTGTCTGGAATCTTCACCCCTTGGGGGGATTACATATTGGTGGTATATGTGAAATGAAAAGTATTTAGTTTAAGTTATTAGTTACTTGAGGTTATAAATTTTTAAAATATCTTTAATTTGATACCTTGATGATCAAATTCTGACTAGAAACGATGGAGTAATCTTAAAAAACGTAAATTTACGCAACAAATTTTAAAGCAATGGCAGCCATTTTGTTTTCAAAATGGCCACCATTATGACAATTATTCCATAATAAAATGCTAAAGCAAATAAGAGGTCATTGGTACAAACCTACATATCCATTTTTTTTCAGTGATACTAATTATATTGATAAAAAAATGGATCAAATTATCTTGGAACAGGTTCCCTGTCTGAGGAATTTTATGAAAAAATGGCAGCCATTTTGAACAAAATGGCCACCATTTCTTGTGTCGACAAAAAAACATCACGTCCAACAGAATGTGCACAACACTGTGGTAGTGTCTTCAAAATTTTGTACGGATATCATTTTTAGTTTAGGAAATATGAAGCTTTTTGTGTAATTTTTCCATATAACTGCTGTGAAACGGTGCCATTCTCAAATAATGTTGAACACTAATTGCACACCCACCTTTATGGATTCATAATTCCACAAAAAGATGTAAAAGGTGATTCATATGTTATAATTGCACTCAACACAAGTATTTCTACACACAATTTCTTCTATTATGATGTCAGATAAGTTATTTTCTGACAAAATTATGGCAATGTGAGCCATAATGGACCTTTCGGTCAAGATCAAAAGTGGCTCCGACACATTTTGGACAGTAAAACAAATGGCGAATATTACTTGAAACATGTTCAGTTTCATTTTTCTGACAGAACAACTTATAATCTGTGGAAAAAAACAAAAGTAGAGACATTATCTGCTGTTTGCACAAAAAAATCAGAACTCTAAAACAGTCATTAAAACCATTATTTTCAAATGCTCATAACCCTTCATCCGATTTTTACAAATGAAGGCTCAAAAGTCTTCTTAGATTGAGCTCTATCTAATGGTTAAAAACAGCAAGTAATTGATTTTTGACTGGCATCTCTATCAGTAGTTTCAGAGAAGATTTTTTTAAAATTCTCTATTTTTAGCTTGGTGGCCATCTTGGTTGGAAGTCAGGATCACCGGACACAATTTTGGAAGGGGGCCATCCAAGTTTTGTTGCAATTGGCCCTGTGGTTTCTGAGGAGAAGATTTTTATGTGAATTTCCCTTAGGGTCCTATGTTAAGCTAAGTTCGGCTGTGGGGGTCATCTTGGTCGAAGGGCCGGACGCATTTTTGGAAGAGAACCATCCAATGACTATCTCATCAAAAAAAAATTCTTATTGAGCAAATGTTTCAGACAAGAAGATTTTTATGGGAATTTCCCATAGGGTCCTATGTTAAATTAAATTTGGCTGTGGTGACCATCTTGGTTGGAGTTCTGAAATGCTGGACACAATTTTGGAAGAAGGACCACCCAAGAATCATTTCACCAAAGTTTGGTTGAGATTAGCCCAGTAGTTTCAGAGGAGGATTTTTTTTTAAATTTCATCCCCCCTTTTTTCTAATTTGCATAATCGGTCAAAATCGACAAAAGTTCATAAAAAGTCCTGTAATACATGTTAAAAAGCTCATCATTATGCTTATACAGTTCAAATTTGGGCACACCCTGGCTTAAAATAGAGCAGTTTTGGCCATTTGAAGAAATTTCTATTTTTAGTAACGGTGGCCATCTTGGATACAGGACGGCACTAACGGACACAATTTTGAGAGGGACCCACCCCGCCAGGTTTGGTTTAATTTGGTTCAGCGGTTTCAGAGGAGAAGATTTAAATGTGATCTTTTATCAAAATATGCCTAATTTGCATAATCGGTATAAATCGGCTGAAAGAAAAATTTCAAACAAAAACCCCGAACATATGCTAAACTACTCCTTGCCATGTAGCTGCAGTTCAAATTTGAGCTCATTTTGACTTATACTAAAGCAGCAATGGACAATTGAAGAAATTTCTATTTTTAGTAACAGCAGCCATCTTGAATGGAGGGCAGGGCTGTCGGACACAATTTTGAAAGGGACCCACCCAGGTTTGGTTTAATTTGGTTCAGCGGTTTCAGAGGAGAAGATTTAAATGTGATCTCTTATCAAAATATGCCTAATTTGCATAATCGGTATATATCGGCTGAAAGAAAAACGTGGAATATATGTTAAACTACTCCTTGCCATGTAGCTGCAGTTAAAATTTGAGCTCATTTTGACTTGCACTAAAGCAGCAATGGACAATTAAAATTTCATCCCCCCTTTTTTCTATTTTTAGCTTGGCGGCCATCTTGGTTGGAAGTCGGGATCACCGGACACAATTTTGGAAGGGGGCCATCCAAGGACCATTCCACCAAAATTTGGTTGCAATTGGCCCAGTGGTTTCTGAGGAGAAGATTAAAATGTGAAATGTTGACGGACGGACGACGGACGAAAAGTGATGACAATAGCTCACATGGCCTAAAGGCCAGGTGAGCTAAAAAGGCTTTATTCAAGCAATAAAGAAAATTTAACTTGTCAAGACAAAAGTTGTCAAAAACTGAAAAAAAATCACGACAAATGATGAAATTCAAGATGAAAATTGAATACCAAATCTTTCTTCTTATTATTTAACACAACTTGAGTTATTTGTAACTTTTTCAAAGGTAAACAATCAAAATTTAAACATGGCGGCTTTATAATAGAAACAAGGGGAGGGAACTCAAATTTTAATGTAATATGTAATATTACAGATTTTTAATGCGAAACGAATAAAATCTAAAATAGGTAAACAATAATACACAGTGTTCTAGGATTCCCATTTCCCGTGGCAAGTGAATTTTGGTCACGGTAAAGTAGATTTCCAAACCTTTGTTGTCCGTGCCCGTGGGCAAGTAAATTTCAACTACTGAATTGAAGAATTCATTTTAAATTATTTCAAAACTTTCTCTTTTGCATAATTGTACAAATGAAGAATCATACTTTTATCTAAAATCCGAAGGGCATGGCTCGAAATTGGTAATGAACTCCCTGTACACAAAACCTCAGATACTTCCTGTGAAGTGGAAACATGGGAATTTGTAGGTATGCATCTCACAGATCTAAGGTGGACCCCCACTCCCCCACATGGAGGGCTTGAATGATTGATCTTAGTGTTTCCATCTTGAAATGAGATTTTTCCATGTATACATTGAGAGGTTTCAAGTTTAATATTGGACGGAGACCTCCGTCTTTTTTTGGAACAATGAAAAAGGTCCTGTAAAAACCCTGGCCTTCCTGACCTGGTGGTACTAATTCTATAGCACCTTTTCCTAATAATTTGTTTACCTCTCCTAAAATATTTGACATATGTACAATATTTAACAAATTTGTTGTCCGCACTCCGGACTTTGGAGGTTTGCTTACAAATTTTAGACGCAACCCTTCCTCTACTATTTTCAACACCCAGGGATCGGAAGTTACCTGCTTCCATTTGTCCACAAAATTCTGTACATGACACCCTACCTGGGTCTGATCCTGGGCTAGTTGTACATAACTTATCAATCTTTTTACTTCTGGGGACGAAACCCCAGCTGTCGTGGTCCCTTTTTTTGAAAGGAGTCAGAAACTGAACTTTGACCCCTTCTGTCCTGGTTGTTTGATTTGTGTTTTTGATGTGTACCAGAGGACTTGAATCTTTTAGCAGAGTCAGCTGAGTAATCACCATCCACCACCTTGCGTTTAGCCCCTACATGTAAGTTTGAGGGCTTAGAAGAGAACCATCCAATGACTATCTCATCAAAAAAAAATTCTTATTGAGCAAATGTTTCAGACAAGAAGATTTTTATGGGAATTTCCCATAGGGTCCTATGTTAAATTAAATTTGGCTGTGGTGACCATCTTGGTTGGAGTTCTGAAATGCTGGACACAATTTTGGAAGAAGGACCACCCAAGAATCATTTCACCAAAGTTTGGTTGAGATTAGCCCAGTAGTTTCAGAGGAGGATTTTTTTTTAAATTTCATCCCCCCTTTTTTCTAATTTGCATAATCGGTCAAAATCGACAAAAGTTCATAAAAAGTCCTGTAATACATGTTAAAAAGCTCATCATTATGCTTATACAGTTCAAATTTGGGCACACCCTGGCTTAAAATAGAGCAGTTTTGGCCATTTGAAGAAATTTCTATTTTTAGTAACGGTGGCCATCTTGGATACAGGACGGCACTAACGGACACAATTTTGAGAGGGACCCACCCCGCCAGGTTTGGTTTAATTTGGTTCAGCGGTTTCAGAGGAGAAGATTTAAATGTGATCTTTTATCAAAATATGCCTAATTTGCATAATCGGTATAAATCGGCTGAAAGAAAAATTTCAAACAAAAACCCCGAACATATGCTAAACTACTCCTTGCCATGTAGCTGCAGTTCAAATTTGAGCTCATTTTGACTTATACTAAAGCAGCAATGGACAATTGAAGAAATTTCTATTTTTAGTAACAGCAGCCATCTTGAATGGAGGGCAGGGCTGTCGGACACAATTTTGAAAGGGACCCACCCAGGTTTGGTTTAATTTGGTTCAGCGGTTTCAGAGGAGAAGATTTAAATGTGATCTCTTATCAAAATATGCCTAATTTGCATAATCGGTATATATCGGCTGAAAGAAAAACGTGGAATATATGTTAAACTACTCCTTGCCATGTAGCTGCAGTTAAAATTTGAGCTCATTTTGACTTGCACTAAAGCAGCAATGGACAATTAAAATTTCATCCCCCCTTTTTTCTATTTTTAGCTTGGCGGCCATCTTGGTTGGAAGTCGGGATCACCGGACACAATTTTGGAAGGGGGCCATCCAAGGACCATTCCACCAAAATTTGGTTGCAATTGGCCCAGTGGTTTCTGAGGAGAAGATTAAAATGTGAAATGTTGACGGACGGACGACGGACGAAAAGTGATGACAATAGCTCACATGGCCTAAAGGCCAGGTGAGCTAAAAAGGCTTTATTCAAGCAATAAAGAAAATTTAACTTGTCAAGACAAAAGTTGTCAAAAACTGAAAAAAAATCACGACAAATGATGAAATTCAAGATGAAAATTGAATACCAAATCTTTCTTCTTATTATTTAACACAACTTGAGTTATTTGTAACTTTTTCAAAGGTAAACAATCAAAATTTAAACATGGCGGCTTTATAATAGAAACAAGGGGAGGGAACTCAAATTTTAATGTAATATGTAATATTACAGATTTTTAATGCGAAACGAATAAAATCTAAAATAGGTAAACAATAATACACAGTGTTCTAGGATTCCCATTTCCCGTGGCAAGTGAATTTTGGTCACGGTAAAGTAGATTTCCAAACCTTTGTTGTCCGTGCCCGTGGGCAAGTAAATTTCAACTACTGAATTGAAGAATTCATTTTAAATTATTTCAAAACTTTCTCTTTTGCATAATTGTACAAATGAAGAATCATACTTTTATCTAAAATCCGAAGGGCATGGCTCGAAATTGGTAATGAACTCCCTGTACACAAAACCTCAGATACTTCCTGTGAAGTGGAAACATGGGAATTTGTAGGTATGCATCTCACAGATCTAAGGTGGACCCCCACTCCCCCACATGGAGGGCTTGAATGATTGATCTTAGTGTTTCCATCTTGAAATGAGATTTTTCCATGTATACATTGAGAGGTTTCAAGTTTAATATTGGACGGAGACCTCCGTCTTTTTTTGGAACAATGAAAAAGGTCCTGTAAAAACCCTGGCCTTCCTGACCTGGTGGTACTAATTCTATAGCACCTTTTCCTAATAATTTGTTTACCTCTCCTAAAATATTTGACATATGTACAATATTTAACAAATTTGTTGTCCGCACTCCGGACTTTGGAGGTTTGCTTACAAATTTTAGACGCAACCCTTCCTCTACTATTTTCAACACCCAGGGATCGGAAGTTACCTGCTTCCATTTGTCCACAAAATTCTGTACATGACACCCTACCTGGGTCTGATCCTGGGCTAGTTGTACATAACTTATCAATCTTTTTACTTCTGGGGACGAAACCCCAGCTGTCGTGGTCCCTTTTTTTGAAAGGAGTCAGAAACTGAACTTTGACCCCTTCTGTCCTGGTTGTTTGATTTGTGTTTTTGATGTGTACCAGAGGACTTGAATCTTTTAGCAGAGTCAGCTGAGTAATCACCATCCACCACCTTGCGTTTAGCCCCTACATGTAAGTTTGAGGGCTTAGACTCTTGTTTGTCAACGACTTTTATTTTTCTTAGATGCCGAGTCTCCTTTGCATCACGGATATTTTCAGCACTGTCATGAAGCAAATCAAAAAATTTGCCACCAAATAAATTAGGACCAAGGGTAGATAATTGTTTCAGTTTGTTTTCTGTAGACTTAATCTTAAAGGACATCTCCTTAATATGCAAGATTCGTCTACATTTCACAGAATTAACTGCAATATGAGTCAAGTCTATCATCATCAATATTAACCTTGGCAATATACGAAGTTAGCAAGACACCATGTGATATTTGGCGCAACAAAAGCCTAAGACTTGAAATCAATCTTTTTTAATTCTATGTTTTGTAAAAACAATTCCCTGTTCTTAAAATGAAAATGTGATTTTTTAGATCCAAAGTTTTTATTCTGACCCTGTTGTACATTGCAACTTGTCAAACCTTCCTCTGCATTTTCATCTAAATGAGGAGGGGTACAGAATTGATTAAAATGATCACTACTGATCTGGAATTTCTCATCATCTGAGGCTTTGAAAGTACGTAGGGTACCTTTATTCACAAATTCCTTATCGACTGAATGTAAAGCATTCAAGACAACCCCATCTAAGGGAAGCCTACATCTTGGTGAGGAGTTATTTTGCTTGTCACATGACAAGTGATCCGAGACAGATTGGTACTGGACCTCCTGTGATTTTTCACTATCAACCGTGATACCAAGTTCTGATGCTACTTTACACATAAGGTTAGTGTAGCCAACATTATTGTTAATATCTGCATGATCTACAAAAACTTGGTCTGAGCAAGTACCAGCCACTGAATTCTGGTCTGGATTTTCATTATCCCCATTATCACTCTTGGCCTCTGACTGGTTACGAGCCAAAACTGAAAACTCGGACTCAGTCTTCCGAGTCATCCTCATAATTATTGGAGAACTTGTCAAACCTACGTCTGACATTTGAGAAGGTCGACATAGTCGTGTTTGCAGTACATGACACACTAGTGGATACAGAGGTTGTAGTATTTGAGATAAAAGTGGCAGATGTTGCTGCAGACCTCAAGAGGGTAGGATTAAGGGCCTCTTGAACTCTCTTGTCTATAAAAATCTTTCCAAAAGTCTTGTTGATTTGGCATATTAAACATCCACATAAATGGATTAGACGACATTTCAGTTCGTGCCTGAGCATTAAGGTCGATATTAGATGCGTGAATATCATGGACACTGCCAACCCCTACAGGGGAGTTACTTTGGAAGGTCCCTGTCCCCACAAGAGGACTTTGTATGGCTCTTGTCCCCGTAAGAGGACTTTGGGTGGTTACTGTCCCTGTAAGAAGACTTTGATTGTTTTGGTTGTCGGCCCTCGTAAGTAGGCTTGAAGCAACAAATTGTCGTGTCCCCGTAGGAGGACTTGAAGGACAAGTCTCAACATCAGTCGATCTCGACTGTTTTTTGGTAGCCGCCAAGCGAGCTTTGTCAATCATACGTTCGACCGACTGACGTTTTTCCGATGTCCAAGATTTACAAATCTCGCACGGAAATTCACTATTACATACTCGATGACGGTAACAATCATCGTGATCATCCAAAATATTAACCAATTTATCACACTTTATACAAAGTTTGAAATCCGCTGACATCACGTAATATGTATACGTAATCCAAATAAAATAAACGATAAAAAGGGTAAATAAAGGTTTCTGCTTCAGAAAAAAAACTAAAAATCATTTAATATACTCCAAAATAGTTGTATAAAATCAGGACCATTTTGCTGAAGACATAGCATGGCTGCCCGAAAAAAACTGAAAACGAGGCTTGTATTTTAAGGGAGGTAACCGATGGGTTGTTGAGGCGGGAAATTTGAATTCATGCAAATGCTGAAGACGACCCGAGAACATTGCAAAAAGTTGATGCAGGTAAGTATAGATAGTGAAATAAACATGAAGGATATTAACAAGATATTAGCAAAGGCACACTCAAATAATTTTTTTTAATGATGTGAAGAAACAATACATTTTTGCGGAAACATGTCTCTATGAAGCTGTTGAAAGTCTTCCCGTCATGCCTTCACTTCTCCCTCATGTTCTCTGAGGGAGAAATCAAGTCTCCCTGTTTTTTGCAAGTGTGGTGAGCCCTGATATGATTGACCATTTGGGTCAAACAAGAAAACCAATACACATTGAAATATTTGAATTGGAATTTGATATTTTACCTGGTTGCAGTGTGGGAAACCACCGCTCGCCAACTCGCCAAAGGTGAGTGGAAATTTCGGGTGGCGAGTAACATCCACTTTATACTCGCCAGATAACTTATACTCGCCGATCTGGCGAGTAGGAACTTGAAAACGCTTGCCACGATAACTGGTTTACAGCTTTAAAATATCAGCTCCCAAACAGTTAATTTTTTTGTTAACTGTGTCATTTATCCAACATTTTATTAATCATTGTACTCGATAAGAAAACATTCCGCCATGAGTCATGACACTTCATTTCTGTCAACAGAAAAATTAAGAATACAATCCCGACCCGCATAATTTTGCCAAGGTCGATTTCACGATTAAATGCAATATTGTTTCATTACCAATAGATGTGATGACTTTTAAAATTAATGTAAATAAAATAATTTGGTTTTGAAATATTTCAAATGAATTTGTAGCGAAAACCTACGCGAAAACATAAAGCTAAATATGTGTCGTAACCGAGTTTGACATACATGTTTTATACCGTGCATTAAAATTTTAAAGACGTAGACAACGATATTGAGGAAGAAGAGATCGACGCAGCTCTTAAGAGTGTTGATCCTTCTTGACCAAGTTAATGACTTGTCAAAATTGTGCAAAATAAATTGTTGAACATTACTGTATTGTTTATTTGGTATTTGTTGGCGAGTTTAAACAAAATGTCACTCGCCAAACATGGCGAGCTCTTTTTCATCTTGGCGAGTAATAGTTTCTGTCCACTCGTCATTCTGGCGAGTGTTTGAAAAAAATGGTTTCCCACACTGTGGTTGGCATTAGACGATTGTAGTTGTATATTTTTACCTGGTTGGCATTAGACGATTGTAGTTGTATATTTTTACCTGGTTGGCATTAGATGATTGTAGTTGTATATTTTTACCTGGTTGGCATTAGATGATTGTAGTTGTATATTTTTACCTGGTTGGCATTAGATGATTGTAGTTGTATATTTTTACCTGGTTGGCATTAGATGATTGTAGTTGTATATTTTTACCTGGTTGGCATTAGATGATTGTAGTTGTATATTCTTAGGAAAGTTTTCAGCTTGGACCTGTCCTTCTGTTTTTTCTTTCCCATACTTTTTGTAATTTTTCTGGGATATCTGTCAATTCCAGCAACTAATGCATGACCATAGGGTTTGTCAGTTGTACCATCATCGTAATTCTAAAAATAGATTATAAATATATTCCTATAAATTATCACAATTTAATTATTCACAATTGTGTTAACAAATAATGAAACTATTTCGGATAATATGAAGCAGCCGGCCGCGATACTGGTACTACAATACTGGTAATACCAGTATCTTCCAGTATCTGCAATACTGGTACAGATACTGGTAAATACTAGTATCCCAGTATCTTCCAGAATCTGCAATACTAGAAGATACTGGTCATTGCCAAAATATGAGTATTGTAGTTACTGGAAGATTCTGGGAAATACTGGTAATACCAGTATTGCAGATACTGGAAGATTCTGGAAAATACTGGTAATACCAGTATTGCAGATACTGGAAGATTCTGGAAAATATGAAATACTGGTAATACCAGTATTGCAGATACTGGAAAATACTGGTTATACCAGTATTGCAGATATTGGAGGAATAGGTAGAATTCCGGTTAACCCGAGTTTTTATGTCTACATTATACTAAAAGAATTGAATATAATTCATACTCATACGTCATTTCTGCTGTACATAACATAAGAGGCAAAAGCCCTGCAATGTCAAAATATTTTGTATGGTCCCTTAGAGTTTGATATATATTGGTAAGGTAATTTGACATGACTGGGCGAAGCCTAATACTAACAGTAAATACAATGAGCTGTGATTTACAGTTAGAATTAGGCTCTGCCCACTCGTGTCAAATTACCAGATACTAGAGTTTCCAGTATTGTGTGTTTTACAATACTAGTATTACCAGTATTGCTGGATGAAGAATACTGGAGCTTCCAGTATTGTGTGTTTTACAATACTAGTATTACCAGTATTGTGTGCTTTACAATACTAGTATTACCAGTATTGTTGGATGAAGAATACTGGAGCTTCCAGTATCGTGTGTTTTACAATACTAGTATTACCAGTATTGTTGGATGAAGAATACTGGAGCTTCCGGTATTGTGTATAGATCAATGATTCTGGTATTCCAGTATTGTAAATGCACGATACTGGTACATCCAGTATTGTATATGTACGATACTGGTATTACCAGTATTGTAACATTACAATACTGGTATTTCTAGTATTGTACAGTGTTACAATACTGGTATTACCAGTATTGTAATATTTACAATACTGGTATTTCCAGTATTGTGAATATTATAATACTGGTAATACCAGTATTGTAAATATTACAATACTGGTAATACCAATATCGCGGCCGGCTGCTTCATATTAAGTCAGACTTCCCGAAAACCGTCGGTCCTGACCGACAGAAATGCAGTAGGACCGACGATTTCAAAATATATATCGGACCGAATGTCCGGTAAAACATAGATATTTGAAAGGACCGGCAATTGAAATTTATTCCCTCCCAGTTTCCACTGCCAATGGCATTAAATTCCGTTTTCAGTTTTATTAAAATGTCAGACAGTAGAGATGCCGACTTATCGTTATTTTGGCCACCATTTTGTTTTCCGGTAGCTGCTTTTACATGAAAATGCAATATTTTGATGTCAATTTTTTACAGATAAAACTATATAAAGATATAATTTTTTTACATTAATTAATTATCTAAACATTGTTTAAAATCTTTAAAAAATTTGTTTCTTTTGATATGGAATCGTTTAGATATAACGTGTTCAAATCGGAATCGCTGTTTTCGGAATTTTACATTCGCGGCACGGTTTTTTTCACCAAGGTCCCCCTTTTCAATGCCTTGCCCGGCATGTTCCTGACGTTATATAGTTCCATAATTATTATCCAATTAAAGCGCAGATTCGTAGCTTGCACATGGTCACAGTCGCTTCCGTTTTCCTGCGCATGCTAAACGGGAAATGGTCTTCTGAAAAGTTTTAAGATGAACAATTCAGTGAAAAATTTGGAGTAGCGTTCTCGATGGCGATATTTGTATTTTTCATTATAATATCAACATAGGAAACATGCCAACTCAACCCTATTAGATCGGGAACACGGCTGGTTTTTCGTATTTAAAACACCCCTGAAGCTAAACATCATGTCTGAAGAAGAACGTCGCACGTCATCCCTGGAAGTGGAAAATATTTGTAACGTCAACGACGCTGACACAGCTGTTATCGTAGCCGTAGGTATGTATAAACCTTGATCTCAATGTTTTAAACGTACGATTTATTTTTTGCATTGCTTCTTTTTAAGTAGTTTATGAAAAACTTCTTGTCAATTTATAAATACTTCCAACTTACGTTCAAAACAAAAGACGAAAAGTAAACAAACCGAAAAAAAAAGGGGGGGGGTGTAAATAGAGATGAAATTTTCCTCTTTTCTTTAAGGAAAATATTTGGAAATAAAATGTTTCAAACTTGGTCCAAACAGCTAGAAAATGAGGGTATGACTGAGCACTAGAAATTAGGAGTTTCCTCTTTTTCATCAGTCAATACAGTCTACAGTCACAAAACACTTTCTTCTATGTGTACATAATATTTGTTTTTTATATTATAGTCTTCACTCTTCAGAAAGTTAATTCTATTCATATTCTGGGTGGTGTACTGTGACAACTTTTCAAAAGCTTTGTTTTTGTTTATATATTCAAAGCTTTTTTTTTAAAGTTGGTACATGAATTTGAGCTTTTAAAACAGACATTTTGGTTAGATGTGAGAAGAAATATTCGGCTCTATTATCTTCAGGTTGGAGGGTATAGTGCAGAAAATTTCTTCGAAGCCAGGTCTAATTTCAATGAGATTGTGTTGCTTGAACTATTCAACCAGGGCATTGGATTGCAAGTATGCATCAACACAAGCAACTTTTGTCATGGTGCTACATTTTTTTTTATTTGCCAGCTTCCATGGATACTCGAGCATGATTGAATATTTACATACTAAATTCAAATAAAAGTAAAAAAAATGTTATTGCATATTTATATGTTGCGTTATTTTTATTCAACATGGGAAAATATATTTTAATCCAGAAGAAGTGGCTTGTCTTGATGTATAGTTGTCTGCAACTCAATAAATAATGTGGCGGAGAAATCATTAGGTATTTCTGCATCTGAAAATGCCTCACTTCAGAAGTAAAGACTGAACATTGGAAGAAAGAAAAATACTAGTCTTGATTTAATTTCATTTTTGCATTTGAAACCTTCTCTTTAAGGGGCAGTCGTGATCGTATGGTAGTTGGATTTACAACTACATATGCAATTAGTGCCTACCACAATCAGGAGTTCTAGTCTGGTTCCAGATGCACTCGATACAGCATTATGTAATAAAGTTTGTCAGAGATTTGCGGAAGGTCTGGTCTTCTCAGGCCAGGGTACTTTAGATCTTGAAATGAAATTAATTTTTTTGTAAGCATCACATTATAATGATCTTTTGTATTTGGCATAATTAAATTCAGTATTTAGTTTTTGTTCTCTGCAGGTCAATCACTTCTGCATGATCTGCTACAGAATTTCAACCAGTCCAGCACAAGTGAGCTGAATGATATTTGTAAACAGTACTTGATGTCACATGCCATCAACAGAGATATGATCTACTGTTTGTTAACAAACAAGGATTATACCGGTTAGTTTTATTTTATGAAAGTTATCACATCAATTGGTGAGATGTGTAATGTTTGCTGTATATATATATATATATATTATACAATTATAGTCTTTTGCTGAGGTCAATACAAGTTTTTATGGACCTTAAAAACGATATTCACCGAAGCCTTTAGGCTGAGGTGAATATTGATTTCTAAGGTCCATAAAAACTCGTATTGACCGATACAAAAGACTGTGATTGTTTTATTACATTAAAATGAAAAGTGAAAGTGAAACCAAGTCAATATGAAATTAATCACTTCATTATGACGTCATACATAATGCAATGGAAAACGAAAGTGAAACCCAAGTCAATACAAGTTTTAATCAAGCAATATCAAATTTTACGGAATGTCAGGTGACAGCATGATAGCCAATAAAATTGCTTAAATAAAATCATTATGTAATAAATATATATATATATATGGGTCAGTGTAATGGTTGCTAACTACAGATAAGAAGAAAAGTGGTTTTTTTCTTTGTCTTTTGCATGGGATGATGAATTCGTGGCCAGAATAACAAGATGTGACAAGTGACATTAAAACCAATACATCAAACTATTTATCATTTATTTAGATAAGACCAATGAACAAAAATACCAGTGTTTCTACTAATATTCTCGAAAAGGGGAAGGTAGTATAAGTAGACAAAACATATATAATATATTTTTACCTACATTGTAGGTTATACAGAACAAGGATCTGACTTTAACTTTGTCCAAAAATGTCAATAAAAACTTGAGACACGAAAAGTTGGGGTCAATACTAAAAATTTGAAACACTGGTAATTTTTTTTGCTTAAATACATTGTGAATTTATATTTATTAAAATAATAGTTATGAAATGATAATATGTAGTTAGAACTGTTTCTTTGTGGTCCCTTCTGGTTTTTTTTCCAGTTCACCTGACAGTATGCTTTGCTGGTCAAAGACATGTGATCCAAGCTGGCCTTGGGATATTACCTGAACTTAGGACTGCAGCCTGCAGGATAATTTACAGCCGAGTTCATAATTTATATCATAATTAAATATTCAATAAAGAGATGAAAAATGTTGCTGGCCAACATTTTGTCTTCATTAGTTGTTCTGGTTCATTACTAATACACTATGTTGAAAATTTCATTAATATTTTTCTTTACAGATGGTTGGGAGTTCTTGTCTCTATTGAAGAATAATTTATTATATATTTAGTTTTACATGTAGCTGGGCTTATTCAGACCACAATACATGTGACAATAGATGATGTATTTAAAAAATACACCATATATTTCCTAAATAATAAATGAATGAACTTAATATTTTGTTGTTGTTTTCATTGAACATGTTTTAAGAAGCAAATTAGAATAGTAATGAGCAAGACTGAAACTTTGAATATGGAGTCGGAGAGTTGGGTTATGGTGTTTAATGCCAGTTTCATTTTCAACAATATTTCAGTTATATTGTGGTGGTCACTTTTATTGGTGGCGTAAACCCGAGTACCTGGAGAAAACTACATACCTGTTGCAAGTCACTGACGAATTTTATCACACAATAATGTGGTATCAAGTACACCTTAAGTTACCATGAGCGGGATTCGAACGGCATGGAGAGTAAGACTGAAACAAATTTACTTGCTCAAATTGCAATCAAGGGAAACCTGAATTTAAACAGCATCCTATATAAACAACATAAACTTTATTTTAAATAAAGTTCCATATGTAGCCTTTCGTAGGAAATGTGTAAAGCGTGCAAATAATATCCATCTATTTTAAACACAAGCTGGTCTTAAGGAAGTTTAGTTTAGAGGTGTTTCACTATCATGCTTGTTGGGTGATTGTTGCATATAACATCACTTTCAGCAATTGTACAGCTACATCATGATAGCAAGACATTGAGGTAGGAAAGCAAAAACACCTACAAATGTATATATATATATATATCAAGCTGACCCGTTAAACTTTCGGCAAGTGGTAGTACTAGGTGTCTGGAATCTTCACCCCATGAGGGATTACATATTGGTATGAAAAGTATTCAGTTTAATTTATTAGTTACTTGAGGTTATAGATTATTAAAATATCTTTAATTTGATACCTTGATGATCAAATTCTGACTAGAAACAATAGAGTAATCATAAAAAACGTAAATTTGAGCAACAAATTTTAAAGCAATGGCAGCCATTTTGTTTTCAAAATGGTCACCAATATGACAATTATTCCTTAATAAAATGCTAAAACAAATAAGAGGTCATTAGTACAAATCTCCATATCCATTTTTTCAGTGATATTAATTATATTGATAAAAAAAATTATCAAATTATCTTGGAACAGGTTCCCTGTTTGATGAATTTTATGAAAAAATGGTGGCCATTTTGAACAAAATGGCTGCCATTTCTTGCGTCGACAAAAAAAACATCACGTCCAACAGAACGTGCACAACACTGTGGTATTACCTTCAAAATTTTGTGCGGATATCATTTTTAGTTTAGGAAATATGAAGCTTTTTGTGTCATTTTCCCATATAACTGCTGTGAAACGGTGCCATTCTCAAATAGTGTTGAACACTAATTGCACACCCACCTTTATGGATTCATAATTCCACAAAAAGATGTAAAAGGTGATTCATATGTTATAATTGCACACAAAACAAGTATTTCTACACACAATTTCTTCTATTATGATGTCAGATAAGTTATTTTCTGACAAAATTATGGCAATGTGAGCCATATGGACCTTTCGGTCAAGATCAAAAGTGGCTCCGCCATACATTTTGGACAGTTAAACAAATAGCAAATATTACTTCGAGCATGTTCAGTTTCATTTTTCTGACAGAATAACTTATAATCTATGGGAAAAAACAAAAGTAGAGACATTATCTGCTGTTTACACAAAAAATCAGAACTCTAAAACAGTCATTAAAACCATTATTGATGGCGGCCATCTTTGGAAAATTATCGACCAAAAATAGGCAATTTCAGATGCTCATAACTTTTGAACCCTTCATCCGATTTTTACAAATGAAGGCTCAAAGTTCTTCTTAGATTGAGCTCTATCTAATGGTTCAAAAACAGCAAGCATCCCCTGTAATTGATTTTTGACTGGCATCTCTACAGACAGAGACTTGAAATTTGTTTATTTATTCTGTCAGACCGACACGTTCCTCTTTGTAATAGAAACTCCTATACAAATGTACGTAAATGTAAACATCCTTTTAGTAGGAACCAGCACCTGCAAAACGTGGAACATTAAAGCTGAAATATATTACTGAGCACAGAAATAAGTTGACTTCCACACTCCCTAAGTATCAAAGATTGTTTGTGTTTAATCAAATATGTTTTGAGATGCTTATATATTGAAGATGACAGCAGATTCATATTCTTAACTGAAATTAAAAATGTAGGTAAACTGGAAACTGACATTGATGTATAATATTCGGAACGTGATCGGACCATTAGATACGGATTGTTGGCTATATCTGCCTTATCTTTTTAGATAAAAATATGTATACAGAAAAACATTTAATTGAGTTGTTTTAATGATCATGACTATAGGTAATCTTGCATTCAGTTCTGTATAAAAAAAAACAAAATTTGACAGGTTATATACAATATTACAAAAAAATGGTGGGACAGACACAAAGCCCATGGGTAAGACAGAACCCCAGTTCCTGTCTGACCCAATGTCAGACAGAAAAAAAAAAGTTTTCGCTAACTCTGTAATACCGAATGCTTGGTATAATAGTTACCTCAGATTTTGTCCGAAAGGCATTGATCAGTGTTTAATTTTATTTTTAAATTACATAATTTTCATTGTTTTCACCCCTTTTATGCATTTCCGGTTTCAACCAAACCCATTTGTGAAGACGATCACGACACGATTGGTTATTTGTATATATATTAGCCAATGACATGACATCTTTCATACAACCATTGACCTATAGTACAAGGTCATCAAAACAACAAAACTCGAGACACACACTATAAAAGACATAACATATATACAATTTTGAACAACACTGAAAACTGAAAATTGAATTACTTTAACCTCTATAAAAACCAGAGGTGAAATCAGGTGCCCAATTGCTAATACTAGGGTAAATCACTCTAAAAAGGCCAAACTAAACATTATGCATGTGACAGTGAATTTTTTTTCGGACCGGCAAAATATTTTTCGGTCTGACAAGATTTTCATGTCTGTCAGTCCGAATGACTGACAACTTCTTAGCAAGTTTCGGGAAGTCTGTTAAGTCTGTGCCAAAAACCACTAGCCCTAAGACTGTGTAACAAATAATAAACCAGAGGCTCTCAAGAGCCTGTATCGTTCACCTAGTTATAAAAAGAACCAATTGGTCCTATGTAAAAACTATGTCCTGCAGTGGTAGTCATCTTGGAATTCCGATAGACATAAAAAACACAAAGTTTGTAAAGGACCATCTAATGATTGATGCACAGCTTAGGTTCAATCAGTGCAATAGCTTCAGAGAAGAAAATATTTCTGTATTTTCCCATATGTCTGTGTTAATACTATGACCTGTGGTGGCAGCCATCTTGGATTTCCGATCGGCATAAAAAACCCAAATTTTTAAGAGGTCCTTCAAATGATTATTCCTGGCCAGTTTGGCTTCAATTGTCCAAGTGGTTTCAGAGAAGAAGCGTTTTGAAACACTTTTCCCATAGGGTCCAATGTTAAACTAAGTCCTGCTGTAGCTGTCATCTTCCATTTTATATCGGAACAAAAAACCTAAACTTTGTAGAGGACCATTCAATGAACATTCCTGTCTATATTGGATTCAGTCTGATTTGTAGTTTCTGAGAAGAAGGCATTTGAACATTTTCCCATAGGGTCCAATGTTAATCTATGTCCTGCGGTGGCAGCCATCTTGGATTTCCGATCGGCATAAAAAACAGAAACTTTATAGAGGACCTTCCAATGATCATTCCTGGGTAGTTTGGTTTCAATTGTCCAAGTGGTTTCAGAGAGGAAGCGTTTTGAGACTTTTCCCATAGGGTCCAATGTTTAACTAAGTCCTGCTGTAGCCGCCATCTTCCATTTTATATCGTACCAAAAAACCTAAACTTTGTAGAGGATCATCCAATGAACATTCTTGTCTATATTGGATTCAGTCTGATTTGTAGTTTCTGAGAAGAAGGCATTTGAACATTTTCCCATAGGGTCCAATGTTAATCTATGTCCTGCGATGGTGGCCATCTTGGATTTCCGATCGGCATAAAAAACAGAAACTTGGTAAAGGATATTCCAATGATCATTCATTTACAGTTTGGGTTCAGTTAGTTCATTAGTTTCAGAGAAGAAGACCTTTGAAATTTCAGCCAATCAGAGCATATTATTGGCCCTGGCAGCCATGTTGAATATCCGACTGGAACGAAAAACAGAAATTTGTAGAGGACCATCCAAGGAACATTCCTGCTACGTTTGGTTCCAATTGGCCCAGTGGTTTCGAAGCAGAAGCTTGAAATGTGAAAAGTTTACAGACGACGGACGCCAAGTGATGGCAATAGTTCACCTGGACCAAAGGTCCAGGTGAACTAACTACTACTACAGTCTGTGCCAAAAACCACTAGCCCTAAGCTCCAGTCCAGGCCTCGACATTAACGTTTGTCCGATACCAGTGAAAACTGATGTCGGACGAGTAGATCTTGTATCACGGTTGTCCGACGGGACAAGTGAAAAAATTACTGTCCTGCCTTTTGAAGTTTATTTTCTATGATAAAAATGTGTTGCTTTGTCATTATTACAAACTTAAACTTCGTAAATAATTATTTTAATCTGTTTAAAAATATCGGTTTCCACTGAAGTATACTATCGCTAATTGCAACGATGAGCCAAGAGATTGTCTGAACATATACTCGATTCGTATCTTTTCAGCGATTTCATTAAACGACAACTGTCGTTAAGTAATTATAATCAAATAGATTTGCTTATAGTGTTTCCTTTCCCTACACAATAATTCCCTGGAAACGTAATTACCATGCGGTCCATGCCCATCGGCATGGATTTTTGATATCCCCTGATCATAGAAAGTATGGATATACAACAAGCGGCGGAGCCCAATTCGACCAAAAAATGTTAAGGCATCTGATGTTAATTTCCATCGAGGGACATTCAGTAGCTGATTTTTATACACAATCTGCATTCAATAGATAGCAAACAACGACGTTCAAAGCATCCTGGATTCAATCCACATTATACGATTACCGCTTAGATGGGCCTGCTATTCGAGAACCAAACTTAGAAATTGATTATTAGACACTCATACCATGATGACATCGTTTGATACCAATGACTTTATGTCCAAGTTTTAATAATGACAGGATGAGACAATGTTTGTGAGACAATAACCAAAACATTTTACACAAATTGCTGATAATTATTCTCTGGTTTTTATATATATATATTTTTTGTGGACAACTAAAAGATTGAGTCGGAAACGTACTTTTTTTAGTTAGTTGTCCGAAGGGACAAGTTAAAAAAAATGTTAATGTAGAGGCCTGAAGTCCTGTAAAAATTGGTTTCGACTGGTAAAAATTGCATAAAATTTGCTTAATCAAATAGACAAAAATTCTTCTCAATGCTGTTCGGGCTGCTTTGGCAGAGTGACTACTATAATCAATGATAGCTGATCATACACAGAAAGAGAAGCCCATGAAGAATCAGCAAGACACAAATAACAACATCAACGATGCATTTCAGATCATGATGAAGAATTCAAGTGCACAAAAAGAACCTTCGCAAACAAATCCAGACAATCATTTTGATGTTGATATAATTTGCCAATCTAATGTCTCACAAAATCAGTTCCGAAGGGATGTTCCACTCTACAACCTCTGAGACTTTGCTTTGCTTAAAATAAAAAGAATTGAACAAAACAGCACTCGGGCCAGTTACTTTTGTCCATTAAAAAACATTCATAAGACTATATCAACTTAAATGTAGGGGTGGGTGGGAGTATTTTATTATCACATAAAATCTCAGTTAATTATATTATTCTTTTCCAAATCCATAATAAAACAAATTCTATTGTTCCTGTAAAATTGGGGTAGGGGTATTATACGTATTCGGTACCGGGACTGAAAATGAAAATCGAATGCAGAAAATGACAAAATATCGAACATTTTCGGTACTTTGGTCCGGAGTATCGTTACACCCCTACAGATGATATGGCCTTATCCATTTTTTAAGGGTTTATACCTTACAAACTCAGACTATTAATACAGTGTTATTTTAATGCAGTTTTAATGTGTCTAAATCTATCTTTATTCATTTTGGTAAATAAATGTGCTTGATATCTTGTTCTAAGTAATCCTGAAACAAATGATAACTCTACATGACAATTATTACTAATAAAACCTCTTATATAATGATGAAGTTTGGTTTCTTTCACACGAAAGACAGAAAAACATAATTTTCATCACACAATTTTGACTCCAGATTGCACTTCAGAAATGTGTCAGAATCTTCATGACCTCTCAGACACAGCCTCGAATTTATCCATCAATCACAGTCAGATTAACTATTAGATTGATCATCACTGAGGTCATACTGCTAAACTCAACCTTACTACATGTGCTATGGATGTGCACACTCAAAACACTTCTCTAAATAGATGTGCACACTTAACACACTTATCTAAATAGATGTGCACACTTAACACACTTATCTAAATAGATGTGCACACTTAAAACACTTATCTAAATAGATGTGCACACTTAACACACTTATCTAAATAGATGTGCACACTTAACACACTTCTCTAATAGATGTGCACACTTAAAACACTTATCTAAATAGATGTACACACTTAAAACACTTATCTAAATAGATATGCACACTTAAAACACTTATCTAAATAGATGTGTACACTTAACACACTTATATAAATAGATGTGCACACTTAACACACTTATCTAAATAGATGTGCACACCTAAAACACTTATCCAAATAGATGTGCACTTAAAACACTTATCTATAGATGTACACACTTAAAACACTTATCTAAATAGATGTACACACTTAAAACACTTATCTAAATAGATATGCACACTTAAAACACTTATCTAAATAGATGTGTACACTTAACACACTTATCTAAATAGATGTGCACACTTAACTAAATAGATGTGCACACTTAAAACACTTATCCAAATAGATGTGCACACTTAAAACACTTATCTATAGATGTACACACTTAACTAAATAGATGTGTACACTTAAACACTTATCTAAATAGATATACACACTTAAAACACTTATCTAAATAGATGTACACACTTAAAACACTTATCTAAATAGATGTGCACACTTAACACACTTATCTAAATAGATGTGCACACATAACACACTTATCTAAATAGATGTGCACACTTAACTATAGATGTACACACTTAAAACACTTATCTAAATAGATGTGCACACTTAACTATAGATGTACACACTTAAAACACTTATCTAAATAGATGTACACACTTAAAACACTTATCTAAATAGATGTACACACTTTTAAAACACTTATCTAAATAGATGTGCACACTTAACACATTTATCTAAATAGATGTACACTTAAAACACTTATCTAAATAGATGTACACACTTATCTAAATAGATGTGCACACTTATCTAAATAGATAAGCACACTTATCTAAATACTGTTTTTGTTATTGTCTTATGATCTTCAAACAGTTTAGGAGCTTCTTCAAATTTCGTCTTTTATATGAAAGGAGTGTGGCATTCTCCATAAACATATCGGTCCCCAAATCGCAGTCGGAAACTCACTATGCAGGATTTTGCATCTAAATTGCCCAAAAAAAAAAAATGTAGAGGCCAAACCCAAAAACAATTATTTTTGTGACCAGTTCAATTTGAATTATATCCTGTTCAAATAATATGAAGTGAAAACCCTGATTTGTAATATATATATAGCTTAAGATCAAACAACCATGCTGCTTGACATTCTAAACCAGAAAAAAAAACTGATGTGGTAACTGGTATTATGTAAGAGAAAACATGCTTGCGTCCCGGAAATTATATTTTTTCAGTACATTCTTCTTTCATCAACAAAAAACGTTGGTGTCAGGGGAAAAACAGGGTCGATCACGAAATCCTAAATAAGTGCACGATTCCTTTATTACTTAAACTCCCAGATTTTCAATTTCGGGATACTTGAAGCCTTGTACTAGTACTTACTTTCACAATAACTGCTTTACGACCAGCAAATCGACCATTCAGTACAAGTACCACCTTGCCAGTCTTCATAAACTTGCCCATGGCTAAAAAGAAATAATCTGAGTTATACAACAGTGCAGGGTTCGAAATCATGGATGGATTGTGTCAGATCAAGTGCAGATAAGCTTTGAAATATAGACATATAATTATATTCTAGTCAAATCTGTAAAAATAATGATAATTTCTTACCATTAGTAGTTAAAGATGCATTTCATCAGATATTAACTTCGAATTATTATGCCATATTGGTTAACCTCAAAAACCCTTACAATATCTTTGTCCGAAACGCTCAATTTATTCTAAAAATGGACAATCGTTAAACATTCTTGTCTTGCCTCTCTCAGTTTTCGTCACACGATTTCTTTCACAGGCTGCGCCTAATCTATATTAATGCCATTAATATAATAATGTATGAATTTCAATCACTTTCAGGCAATGGAGAGACATGTGTTCGGGGATTTTTCCACACGATTCATTGTTACTGTGTCAAGGAACAACGCTTAAATTATAAGTTCAGCTCTTTCAATGATAATCCTGGTCACTGCTTGGATGGTCTTCAATGACCGTTCCCTCGGAGTTAGACACTCACGCCCTTCAGTGTTGAAGGTCAAAATGGTCCTATCGTGGTCGTGTTAAAAGCGGCACGATTGATATTAATCTATAGCCGTTAAATGTGCATTGAAGTTACAAATGGCTCATTTATTAGGGGCAATGGATGGTCCAGATCCACAAACAACAAAACAGGAAATCAATTTTGATTAAAAACAGATAACATAGAATCGAAAATTAATGAAAACACTTAACAGTAAATGTGAAGTGAATTCAGTGTTCATTAAAAGCCAACAGCAAATTCATTTTCAAAATAACAGATAAGAAAGAATTAAACTGGCCCAAAACACCATAATAGTAAAACATCTCGCCCCTTTCACATTCAAAGAGGTAACAACAGAAGGCAGGTGTCGAGTGAGCAAGTGTAAATTAACCTATACGCTCAACAATATAAAAACTTTTAGAATACAAAGTTTTCCCAATACGGTCATCTATTGAAAGGGCTAAATGGAACTTGAGATGTTTAATAAAGAAACAGTTTTGTGTGGAAAAAAAAGAAGAAATATCACTGCAAAAATCAAAACTTAAATCTGAACACCGACAAACGAGCCTGTGAATATGGTTTTTGATTATTAGATTATTTGGCAATCTAAAAGTAATAATTTTATTTACAGGAGTAATTTTTCCTGATTATCTGATTCCCAGTCATTTCTGATTATTTGAGTATCGCATTTAAGGAAAAATTAATGATTACTGTGGCAAAACATGATTATATTAGTGATTACACGATCCCTGGCTACCCCTTATGCAGGGCCTCACAAACTGTTCAAAAGGTTTTTGAAGTTACTCCACTGTATCTTTACTGTCGCCGAGAGAAAACAATCAGGGGCAGTAATTTCTTTTGAAGAATGAAACTTAGAAAGTAGTTCAGCAGTTTTGCAATCTCGCACGCCCTTTGAACGATTTTTTTTAGCTTTTAAGTCACGTACATCTTCAGTTTTATTCTGAATCCCAAGGCAGGGAAGTGTTTACACACCTTTGAAATCCAAAACACAGCTAACGTTGTAGCCATGGACGAAACTGCAATTTATGATTACGGTTCGTTAAGAATATGTCTAAATGCAAATATACCTACTTTCCTCTTTATAAACAGGTGGTGTTATGAAAGCGAAGAAACCGTCTTTAATGAGGGGGAGGGGGATACTGATCCACAAGCACTCCACCACTGGATCCACCTTTTAAGAAGTTTGCCTAAAACAAGAAAAATCACATATTTTGTTTACCTCTTTTCTGTTCGATAAAATAATGCTTATTTGATACAAAATATCACACTATCAATGTAGATTTTGTGCAGTGTCTGAAAAATGATATTTCCTAGTATACGGCGCAGTTTTCAGAGACTTCACAAAGTCGACCTTAATGGTATTTCATATCATATAAACATAATTTTATTGAACAGAAGAGAAAATATGTGATTTTTCTTGATATAGGCAAAATTCTCGAAAAGGGGGTCCTCGAGTCGAGTGTTTGTGATACGGGCGTATATAGATTTCATAATTTCCACATTTTTAAACAATTCCCATTCCAAATTCCCTACAATTTGGCCCATTTTTTTCAATTCTCAATTACATTTAACAATTCCTTTTTGCCTTTACAATTCCCTTATCCTTCAATGTTTGCCACATGTTACACATTTCCCAAAACCCTTTTATCCATCCGTTCGTTCGTCTTCGCTGTTACTTTCACTTTGGGTCCATGTTGTTCTCTACTCAGGCGAATTCCTGACGAAAACGACCGCTGCGCCTTCACAAGAGGTAGTCGAGGGGGGGTCATGATATTTTTTGAAAAGAATAAGGTCTTGGGAGTTGAACCAAATAGGGTTTTGAATATATTAGAAGGAATTTAAAAAACAAACACGACTTGAAGCGAGCGGGGGTAAAAAAAATGTCCTCCCTTGTATATGTTTATACATTGTTAGTATATTTACCTGGATAGTGACAAGGCCCTGTGCTTGTATGTTAGCATTTTATGTGGGATGTTTTTATAAATTGATTCTGCGACATCTGAAATTTCAGACAGCGAACCCACCTCTCCTTCATCAAATAAGTTAACTGCCACTTAAATGTCCTATTACGAGGCGGCACTTTCTCTAACTAACAAAACAACATGTCTTGTTAGTATTTTTACCCGCTACGTAGGAGGTACAGATCACCATCATTTTACGAAGGAAGCTTACTTAACTGCAACAACTACACTATACGATATCACGAGAATATATATGAGCTTAGTTTAAGTATAAAAGAGCGCTTTATTGACCATAAATAAAGAAGATGATGGTGGATTTTAGAGAGAAATGCATGACACTTGCCTAAAGTTTAATGGCCGACGATAGAAAGGACGAAAACACGTTAAACTCTCGTTATAAACGAAGTTTCATATTTATAACACCAAACACATATCAGGTGAAAACAACGAATAATTTCCGGTGTTGATTTACGAATTCTAATAAGTAATAACTTTATTTCCACTTTATTTTCAAGACTTACAGAGTAACACAGTCAGGCTAGCAACAATATGCTAATCTTTCCCGTGTCCCTCAAAACAGTAATAATTAAAAATAACAAATAAAATATCAAACAATACATACATCTTCACAACAAAATATTAAAATCTGAGTATAATGAATATAATGTCACTTGTTGACTGATTTTGTCTGTTTATATATCGTCACGGTATGTGTTTTCGTGCGTCATCTGTTTTCGTTTTATCCATTTCATTTTGATTTTCACAGCACACGCATTATTTTTGACGTGTCTTCCGGTTTCTATTTATGGAACATAAACAAGACTACAGCGTGACATCTGTAAAAGATGTTAAAGTTTGCTTTTAAAGACGTAAGTACCAAGAACAGTGAGCCTACCTACTGAACCATACTTTCTGTATTTCTAAAAATTTACTTCATTTATAAAGTAGCTGGAAAAAAATCCAGAAGGGCTAAATAAAATTTAACTATGTCATCTGCCTCTCGGACACCTGCTCTTCCTGTCATGTAACTGTCATGGGGTCACTGATCGTACTTGTAAACAAAATAACTGACTGAAATGTGCCTGTTTCTTATATAAAATACATGTCACTTTGCAGTGCATTGTGGTTTCAGCACTAAAAAAAACCTCAAAAGTAAACACAATTTTGAAAGTGGTCATTTTCAAACATTCTGTTATTTTATTTAGATGTAGTATGATTTGGTAGATGGCCAGAACCATGAAATTTTAAAACCAGCCATTTCCGGATTATATATTCGTTTCCATCCCGTATATCGGCCGTGTTTTTACTTTACACGAAAACAGATGACGCCATTTTACTGACAACTAAAGTTGCCAGATAATCGAGAGTATATTAAAATACAAGAATGGCTTTAAAAACAATCTTATGTACAAAGAAATATTTAACTAGCCATTCTTTGAAAATTCCAATCGTCATATGAATGAAGGGTTAACACTGTTAATCGCTATATCTGAAAATCGATAATACTTATTAATAGCACGAAAACCGATAACACGATGCTATTTATGAGTTTTGACTTTCCCTTTGTAAGATTGTTCGGAGTTCGGTAATTTTGTTATTACCCTTATTGTAATCATTCGTTATTTTGCTTTGACATTAAATAATCTGTATATTTCTTTTTGAATAGATTTTGGATTTGAACAAATTTGGAATTAATTTTAGTAGGTAAAGAATTCCATAAAATAGTTCAGGAGTAATGAAAAGTTATTTTCATAAAAATTAGAATTTGGTCTAGTGGAACGAACAAGTCAAGTTTCCCTTTACCATAGGATACCATAGGAACTACAGTGGACGCTGGCTTGTTGCCACTATGTCCGCCTCTAAATCCACATCATTGATGCGCGACTTTACGTCACTTAAGATAAAATAAGAAAACGTTATTTTGATTCGGCACATAATAAAACAGTACAACATAAGCTCTAATGAGCTTTTTACCGAATATACATTAACAATAAAACAACACAAGTCACATGCAAAGTTACAAACTAAAATAAGCTAAGACATACAGGCATAAAAAGGAGGACTGTGTATAGATCTTAACAAGAACCCACGTGGCAAGTGCCTCTTTGGACTCTTGTTCAAGATCCACACACAGATGCTCCAACCTAAAGCAGCATTTAAAAAAGAAGCAGCAGGTAAAAAGAAAAATCAAAAAATAATACTAAATACTTAAAACTGGTACCAACATAATCAGTAAAAGCAGCACTTGTCTAACTAAAAAATCAAAAATATAAAATTTTCAAGCCAAGCTAAAAAATTTAAATAATTAAGAAATAAAAAATAAAAAAATAAGAATATAAGCAAACCAGAAGCAAAATTTTAATCATCTACATGCAGAACAGCGACATTTGGACCCATTCCAGGACTGCAAAAGACTCTTGAATTGAGAGAAGCTATTTTCAGTCCTGAAATGATCTGGGAGGCTGTTCCACAATGTAGGTGCAGCAAATCTGAAAGATTTGTTACCGTACCGTGTAGATTTGATCTGTGGTATTTCCAAAATGTTGTTGTATCTGAAAGAATATTTAGAGTTTTTCATATGGACAAGATCATGAAGACAGACAGGTGCAAGTTTATTAATTATTTTATATGTTTCCAAAGCCATGGTTCTCATTCTTCTAATCTGCAAGGAAGGCACCTTAGCTTTTTGTAGTAATTCCTCATAAGAACTATTATAGTCTTCATATACAAAACGGAGTGCTCTTTCCTGCACTTTTTCTAATTTTTTTGAATTTTTATTAATACAGAAATGCCAGGCCAAAGGGCAAAAGTTAAAATTACTAAGTATGAAAGTATGAAATATAGCTAACTTATTTAATCTATTCAAATATGAACCCAAACGTTTGAGAATATTTAGTTGTTGGGATGCTTTCCTGCATATTGTACTAATATCAGCATCAAAATTTAGTTGATAATCAGTATCAATCCCAAGGAGTTTCACAGTAGCTTCACATGTAAGATTAAAATTCTGAATATGAATGGATGGATTTTTGTCATAAGTTTTTCTGCCTACAGCCAAAAACTGAAATTTGTCTGGATTAGCCTGCATCTTATTTATTCTGAACCATTCAATTAATTGATTTGAGTCAGTCTCCAGAGTAGATATAAGTGCATCAAAATCTGGATTACAGAATGAGAGGGTATTGTCATCTGCATAATTATACAAGGAGCTATCAGAAATAAAGTGAAATATGTCATTAATAAAGACATTAAATAAGAGGGGACCCAGGATAGATCCTTGGGGCACTCCTTTATGGATGTCAGCCCAGCTACTCAATACTCTGTTAACTTTAATTTGTTGTTTTCTATTTGACAAGTAAGATTTCAAAAGAGAGACCGAATGAGATGATATACCATATGCTGACAATTTGTCAAGCAATATGTCATGAGGTAGGCAGTCAAACGCCTTCGAGAGATCCATCAATACTGTAGCTACATATTGGTTTTTATCAAGGGCTTCATGCCAGTCTTCTAGAAGTCTGAGCAGTGTGGTCTGACATCCATGGCCACGTCTAAAAGCGCATAAAAAAGGGTTGAATATTTTATCAAAATAGTCAGCTAACTGAATTTCAATTACCTTTTCATATACTTTTGAAAAAATAGGTAATACACTAACAGGCCTGTAATTTTATTTATTTAGGGGATCATTTTTTTTTGTGTATGGGAGTTACCTGAGCTACTTTCAAAGAGTCTGGAAATACACCAGTGTTTATAGATAAATTTATCAATGATGATAACTGCTGAACTACTGTGACCTTACACTGCCTGACTACTTTGGCAGGAATGTTATCTGCACCAGTAGCTTTTTTTATATTAATAGTATTTATGATTTTTTCAACTCTCTCTGCTGTAATATTTTGAAAGTCAAAATTGTTATCAATATCCACATGATTTTTTATTTCCACTATACTAGGGTGTGTAGGGGGGTCATATACCACATTATGCCCAATTTTATCTGCTACAGTCGAGAAAAAAGAGTTAAAGTTTTCTGAAACTTCCTTTGCATCATTTATGATTTTATTGTTTTCACAACGGATAATTTTCTGTTCACCAGAGTTACATTTTTTAGAAAAGAAAGGTTTAATAGTTGTCCAAAAATTACAAGTTTTGGCACCTCCAGAGCAGCGTTCCAAAAAATAATTTTTCATGGATTTCTTTTTCAGTTTAGTAACCAAATTTCGTTGTTGTCTAAATTTCTCCCATGTTTTAGCATTGCGCTGCTTGGTATATTGGGTATACAACATATGTTTACGGTATATAGCCCCTCTAAGCTCACTGTTCATACAGGGAAGTGGATTTTTTCTAGGTCGACTTGTCTTGACAGGAGCATGTTTGTTTAGTATATGTATGAAGGAATCTTGGTACTGCATGTAGGCATTATTTACTTGCTCAGATGTTTCAATATTTTCAATGTCTGGGAATGCGACTTGAATTAATTCTGAGTTAAAAATATCAACATCAAAATTTTTTATAACTTCTATAGGATATGTTCTTTTGTTGTTGGGACTGAATGTTATCTATGTTTGTTTGCCGTAAAGTCATATTTGCACTCTTGGTGCTTCCAGTGCTCATCTAGGCCGATTTCAAATTGTTTAACTGTTTTTGCCTGTATAACTGATTCTGTAGATGATCTTAATGAATAAACATCATAATTTGTATTCATATCAAATAAATTACCTTAATAATCAGGAGAAGAATTATTTATGCATTAAAACACTTTTATTATATTCTAATCTATTTTGAATAGACAGCAAAGTTTTTTTTAATAATTGAAGAATAGGTACATCATATTTAGCATTACTGTTCATTCCTTGTATTCTACTTCTACCAATTATTGGCCTACTTCAACAATTTGAAGATTATGCCAAGGGAATTGCATTACGAAAAAGAAAAATATCAGAACACTCTGTAAAAGTAAGGTCCAGTATTCATTGGGCCAAGCCAGACTGTTAGCAATTTTCTCTCAAACTGGACAATATATGAATCTACTTCTTTTTCCAAAATAGGTCAGTGGAACATATTTGATAGGGGTCAGACCTATAATCCGATATCCCAATAGTCCGACGGTCCAGTAGTCCGAGAGTCCGATAGTCTGACAGACTAAATACATTTAATAGCGTTTCTATGAAAATAAAATGTATGATTTTTATAAGAAATATTCGTTTAGTCAAGATGCGTCGTCAAAAGCTGGCGTTGCAAGATTCCTATGTGGTTTACTGCTGCATATATTAAAAACAGGCTTTGAAAGATTCTTATGTGGTTTAATGAATAAGGGTAATAACAAAATTACCGAACTCCGAAGCATATATTAAAAATATTTTCGTCAAATTAATTTTCAAGACACTTACTTTAGACAATTCAAAGAATAAAAGGTGTTAATATATTGCCTAGATCCGAAATAGCCTTTGCCTATTGTTCCGGTTGGATAATCTAGCCAAGACAGTCTTTTCAGTCCAGAACAAATTGCCTGCTACATCGGCTCTGTCGGGAAAACAAATAACGGCGAAGAAGACGAAAAGATTTAATTTGATCAAAAATAATCGTCCCTCAAAAATCGTATGATCGTCACTTTGAGATTATCATTGAATTAAAGAAGTTTATTATTTCTTCATTTAAGTGAGTGTAAACTTCGTCATACAAGTACAAATTCAAACAAATATTCAAAAAAATTGGTCAAACTAAAGCTTTATATCGTATTCCCACGAATGTTTACGTTGTTGTTGTTCTTTCTTGAACGATGAAAGTGAAAAACAAACACATCTCTTTCGGACTATCGAACTGTAGGATTATCGGGCTGTCGGATTATAGATACGCTCCCATCTGATGTATTTCATAACATCAAATGTATTTTGTACTGAAGGTAACACCAACGACACTGTTTCCTCTTTTTCATTGGAAAGCCTATATTGTTCAAGCTCAAGTTCTTTCATTTTTAATTGCACTTGCATTTCTTAAGCTCTTCTCTTTTCTTGTACTTGCATATCTTCCTTTTCTATTTCTTTTAATCTGATTTTTCGACCTAAAGAAAGCTCTTCTATTACATGTATTTGGGAACGAAGTACAGGACATTTATGAAACTCTCCCGGAAGATGGCACGAAATATGCATGATGATGTAGTTGAAACGCTAAGTAACTACATGTGTACTTCAAACCAAAGAAAACCCTTTCTTATGAAAGACATTTGTTTAGAAAAACAAAACAAGGAGAACCCCGTTTGTGGTGAGGTGTACTCGATACACCATTATGTGATAAAGTTTGTCAGTGACTTGGAGTTTATGGTGAGGTGTAATCGATACAACATTATGTGATAAAGTTTGTCAGTGACTTGGAGTTTATGGTGAGGTGTAAACTCAATACAACATTATGTGATAAAGTTTGTCAGTGACTTGGAGTTTATGGTGAGGTGTACTCGATACAACATTATGTGATAAAGTTTGTCAGTGACTTGGAGTTTATGGTGAGGTGTACTCGATACAACATTATGTGATAAAGTTTGTCAGTGACTTGGAGTTTATGGTGAGGTGTAAACTCAATACAACATTGTGTGATTAAGTTTGTCAGTGACTTGGAGTTGATGGTGAGGTGTAAACTCAATACAACATTGTGTGATTAAGTTTGTCAGTGACTTGGAGTTGATGGTGAGGTGTAAACTCAATACAACATTGTGTGATTAAGTTTGTCAGTGACTTGGAGTTGATGGTGAGGTGTACTGAATACAACATTATGTGATAAAGTTTGTCAATGACTTGAAGTTTATGGTGAGGTGTATTCGGTACAACATTATGTGATAAAGTTTGTCAGTGACTTGGACAGGTCGGTGGTTTTCACCGGTTTCCTCCACCAATAAAAATGAGCTGTCACCATAGAACTGAAATAACTGAAAGTGGTGTTAAACCCTGTAACCTTAGCACTCATACATTCAATCTGAGAGGGCATTTTCAAAAACCAGATTAAAAACTTCTATATATTTTAGAAAACTAAATACAGAATACATTTGTACGTGTATTCTTTTTGGCGGTTTTCTCCACCAATAAAACCAACGGCCATGATATAACTGAAATATTGTTGGAAGTGGCATTGAACACTATAAGCTATAAACCATAAACCAATCATCTCCCTGTGTAATCAGTGGTCATCACCACCTTAAGTTGTCTGCTTGATTCCACTCATAGTAGTGTACTAGATACGACCTTAATATGTGATGTTTGTAAATGATAGGCTTAATATGTGATGTTTGTAAATGATAGGCTTAATATGTGATGTTTGTAAATGATAGGCTTAATATGTGATAATGTTTGTAAATGATAGGCTTGATATGTGATAATTTTTGTAAATGATAGTGTCACTACGACCTGAATATGTGATAATGTTTGTAAATGATAGGCTTAATATGTGATAATGTTTGTAAATGATAGGGTCACTGTTTTTTTTTTTACTGTTTTGTAAATGATAGGGTCACTGTTTTTTTTTTCACTGTTTTGTAAATGATAGGGTCACTGGTTTTTTTTTACTGTTTTGTAAATGATAGGGTCACTGGTTTTTTTCACTGTTTTGTAAATGATAGGGTCACTGGTTTTTCACTGTTTTGTATATGATAGGGTCACTGGTTTTTCACTGTATTGTAAATGATAGGGTCACTGGTTTTTCACTGTTTTGTAAATGATAGGGTCACTGGTTTTTCACTGTTTTGTAAATGATAGGGTCACTGGTTTTTCACTGTTTTGTAAATGATAGGGTCACTGTTTTTTTTTACTGTTTTGTAAATGATAGGGTCACTGGTTTTTCACTGTTTTGTAAATGATAGGGTCACTGGTTTTTCACTGTTTTGTAAATGATAGGGTCACTGGTTTTTTACTGTTTTGTAAATGATAGGGTCACTGGTTTTTCACTAGATAATCCAGTTTCCACCATCAATAAAAATGACAACGATGATACAACTGAAATTTTGTTGAAGTGGTGATAAATACCATTAAGAATAATTTGGATATTTTGCCTTTGATTTCACCGATCAGTATCAATGAACTGAATATTATCCCTGACTAAGTTCTCTATATACATTATCACTAGTATCATAGTTTGTCAAACCATAATGGTTATCATGCTCGCCTCGAGTGCAGTATATTGTGGGTTCGAGCCCCGGTCAGGTCAAACCAAAGACTATAAAATTGGTATTTGTTGCTTCTCCGCTAAGCAGGCAGCATTAAGGAGAAAGAGCAAATACTATTTGGCTCAGAATCAGGATAATGTGTCCGAGTGGAGCGACATGTCTGCCCGCAGACTGTTGTTTCAGTGAGCTAGCACTATACAAATCCAACTCAGCGTGCTGGTCTAGAACAATGTAGATCTCATCATCATCTCATTGAAAATTAACTTGTTCTAGCAATGATATAGCTGAAAAATTGCTGAACAATCACTCACTCACTCATAGATGGTCATATGGGACTCTCTGTGATACTACTGATAATGTCTGCTTAGACCTTCAAAACTTCTATTATTCTATATATAACACTGATATACATTGCTTGTTATTTTTGACTATATTTAATCTTCATGAAATATTGTTATAATTAAAACCAGAATCAGACTGTAATAACCAGGCTGAGCAACAATACTTCATTCGTACAAAAAAAGTATTGATAAAACAATTTAAATAAAATGAAAAAAATACATTGTCAGAACAAATCCTTTAAAAAACACCACATTGCCTGAACAAATTCTTTAAAAGGCCACCACATTGTCTGAACAAATCCTTTAAAAGGCCACCACATTGTCTGAACAAATCCTTTAAAAGGCCACCACGTTGTATGAACAAATGAACAAATCCTTTAAAAGGCCACCATTGTCTGAACAAATCCTTTAAAAGGCCACCACATTGTCTGAACAAATCCTTTAAAAGGCCACCACATTGTCTGAACAAATCCTTTAAAAGGCCACCACATTGTCTGAACAAATCCTTTAAAAGGCCACCATGTTGTATGAACAAATGAACAAATCCTTTAAAAGGCCACCACATGGTCTGAACAAATCCTTTAAAAAACACCACATTGTCTGAACAAATCCTTTAAAAGGCCACCACATTGTCTGAACAAATCCTTTAAAAGGCAACCACATTGTCTGAACAAATCCTTTAAAAGGCCACAACATTCTCTGAACAAATCCTTTAAAGGGTCACAACATTGTCTGAACAAATCCTTTAAAAGGCCACCACATTGTCTGAACAAATCCTTTAAAAGGCCACCACATTGTCTGAACAAATCCTTTAAAAGGCCACCACGTTGTCTAAACAAATGAACAAATCCTTTAAAAGGCCACCACATTGTCTGAACAAATCCTTTAAAAAACACCACATTGTCTGAACAAATCCTTTGAAAGGCCACCACATTGTCTGAACAAATTCTTTAAAAGGCCACCACATTGTCTGAACAAATCCTTTAAAAGGCCACCACATTGTCTGAACAAATCCTTTAAAAGACCACCACGTTGTATGAACAAATGAACAAATCCTTTAAAAGGCCACCACATTGTCTGAACAAATCCTTTAAAAGGCCACCACATTGTCTGAACAAATCCTTTAAAAGGCCACCACATTGTCTGAACAAATTCTTTAAAAGGCCACCACATTGTCTGAACAAATCCTTTAAAAGGCCACCACCTTGTATGAACAAATGAACAAATCCTTTAAAAGGCCACCACATGGTCTGAACAAATCCTTTAAAAAACACCACATTGTCTGAACAAATCCTTTAAAAGGCCACCACATTGTCTGAACAAATCCTTTAAAAGGCCAAAACATTCTCTTAGCAAATCCTTTAAAAGGTCACCACATTGTCTGAACAAATCCTTTAAAAGGCCACAACATTGTCTGAACAAATCCTTTAAAAGGCCACCACATTGTCTGAACAAATCCTTTAAAAGGCCACCACATTGTCTGAACAAATCCTTTAAAAGGCCACCACGTTGTCTGAACAAATGAACAAATCCTTTAAAAGGCCACCACATTGTCTGAACAAATCCTTTAAAAAACACCACATTGTCTGAACAAATCCTTTAAAAGGCCGCCAAATTGTCTGAACAAATCCTTTAAAAGGCCATCATTGTCTGAACAAATCCTTTAAAAGGCAACCACATTGTCTGAACAAATCCTTTAAAAGGCCACCACATTGTCTGAACAAATCCTTTAAAAGTCCACCACATTGTCTGAAAAATTCCTTTAAAAACCACCATTGTCTGAACAAATCCTTTAAAAGGCCACAACATTGTCTGAATAAATCCTTTAAAAGGCCACCACACTGTCTGAACAAATCCTTTAAAAGGCCACCACATTGTCCGAACAAATGCTTTAAAAGGCCACAACATTGTCTGAATAAATCCTTTAAAAAACACCACATTGTCTGAACAAATGAACAAATCCTTTAAAAGGCCACCACATGGTCTGAACAAATCCTTTAAAAAACACCACAGTGTCTGAACAAATCCTTTAAAAGGCCACCACATTGTCTGAACAAATCCTTTAAAAGGCAACCACATTGTCTGAACAAATCCTTTAAAAGGCCACCACATTCTCTGAACAAATCCTTTAAAAGGTCACCACATTGTCTGAACAAATCCTTTAAAAGGCCACAACATTCTCTGAACAAATCCTTTAAAAGGTCACCACATTGTCTGAACAAATCCTTTAAAAGGCTACAGCATTGTCTGAAGAAATCCTTTAAAAGGCCACCACATTGTCTGAACAAATCCTTTAAAAGGCCACCACATTGTCTGAACAAATGAACAAATCCTTTAAAAGGCCACCACATTGTCTGAACAAATCCTTTAAAAAACACCACATTGTCTGAACAAATCCTTTGAAAGGCCACCACATTGTCTGAACAAATTCTTTAAAAGGCCACCACATTGTCTGAACAAATCCTTTAAAAGGCCACCACATTGTCTGAACAAATCCTTTAAAAGGCCACCACGTTGTATGAACAAATGAACAAATCCTTTAAAAGGCCACCATTGTCTGAACAAATCCTTTAAAAGGCCACCACATTGTCTGAACAAATCCTTTAAAAGGCCACCACATTGTCTGAACAAATCCTTTAAAAGGCCACCACATTGTCTGAACAAATCCTTTAAAAGGCCACCACGTTGTATGAACAAATGAACAAATCCTTTAAAAGGCCACCACATGGTCTGAACAAATCCTTTAAAAAACACCACATTGTCTGAACAAATCCTTTAAAAGGCCACCACATTGTCTGAACAAATCCTTTAAAAGGCAACCACATTGTCTGAACAAATCCTTTAAAAGGCCACAACATTCTCTTAGCAAATCCTTTAAAAGGTCACCACATTGTCTGAACAAATCCTTTAAAAGGCCACAACATTGTCTGAACAAATCCTTTAAAAGGCCACCACATTGTCTGAACAAATCCTTTAAAAGGCCACCACATTGTCTGAACAAATCCTTTAAAAGGTCACCACATTGTCTGCACAAATCCTTTAAAAAAAATACCACATTGTCAGACCAAATCCTTTAAAAAAAACACCACATTGTCTGAACAAATCCTTTAAAAGGCCACCACATTGTCTGAACAAATCCTTTAAAAAAACACCATTGTCTGAACAAATCCTTTAAAAGGTCACCACATTGTCTGAACAAATCCTTTAAAAGGCCACCACATTGTCTGAACAAATCCTTTAAAAGGCCACCACATTGTCCGAACAAATCCTTTAAAAGGCCACCACATTGTGAGAACAAATCCTTTAATAAAACACCATATTGTCTGAAAAAATCCTTTAAAAGGTCACCACATTGTCTGAACAAATCCTTTAAAAGGCCACCACATTGTCTGAACAAATCCTTTAAAAGGCAACCACATTGTCTGAACAAATCCTTTAAAAGGCCACAACATTCTCTTAGCAAATCCTTTAAAAGGTCACCACATTGTCTGAACAAATCCTTTAAAAGGCCACAACATTGTCTGAACAAATCCTTTAAAAGGCCACCACATTGTCTGAACAAATCCTTTAAAAGGCCGCCAAATTGTCTGAACAAATCCTTTAAAAGGCCATCATTGTCTGAACAAATCCTTTAAAAGGCAACCACATTGTCTGAACAAATCCTTTAAAAGGCCACCACATTGTCTGAACAAATCCTTTAAAAGTCCACCACATTGTCTGAAAAATTCCTTTAAAAACCACCATTGTCTGAACAAATCCTTTAAAAGGCCACAACATTGTCTGAACAAATCCTTTAAAAGGCCACCACACTGTCTGAACAAATCCTTTAAAAGGCCACCACATTGTCCGAACAAATGCTTTAAAAGGCCACGACATTGTCTGAATAAATCCTTTAAAAAACACCACATTGTCTGAGCAAATCCTTTAAAAGGCCACCACATTGTCTGAACAAATGAACAAATCCTTTAAAAGGCCACCACATGGTCTGAACAAATCCTTTAAAAAACACCACAGTGTCTGAACAAATCCTTTAAAAGGCCACCACATTGTCTGAACAAATCCTTTAAAAGGCAACCACATTGTCTGAACAAATCCTTTAAAAGGCCACCACATTCTCTGAACAAATCCTTTAAAAGGTCACCACATTGTCTGAACAAATCCTTTAAAAGGCCACAACATTTTCTGAACAAATCCTTTAAAAGGTCACCACATTGTCTGAACAAATCCTTTAAAAGGCCACAACATTGTCTGAACAAATCCTTTAAAAAGCCACCACATTGTCTGAACAAATCCTTTAAAAGGCCACCACATTGTCTGAACAAATGAACAAATCCTTTAAAAGGCCACCACATTGTCTGAACAAATCCTTTAAAAAACACCACATTGTCTGAACAAATCCTTTGAAAGGCCACCACATTGTCTGAACAAATTCTTTAAAAGGCCACCACATTGTCTGAACAAATCCTTTAAAAGGCCACCACATTGTCTGAACAAATCCTTTAAAAGGCCACCACGTTGTATGAACAAATGAACAAATCCTTTAAAAGGCCACCATTGTCTGAACAAATCCTTTAAAAGGCCACCACATTGTCTGAACAAATCCTTTAAAAGGCCACCACATTGTCTGAACAAATCCTTTAAAAGGCCACCACATTGTCTGAACAAATCCTTTAAAAGGCCACCACGTTGTATGAACAAATGAACAAATCCTTTAAAAGGCCACCACATGGTCTGAACAAATCCTTTAAAAAACACCACATTGTCTGAACAAATCCTTTAAAAGGCCACCACATTGTCTGAACAAATCCTTTAAAAGGCAACCACATTGTCTGAACAAATCCTTTAAAAGGCCACAACATTCTCTTAGCAAATCCTTTAAAAGGTCACCACATTGTCTGAACAAATCCTTTAAAAGGCCACAACATTGTCTGAACAAATCCTTTAAAAGGCCACCACATTGTCTGAACAAATCCTTTAAAAGGCCACCACATTGTCTGAACAAATCCTTTAAAAGGTCACCACATTGTCTGCACAAATCCTTTAAAAAAAATACCACATTGTCAGACCAAATCCTTTAAAAAAAACACCACATTGTCTGAACAAATCCTTTAAAAGGCCACCACATTGTCTGAACAAATCCTTTAAAAAAACACCATTGTCTGAACAAATCCTTTAAAAGGTCACCACATTGTCTGAACAAATCCTTTAAAAGGCCACCACATTGTCTGAACAAATCCTTTAAAAGGCCACCACATTGTCCGAACAAATCCTTTAAAAGGCCACCACATTGTGAGAACAAATCCTTTAATAAAACACCATATTGTCTGAAAAAATCCTTTAAAAGGTCACCACATTGTCTGAACAAATCCTTTAAAAGGCCACCACATTGTCTGAACAAATCCTTTAAAAGGCAACCACATTGTCTGAACAAATCCTTTAAAAGGCCACAACATTCTCTTAGCAAATCCTTTAAAAGGTCACCACATTGTCTGAACAAATCCTTTAAAAGGCCACAACATTGTCTGAACAAATCCTTTAAAAGGCCACCACATTGTCTGAACAAATCCTTTAAAAGGCCGCCAAATTGTCTGAACAAATCCTTTAAAAGGCCATCATTGTCTGAACAAATCCTTTAAAAGGCAACCACATTGTCTGAACAAATCCTTTAAAAGGCCACCACATTGTCTGAACAAATCCTTTAAAAGTCCACCACATTGTCTGAAAAATTCCTTTAAAAACCACCATTGTCTGAACAAATCCTTTAAAAGGCCACAACATTGTCTGAACAAATCCTTTAAAAGGCCACCACACTGTCTGAACAAATCCTTTAAAAGGCCACCACATTGTCCGAACAAATGCTTTAAAAGGCCACAACATTGTCTGAATAAATCCTTTAAAAAACACCACATTGTCTGAGCAAATCCTTTAAAAGGCCACCACATTGTCTGAACAAATGAACAAATCCTTTAAAAGGCCACCACATGGTCTGAACAAATCCTTTAAAAAACACCACAGTGTCTGAACAAATCCTTTAAAAGGCCACCACATTGTCTGAACAAATCCTTTAAAAGGCAACCACATTGTCTGAACAAATCCTTTAAAAGGCCACCACATTCTCTGAACAAATCCTTTAAAAGGTCACCACATTGTCTGAACAAATCCTTTAAAAGGCCACAACATTTTCTGAACAAATCCTTTAAAAGGTCACCACATTGTCTGAACAAATCCTTTAAAAGGCCACAACATTGTCTGAACAAATCCTTTAAAAAGCCACCACATTGTCTGAACAAATCCTTTAAAAGGCCACCACGTTGTCTGAACAAATGAACAAATCCTTTAAAAGGCCACCACATTGTCTGAACAAATCCTTTAAAAAACACCACATTGTCTGAACAAATCCTTTGAAAGGCCACCACATTGTCTGAACAAATTCTTTAAAAGGCCACCACATTGTCTGAACAAATCCTTTAAAAGGCCACCACATTGTCTGAACAAATCCTTTAAAAGGCCACCACGTTGTATGAACAAATGAACAAATCCTTTAAAAGGCCACCATTGTCTGAACAAATCCTTTAAAAGGCCACCACATTGTCTGAACAAATCCTTTAAAAGGCCACCACATTGTCTGAACAAATCCTTTAAAAGGCCACCACATTGTCTGAACAAATCCTTTAAAAGGCCACCACGTTGTATGAACAAATGAACAAATCCTTTAAAAGGCCACCACATGGTCTGAACAAATCCTTTAAAAAACACCACATTGTCTGAACAAATCCTATAAAAGGCCACCACATTGTCTGAACAAATCCTTTAAAAGGCAACCACATTGTCTGAACAAATCCTTTAAAAGGCCACAACATTCTCTTAGCAAATCCTTTAAAAGGTCACCACATTGTCTGAACAAATCCTTTAAAAGGCCACAACATTGTCTGAACAAATCCTTTAAAAGGCCACCACATTGTCTGAACAAATCCTTTAAAAGGCCACCACATTGTCTGAACAAATCCTTTAAAAGGTCACCACATTGTCTGCACAAATCCTTTAAAAAAAATACCACATTGTCAGACCAAATCCTTTAGAAAAAACACCACATTGTCTGAACAAATCCTTTAAAAGGCCACCACATTGTCTGAACAAATCCTTTAAAAAAACACCATTGTCTGAACAAATCCTTTAAAAGGTCACCACATTGTCTGAACAAATCCTTTAAAAGGCCACCACATTGTCTGAACAAATCCTTTAAAAGGCCACCACATTGTCCGAACAAATCCTTTAAAAGGCCACCACATTGTGAGAACAAATCCTTTAATAAAACACCATATTGTCTGAAAAAATCCTTTAAAAGGTCACCACATTGTCTGAACAAATCCTTTAAAAGGCCACCACATTGTCTGAACAAATCCTTTAAAAGGCAACCACATTGTCTGAACAAATCCTTTAAAAGGCCACAACATTCTCTTAGCAAATCCTTTAAAAGGTCACCACATTGTCTGAACAAATCCTTTAAAAGGCCACAACATTGTCTGAACAAATCCTTTAAAAGGCCACCACATTGTCTGAACAAATCCTTTAAAAGGCCACCACATTGTCTGAACAAATCCTTTAAAAGGCCACCACATTGTCTGAACAAATCCTTTAAAAGGCCACCACGTTGTATGAACAAATGAACAAATCCTTTAAAAGGCCACCATTGTCTGAACAAATCCTTTAAAAGGCCACCACATTGTCTGAACAAATCCTTTAAAAGGCCACCACATTGTCTGAACAAATCCTTTAAAAGGCCACCACATTGTCTGAACAAATCCTTTAAAAGGCCACCACGTTGTATGAACAAATGAACAAATCCTTTAAAAGGCCACCACATGGTCTGAACAAATCCTTTAAAAAACACAACATTGTCTGAACAAATCCTTTAAAAGGCCACCACATTGTCTGAACAAATCCTTTAAAAGGCCACCACATTGTCTGAACAAATCCTTTAAAAGGTCACCACATTGTCTGCACAAATCCTTTAAAAAAAATACCACATTGTCAGACCAAATCCTTTAAAAAAAACACCACATTGTCTGAACAAATCCTTTAAAAGGCCACCACATTGTCTGAACAAATCCTTTAAAAAAACACCATTGTCTGAACAAATCCTTTAAAAGGTCACCACATTGTCTGAACAAATCCTTTAAAAGGCCACCACATTGTCTGAACAAATCCTTTAAAAGGCCACCACATTGTCCGAACAAATCCTTTAAAAGGCCACCACATTGTGAGAACAAATCCTTTAATAAAACACCATATTGTCTGAAAAAATCCTTTAGAAGGTCACCACATTGTCTGAACAAATCCTTTAAAAGGCCACCACATTGTCTGAACAAATCCTTTAAAAGGCAACCACATTGTCTGAACAAATCCTTTAAAAGGCCACAACATTCTCTTAGCAAATCCTTTAAAAGGTCACCACATTGTCTGAACAAATCCTTTAAAAGGCCACAACATTGTCTGAACAAATCCTTTAAAAGGCCACCACATTGTCTGAACAAATCCTTTAAAAGGCCGCCAAATTGTCTGAACAAATCCTTTAAAAGGCCATCATTGTCTGAACAAATCCTTTAAAAGGCAACCACATTGTCTGAACAAATCCTTTAAAAGGCCACCACATTGTCTGAACAAATCCTTTAAAAGTCCACCACATTGTCTGAAAAATTCCTTTAAAAACCACCATTGTCTGAACAAATCCTTTAAAAGGCCACAACATTGTCTGAACAAATCCTTTAAAAGGCCACCACACTGTCTGAACAAATCCTTTAAAAGGCCACCACATTGTCCGAACAAATGCTTTAAAAGGCCACAACATTGTCTGAATAAATCCTTTAAAAAACACCACATTGTCTGAGCAAATCCTTTAAAAGGCCACCACATTGTCTGAACAAATGAACAAATCCTTTAAAAGGCCACCACATGGTCTGAACAAATCCTTTAAAAAACACCACAGTGTCTGAACAAATCCTTTAAAAGGCCACCACATTGTCTGAACAAATCCTTTAAAAGGCAACCACATTGTCTGAACAAATCCTTTAAAAGGCCACCACATTCTCTGAACAAATCCTTTAAAAGGTCACCACATTGTCTGAACAAATCCTTTAAAAGGCCACAACATTTTCTGAACAAATCCTTTAAAAGGTCACCACATTGTCTGAACAAATCCTTTAAAAGGCCACAACATTGTCTGAACAAATCCTTTAAAAAGCCACCACATTGTCTGAACAAATCCTTTAAAAGGCCACCACGTTGTCTGAACAAATGAACAAATCCTTTAAAAGGCCACCACATTGTCTGAACAAATCCTTTAAAAAACACCACATTGTCTGAACAAATCCTTTGAAAGGCCACCACATTGTCTGAACAAATTCTTTAAAAGGCCACCACATTGTCTGAACAAATCCTTTAAAAGGCCACCACATTGTCTGAACAAATCCTTTAAAAGGCCACCACGTTGTATGAACAAATGAACAAATCCTTTAAAAGGCCACCATTGTCTGAACAAATCCTTTAAAAGGCCACCACATTGTCTGAACAAATCCTTTAAAAGGCCACCACATTGTCTGAACAAATCCTTTAAAAGGCCACCACATTGTCTGAACAAATCCTTTAAAAGGCCACCACGTTGTATGAACAAATGAACAAATCCTTTAAAAGGCCACCACATGGTCTGAACAAATCCTTTAAAAAACACCACATTGTCTGAACAAATCCTTTAAAAGGCCACCACATTGTCTGAACAAATCCTTTAAAAGGCAACCACATTGTCTGAACAAATCCTTTAAAAGGCCACAACATTCTCTTAGCAAATCCTTTAAAAGGTCACCACATTGTCTGAACAAATCCTTTAAAAGGCCACAACATTGTCTGAACAAATCCTTTAAAAGGCCACCACATTGTCTGAACAAATCCTTTAAAAGGCCACCACATTGTCTGAACAAATCCTTTAAAAGGTCACCACATTGTCTGCACAAATCCTTTAAAAAAAATACCACATTGTCAGACCAAATCCTTTAAAAAAAACACCACATTGTCTGAACAAATCCTTTAAAAGGCCACCACATTGTCTGAACAAATCCTTTAAAAAAACACCATTGTCTGAACAAATCCTTTAAAAGGTCACCACATTGTCTGAACAAATCCTTTAAAAGGCCACCACATTGTCTGAACAAATCCTTTAAAAGGCCACCACATTGTCCGAACAAATCCTTTAAAAGGCCACCACATTGTGAGAACAATTCCTTTAATAAAACACCATATTGTCTGAAAAAATCCTTTAAAAGGTCACCACATTGTCTGAACAAATCCTTTAAAAGGCCACCACATTGTCTGAACAAATCCTTTAAAAGGCAACCACATTGTCTGAACAAATCCTTTAAAAGGCCACAACATTCTCTTAGCAAATCCTTTAAAAGGTCACCACATTGTCTGAACAAATCCTTTAAAAGGCCACAACATTGTCTGAACAAATCCTTTAAAAGGCCACCACATTGTCTGAACAAATCCTTTAAAAGGCCACCACATTGTCTGAACAAATCCTTTAAAAGGTCACCACATTGTCTGCACAAATCCTTTAAAAAAAATACCACATTGTCAGACCAAATCCTTTAAAAAAAACACCACATTGTCTGAACAAATCCTTTAAAAGGCCACCACATTGTCTGAACAAATCCTTTAAAAAAACACCATTGTCTGAACAAATCCTTTAAAAGGTCACCACATTGTCTGAACAAATCCTTTAAAAGGCCACCACATTGTCTGAACAAATCCTTTAAAAGGCCACCACATTGTCCGAACAAATCCTTTAAAAGGCCACCACATTGTGAGAACAAATCCTTTAATAAAACACCATATTGTCTGAAAAAATCCTTTAAAAGGCCACCACATTGTCTGAACAAATCCTTTAAAAGGCCACCACATTGTCTGAACAAAACCTTTAAAAGGCCACCACATTGTCTGAAGAAATCCTTTAAAAGGCCACCACATTGTCTGAACAAAACCTTTAAAAAGCCACCACATTGTCTGAACAAATCCTTTAAAAAAAACCACCACATTGTCTGAAGAAATCCTTAGAAAAAACACCACATTGTCTGAAGAAATCCTTTAAAAGGCCACCACATTGTCTGAAGAAATCCTTTAAAAGGCCACCACATTGTCTGAAAAAATCCTTTAAAATGCCACCACATTGTCTGAACAAATCCTTTAAAAGGCAACCACATTGTCTGAACAAATCCTTTAAAAGGTCACCACATTGTCTGCACAAATCCTTTTAAAAAAATACCACATTCTCAGACCAAATCCTTTAAAAAAAACACCACATTGTCTGAACAAATGAACAAATCCTTTAAAAGGCCACCACATTGTCTGAACAAATCCTTTAAAAAACACCACATTGTCTGAACAAATCCTTTATAAGGCCACCACATTGTCTGAACAAATCCTTTAAAAGGCCATCATTGTCTGAACAAATCCTTTAAAAGGCAACCACATTGTCTGAACAAATCCTTTAAAAGGCCACCACATTGTCTGAACAAATCCTTTAAAAGGCCACCACATTCTCAGAACAAATCCTTTAAAAGGCCACGACATTGTCTGAACCAATCCTTTAAAAGGCCACGACATTGTCTGAACAAATCCTTTAAAAGTCCACCACATTGTCTGAAAAATTCCTTTAAAAACCACCATTGTCTGAACAAATCCTTTAAAAGGCCACAACATTGTCTGAACAAATCCTTTAAAAGGCCACCACACTGTCTGAACAAATCCTTTAAAAGGCCACCACATTGTCTGAACAAATGCTTTAAAAGGCCACAACATTGTCTGAATAAATCCTTTAAAAAACACCACATTGTCTGAGCAAATCCTTTAAAAGGCCACCACATTGTCTGAACAAATGAACAAATCCTTTAAAAGGCCACCACATGGTCTGAACAAATCCTTTAAAAAACACCACAGTGTCCGAACAAATCCCTTAAAAGGCCACCACATTGTCTGAACAAATCCTTTAAAAGGCCACCACATTGTCTGAACAAATCCTTTAAAAGGCCACCACATTCTCTGAACAAATCCTTTAAAAGGTCACCACATTGTCTGAACAAATCCTTTAAAAGGCCACAACATTGTCTGAACAAATCCTTTAAAAGGCCACCACATTGTCTGAACAAATCCTTTAAAAGGCCACCACATTGTCTGAACAAATCCTTTAAAAGGCCACCACGTTGTCTGAACAAATGAACAAATCCTTTAAAAAAGGCCACCACATTGTCTGAACAAATCCTTTAAAAAACACCACATTGTCTGAACAAATCCTTTAAAAGGCCACCACATTGTCTGAACAAATCCTTTAAAAGGCCACCACATTGTCTGAACAAATCCTTTAAAAGGCCACCACATTGTCTGAACAAATCCTTTAAAAGGCCACCACATTGTCTGAACAAATCCTTTAAAAGGCCACCACGTTGTATGAACAAATGAACAAATCCTTTAAAAGGCCACCACATGGTCTGAACAAATCCTTTAAAAAACACCACATTGTCTGAACAAATCCTTTAAAAGGCCACCACATTGTCTGAACAAATCCTTTAAAAGGCAACCACATTGTCTGAACAAATCCTTTAAAAGGCCACAACATTCTCTTAGCAAATCCTTTAAAAGGTCACCACATTGTCTGAACAAATCCTTTAAAAGGCCACAACATTGTCTGAACAAATCCTTTAAAAGGCCACCACATTGTCTGAACAAATCCTTTAAAAGGCCACCACATTGTCTGAACAAATCCTTTAAAAGGTCACCACATTGTCTGCACAAATCCTTTAAAAAAAATACCACATTGTCAGACCAAATCCTATGAAAAAAACACCACATTGTCTGAACAAATCCTTTAAAAGGCCACCACATTGTCTGAACAAATCCTTTAAAAAAACACCATTGTCTGAACAAATCCTTTAAAAGGTCACCACATTGTCTGAACAAATCCTTTAAAAGGCCACCACATTGTCTGAACAAATGCTTTAAAAGGCCACAACATTGTCTGAACAAATCCTTTAAAAGGCCACCACATTGTCTGAACAAATCCTTTAAAAGGCCACCACATTGTCTGAACAAATCCTTTAAAAGGCCACCACGTTGTCTGAACAAATGAACAAATCCTTTAAAAAAGGCCACCACATTGTCTGAACAAATCCTTTAAAAAACACCACATTGTCTGAACAAATCCTTTAAAAGGCCACCACATTTTCTGAACAAATCCTTTAAAAGGCCACCACATTGTCTGAACAAATCCTTTAAAAGGCCACCACATTGTCTGAACAAATCCTTTAAAAGGCCACCACATTGTCTGAACAAATCCTTTAAAAGGTCACCACATTGTCTGCACAAATCCTTTAAGAAAAATACCACATTGTCAGACCAAATCCTTTAAAAAAAACACCACATTGTCTGAACAAATCCTTTAAAAGGCCACCACATTGTCTGAACAAATCCTTTAAAAAAACACCATTGTCTGAACAAATCCTTTAAAAGGTCACCACATTGTCTGAACAAATCCTTTAAAAGGCCACCACATTGTCTGAACAAATCCTTTAAAAGGCCACCACATTGTCCAAACAAATCCTTTAAAAGGCCACCACATTGTGAGAACAAATCCTTTAATAAAACACCATATTGTCTGAAAAAATCCTTTAAAAGGTCACCACATTGTCTGAGCAAAACCTTTAAAAGGCCACCACATTGTCTGAAGAAATCCTTTAAAAGGCCACCACATTGTCTGAACAAAACCTTTAAAAAGCCACCACATTGTCTGAACAAATCCTTTAAAAAAAAACACCACATTGTCTGAAGAAATCCTTAGAAAAAACACCACATTGTCTGAAGAAATCCTTTAAAAGGCCACCACATTGTCTGAAGAAATCCTTTAAAAGGCCACCACATTGTCTGAAAAAATCCTTTAAAAGGCCACCACATTGTCTGAACAAATCCTTTAAAAGGCAACCACATTGTCTGAACAAATCCTTTAAAAGGTCACCACATTGTCTGCACAAATCCTTTTAAAAAAATACCACATTCTCAGACCAAATCCTTTAAAAAAAACACCACATTGTCTGAACAAATGAACAAATCCTTTAAAAGGCCACCACATTGTCTGAACAAATCCTTTAAAAAACACCACATTGTCTGAACAAATCCTTTATAAGGCCACCACATTGTCTGAACAAATCCTTTAAAAGGCCATCATTGTCTGAACAAATCCTTTAAAAGGCAACCACATTGTCTGAACAAATCCTTTAAAAGGCCACCACATTGTCTGAACAAATCCTTTAAAAGGCCACCACATTCTCAGAACAAATCCTTTAAAAGGCCACCACATTGTCTGAACAAATCCTTTAAAAGGCAACCACATTGTCTGAAGAAATCCTTTAAAAGGCCACCACATTGTCTGAACAAATCCTTTAAAAGGCCACCACATTGTCTGAACAAATCCTTTAAAAGGTCACCACATTGTCTGCACAAATCCTTTAAAAAAAATACCACATTGTCAGACCAAATCCTTTAAAAAAAACACAACATTGTGTGAACAAATCCTTTAAAAGGTCACCACATTGTCTGAGCAAATCCTTTAAAAGGCCACCACATTGTCTGAACAAATCCTTTAAAAGGCCACCACATTGTCCGAACAAATCCTTTAAAAGGCCACCACATTGTGAGAACAAATCCTTTAATAAAACACCATATTGTCTGAAAAAATCCTTTAAAAGGTCACCACATTGTCTGAACAAATCCTTTAAAAGGCCACCACATTGTCTGAAGAAATCCTTTAAAAGGCCACCACATTGTCTGAACAAATCCTTTAAAAGGCCACCACATTGTCTGAACAAATCCTTTAAAAGATCACCACATTGTCTGCACAAATCCTTTAAATAAAATACCACATTGTCAGACCAAATCCTTTAAAAAAAACACCACATTGTCTGAACAAATCCTTTAAAAGGCCACCACATTGTCTGAACAAATCCTTTAAAAAAACACCATTGTCTGAACAAATCCTTTAAAAGGTCACCACATTGTCTGAACAAATCCTTTAAAAGGCCACCACATTGTCTGAACAAATCCTTTAAAAGGCCACAACATTGTCTGAACAAATCCTTTAAAAGGCCACCACATTGTCTGAACAAATCCTTTAAAAGGCCACCACATTGTCTGAACAAATCCTTTAAAAGGCCACCACATTGTCTGAACAAATCCTTTAAAAGGCCACCACATTGTCTGAACAAATCCTTTAAAAGGCCACAACATTGTCTGAACAAATCCTTTAAAAGGCCACCACATTGTCTGAACAAATCCTTTAAAAGGCCACCACATTGTCTGAACAAATCCTTTAAAAGGCCACCACATTGTCTGAACAAATCCTTTAAAAGGCCACCACATTGTCTGAACAAATCCTTTAAAAGGCCACCACATTGTCTGAACAAATCCTTTAAAAGGTCACCACATTGTCTGCACAAATCCTTTAAAAAAAATACCACATTGTCAGACCAAATCCTTTAAAAAAAACACCACATTGTCTGAACAAATCCTTTAAAAGGCCACCACATTGTCTGAACAAATCCTTTAAAAAAACACCATTGTCTGAACAAATCCTTTAAAAGGTCACCACATTGTCTGAACAAATCCTTTAAAAGGCCACCACATTGTCTGAACAAATCCTTTAAAAGGCCACCACATTGTCCAAACAAATCCTTTAAAAGGCCACCACATTGTGAGAACAAATCCTTTAATAAAACACCATATTGTCTGAAAAAATCCTTTAAAAGGTCACCACATTGTCTGAACAAAACCTTTAAAAGGCCACCACATTGTCTGAAGAAATCCTTTAAAAGGCCACCACATTGTCTGAACAAAACCTTTAAAAAGCCACTACATTGTCTGAACAAATCCTTTAAAAAAAACACCACATTGTCTGAAGAAATCCTTAGAAAAAACACCACATTGTCTGAAGAAATCCTTTAAAAGGCCACCACATTGTCTGAAGAAATCCTTTAAAAGGCCACCACATTGTCTGAAAAAATCCTTTAAAAGGCCACCACATTGTCTGAACAAATCCTTTAAAAGGCAACCACATTGTCTGAACAAATCCTTTAAAAGGTCACCACATTGTCTGCACAAATCCTTTTAAAAAAATACCACATTCTCAGACCAAATCCTTTAAAAAAAACACCACATTGTCTGAACAAATGAACAAATCCTTTAAAAGGCCACCACATTGTCTGAACAAATCCTTTAAAAAACACCACATTGTCTGAACAAATCCTTTATAAGGCCACCACATTGTCTGAACAAATCCTTTAAAAGGCCATCATTGTCTGAACAAATCCTTTAAAAGGCAACCACATTGTCTGAACAAATCCTTTAAAAGGCCACCACATTGTCTGAACAAATCCTTTAAAAGGCCACCACATTCTCAGAACAAATCCTTTAAAAGGCCACCACATTGTCTGAACAAATCCTTTAAAAGGCAACCACATTGTCTGAAGAAATCCTTTAAAAGGCCACCACATTGTCTGAACAAATCCTTTAAAAGGCCACCACATTGTCTGAACAAATCCTTTAAAAGGTCACCACATTGTCTGCACAAATCCTTTAAAAAAAATACCACATTGTCAGACCAAATCCTTTAAAAAAAACACAACATTGTGTGAACAAATCCTTTAAAAGGCCACCACATTGTCTGAACAAATCCTTTAATAAAACACCATTGTCTGAACAAATCCTTTAAAAGGTCACCACATTGTCTGAACAAATCCTTTAAAAGGCCACCACATTGTCCGAACAAATCCTTTAAAAGGCCACCACATTGTGAGAACAAATCCTTTAATAAAACACCATATTGTCTGAAAAAATCCTTTAAAAGGTCACCACATTGTCTGAACAAATCCTTTAAAAGGCCACCACATTGTCTGAACAAATCCTTTAAAAGGCCACCACATTGTCTGTACAAAACCTTTAAAAGGCCACCACATTGTCTGAAGAAATCCTTTAAAAGGCCACCCCATTGTCTGAACAAAACCTTTAAAAAGCCACCACATTGTCTGAACAAATCCTTTAAAAAAAACACCACATTGTCTGAAGAAATCCTTAGAAAAAACACCACATTGTCTGAAGAAATCGTTTAAAAGGCCACCACATTGTCTGAAGAAATCCTTTAAAAGGCCACCACATTGTCTGAAAAAATCCTTTAAAAGGCCACCACATTGTCTGAACAAATTCTTTACAAGGCCACCACATTGTCTGAACAAATCCTTTAAAAGGCCACCACATTGTCTGCACAAATCCTTTAAAAGGCCACCACATTGTCTGAACAAATCCTTTAAAAAAACACCATTGTCTGAACAAATCCTTTAAAAGGTCACCACATTGTCTGAACAAATCCTTTAAAAGGCCACCACATTGTCTGAACAAATCCTTTAAAAGGCCACCACATTGTCCGAACAAATCCTTTAAAAGGCCACCACATTGTGAGAACAAATCCTTTAATAAAACACCATATTGTCTGAAAAAATCCTTTAAAAGGTCACCACATTGTCTGAACAAATCCTTTAAAAGGCCACCACATTGTCTGAACAAATCCTTTAAAAGGCCACCACATTGTCTGAACAAATCCTTTAAAAGGCCACCACATTGTCTGAACAAATCCTTTAAAAGGTCACCACATTGTCTGCACAAATCCTTTAAAAAAAATACCACATTGTCAGACCAAATCCTTTAAAAAAAACACCACATTGTCTGAACAAATCCTTTAAAAGGCCACCACATTGTCTGAACAAATCCTTTAAAAAAACACCATTGTCTGAACAAATCCTTTAAAAGGTCACCACATTGTCTGAACAAATCCTTTAAAAGGCCACCACATTGTCTGAACAAATCCTTTAAAAGGCCACAACATTGTCTGAACAAATCCTTTAAAAGGCCACCACATTGTCTGAACAAATCCTTTAAAAGGCCACCACATTGTCTGAACAAATCCTTTAAAAGGCCACCACATTGTCTGAACAAATCCTTTAAAAGGCCACCACATTGTCTGAACAAATCCTTTAAAAGGCCACAACATTGTCTGAACAAATCCTTTAAAAGGCCACCACATTGTCTGAACAAATCCTTTAAAAGGCCACCACATTGTCTGAACAAATCCTTTAAAAGGCCACCACATTGTCTGAACAAATCCTTTAAAAGGCCACCACATTGTCTGAACAAATCCTTTAAAAGGCCACCACATTTTCTGAACAAATCCTTTAAAAGGTCACCACATTGTCTGCACAAATCCTTTAAGAAAAATACCACATTGTCAGACCAAATCCTTTAAAAAAAACACCACATTGTCTGAACAAATCCTTTAAAAGGCCACCACATTGTCTGAACAAATCCTTTAAAAAAACACCATTGTCTGAACAAATCCTTTAAAAGGTCACCACATTGTCTGAACAAATCCTTTAAAAGGCCACCACATTGTCTGAACAAATCCTTTAAAAGGCCACCACATTGTCCAAACAAATCCTTTAAAAGGCCACCACATTGTGAGAACAAATCCTTTAATAAAACACCATATTGTCTGAAAAAATCCTTTAAAAGGTCACCACATTGTCTGAGCAAAACCTTTAAAAGGCCACCACATTGTCTGAAGAAATCCTTTAAAAGGCCACCACATTGTCTGAACAAAACCTTTAAAAAGCCACCACATTGTCTGAACAAATCCTTTAAAAAAAAACACCACATTGTCTGAAGAAATCCTTAGAAAAAACACCACATTGTCTGAAGAAATCCTTTAAAAGGCCACCACATTGTCTGAAGAAATCCTTTAAAAGGCCACCACATTGTCTGAAAAAATCCTTTAAAAGGCCACCACATTGTCTGAACAAATCCTTTAAAAGGCAACCACATTGTCTGAACAAATCCTTTAAAAGGTCACCACATTGTCTGCACAAATCCTTTTAAAAAAATACCACATTCTCAGACCAAATCCTTTAAAAAAAACACCACATTGTCTGAACAAATGAACAAATCCTTTAAAAGGCCACCACATTGTCTGAACAAATCCTTTAAAAAACACCACATTGTCTGAACAAATCCTTTATAAGGCCACCACATTGTCTGAACAAATCCTTTAAAAGGCCATCATTGTCTGAACAAATCCTTTAAAAGGCAACCACATTGTCTGAACAAATCATTTAAAAGGCCACCACATTGTCTGAACAAATCCTTTAAAAGGCCACCACATTCTCAGAACAAATCCTTTAAAAGGCCACCACATTGTCTGAACAAATCCTTTAAAAGGCAACCACATTGTCTGAAGAAATCCTTTAAAAGGCCACCACATTGTCTGAACAAATCCTTTAAAAGGCCACCACATTGTCTGAACAAATCCTTTAAAAGGTCACCACATTGTCTGCACAAATCCTTTAAAAAAAATACCACATTGTCAGACCAAATCCTTTAAAAAAAACACAACATTGTGTGAACAAATCCTTTATAAGGTCACCACATTGTCTGAGCAAATCCTTTAAAAGGCCACCACATTGTCTGAACAAATCCTTTAAAAGGCCACCACATTGTCCGAACAAATCCTTTAAAAGGCCACCACATTGTGAGAACAAATCCTTTAATAAAACACCATATTGTCTGAAAAAATCCTTTAAAAGGTCACCACATTGTCTGAACAAATCCTTTAAAAGGCCACCACATTGTCTGAAGAAATCCTTTAAAAGGCCACCACATTGTCTGAACAAATCCTTTAAAAGGCCACCACATTGTCTGAACAAATCCTTTAAAAGATCACCACATTGTCTGCACAAATCCTTTAAATAAAATACCACATTGTCAGACCAAATCCTTTAAAAAAAACACCACATTGTCTGAACAAATCCTTTAAAAGGCCACCACATTGTCTGAACAAATCCTTTAAAAAAACACCATTGTCTGAACAAATCCTTTAAAAGGTCACCACATTGTCTGAACAAATCCTTTAAAAAAAAACACCACATTGTCTGAAGAAATCCTTAGAAAAAACGCCACATTGTCTGAAGAAATCCTTTAAAAGGCCACCACATTGTCTGAAGAAATCCTTTAAAAGGCCACCACATTGTCTGAAAAAATCCTTTAAAAGGCCACCACATTGTCTGAACAAATCCTTTAAAAGGCCACCACATTGTCTGAACAAATCCTTTAAAAGGCCACCACATTGTCTGAACAAATCCTTTAAAAGGTCACCACATTGTCTGCACAAATCCTTTAAAAAAAATACCACATTGTCAGACCAAATCCTTTAAAAAAACCACCACATTGTCTGAACAAATCCTTTAAAAGGCCACCACATTGTCTGAACAAATCCTTTAAAAAAACACCATTGTCTGAACAAATCCTTTAAAAGGTCACCACATTGTCTGAACAAATCCTTTAAAAGGCCACCACATTGTCTGAACAAATCCTTTAAAAGGCCACCACATTGTCCGAACAAATCCTTTAAAAGGCCACCACATTGTGAGAACAAATCCTTTAATAAAATACCATATTGTCTGAAAAAATCCTTTAAAAGGTCACCACATTGTCTGAACAAATCCTTTAAAAGGCCACCACATTGTCTGAACAAATCCTATAAAAGGCCACCACATTGTCTGAACAAATCCTTTAAAAGGCAACCACATTGTCTGAAGAAATCCTTTAAAAGGCCACCACATTGTCTGAACAAATCCTTCAAAAGGCCACCACATTGTCTGAACAAATCCTTTAAAAGGTCACCACATTGTCTGCACAAATCCTTTAAAAGGCCACCACATTGTCTGAACAAATCCTTTAAAAAAACACCATTGTCTGAACAAATCCTTTAAAAGGTCACCACATTGTCTGAACAAATCCTTTAAAAGGCCACCACATTGTCTGAACAAATCCTTTAAAAGGCCACCACATTGTCCGAACAAATCCTTTAAAAGGCCACCACATTGTGAGAACAAATCCTTTAATAAAACACCATATTGTCTGAAAAAATCCTTTAAAAGGTCACCACATTGTCTGAACAAATCCTTTAAAAGGCCACCACATTGTCTGAACAAATCCTTTAAAAGGCCACCACATTGTCTGAACAAATCCTTTAAAAGGCCACCACATTGTCTGAACAAATCCTTTTAAAGGTCACCACATTGTCTGCACAAATCCTTTAAAAAAAATACCACATTGTCAGACCAAATCCTTTAAAAAAAACACCACATTGTCTGAACAAATCCTTTAAAAGGCCACCACATTGTCTGAACAAATCCTTTAAAAAAACACCATTGTCTGAACAAATCCTTTAAAAGGTCACCACATTGTCTGAACAAATCCTTTAAAAGGCCACCACATTGTCTGAACAAATCCTTTAAAAGGCCACAACATTGTCTGAACAAATCCTTTAAAAGGCCACCACATTGTCTGAACAAATCCTTTAAAAGGCCACCACATTGTCTGAACAAATCCTTTAAAAGGCCACCACATTGTCTGAACAAATCCTTTAAAAGGCCACCACATTGTCTGAACAAATCCTTTAAAAGGCCACAACATTGTCTGAACAAATCCTTTAAAAGGCCACCACATTGTCTGAACAAATCCTTTAAAAGGCCACCACATTGTCTGAACAAATCCTTTAAAAGGCCACCACATTGTCTGAACAAATCCTTTAAAAGGCCACCACATTGTCTGAACAAATCCTTTAAAAGGCCACCACATTGTCTGAACAAATCCTTTAAAAGGCCACCACATTGTCTGAACAAATCCTTTAAAAGGCCACAACATTGTCTGAACAAATCCTTTAAAAGGCCACCACATTGTCTGAACAAATCCTTTAAAAAAACACCATTGTCTGAACAAATCCTTTAAAAGGTCACCACATTGTCTGAACAAATCCTTTAAAAGGCCACCACATTGTCTGAACAAATCCTTTAAAAGGCCACAACATTGTCTGAACAAATCCTTTTAAAGGCCACCACATTGTCTGAACAAATCCTTTAAAAGGCCACCACATTGTCTGAACAAATCCTTTAAAAGGCCACCACATTGTCTGAACAAATCCTTTAAAAGGCCACCACATTGTCTGAACAAATCCTTTAAAAGGCCACAACATTGTCTGAACAAATCCTTTAAAAGGCCACCACATTGTCTGAACAAATCCTTTAAAAGGCCACCACATTGTCTGAACAAATCCTTTAAAAGGCCACCACATTGTCTGAACAAATCCTTTAAAAGGCCACCACATTGTCTGAACAAATCCTTTAAAAGGCCACCACATTGTCTGAACAAATCCTTTAAAAGGTCACCACATTGTCTGCACAAATCCTTTAAGAAAAATACCACATTGTCAGACCAAATCCTTTAAAAAAAACACCACATTGTCTGAACAAATCCTTTAAAAGGCCACCACATTGTCTGAACAAATCCTTTAAAAAAACACCATTGTCTGAACAAATCCTTTAAAAGGTCACCACATTGTCTGAACAAATCCTTTAAAAGGCCACCACATTGTCTGAACAAATCCTTTAAAAGGCCACCACATTGTCCAAACAAATCCTTTAAAAGGCCACCACATTGTGAGAACAAATCCTTTAATAAAACACCATATTGTCTGAAAAAATCCTTTAAAAGGTCACCACATTGTCTGAGCAAAACCTTTAAAAGGCCACCACATTGTCTGAAGAAATCCTTTAAAAGGCCACCACATTGTCTGAACAAAACCTTTAAAAAGCCACCACATTGTCTGAACAAATCCTTTAAAAAAAAACACCACATTGTCTGAAGAAATCCTTAGAAAAAACACCACATTGTCTGAAGAAATCCTTTAAAAGGCCACCACATTGTCTGAAGAAATCCTTTAAAAGGCCACCACATTGTCTGAAAAAATCCTTTAAAAGGCCACCACATTGTCTGAACAAATCCTTTAAAAGGCAACCACATTGTCTGAACAAATCCTTTAAAAGGTCACCACATTGTCTGCACAAATCCTTTTAAAAAAATACCACATTCTCAGACCAAATCCTTTAAAAAAAACACCACATTGTCTGAACAAATGAACAAATCCTTTAAAAGGCCACCACATTGTCTGAACAAATCCTTTAAAAAACACCACATTGTCTGAACAAATCCTTTATAAGGCCACCACATTGTCTGAACAAATCCTTTAAAAGGCCATCATTGTCTGAACAAATCCTTTAAAAGGCAACCACATTGTCTGAACAAATCATTTAAAAGGCCACCACATTGTCTGAACAAATCCTTTAAAAGGCCACCACATTCTCAGAACAAATCCTTTAAAAGGCCACCACATTGTCTGAACAAATCCTTTAAAAGGCAACCACATTGTCTGAAGAAATCCTTTAAAAGGCCACCACATTGTCTGAACAAATCCTTTAAAAGGCCACCACATTGTCTGAACAAATCCTTTAAAAGGTCACCACATTGTCTGCACAAATCCTTTAAAAAAAATACCACATTGTCAGACCAAATCCTTTAAAAAAAACACAACATTGTGTGAACAAATCCTTTAAAAGGTCACCACATTGTCTGAGCAAATCCTTTAAAAGGCCACCACATTGTCTGAACAAATCCTTTAAAAGGCCACCACATTGTCCGAACAAATCCTTTAAAAGGCCACCACATTGTGAGAACAAATCCTTTAATAAAACACCATATTGTCTGAAAAAATCCTTTAAAAGGTCACCACATTGTCTGAACAAATCCTTTAAAAGGCCACCACATTGTCTGAAGAAATCCTTTAAAAGGCCACCACATTGTCTGAACAAATCCTTTAAAAGGCCACCACATTGTCTGAACAAATCCTTTAAAAGATCACCACATTGTCTGCACAAATCCTTTAAATAAAATACCACATTGTCAGACCAAATCCTTTAAAAAAAACACCACATTGTCTGAACAAATCCTTTAAAAGGCCACCACATTGTCTGAACAAATCCTTTAAAAAAACACCATTGTCTGAACAAATCCTTTAAAAGGTCACCACATTGTCTGAACAAATCCTTTAAAAAAAAACACCACATTGTCTGAAGAAATCCTTAGAAAAAACGCCACATTGTCTGAAGAAATCCTTTAAAAGGCCACCACATTGTCTGAAGAAATCCTTTAAAAGGCCACCACATTGTCTGAAAAAATCCTTTAAAAGGCCACCACATTGTCTGAACAAATCCTTTAAAAGGCCACCACATTGTCTGAACAAATCCTTTAAAAGGCCACCACATTGTCTGAACAAATCCTTTAAAAGGTCACCACATTGTCTGCACAAATCCTTTAAAAAAAATACCACATTGTCAGACCAAATCCTTTAAAAAAACCACCACATTGTCTGAACAAATCCTTTAAAAGGCCACCACATTGTCTGAACAAATCCTTTAAAAAAACACCATTGTCTGAACAAATCCTTTAAAAGGTCACCACATTGTCTGAACAAATCCTTTAAAAGGCCACCACATTGTCTGAACAAATCCTTTAAAAGGCCACCACATTGTCCGAACAAATCCTTTAAAAGGCCACCACATTGTGAGAACAAATCCTTTAATAAAATACCATATTGTCTGAAAAAATCCTTTAAAAGGTCACCACATTGTCTGAACAAATCCTTTAAAAGGCCACCACATTGTCTGAAGAAATCCTTTAAAAGGCCACCACATTGTCTGAACAAATCCTTTAAAAGGCCACCACATTGTCTGAACAAATCCTTTAAAAGATCACCACATTGTCTGCACAAATCCTTTAAATAAAATACCACATTGTCAGACCAAATCCTTTAAAAAAAACACCACATTGTCTGAACAAATCCTTTAAAAGGCCACCACATTGTCTGAACAAATCCTTTAAAAAAACACCATTGTCTGAACAAATCCTTTAAAAGGTCACCACATTGTCTGAACAAATCCTTTAAAAAAAAACACCACATTGTCTGAAGAAATCCTTAGAAAAAACGCCACATTGTCTGAAGAAATCCTTTAAAAGGCCACCACATTGTCTGAAGAAATCCTTTAAAAGGCCACCACATTGTCTGAAAAAATCCTTTAAAAGGCCACCACATTGTCTGAACAAATCCTTTAAAAGGCCACCACATTGTCTGAACAAATCCTTTAAAAGGCCACCACATTGTCTGAACAAATCCTTTAAAAGGTCACCACATTGTCTGCACAAATCCTTTAAAAAAAATACCACATTGTCAGACCAAATCCTTTAAAAAAACCACCACATTGTCTGAACAAATCCTTTAAAAGGCCACCACATTGTCTGAACAAATCCTTTAAAAAAACACCATTGTCTGAACAAATCCTTTAAAAGGTCACCACATTGTCTGAACAAATCCTTTAAAAGGCCACCACATTGTCTGAACAAATCCTTTAAAAGGCCACCACATTGTCCGAACAAATCCTTTAAAAGGCCACCACATTGTGAGAACAAATCCTTTAATAAAATACCATATTGTCTGAAAAAATCCTTTAAAAGGTCACCACATTGTCTGAACAAATCCTTTAAAAGGCCACCACATTGTCTGAACAAATCCTATAAAAGGCCACCACATTGTCTGAACAAATCCTTTAAAAGGCAACCACATTGTCTGAAGAAATCCTTTAAAAGGCCACCACATTGTCTGAACAAATCCTTTAAAAGGCCACCACATTGTCTGAACAAATCCTTTAAAAGGTCACCACATTGTCTGCACAAATCCTTTAAAAGGCCACCACATTGTCTGAACAAATCCTTTAAAAAAACACCATTGTCTGAACAAATCCTTTAAAAGGTCACCACATTGTCTGAACAAATCCTTTAAAAGGCCACCACATTGTCTGAACAAATCCTTTAAAAGGCCACCACATTGTCCGAACAAATCCTTTAAAAGGCCACCACATTGTGAGAACAAATCCTTTAATAAAACACCATATTGTCTGAAAAAATCCTTTAAAAGGTCACCACATTGTCTGAACAAATCCTTTAAAAGGCCACCACATTGTCTGAACAAATCCTTTAAAAGGCCACCACATTGTCTGAACAAATCCTTTAAAAGGCCACCACATTGTCTGAACAAATCCTTTAAAAGGTCACCACATTGTCTGCACAAATCCTTTAAAAAAAATACCACATTGTCAGACCAAATCCTTTAAAAAAAACACCACATTGTCTGAACAAATCCTTTAAAAGGCCACCACATTGTCTGAACAAATCCTTTAAAAAAACACCATTGTCTGAACAAATCCTTTAAAAGGTCACCACATTGTCTGAACAAATCCTTTAAAAGGCCACCACATTGTCTGAACAAATCCTTTAAAAGGCCACAACATTGTCTGAACAAATCCTTTAAAAGGCCACCACATTGTCTGAACAAATCCTTTAAAAGGCCACCACATTGTCTGAACAAATCCTTTAAAAGGCCACCACATTGTCTGAACAAATCCTTTAAAAGGCCACCACATTGTCTGAACAAATCCTTTAAAAGGCCACAACATTGTCTGAACAAATCCTTTAAAAGGCCACCACATTGTCTGAACAAATCCTTTAAAAGGCCACCACATTGTCTGAACAAATCCTTTAAAAGGCCACCACATTGTCTGAACAAATCCTTTAAAAGGCCACCACATTGTCTGAACAAATCCTTTAAAAGGCCACCACATTGTCTGAACAAATCCTTTAAAAGGCCACCACATTGTCTGAACAAATCCTTTAAAAGGCCACAACATTGTCTGAACAAATCCTTTAAAAGGCCACCACATTGTCTGAACAAATCCTTTAAAAAAACACCATTGTCTGAACAAATCCTTTAAAAGGTCACCACATTGTCTGAACAAATCCTTTAAAAGGCCACCACATTGTCTGAACAAATCCTTTAAAAGGCCACAACATTGTCTGAACAAATCCTTTAAAAGGCCACCACATTGTCTGAACAAATCCTTTAAAAGGCCACCACATTGTCTGAACAAATCCTTTAAAAGGCCACCACATTGTCTGAACAAATCCTTTAAAAGGCCACCACATTGTCTGAACAAATCCTTTAAAAGGCCACAACATTGTCTGAACAAATCCTTTAAAAGGCCACCACATTGTCTGAACAAATCCTTTAAAAGGCCACCACATTGTCTGAACAAATCCTTTAAAAGGCCACCACATTGTCTGAACAAATCCTTTAAAAGGCCACCACATTGTCTGAACAAATCCTTTAAAAGGCCACCACATTGTCTGAACAAATCCTTTAAAAGGTCACCACATTGTCTGCACAAATCCTTTAAGAAAAATACCACATTGTCAGACCAAATCCTTTAAAAAAAACACCACATTGTCTGAACAAATCCTTTAAAAGGCCACCACATTGTCTGAACAAATCCTTTAAAAAAACACCATTGTCTGAACAAATCCTTTAAAAGGTCACCACATTGTCTGAACAAATCCTTTAAAAGGCCACCACATTGTCTGAACAAATCCTTTAAAAGGCCACCACATTGTCCAAACAAATCCTTTAAAAGGCCACCACATTGTGAGAACAAATCCTTTAATAAAACACCATATTGTCTGAAAAAATCCTTTAAAAGGTCACCACATTGTCTGAGCAAAACCTTTAAAAGGCCACCACATTGTCTGAAGAAATCCTTTAAAAGGCCACCACATTGTCTGAACAAAACCTTTAAAAAGCCACCACATTGTCTGAACAAATCCTTTAAAAAAAACCACCACATTGTCTGAAGAAATCCTTAGAAAAAACACCACATTGTCTGAAGAAATCCTTTAAAAGGCCACCACATTGTCTGAAGAAATCCTTTAAAAGGCCACCACATTGTCTGAAAAAATCCTTTAAAAGGCCACCACATTGTCTGAACAAATCCTTTAAAAGGCAACCACATTGTCTGAACAAATCCTTTAAAAGGTCACCACATTGTCTGCACAAATCCTTTTAAAAAAATACCACATTCTCAGACCAAATCCTTTAAAAAAAACACCACATTGTCTGAACAAATGAACAAATCCTTTAAAAGGCCACCACATTGTCTGAACAAATCCTTTAAAAAACACCACATTGTCTGAACAAATCCTTTATAAGGCCACCACATTGTCTGAACAAATCCTTTAAAAGGCCATCATTGTCTGAACAAATCCTTTAAAAGGCAACCACATTGTCTGAACAAATCATTTAAAAGGCCACCACATTGTCTGAACAAATCCTTTAAAAGGCCACCACATTCTCAGAACAAATCCTTTAAAAGGCCACCACATTGTCTGAACAAATCCTTTAAAAGGCAACCACATTGTCTGAAGAAATCCTTTAAAAGGCCACCACATTGTCTGAACAAATCCTTTAAAAGGCCACCACATTGTCTGAACAAATCCTTTAAAAGGTCACCACATTGTCTGCACAAATCCTTTAAAAAAAATACCACATTGTCAGACCAAATCCTTTAAAAAAAACACAACATTGTGTGAACAAATCCTTTAAAAGGTCACCACATTGTCTGAGCAAATCCTTTAAAAGGCCACCACATTGTCTGAACAAATCCTTTAAAAGGCCACCACATTGTCCGAACAAATCCTTTAAAAGGCCACCACATTGTGAGAACAAATCCTTTAATAAAACACCATATTGTCTGAAAAAATCCTTTAAAAGGTCACCACATTGTCTGAACAAATCCTTTAAAAGGCCACCACATTGTCTGAAGAAATCCTTTAAAAGGCCACCACATTGTCTGAACAAATCCTTTAAAAGGCCACCACATTGTCTGAACAAATCCTTTAAAAGATCACCACATTGTCTGCACAAATCCTTTAAATAAAATACCACATTGTCAGACCAAATCCTTTAAAAAAAACACCACATTGTCTGAACAAATCCTTTAAAAGGCCACCACATTGTCTGAACAAATCCTTTAAAAAAACACCATTGTCTGAACAAATCCTTTAAAAGGTCACCACATTGTCTGAACAAATCCTTTAAAAAAAAACACCACATTGTCTGAAGAAATCCTTAGAAAAAACGCCACATTGTCTGAAGAAATCCTTTAAAAGGCCACCACATTGTCTGAAGAAATCCTTTAAAAGGCCACCACATTGTCTGAAAAAATCCTTTAAAAGGCCACCACATTGTCTGAACAAATCCTTTAAAAGGCCACCACATTGTCTGAACAAATCCTTTAAAAGGCCACCACATTGTCTGAACAAATCCTTTAAAAGGTCACCACATTGTCTGCACAAATCCTTTAAAAAAAATACCACATTGTCAGACCAAATCCTTTAAAAAAACCACCACATTGTCTGAACAAATCCTTTAAAAGGCCACCACATTGTCTGAACAAATCCTTTAAAAAAACACCATTGTCTGAACAAATCCTTTAAAAGGTCACCACATTGTCTGAACAAATCCTTTAAAAGGCCACCACATTGTCTGAACAAATCCTTTAAAAGGCCACCACATTGTCCGAACAAATCCTTTAAAAGGCCACCACATTGTGAGAACAAATCCTTTAATAAAATACCATATTGTCTGAAAAAATCCTTTAAACGGTCACCACATTGTCTGAACAAATCCTTTAAAAGGCCACCACATTGTCTGAACAAATCCTATAAAAGGCCACCACATTGTCTGAACAAATCCTTTAAAAGGCAACCACATTGTCTGAAGAAATCCTTTAAAAGGCCACCACATTGTCTGAACAAATCCTTTAAAAGGCCACCACATTGTCTGAACAAATCCTTTAAAAGGTCACCACATTGTCTGCACAAATCCTTTAAAAGGCCACCACATTGTCTGAACAAATCCTTTAAAAAAACACCATTGTCTGAACAAATCCTTTAAAAGGTCACCACATTGTCTGAACAAATCCTTTAAAAGGCCACCATATTGTCTGAACAAATCCTTTAAAAGGCCACCACATTGTCCGAACAAATCCTTTAAAAGGCCACCACATTGTGAGAACAAATCCTTTAATAAAACACCATATTGTCTGAAAAAATCCTTTAAAAGGTCACCACATTGTCTGAACAAATCCTTTAAAAGGCCACCACATTGTCTGAACAAATCCTTTAAAAGGCCACCACATTGTCTGAACAAATCCTTTAAAAGGCCACCACATTGTCTGAACAAATCCTTTAAAAGGTCACCACATTGTCTGCACAAATCCTTTAAAAAAAATACCACATTGTCAGACCAAATCCTTTAAAAAAAACACCACATTGTCTGAACAAATCCTTTAAAAGGCCACCACATTGTCTGAACAAATCCTTTAAAAAAACACCATTGTCTGAACAAATCCTTTAAAAGGTCACCACATTGTCTGAACAAATCCTTTAAAAGGCCACCACATTGTCTGAACAAATCCTTTAAAAGGCCACAACATTGTCTGAACAAATCCTTTAAAAGGCCACCACATTGTCTGAACAAATCCTTTAAAAGGCCACCACATTGTCTGAACAAATCCTTTAAAAGGCCACCACATTGTCTGAACAAATCCTTTAAAAGGCCACCACATTGTCTGAACAAATCCTTTAAAAGGCCACAACATTGTCTGAACAAATCCTTTAAAAGGCCACCACATTGTCTGAACAAATCCTTTAAAAGGCCACCACATTGTCTGAACAAATCCTTTAAAAGGCCACCACATTGTCTGAACAAATCCTTTAAAAGGCCACCACATTGTCTGAACAAATCCTTTAAAAGGCCACCACATTGTCTGAACAAATCCTTTAAAAGGTCACCACATTGTCTGCACAAATCCTTTAAAAAAAATACCACATTGTCAGACCAAATCCTTTAAAAAAAACACCACATTGTCTGAACAAATCCTTTAAAAGGCCACCACATTGTCTGAACAAATCCTTTAAAAAAACACCATTGTCTGAACAAATCCTTTAAAAGGTCACCACATTGTCTGAACAAATCCTTTAAAAGGCCACCACATTGTCTGAACAAATCCTTTAAAAGGCCACCACATTGTCCAAACAAATCCTTTAAAAGGCCACCACATTGTGAGAACAAATCCTTTAATAAAACACCATATTGTCTGAAAAAATCCTTTAAAAGGTCACCACATTGTCTGAACAAAACCTTTAAAAGGCCACCACATTGTCTGAAGAAATCCTTTAAAAGGCCACCACATTGTCTGAACAAAACCTTTAAAAAGCCACCACATTGTCTGAACAAATCCTTTAAAAGGCCACCACATTGTCTGAACAAATCCTTTAAAAGGTCACCACATTGTCTGCACAAATCCTTTAAAAGGCCACCACATTGTCTGAACAAATCCTTTAAAAAAACACCATTGTCTGAACAAATCCTTTAAAAGGTCACCACATTGTCTGAACAAATCCTTTAAAAGGCCACCACATTGTCTGAACAAATCCTTTAAAAGGCCACCACATTGTCCGAACAAATCCTTTAAAAGGCCACCACATTGTGAGAACAAATCCTTTAATAAAACACCATATTGTCTGAAAAAATCCTTTAAAAGGTCACCACATTGTCTGAACAAATCCTTTAAAAGGCCACCACATTGTCTGAACAAATCCTTTAAAAGGCCACCACATTGTCTGAACAAATCCTTTAAAAGGCCACCACATTGTCTGAACAAATCCTTTAAAAGGTCACCACATTGTCTGCACAAATCCTTTAAAAAAAATACCACATTGTCAGACCAAATCCTTTAAAAAAAACACCACATTGTCTGAACAAATCCTTTAAAAGGCCACCACATTGTCTGAACAAATCCTTTAAAAAAACACCATTGTCTGAACAAATCCTTTAAAAGGTCACCACATTGTCTGAACAAATCCTTTAAAAGGCCACCACATTGTCTGAACAAATCCTTTAAAAGGCCACAACATTGTCTGAACAAATCCTTTAAAAGGCCACCACATTGTCTGAACAAATCCTTTAAAAGGCCACCACATTGTCTGAACAAATCCTTTAAAAGGCCACCACATTGTCTGAACAAATCCTTTAAAAGGCCACCACATTGTCTGAACAAATCCTTTAAAAGGCCACAACATTGTCTGAACAAATCCTTTAAAAGGCCACCACATTGTCTGAACAAATCCTTTAAAAGGCCACCACATTGTCTGAACAAATCCTTTAAAAGGCCACCACATTGTCTGAACAAATCCTTTAAAAGGCCACCACATTGTCTGAACAAATCCTTTAAAAGGCCACCACATTGTCTGAACAAATCCTTTAAAAGGTCACCACATTGTCTGCACAAATCCTTTAAAAAAAATACCACATTGTCAGACCAAATCCTTTAAAAAAAACACCACATTGTCTGAACAAATCCTTTAAAAGGCCACCACATTGTCTGAACAAATCCTTTAAAAAAACACCATTGTCTGAACAAATCCTTTAAAAGGTCACCACATTGTCTGAACAAATCCTTTAAAAGGCCACCACATTGTCTGAACAAATCCTTTAAAAGGCCACCACATTGTCCAAACAAATCCTTTAAAAGGCCACCACATTGTGAGAACAAATCCTTTAATAAAACACCATATTGTCTGAAAAAATCCTTTAAAAGGTCACCACATTGTCTGAACAAAACCTTTAAAAGGCCACCACATTGTCTGAAGAAATCCTTTAAAAGGCCACCACATTGTCTGAACAAAACCTTTAAAAAGCCACCACATTGTCTGAACAAATCCTTTAAAAAAAAACACCACATTGTCTGAAGAAATCCTTAGAAAAAACACCACATTGTCTGAAGAAATCCTTTAAAAGGCCACCACATTGTCTGAAGAAATCCTTTAAAAGGCCACCACATTGTCTGAAAAAATCCTTTAAAAGGCCACCACATTGTCTGAACAAATCCTTTAAAAGGCAACCACATTGTCTGAACAAATCCTTTAAAAGGTCACCACATTGTCTGCACAAATCCTTTTAAAAAAATACCACATTCTCAGACCAAATCCTTTAAAAAAAACACCACATTGTCTGAACAAATGAACAAATCCTTTAAAAGGCCACCACATTGTCTGAACAAATCCTTTAAAAAACACCACATTGTCTGAACAAATCCTTTATAAGGCCACCACATTGTCTGAACAAATCCTTTAAAAGGCCATCATTGTCTGAACAAATCCTTTAAAAGGCAACCACATTGTCTGAACAAATCCTTTAAAAGGCCACCACATTGTCTGAACAAATCCTTTAAAAGGCCACCACATTCTCAGAACAAATCCTTTAAAAGGCCACCACATTGTCTGAACAAATCCTTTAAAAGGCAACCACATTGTCTGAAGAAATCCTTTAAAAGGCCACCACATTGTCTGAACAAATCCTTTAAAAGGCCACCACATTGTCTGAACAAATCCTTTAAAAGGTCACCACATTGTCTGCACAAATCCTTTAAAAAAAATACCACATTGTCAGACCAAATCCTTTAAAAAAAACACAACATTGTGTGAACAAATCCTTTAAAAGGCCACCACATTGTCTGAACAAATCCTTTAATAAAACACCATTGTCTGAACAAATCCTTTAAAAGGTCACCACATTGTCTGAACAAATCCTTTAAAAGGCCACCACATTGTCTGAACAAATCCTTTAAAAGGCCACCACATTGTCTGAGCAAATCCTTTAAAAGGCCACCACATTGTCTGAACAAATCCTTTAAAAGGCCACCACATTGTCTGAACAAATCCTTTAAAAGGTCACCACATTGTCTGCACAAATCCTTTAAAAAAAATACCACATTGTCAGACCAAATCCTTTAAAAAAAACACCACATTGTATGAACAAATCCTTTAAAAGGCCACCACATTGTCTGAACAAATCCTTTAAAAAAACACCATTGTCTGAACAAATCCTTTAAAAGGTCACCACATTGTCTGAACAAATCCTTTAAAAGGCCACCACATTGTCTGAACAAATCCTTTAAAAGGCCACCACATTGTCCAAACAAATCCTTTAAAAGGCCACCACATTGTGAGAACAAATCCTTTAATAAAACACCATATTGTCTGAAAAAATCCTTTAAAAGGTCACCACATTGTCTGAACAAAACCTTTAAAAGGCCACCACATTGTCTGAAGAAATCCTTTAAAAGGCCACCACATTGTCTGAACAAAACCTTTAAAAAGCCACCACATTGTCTGAACAAATCCTTTAAAAAAAAACACCACATTGTCTGAAGAAATCCTTAGAAAAAACACCACATTGTCTGAAGAAATCCTTTAAAAGGCCACCACATTGTCTGAAGAAATCCTTTAAAAGGCCACCACATTGTCTGAAAAAATCCTTTAAAAGGCCACCACATTGTCTGAACAAATCCTTTAAAAGGCAACCACATTGTCTGAACAAATCCTTTAAAAGGTCACCACATTGTCTGCACAAATCCTTTTAAAAAAATACCACATTCTCAGACCAAATCCTTTAAAAAAAACACCACATTGTCTGAACAAATGAACAAATCCTTTAAAAGGCCACCACATTGTCTGAACAAATCCTTTAAAAAACACCACATTGTCTGAACAAATCCTTTATAAGGCCACCACATTGTCTGAACAAATCCTTTAAAAGGCCATCATTGTCTGAACAAATCCTTTAAAAGGCAACCACATTGTCTGAACAAATCCTTTAAAAGGCCACCACATTGTCTGAACAAATCCTTTAAAAGGCCACCACATTCTCAGAACAAATCCTTTAAAAGGCCACCACATTGTCTGAACAAATCCTTTAAAAGGCAACCACATTGTCTGAAGAAATCCTTTAAAAGGCCACCACATTGTCTGAACAAATCCTTTAAAAGGCCACCACATTGTCTGAACAAATCCTTTAAAAGGTCACCACATTGTCTGCACAAATCCTTTAAAAAAAATACCACATTGTCAGACCAAATCCTTTAAAAAAAACACAACATTGTGTGAACAAATCCTTTAAAAGGCCACCACATTGTCTGAACAAATCCTTTAATAAAACACCATTGTCTGAACAAATCCTTTAAAAGGCCACCACATTGTCTGAACAAATCCTTTAAAAGGCCACCACATTGTCTGAACAAATCCTTTAAAAGGTCACCACATTGTCTGCACAAATCCTTTAAAAAAAATACCACATTGTCAGACCAAATCCTTTAAAAAAAACACCACATTGTCTGAACAAATCCTTTAAAAGGCCACCACATTGTCTGAACAAATCCTTTAAAAGGCAACCACATTGTCTGAAGAAATCCTTTAAAAGGCCACCACATTGTCTGAACAAATCCTTTAAAAGGCCACCACATTGTCTGAACAAATCCTTTAAAAGGTCACCACATTGTCTGCACAAATCCTTTAAAAGGCCACCACATTGTCTGAACAAATCCTTTAAAAAACACCATTGTCTGAACAAATCCTTTGAAAGGTCACCACATTGTCTGAACAAATCCTTTAAAAGGCCACCACATTGTCTGAACAAATCCTTTAAAAGGCCACCACATTGTCCGAACAAATCCTTTAAAAGGCCACCACATTGTGAGAACAAATCCTTTAATAAAACACCATATTGTCTGAAAAAATCCTTTAAAAGGTCACCACATTGTCTGAACAAATCCTTTAAAAGGCCACCACATTGTCTGAACAAATCCTTTAAAAGGCCACCACATTGTCTGAACAAATCCTTTAAAAGGCCACCACATTGTCTGAACAAATCCTTTAAAAGGTCACCACATTGTCTGCACAAATCCTTTAAAAAAAATACCACATTGTCAGACCAAATCCTTTAAAAAAAACACCACATTGTCTGAACAAATCCTTTAAAAGGCCACCACATTGTCTGAACAAATCCTTTAAAAAAACACCATTGTCTGAACAAATCCTTTAAAAGGTCACCACATTGTCTGAACAAATCCTTTAAAAGGCCACCACATTGTCTGAACAAATCCTTTAAAAGGCCACAACATTGTCTGAACAAATCCTTTAAAAGGCCACCACATTGTCTGAACAAATCCTTTAAAAGGCCACCACATTGTCTGAACAAATCCTTTAAAAGGCCACCACATTGTCTGAACAAATCCTTTAAAAGGCCACCACATTGTCTGAACAAATCCTTTAAAAGGCCACAATATTGTCTGAACAAATCCTTTAAAAGGCCACCACATTGTCTGAACAAATCCTTTAAAAGGCCACCACATTGTCTGAACAAATCCTTTAAAAGGCCACCACATTGTCTGAACAAATCCTTTAAAAGGCCACCACATTGTCTGAACAAATCCTTTAAAAGGCCACCACATTGTCTGAACAAATCCTTTAAAAGGTCACCACATTGTCTGCACAAATCCTTTAAAAAAAATACCACATTGTCAGACCAAATCCTTTAAAAAAAACACCACATTGTCTGAACAAATCCTTTAAAAGGCCACCACATTGTCTGAACAAATCCTTTAAAAAAACACCATTGTCTGAACAAATCCTTTAAAGGGTCACCACATTGTCTGAACAAATCCTTTAAAAGGCCACCACATTGTCTGAACAAATCCTTTAAAAGGCCACCACATTGTCCAAACAAATCCTTTAAAAGGCCACCACATTGTGAGAACAAATCCTTTAATAAAACACCATATTGTCTGAAAAAATCCTTTAAAAGGTCACCACATTGTCTGAAGAAATCCTTTAAAAGGCCACCACATTGTCTGAACAAATCCTTTAAAAGGCCACCACATTGTCTGAACAAAACCTTTAAAAGGCCACCACATTGTCTGAAGAAATCCTTTAAAAGGCCACCACATTGTCTGAACAAAACCTTTAAAAAGCCACCACATTGTCTGAACAAATCCTTTAAAAAAAAACACCACATTGTCTGAAGAAATCCTTAGAAAAAACACCACATTGTCTGAAGAAATCCTTTAAAAGGCCACCACATTGTCTGAAGAAATCCTTTAAAAGGCCACCACATTGTCTGAAAAAATCCTTTAAAAGGCCACCACATTGTCTGAACAAATCCTTTAAAAGGCAACCACATTGTCTGAACAAATCCTTTAAAAGGTCACCACATTGTCTGCACAAATCCTTTTAAAAAAATACCACATTCTCACACCAAATCCTTTAAAAAAAACACCACATTGTCTGAACAAATCCTTTAAAAGGCCACCACATTGTCTGAACAAATCCATTAAAAGGCCACCACATTCTCAGAACAAATCCTTTAAAAGGCCACCACATTGTCTGAACAAATCCTTTAAAAGGCAACCACATTGTCTGAAGAAATCCTTTAAAAGGCCACCACATTGTCTGAACAAATCCTTTAAAAGGCCACCACATTGTCTGAACAAATCCTTTAAAAGGTCACCACATTGTCTGCACAAATCCTTTAAAAAAAATACCACATTGTCAGACCAAATCCTTTAAAAAAAACACCACATTGTCTGAACAAATCCTTTAAAAGGCCACCACATTGTCTGAACAAATCCTTTAATAAAACACCATTGTCTGAACAAATCCTTTAAAAGGTCACCACATTGTCTGAACAAATCCTTTAAAAGGCCACCACATTGTCTGAACAAATCCTTTAAAAGGCCACCACATTGTCTGAACAAATCCTTTAAAAGGCCACCACATTGTCTGAACAAATCCTTTAAAAGGCCACCACATTGTCTGAACAAATCCTTTAAAAGGTCACCACATTGTCTGCACAAATCCTTTAAAAAAAATACCACATTGTCAGACCAAATCCTTTAAAAAAAACACCACATTGTCTGAACAAATCCTTTAAAAGGCCACCACATTGTCCGAACAAATCCTTTAAAAGGCCACCACATTGTCCGAACAAATCCTTTAAAAGGCCACCACATTGTGAGAACAAATCCTTTAATAAAACACCATAATGTCTGAAAAAATCCTTTAAAAGGTCACCACATTGTCTGAACAAATCCTTTAAAAGGCCACCACATTGTCTGAACAAATCCTTTAAAAGGCCACCACATTGTCTGAACAAATCCTTTAAAAGGCAACCACATTGTCTGAAGAAATCCTTTAAAAGGCCACCACATTGTCTGAACAAATCCTTTAAAAGGCCACCACATTGTCTGAACAAATCCTTTAAAAGGTCACCACATTGTCTGCACAAATCCTTTAAAAGGCCACCACATTGTCTGAACAAATCCTTTAAAAAAACACCATTGTCTGAACAAATCCTTTAAAAGGTAACCACATTGTCTGAACAAATCCTTTAAAAGGCCACCACATTGTCTGAACAAATCCTTTAAAAGGCCACCACATTGTCCGAACAAATCCTTTAAAAGGCCACCACATTGTGAGAACAAATCCTTTAATAAAACACCATATTGTCTGAAAAAATCCTTTAAAAGGTCACCACATTGTCTGAACAAATCCTTTAAAAGGCCACCACATTGTCTGAACAAATCCTTTAAAAGGCCACCACATTGTCTGAACAAATCCTTTAAAAGGCCACCACATTGTCTGAACAAATCCTTTAAAAGGTCACCACATTGTCTGCACAAATCCTTTAAAAAAAATACCACATTGTCAGACCAAATCCTTTAAAAAAAACACCACATTGTCTGAACAAATCCTTTAAAAGGCCACCACATTGTCTGAACAAATCCTTTAAAAAAACACCATTGTCTGAACAAATCCTTTAAAAGGTCACCACATTGTCTGAACAAATCCTTTAAAAGGCCACCACATTGTCTGAACAAATCCTTTAAAAGGCCACAACATTGTCTGAACAAATCCTTTAAAAGGCCACCACATTGTCTGAACAAATCCTTTAAAAGGCCACCACATTGTCTGAACAAATCCTTTAAAAGGCCACCACATTGTCTGAACAAATCCTTTAAAAGGCCACCACATTGTCTGAACAAATCCTTTAAAAGGCCACAACATTGTCTGAACAAATCCTTTAAAAGGCCACCACATTGTCTGAACAAATCCTTTAAAAGGCCACCACATTGTCTTAACAAATCCTTTAAAAAAACACCATTGTCTGAACAAATCCTTTAAAAGGTAACCACATTGTCTGAACAAATCCTTTAAAAGGCCACCACATTGTCTGAACAAATCCTTTAAAAGGCCACCACATTGTCCGAACAAATCCTTTAAAAGGCCACCACATTGTGAGAACAAATCCTTTAATAAAACACCATATTGTCTGAAAAAATCCTTTAAAAGGTCACCACATTGTCTGAACAAATCCTTTAAAAGGCCACCACATTGTCTGAACAAATCCTTTAAAAGGCCACCACATTGTCTGAACAAATCCTTTAAAAGGCCACCACATTGTCTGAACAAATCCTTTAAAAGGTCACCACATTGTCTGCACAAATCCTTTAAAAAAAATACCACATTGTCAGACCAAATCCTTTAAAAAAAACACCACATTGTCTGAACAAATCCTTTAAAAGGCCACCACATTGTCTGAACAAATCCTTTAAAAAAACACCATTGTCTGAACAAATCCTTTAAAAGGTCACCACATTGTCTGAACAAATCCTTTAAAAGGCCACCACATTGTCTGAACAAATCCTTTAAAAGGCCACAACATTGTCTGAACAAATCCTTTAAAAGGCCACCACATTGTCTGAACAAATCCTTTAAAAGGCCACCACATTGTCTGAACAAATCCTTTAAAAGGCCACCACATTGTCTGAACAAATCCTTTAAAAGGCCACCACATTGTCTGAACAAATCCTTTAAAAGGCCACAACATTGTCTGAACAAATCCTTTAAAAGGCCACCACATTGTCTGAACAAATCCTTTAAAAGGCCACCACATTGTCTGAACAAATCCTTTAAAAGGCCACCACATTGTCTGAACAAATCCTTTAAAAGGCCACCACATTGTCTGAACAAATCCTTTAAAAGGTCACCACATTGTCTGCACAAATCCTTTAAAAAAAATACCACATTGTCAGACCAAATCCTTTAAAAAAAACACCACATTGTCTGAACAAATCCTCTAAAAGGCCACCACATTGTCTGAACAAATCCTTTAAAAAAACACCATTGTCTGAACAAATCCTTTAAAAGGTCACCACATTGTCTGAACAAATCCTTTAAAAGGCCACCACATTGTCTGAACAAATCCTTTAAAAGGCCACCACATTGTCCAAACAAATCCTTTAAAAGGCCACCACATTGTGAGAACAAATCCTTTAATAAAACACCATATTGTCTGAAAAAAATCCTTTAAAAGGCCACCACATTGTCTGAACAAATCCTTTAAAAGGCCACCACATTGTCTGAACAAAACCTTTAAAAGGCCACCACATTGTCTGAAGAAATCCTTTAAAAGGCCACCACATTGTCTGAACAAAACCTTTAAAAAGCCACCACATTGTCTGAACAAATCCTTTAAAAAAAACACCACATTGTCTGAAGAAATCCTTAGAAAAAACACCACATTGTCTGAAGAAATCCTTTAAAAGGCCACCACATTGTCTGAAGAAATCCTTTAAAAGGCCACCACATTGTCTGAAAAAATCCTTTAAAAGGCCACCACATTGTCTGAACAAATCCTTTAAAAAAACACCATTGTCTGAACAAATCCTTTAAAAGGTCACCACATTGTCTGAACAAATCCTTTAAAAGGCCACCACATTGTCTGAACAAATCCTTTAAAAGGCCACCACATTGTCCAAACAAATCCTTTAAAAGGCCACCACATTGTGAGAACAAATCCTTTAATAAAACACCATATTGTCTGAAAAAAATCCTTTAAAAGGCCACCACATTGTCTGAACAAATCCTTTAAAAGGCCACCACATTGTCTGAACAAAACCTTTAAAAGGCCACCACATTGTCTGAAGAAATCCTTTAAAAGGCCACCACATTGTCTGAACAAAACCTTTAAAAAGCCACCACATTGTCTGAACAAATCCTTTAAAAAAAACACCACATTGTCTGAAGAAATCCTTAGAAAAAACACCACATTGTCTGAAGAAATCCTTTAAAAGGCCACCACATTGTCTGAAGAAATCCTTTAAAAGGCCACCACATTGTCTGAAAAAATCCTTTAAAAGGCCACCACATTGTCTGAACAAATCCTTTAAAAGGCAACCACATTGTCTGAACAAATCCTTTAAAAGGTCACCACATTGTCTGCACAAATCCTTTTAAAAAAATACCACATTCTCAGACCAAATCCTTTAAAAAAAACACCACATTGTCTGAACAAATGAACAAATCCTTTAAAAGGCCACCACATTGTCTGAACAAATCCTTTAAAAAACACCACATTGTCTGAACAAATCCTTTATAAGGCCACCACATTGTCTGAACAAATCCTTTAAAAGGCCATCATTGTCTGAACAAATCCTTTAAAAGGCAACCACATTGTCTGAACAAATCCTTTAAAAGGCCACCACATTGTCTGAACAAATCCTTTAAAAGGTCACCACATTGTCTGCACAAATCCTTTAAAAAAAATACCACATTGTCAGACCAAATCCTTTAAAAAAAACACCACATTGTGTGAACAAATCCTTTAAAAGGCCACCACATTGTCTGAACAAATCCTTTAATAAAACACCATTGTCTGAACAAATCCTTTAAAAGGTCACCACATTGTCTGAACAAATCCTTTAAAAGGCCACCACATTGTCTGAACAAATCCTTTAAAAGGCCACCACATTGTCTGAACAAATCCTTTAAAAGGCCACCACATTGTCTGAACAAATCCTTTAAAAGGCCACTACATTGTCTGAACAAATCCTTTAAAAGGTCACCACATTGTCTGCACAAATCCTTTAAAAAAAATACCACATTGTCAGACCAAATCCTTTAAAAAAAACACCACATTGTCTGAACAAATCCTTTAAAAGGCCACCACATTGTCTGAACAAATCCTTTAAAAAAACACCATTGTCTGAACAAATCCTTTAAAAGGTCACCACATTGTCTGAACAAATCCTTTAAAAGGCCACCACATTGTCTGAACAAATCCTTTAAAAGGCCACCACATTGTCCGAACAAATCATTTAAAAGGCCACCACATTGTGAGAACAAATCCTTTAATAAAACACCATATTGTCTGAAAAAATCCTTTAAAAGGTCACCACATTGTCTGAACAAATCCTTTAAAAGGCCACCACATTGTCTGAACAAATCCTTTAAAAGGCCACCACATTGTCTGAACAAATCCTTTAAAAGGCAACCACATTGTCTGAAGAAATCCTTTAAAAGGCCACCACATTGTCTGAACAAATCCTTTAAAAGGCCACCACATTGTCTGAACAAATCCTTTAAAAGGTCACCACATTGTCTGCACAAATCCTTTAAAAGGCCACCACATTGTCTGAACAAATCCTTTAAAAAACACCATTGTCTGAACAAATCCTTTAAAAGGTCACCACGTTGTCTGAACAAATCCTTTAAAAGGCCACCACATTGTCTGAACAAATCCTTTAAAAGGCCACCACATTGTCCGAACAAATCCTTTAAAAGGCCACCACATTGTGAGAACAAATCCTTTAATAAAACACCATATTGTCTGAAAAAATCCTTTAAAAGGTCACCACATTGTCTGAACAAATCCTTTAAAAGGCCACCACATTGTCTGAACAAATCCTTTAAAAGGCCACCACATTGTCTGAACAAATCCTTTAAAAGGCCACCACATTGTCTGAACAAATCCTTTAAAAGGTCACCACATTGTCTGCACAAATCCTTTAAAAAAAATACCACATTGTCAGACCAAATCCTTTAAAAAAAACACCACATTGTCTGAACAAATCCTTTAAAAGGCCACCACATTGTCTGAACAAATCCTTTAAAAAAACACCATTGTCTGAACAAATCCTTTAAAAGGTCACCACATTGTCTGAACAAATCCTTTAAAAGGCCACCACATTGTCTGAACAAATCCTTTAAAAGGCCATAACATTGTCTGAACAAATCCTTTAAAAGGCCACCACATTGTCTGAACAAATCCTTTAAAAGGCCACCACATTGTCTGAACAAATCCTTTAAAAGGCCACCACATTGTCTGAACAAATCCTTTAAAAGGCCACCACATTGTCTGAACAAATCCTTTAAAAGGCCACAACATTGTCTGAACAAATCCTTTAAAAGGCCACCACATTGTCTGAACAAATCCTTTAAAAGGCCACCACATTGTCTGAACAAATCCTTTAAAAGGCCACCACATTGTCTGAACAAATCCTTTAAAAGGCCACCACATTGTCTGAACAAATCCTTTAAAAGGCCACCACATTGTCTGAACAAATCCTTTAAAAGGTCACCACATTGTCTGCACAAATCCTTTAAAAAAAATACCACATTGTCAGACCAAATCCTTTAAAAAAAACACCACATTGTCTGAACAAATCCTTTAAAAGGCCACCACATTGTCTGAACAAATCCTTTAAAAAAACACCATTGTCTGAACAAATCCTTTAAAAGGTCACCACATTGTCTGAACAAATCCTTTAAAAGGCCACCACATTGTCTGAACAAATCCTTTAAAAGGCCACCACATTGTCCAAACAAATCCTTTAAAAGGCCACCACATTGTGAGAACAAATCCTTTAATAAAACACCATATTGTCTGAAAAAATCCTTTAAAAGGTCACCACATTGTCTGAACAAATCCTTTAAAAGGCCACCACATTGTCTGAACAAATCCTTTAAAAGGCCACCACATTGTCTGAACAAAACCTTTAAAAGGCCACCACATTGTCTGAAGAAATCCTTTAAAAGGCCACCACATTGTCTGAACAAAACCTTTAAAAAGCCACCACATTGTCTGAACAAATCCTTTAAAAAAAACCACCACATTTTCTGAAGAAATCCTTAGAAAAAACACCACATTGTCTGAAGAAATCCTTTAAAAGGCCACCACATTGTCTGAAGAAATCCTTTAAAAGGCCACCACATTGTCTGAAAAAATCCTTTAAAAGGCCACCACATTGTCTGAACAAATCCTTTAAAAGGCAACCACATTGTCTGAACAAATCCTTTAAAAGGTCACCACATTGTCTGCACAAATCCTTTTAAAAAAATACCACATTCTCAGACCAAATCCTTTAAAAAAAACACCACATTGTCTGAACAAATCCTTTAAAAGGCCACCACATTGTCTGAACAAATCCTTTAAAAGGCCACCACATTCTCAGAACAAATCCTTTAAAAGGCCACCACATTGTCTGAACAAATCCTTTAAAAGGCAACCACATTGTCTGAAGAAATCCTTTAAAAGGCCACCACATTGTCTGAACAAATCCTTTAAAAGGCCACCACATTGTCTGAACAAATCCTTTAAAAGGTCACCACATTGTCTGCACAAATCCTTTAAAAAAAATACCACATTGTCAGACCAAATCCTTTAAAAAAAACACCACATTGTCTGAACAAATCCTTTAAAAGGCCACCACATTGTCTGAACAAATCCTTTAATAAAACACCATTGTCTGAACAAATCCTTTAAAAGGTCACCACATTGTCTGAACAAATCCTTTAAAAGGCCACCACATTGTCTGAACAAATCCTTTAAAAGGCCACCACATTGTCTGAACAAATCCTTTAAAAGGCCACCACATTGTCTGAACAAATCCTTTAAAAGGCCACCACATTGTCTGAACAAATCCTTTAAAAGGTCACCACATTGTCTGCACAAATCCTTTAAAAAAAATACCACATTGTCAGACCAAATCCTTTAAAAAAAACACCACATTGTCTGAACAAATCCTTTAAAAGGCCACCACATTGTCTGAACAAATCCTTTAAAAAAACACCATTGTCTGAACAAATCCTTTAAAAGGTCACCACATTGTCTGAACAAATCCTTTAAAAGGCCACCACATTGTCTGAACAAATCCTTTAAAAGGCCACCACATTGTCCGAACAAATCCTTTAAAAGGCCACCACATTGTGAGAACAAATCCTTTAATAAAACACCATAATGTCTGAAAAAATCCTTTAAAAGGTCACCACATTGTCTGAACAAATCCTTTAAAAGGCCACCACATTGTCTGAACAAATCCTTTAAAAGGCCACCACATTGTCTGAACAAATCCTTTAAAAGGCAACCACATTGTCTGAAGAAATCCTTTAAAAGGCCACCACATTGTCTGAACAAATCCTTTAAAAGGCCACCACATTGTCTGAACAAATCCTTTAAAAGGTCACCACATTGTCTGAACAAATCCTTTAAAAGGCCACCACATTGTCTGAACAAATCCTTTAAAAAAACACCATTGTCTGAACAAATCCTTTAAAAGGTCACCACATTGTCTGAACAAATCCTTTAAAAGGCCACCACATTGTCTGAACAAATCCTTTAAAAGGCCACCACATTGTCCGAACAAATCCTTTAAAAGGCCACCACATTGTGAGAACAAATCCTTTAATAAAACACCATATTGTCTGAAAAAATCCTTTAAAAGGTCACCACATTGTCTGAACAAATCCTTTAAAAGGCCACCACATTGTCTGAACAAATCCTTTAAAAGGCCACCACATTGTCTGAACAAATCCTTTAAAAGGCCACCACATTGTCTGAACAAATCCTTTAAAAGGTCACCACATTGTCTGCACAAATCCTTTAAAAAAAATACCACATTGTCAGACCAAATCCTTTAAAAAAAACACCACATTGTCTGAACAAATCCTTTAAAAGGCCACCACATTGTCTGAACAAATCCTTTAAAAAAACACCATTGTCTGAACAAATTCTTTAAAAGGTCACCACATTGTCTGAACAAATCCTTTAAAAGGCCACCACATTGTCTGAACAAATCCTTTAAAAGGCCACAACATTGTCTGAACAAATCCTTTAAAAGGCCACCACATTGTCTGAACAAATCCTTTAAAAGGCCACCACATTGTCTGAACAAATCCTTTAAAAGGCCACCACATTGTCTGAACAAATCCTTTAAAAGGCCACCACATTGTCTGAACAAATCCTTTAAAAGGCCACAACATTGTCTGAACAAATCCTTTAAAAGGCCACCACATTGTCTGAACAAATCCTTTAAAAGGCCACCACATTGTCTGAACAAATCCTTTAAAAGGCCACCACATTGTCTGAACAAATCCTTTAAAAGGTCACCACATTGTCTGCACAAATCCTTTAAAAAAAATACCACATTGTCAGACCAAATCCTTTAAAAAAAACACCACATTGTCTGAACAAATCCTTTAAAAGGCCACCACATTGTCTGAACAAATCCTTTAAAAAAACACCATTGTCTGAACAAATCCTTAAAAAGGTCACCACATCGTCTGAACAAATCCTTTAAAAGGCCACCACATTGTCTGAACAAATCCTTTAAAAGGCCACCACATTGTCCGAACAAATCCTTTAAAAGGCCACCACATTGTGAGAACAAATCCTTTAATAAAACACCATATTGTCTGAAAAAAATCCTTTAAAAGGTCACCACATTGTCTGAACAAATCCTTTAAAAGGCCACCACATTGTCTGAACAAATCCTTTAAAAGGCCACCACATTTTCTGAACAAAACCTTTAAAAGGCCACCACATTGTCTGAAGAAATCCTTTAAAAGGCCACCACATTGTCTGAACAAAACCTTTAAAAAGCCACCACATTGTCTGAACAAATCCTTTAAAAAAAACCACATTGTCTGAACAAATCCTTTAAAAGGCCACCACATTGTCTGAACAAATCCTTTAAAAGGTCACCACATTGTCTGCACAAATCCTTTAAAAAAAATACCACATTGTCAGACCAAATCCTTCAAAAAAAACACCACATTGTCTGAACAAATCCTTTAAAAGGCCACCACATTGTCTGAACAAATCCTTTAAAAAAACACCATTGTCTGAACAAATCCTTTAAAAGGTCACCACATTGTCTGAACAAATCCTTTAAAAGGCCACCACATTGTCTGAACAAATCCTTTAAAAGGCCACCACATTGTCCGAACAAATCCTTTAAAAGGCCACCACATTGTGAGAACAAATCCTTTAATAAAACACCATAATGTCTGAAAAAATCCTTTAAAAGGTCACCACATTGTCTGAACAAATCCTTTAAAAGGCCACCACATTGTCTGAACAAATCCTTTAAAAGGCCACCACATTGTCTGAACAAATCCTTTAAAAGGCAACCACATTGTCTGAAGAAATCCTTTAAAAGGCCACCACATTGTCTGAACAAATCCTTTAAAAGGCCACCACATTGTCTGAACAAATCCTTTAAAAGGTCACCACATTGTCTGAACAAATCCTTTAAAAGGCCACCACATTGTCTGAACAAATCCTTTAAAAAAACACCATTGTCTGAACAAATCCTTTAAAAGGTCACCACATTGTCTGAACAAATCCTTTAAAAGGCCACCACATTGTCTGAACAAATCCTTTAAAAGGCCACCACATTGTCCGAACAAATCCTTTAAAAGGCCACCACATTGTGAGAACAAATCCTTTAATAAAACACCATATTGTCTGAAAAAATCCTTTAAAAGGTCACCACATTGTCTGAACAAATCCTTTAAAAGGCCACCACATTGTCTGAACAAATCCTTTAAAAGGCCACCACATTGTCTGAACAAATCCTTTAAAAGGCCACCACATTGTCTGAACAAATCCTTTAAAAGGTCACCACATTGTCTGCACAAATCCTTTAAAAAAAATACCACATTGTCAGACCAAATCCTTTAAAAAAAACACCACATTGTCTGAACAAATCCTTTAAAAGGCCACCACATTGTCTGAACAAATCCTTTAAAAAAACACCATTGTCTGAACAAATTCTTTAAAAGGTCACCACATTGTCTGAACAAATCCTTTAAAAGGCCACCACATTGTCTGAACAAATCCTTTAAAAGGCCACAACATTGTCTGAACAAATCCTTTAAAAGGCCACCACATTGTCTGAACAAATCCTTTAAAAGGCCACCACATTGTCTGAACAAATCCTTTAAAAGGCCACCACATTGTCTGAACAAATCCTTTAAAAGGCCACCACATTGTCTGAACAAATCCTTTAAAAGGCCACAACATTGTCTGAACAAATCCTTTAAAAGGCCACCACATTGTCTGAACAAATCCTTTAAAAGGCCACCACATTGTCTGAACAAATCCTTTAAAAGGCCACCACATTGTCTGAACAAATCCTTTAAAAGGTCACCACATTGTCTGCACAAATCCTTTAAAAAAAATACCACATTGTCAGACCAAATCCTTTAAAAAAAACACCACATTGTCTGAACAAATCCTTTAAAAGGCCACCACATTGTCTGAACAAATCCTTTAAAAAAACACCATTGTCTGAACAAATCCTTAAAAAGGTCACCACATCGTCTGAACAAATCCTTTAAAAGGCCACCACATTGTCTGAACAAATCCTTTAAAAGGCCACCACATTGTCCGAACAAATCCTTTAAAAGGCCACCACATTGTGAGAACAAATCCTTTAATAAAACACCATATTGTCTGAAAAAAATCCTTTAAAAGGTCACCACATTGTCTGAACAAATCCTTTAAAAGGCCACCACATTGTCTGAACAAATCCTTTAAAAGGCCACCACATTTTCTGAACAAAACCTTTAAAAGGCCACCACATTGTCTGAAGAAATCCTTTAAAAGGCCACCACATTGTCTGAACAAAACCTTTAAAAAGCCACCACATTGTCTGAACAAATCCTTTAAAAAAAACCACCACATTGTCTGAAGAAATCCTTAGAAAAAACACCACATTGTCTGAAGAAATCCTTTAAAAGGCCACCACATTGTCTGAAGAAATCCTTTAAAAGGCCACCACATTGTCTGAAAAAATCCTTTAAAAGGCCACCACATTGTCTGAACAAATCCTTTAAAAGGCCACCACATTGTCTGAACAAATCCTTTAAAAGGCCACCACATTGTCTGAACAAATCCTTTAAAAGGTCACCACATTGTCTGCACAAATTCTTTAAAAAAAATACCACATTGTCTGACCAAATCCTTTAAAAAAAATACCACATTGTCTGAACAAATCCTTTAAAAGGCCACCACATTGTCTGAACAAATCCTTTAAAAAAACACCATTGTCTGAACAAATCCTTTAAAAGGTCACCACATTGTCTGAACAAATCCTTTAAAAGGCCACCACATTGTCTGAACAAATCCTTTAAAAGGCCACCACATTGTCCGAACAAATCCTTTAAAAGGCCACCACATTGTGAGAACAAATCCTTTAATAAAACACCATATTGTCTGAACAAATCCTTTAAAAGGTCACCACATTGTCTGAACAAATCCTTTAAAAGGCCAACACATTGTCTGAACAAATCCTTTAAAAGGCCACCACATTGTCTGAACAAAACCTTTAAAAGGCCACCACATTGTCTGAAGAAATCCTTTAAAAGGCCACCACATTGTCTGAACAAAACCTTTAAAAAGCCACCACATTGTCTGAACAAATCCTTTAAAAAAAACCACCACATTGTCTGAAGAAATCCTTAGAAAAAACACCACATTGTCTGAAGAAATCCTTTAAAAGGCCACCACATTGTCTGAAGAAATCCTTTAAAAGGCCACCACATTGTCTGAACAAAACCTTTAAAAACACACCACATTGTATGAACAAATCCTTTAAAAGGCCACCACATGGTCTGAACAAATCCTTTAAAAGGTCACCACATTCTCTGAACAAATCCTTTAAAAGGTCACCACATTGTCTGAACAAATCCTTTAAAAGGCCACCCCATTCTCTGAACAAATCCTTTAAAAGGTCACCACATTGTCTGAACAAATCCTTTAAAAGGCCACAACATTGTCTGAACAAATCCTTTAAAAGGCCACCACATTGTCTGAACAAATCCTTTAAAAGGCCACCACGTTGTCTGAACAAATGAACAAATCCTTTAAAAAAGGCCACCACATTGTCTGAACAAATCCTTTAAAAAACACCACATTGTCTGAACAAATCCTTTAAAAGGCCACCACATCGTCTGAACAAATCCTTTAAAAGGCCACCACATTGTCTGAACAAATCCTTTAAAAGGCCACCACATTGTCTGAACAAATCCTTTAAAAGGCCACCACATTGTCTGAACAAATCCTTTAAAAGGTCACCACATTGTCTGCACAAATCCTTTAAAAAAAATACCACATTGTCAGACCAAATCCTTTAAAAAAAACACCACATTGTCTGAACAAATCCTTTAAAAGGCCACCACATTGTCTGAACAAATCCTTTAAAAAAACACCATTGTCTGAACAAATCCTTTAAAAGGTCACCACATTGTCTGAACAAATCCTTTAAAAGGCCACCACATTGTCTGAACAAATCCTTTAAAAGGCTACAACATTGTCTGAACAAATCCTTTAAAAGGCCACCACATTGTCTGAACAAATCCTTTAAAAGGCCACCACATTGTCTGAACAAATCCTTTAAAAGGCCACCACATTGTCTGAACAAATCCTTTAAAAGGTCACCACATTGTCTGCACAAATCCTTTAAAAAAAATACCACATTGTCAGACCAAATCCTTTAAAAAAAACACCACATTGTCTGAACAAATCCTTTAAAAGGCCACCACATTGTCTGAACAAATCCTTTAAAAAAACACCATTGTCTGAACAAATCCTTTAAAAGGTCACCACATTGTCTGAACAAATCCTTTAAAAGGCCACCACATTGTCTGAACAAATCCTTTAAAAGGCCACAACATTGTCTGAACAAATCCTTTAAAAGGCCACCACATTGTCTGAACAAATCCTTTAAAAGGCCACCACATTGTCTGAACAAATCCTTTAAAAGGCCACCACGTTGTCTGAACAAATGAACAAATCCTTTAAAAAAGGCCACCACATTGTCTGAACAAATCCTTTAAAAAACACCACATTGTCTGAACAAATCCTTTAAAAGGCCACCACATTGTCTGAACAAATCCTTTAAAAGGCCACCACATTGTCTGAACAAATCCTTTAAAAGGCCACCACATTGTCTGAACAAATCCTTTAAAAGGCCACCACATTGTCTGAACAAATCCTTTAAAAGGTCACCACATTGTCTGCACAAATCCTTTAAAAAAAATACCACATTGTCAGACCAAATCCTTTAAAAAAAACACCACATTGTCTGAACAAATTCTTTAAAAGGCCACCACATTGTCTGAACAAATCCTTTAAAAAAACACCATTGTCTGAACAAATCCTTTAAAAGGTCACCACATTGTCTGAACAAATCCTTTAAAAAAACACCATTGTCTGAACAAATCCTTTAAAAGGTCACCACATTGTCTGAACAAATCCTTTAAAAGGCCACCACATTGTCTGAACAAATCCTTTAAAAGGCCACAACATTGTCTGAACAAATCCTTTAAAAGGCCACCACATTGTCTGAACAAATCCTTTAAAAGGCCACCACATTGTCTGAACAAATCCTTTAAAAGGCCACCACGTTGTCTGAACAAATGAACAAATCCTTTAAAAAAGGCCACCACATTGTCTGAACAAATCCTTTAAAAAACACCACATTGTCTGAACAAATCCTTTAAAAGGCCACCACATTGTCTGAACAAATCCTTTAAAAGGCCACCACATTGTCTGAACAAATCCTTTAAAAGGCCACCACATTGTCTGAACAAATCCTTTAAAAGGCCACCACATTGTCTGAACAAATCCTTTAAAAGGTCACCACATTGTCTGCACAAATCCTTTAAAAAAAATACCACATTGTCAGACCAAATCCTTTAAAAAAAACACCACATTGTCTGAACAAATCCTTTAAAAGGCCACCACATTGTCTGAACAAATCCTTTAAAAGGCCACCACATTGTCCGAACAAATCCTTTAAAAGGCCACCACATTGTCCGAACAAATCCTTTAAAAGGCCACCACATTGTCTGAACAAAACCTTTAAAAGGCCACCACATTGTCTGAAGAAATCCTTTAAAAGGCCACCACATTGTCTGAACAAAACCTTTAAAAAGCCACCACATTGTCTGAACAAATCCTTTAAAAAAAACCACCACATTGTCTGAAGAAATCCTTAGAAAAAACACCACATTGTCTGAAGAAATCCTTTAAAAGGCCACCACATTGTCTGAAGAAATCCTTTAAAAGGCCACCACATTGTCTGAAAAAATCCTTTAAAAGGCCACCACATTGTCTGAACAAATCCTTTAAAAGGCCACCACATTGTCTGAACTAATCCTTTAAAAGGCCACCACATTGTCTGAACAAATCCTTTAAAAGGTCACCACATTGTCTGCACAAATCCTTTAAAAAAAATACCACATTGTCAGACCAAATCCTTTAAAAAAAACACCACATTGTCTGAACAAATCCTTTAAAAGGCCACCACATTGTCTGAACAAATCCTTTAAAAAAACACCATTGTCTGAACAAATCCTTTAAAAGGTCACCACATTGTCTGAACAAATCCTTTAAAAGGCCACCACATTGTCTGAACAAATCCTTTAAAAGGCCACCACATTGTCCGAACAAATCCTTTAAAAGGCCACCACATTGTGAGAACAAATCCTTTAATAAAACACCATATTGTCTGAAAAAATCCTTTAAAAGGTCACCACATTGTCTGAACAAATCCTTTAAAAGGCCACCACATTGTCTGAACAAATCCTTTAAAAGGCCACCACATTGTCTGAACAAATCCTTTAAAAGGCCACCACATTGTCTGAACAAATCCTTTAAAAGGTCACCACATTGTCTGCACAAATCCTTTAAAAAAAATACCACATTGTCAGACCAAATCCTTTAAAAAAAACCACCACATTGTCTGAACAAATCCTTTAAAAGGCCACCACATTGTCTGAACAAATCCTTTAAAAAAACACCATTGTCTGAACAAATCCTTTAAAAGGTCACCACATTGTCTGAACAAATCCTTTAAAAGGCCACCACATTGTCTGAACAAATCCTTTAAAAGGCCACCACATTGTCCGAACAAATCCTTTAAAAGGCCACCGCATTGTGAGAACAAATCCTTTAATAAAACACCATATTGTCTGAAAAAATCCTTTAAAAGGTCACCACATTGTCTGAACAAATCCTTTAAAAGGCCACCACATTGTCTGAACAAATCCTTTAAAAGGCCACCACATTGTCTGAACAAAACCTTTAAAAGGCCACCACATTGTCTGAAGAAATCCTTTAAAAGGCCACCACATTGTCTGAACAAAACCTTTAAAAAGCCACCACATTGTCTGAACAAATCCTTTAAAAAAAACCACCACATTGTCTGAAGAAATCCTTAGAAAAAACACCACATTGTCTGAAGAAATCCTTTAAAAGGCCACCACATTGTCTGAAGAAATCCTTTAAAAGGCCACCACATTGTCTGAACAAAACCTTTAAAAACACACCACATTGTCTGAACAAATCCTTTAAAAGGCCACCACATGGTCTGAGCAAATCCTTTAAAAGGTCACCACATTCTCTGAACAAATCCTTTAAAAGGTCACCACATTGTCTGAACAAATCCTTTAAAAGGCCACCACATTCTCTGAACAAATCCTTTAAAAGGTCACCACATTGTCTGAACAAATCCTTTAAAAGGCCACAACATTGTCTGAACAAATCCTTTAAAAGGCCACCACATTGTCTGAACAAATCCTTTAAAAGGCCACCACATTGTCTGAACAAATCCTTTAAAAGGCCACCACGTTGTCTGAACAAATGAACAAATCCTTTAAAAAAGGCCACCACATTGTCTGAACAAATCCTTTAAAAAACACCACATTGTCTGAACAAATCCTTTAAAAGGCCACCACATTGTCTGAACAAATCCTTTAAAAGGCCACCACATTGTCTGAACAAATCCTTTAAAAGGCCACCACATTGTCTGAACAAATCCTTTAAAAGGCCACCACGTTGTCTGAACAAATGAACAAATCCTTTAAAAAAGGCCACCACATTGTCTGAACAAATCCTTTAAAAAACACCACATTGTCTGAACAAATCCTTTAAAAGGCCACCACATTGTCTGAACAAATCCTTTAAAAGGCCACCACATTGTCTGAACAAATCCTTTAAAAGGCCACCACATTGTCTGAACAAATCCTTTAAAAGGCCACCACATTGTCCGAACAAATCCTTTAAAAGGCCACCACATTGTGAGAACAAATCCTTTAATAAAACACCATATTGTCTGAAAAAATCCTTTAAAAGGTCACCACATTGTCTGAACAAATCCTTTAAAAGGCCACCACATTGTCTGAACAAATCCTTTAAAAGGCCACCACATTGTCTGAACAAAACCTTTAAAAGGCCACCACATTGTCTGAAGAAATCCTTTAAAAGGCCACCACATTGTCTGAACAAAACCTTTAAAAAGCCACCACATTGTCTGAACAAATCCTTTAAAAAAAACCACCACATTGTCTGAAGAAATCCTTAGAAAAAACACCACATTGTCTGAAGAAATCCTTTAAAAGGCCACCACATTGTCTGAAGAAATCCTTTAAAAGGCCACCACATTATCTGAAAAAATCCTTTAAAAGGCCACCACATTGTCTGAACAAATCCTTTAAAAGGCAACCACATTGTCTGAACAAATCTTTTAAAAGGTCACCACATTGTCTGCACAAATCCTTTTAAAAAAATACCACATTCTCAGACCAAATCCTTTAAAAAAAACACCACATTGTCTGAACAAATGAACAAATCCTTTAAAAGGCCACCACATTGTCTGAACAAATCCTTTAAAAAACACCACATTGTCTGAACAAATCCTTTATAAGGCCACCACATTGTCTGAACAAATCCTTTAAAAGGCCATCATTTTCTGAACAAATCCTTTAAAAGGCAACCACATTGTCTGAACAAATCCTTTAAAAGGCCACCACATTGTCTGAACAAATCCTTTAAAAGGCCACCACATTCTCAGAACAAATCCTTTAAAAGGCCACCACATTGTCTGAACCAATCCTTTAAAAGGCCACGACATTGTCTGAACAAATCCTTTAAAAGTCCACCACATTGTCTGAAAAATTCCTTTAAAAACCACCATTGTCTGAACAAATCCTTTAAAAGGCCACAACATTGTCTGAACAAATCCTTTAAAAGGCCACCACACTGTCTGAACAAATCCTTTAAAAGGCCACCACATTGTCTGAACAAATGCTTTAAAAGGCCACAACATTGTCTGAATAAATCCTTTAAAAAACACCACATTGTCTGAGCAAATCCTTTAAAAGGCCACCACATTGTCTGAACAAATGAACAAATCCTTTAAAAGGCCACCACATGGTCTGAACAAATCCTTTAAAAAACACCACAGTGTCTGAACAAATCCTTTAAAAGGCCACCACATTGTCTGAACAAATCCTTTAAAAGGCCACCACATTGTCTGAACAAATCCTTTAAAAGGCCACCACATTCTCTGAACAAATCCTTTAAAAGGTCACCACATTGTCTGAACAAATCCTTTAAAAGGCCACAACATTGTCTGAACAAATCCTTTAAAAGGCCACCACATTGTCTGAACAAATCCTTTAAAAGGCCACCACATTGTCTGAACAAATCCTTTAAAAGGCCACCACGTTGTCTGAACAAATGAACAAATCCTTTAAAAAAGGCCACCACATTGTCTGAACAAATCCTTTAAAAAACACCACAATGTCTGAACAAATCCTTTAAAAGGCCACCACATTGTCTGAACAAATCCTTTAAAAGGCCACCACATTGTCTGAACAAATCCTTTAAAAGGCCACCACTTTGTCTGAACAAATGAACAATTCCTTTAAAAGGCCACCACATTGTCTGAACAAATCCTTAAAAAGGCAACCACATTGTCTGAACAAATCCTTTAAAAGGTCACCACATTGTCTGCACAAATCCTTTTAAAAAAATACCACATTCTCAGACCAAATCCTTTAAAAAAAACACCACATTGTCTGAACAAATCCTTTAAAAGGCCACCACGTTGTCTGAACAAATGAACAAATCCTTTAAAAGGCCACCACATTGTCTGAACAAATCCTTTAAAAAACACCACATTGTCTGAACAAATCCTTTAAAAGGCCACCACATTGTCTGAACAAATCCTTTAAAAGGCCACCACATTGTCGGAACAAATCCTTTAAAAGGCCACCACATTGTCTGAAAAATCCTTTAAAAAAACACCACACTGTATGAACAAATCCTTTAAAAAAACACATTGTCTGAACAAATCCTTTATAAGGCCACCACATTGTCTGAACAAATCCTTTAAAAGGTCACCACATTGTCTTAACAAATCCTTTCAAAACCACCACATTGTCTGAACAAATCCTTTGAAAGTCCACCACATTGTCTGAACAAATCCTTTAAAAGGCAACCACATTGTCTGAAGAAATCCTTTAAAAGGCCACCATTGTCTGAACAAATCCTTTAAAAGGCCACCACATTGTGTGAACAAATCCTTTGAAAAAACACCACATTGTCTGAAAAAATCCTTTAAAAAAACACCACATTGTCTGAACAAATCCTTTAAAAGGCCACCACATTGTCTGAGCAAATCCTTTAAAAGGCCACCACATTGTCTGAACAAATCCTTTAAAAACCACCACATTGTCTGAGCAAATCCTTTAAAAGGCCACCACATTGTCTGAGCAAATCCTTTAAAAGGCCACCACATTGTCTGAACAAATCCTTCAAAAGGCCACCATTGTCTGAACAAATCCTTTAAAAGGCCACCACATTGTTTGAACAAATCCTTTAAAAAACACAACATTGTCTGAACAAATCCTTTAAAAAAACACCACATTGTCTGAACAAATCCTTTAAAAGGCCACCACATTGTCTGAGTAAATCCTTTAAAAGGCCACCACATTGTCTGAACAAATCCTTTAAAAGGCCACCACATTGTCCGAACAAATCCTTTAAAAGGCCACCACATTGTCCGAACAAATCCTTTAAAAGGCCACCACATTGTCTGAACAAAACCTTTAAAAGGCCACCACATTGTCTGAAGAAATCCTTTAAAAGGCCACCACATTGTCTGAACAAAACCTTTAAAAAGCCACCACATTGTCTGAACAAATCCTTTAAAAAAAACCACCACATTGTCTGAAGAAATCCTTAGAAAAAACACCACATTGTCTGAAGAAATCCTTTAAAAGGCCACCACATTGTCTGAAGAAATCCTTTAAAAGGCCACCACATTGTCTGAAAAAATCCTTTAAAAGGCCACCACATTGTCTGAACAAATCCTTTAAAAGGCCACCACATTGTCTGAACTAATCCTTTAAAAGGCCACCACATTGTCTGAACAAATCCTTTAAAAGGTCACCACATTGTCTGCACAAATCCTTTAAAAAAAATACCACATTGTCAGACCAAATCCTTTAAAAAAAAACACCACATTGTCTGAACAAATCCTTTAAAAGGCCACCACATTGTCTGAACAAATCCTTTAAAAAAACACCATTGTCTGAACAAATCCTTTAAAAGGTCACCACATTGTCTGAACAAATCCTTTAAAAGGCCACCACATTGTCTGAACAAATCCTTTAAAAGGCCACCACATTGTCCGAACAAATCCTTTAAAAGGCCACCACATTGTGAGAACAAATCCTTTAATAAAACACCATATTGTCTGAAAAAATCCTTTAAAAGGTCACCACATTGTCTGAACAAATCCTTTAAAAGGCCACCACATTGTCTGAACAAATCCTTTAAAAGGCCACCACATTGTCTGAACAAATCCTTTAAAAGGCCACCACATTGTCTGAACAAATCCTTTAAAAGGTCACCACATTGTCTGCACAAATCCTTTAAAAAAAATACCACATTGTCAGACCAAATCCTTTAAAAAAAACCACCACATTGTCTGAACAAATCCTTTAAAAGGCCACCACATTGTCTGAACAAATCCTTTAAAAAAACACCATTGTCTGAACAAATCCTTTAAAAGGTCACCACATTGTCTGAACAAATCCTTTAAAAGGCCACCACATTGTCTGAACAAATCCTTTAAAAGGCCACCACATTGTCCGAACAAATCCTTTAAAAGGCCACCGCATTGTGAGAACAAATCCTTTAATAAAACACCATATTGTCTGAAAAAATCCTTTAAAAGGTCACCACATTGTCTGAACAAATCCTTTAAAAGGCCACCACATTGTCTGAATAAATCCTTTAAAAGGCCACCACATTGTCTGAACAAAACCTTTAAAAGGCCACCACATTGTCTGAAGAAATCCTTTAAAAGGCCACCACATTGTCTGAACAAAACCTTTAAAAAGCCACCACATTGTCTGAACAAATCCTTTAAAAAAAACCACCACATTGTCTGAAGAAATCCTTAGAAAAAACACCACATTGTCTGAAGAAATCCTTTAAAAGGCCACCACATTGTCTGAAGAAATCCTTTAAAAGGCCACCACATTGTCTGAACAAAACCTTTAAAAACACACCACATTGTCTGAACAAATCCTTTAAAAGGCCACCACATGGTCTGAGCAAATCCTTTAAAAGGTCACCACATTCTCTGAACAAATCCTTTAAAAGGTCACCACATTGTCTGAACAAATCCTTTAAAAGGCCACCACATTCTCTGAACAAATCCTTTAAAAGGTCACCACATTGTCTGAACAAATCCTTTAAAAGGCCACAACATTGTCTGAACAAATCCTTTAAAAGGCCACCACATTGTCTGAACAAATCCTTTAAAAGGCCACCACATTGTCTGAACAAATCCTTTAAAAGGCCACCACGTTGTCTGAACAAATGAACAAATCCTTTAAAAAAGGCCACCACATTGTCTGAACAAATCCTTTAAAAAACACCACATTGTCTGAACAAATCCTTTAAAAGGCCACCACATTGTCTGAACAAATCCTTTAAAAGGCCACCACATTGTCTGAACAAATCCTTTAAAAGGCCACCACATTGTCTGAACAAATCCTTTAAAAGGCCACCACGTTGTCTGAACAAATGAACAAATCCTTTAAAAAAGGCCACCACATTGTCTGAACAAATCCTTTAAAAAACACCACATTGTCTGAACAAATCCTTTAAAAGGCCACCACATTGTCTGAACAAATCCTTTAAAAGGCCACCACATTGTCTGAACAAATCCTTTAAAAGGCCACCACATTGTCTGAACAAATCCTTTAAAAGGCCACCACATTGTCCGAACAAATCCTTTAAAAGGCCACCACATTGTGAGAACAAATCCTTTAATAAAACACCATATTGTCTGAAAAAATCCTTTAAAAGGTCACCACATTGTCTGAACAAATCCTTTAAAAGGCCACCACATTGTCTGAACAAATCCTTTAAAAGGCCACCACATTGTCTGAACAAAACCTTTAAAAGGCCACCACATTGTCTGAAGAAATCCTTTAAAAGGTCACCACATTGTCTGAACAAAACCTTTAAAAAGCCACCACATTGTCTGAACAAATCCTTTAAAAAAAACCACCACATTGTCTGAAGAAATCCTTAGAAAAAACACCACATTGTCTGAAGAAATCCTTTAAAAGGCCACCACATTGTCTGAAGAAATCCTTTAAAAGGCCACCACATTATCTGAAAAAATCCTTTAAAAGGCCACCACATTGTCTGAACAAATCCTTTAAAAGGCAACCACATTGTCTGAACAAATCTTTTAAAAGGTCACCACATTGTCTGCACAAATCCTTTTAAAAAAATACCACATTCTCAGACCAAATCCTTTAAAAAAAACACCACATTGTCTGAACAAATGAACAAATCCTTTAAAAGGCCACCACATTGTCTGAACAAATCCTTTAAAAAACACCACATTGTCTGAACAAATCCTTTATAAGGCCACCACATTGTCTGAACAAATCCTTTAAAAGGCCATCATTGTCTGAACAAATCCTTTAAAAGGCAACCACATTGTCTGAACAAATCCTTTAAAAGGCCACCACATTGTCTGAACAAATCCTTTAAAAGGCCACCACATTCTCAGAACAAATCCTTTAAAAGGCCACCACATTGTCTGAACCAATCCTTTAAAAGGCCACGACATTGTCTGAACAAATCCTTTAAAAGTCCACCACATTGTCTGAAAAATTCCTTTAAAAACCACCATTGTCTGAACAAATCCTTTAAAAGGCCACAACATTGTCTGAACAAATCCTTTAAAAGGCCACCACACTGTCTGAACAAATCCTTTAAAAGGCCACCACATTGTCTGAACAAATGCTTTAAAAGGCCACAACATTGTCTGAATAAATCCTTTAAAAAACACCACATTGTCTGAGCAAATCCTTTAAAAGGCCACCACATTGTCTGAACAAATGAACAAATCCTTTAAAAGGCCACCACATGGTCTGAACAAATCCTTTAAAAAACACCACAGTGTCTGAACAAATCCTTTAAAAGGCCACCACATTGTCTGAACAAATCCTTTAAAAGGCCACCACATTGTCTGAACAAATCCTTTAAAAGGCCACCACATTCTCTGAACAAATCCTTTAAAAGGTCACCACATTGTCTGAACAAATCCTTTAAAAGGCCACAACATTGTCTGAACAAATCCTTTAAAAGGCCACCACATTGTCTGAACAAATCCTTTAAAAGGCCACCACATTGTCTGAACAAATCCTTTAAAAGGCCACCACGTTGTCTGAACAAATGAACAAATCCTTTAAAAAAGGCCACCACATTGTCTGAACAAATCCTTTAAAAAACACCACAATGTCTGAACAAATCCTTTAAAAGGCCACCACATTGTCTGAACAAATCCTTTAAAAGGCCACCACATTGTCTGAACAAATCCTTTAAAAGGCCACCACTTTGTCTGAACAAATGAACAATTCCTTTAAAAGGCCACCACATTGTCTGAACAAATCCTTAAAAAGGCAACCACATTGTCTGAACAAATCCTTTAAAAGGTCACCACATTGTCTGCACAAATCCTTTTAAAAAAATACCACATTCTCAGACCAAATCCTTTAAAAAAAACACCACATTGTCTGAACAAATCCTTTAAAAGGCCACCACGTTGTCTGAACAAATGAACAAATCCTTTAAAAGGCCACCACATTGTCTGAACAAATCCTTTAAAAAACACCACATTGTCTGAACAAATCCTTTAAAAGGCCACCACATTGTCTGAACAAATCCTTTAAAAGGCCACCACATTGTCGGAACAAATCCTTTAAAAGGCCACCACATTGTCTGAAAAATCCTTTAAAAAAACACCACACTGTATGAACAAATCCTTTAAAAAAACACATTGTCTGAACAAATCCTTTATAAGGCCACCACATTGTCTGAACAAATCCTTTAAAAGGTCACCACATTGTCTTAACAAATCCTTTCAAAACCACCACATTGTCTGAACAAATCCTTTGAAAGTCCACCACATTGTCTGAACAAATCCTTTAAAAGGCAACCACATTGTCTGAAGAAATCCTTTAAAAGGCCACCATTGTCTGAACAAATCCTTTAAAAGGCCACCACATTGTGTGAACAAATCCTTTGAAAAAACACCACATTGTCTGAAAAAATCCTTTAAAAAAACACCACATTGTCTGAACAAATCCTTTAAAAGGCCACCACATTGTCTGAGCAAATCCTTTAAAAGGCCACCACATTGTCTGAACAAATCCTTTAAAAACCACCACATTGTCTGAGCAAATCCTTTAAAAGGCCACCACATTGTCTGAGCAAATCCTTTAAAAGGCCACCACATTGTCTGAACAAATCCTTCAAAAGGCCACCATTGTCTGAACAAATCCTTTAAAAGGCCACCACATTGTTTGAACAAATCCTTTAAAAAACACAACATTGTCTGAACAAATCCTTTAAAAAAACACCACATTGTCTGAACAAATCCTTTAAAAGGCCACCACATTGTCTGAGTAAATCCTTTAAAAGGCCACCACATTGTCTGAACAAATCCTTTAAAAAAAAACCCATATTGTCTGAACAAATCCTTTAAAAGGCAATCACATTGCCTGAACAAATCCTTTAAAAGGCCACCACATTGTCTTAACAAATCCTTTGAAAGGCAACCACATTGTCTGAACAAATCCTTTAAAAGGCCACCACATTGTCTGAACAAATCCTTTAAAAGGCCACCACATTGTCTGAACAAATCCTTTAAAAACCACCATTGTCTGAACAAATCCTTTAAAAAGCCACCACGTTGTCTGAACAAATCAAAGGAGGCGTAGATCCTTTTTCTCCTAAGTACAGATTGTCTAGTATTATATGTGACGTGGCGTCCTTTCGTCTTTTTAAACCAGTTCGATCTGAACCTCTTCATAATAACAACAGAAAATTCCTCCATATTCCGTTTTCTAACAAAGGAATCGATGCTATTAACATCAGCAACATTCTTAATAGTAAAGAGATCGTAAAAGAAATTCCACCATATTTCAAAAATCAATCTGTTCCCATTGTCTCCTATAGCTACACTAACAGCATTGGCCGTAAAATTTTCAACTACAAAGAATCATTGCAAGATATTAACATAGAAGAGTACCTTAAGAACCCTCTGACTTGTGACTGCTCCCACTCTCCTTTTCAATACAACCCATCTGGACATGTAATCACTGGTGATCTGAATATCATTCAACATGAGTCTCCGAAAGGTGATTTCTCATGGTCCTAAATTCAGAGAACCTCAACACATCAATTGGAAACATAATTTCTGATTAAAATCTGATTGGAAACATAATTAAAATCTGATTCAACCCACCATTTCTTTAGAAATGCCTGTACCAAGTCAGGGTCATTACGGTTTTCACAGTTTTCCGGTTGTTGACTGATTTTGTCTGTTTATATAATTATGAGTTTTGACTTTCCCTTTGTAAGATTGTTCGGAGTTCGGTAATTTTGTTATTACCCTTATTCAAGATAATCATGGATGCTGTTGAAGATTATGCCAGAAGGTGGATAATGAGAGAAGTAGACCAAGATCCTGAGTTAGAGTCCTTGTCAGACTGGGTTAGAACAATTAGGTCTCTAGTACAAGGTCGGATTCACAAACTCAAAAATTGTGTTAATAGTCGACCTAAGTCTGTATTTAAAGACCAAGAAGCTGTTAAATGTCTTTCCTCTCTTCATGACAAATATGTTATCGTTCCTGCGGACAAGGCTTCCAACAATATCATGTTTGTATGTAAATCATATTACTTCGAATGCCTAATCAAGGAATTAGGCATAAATAGCAACACCTCTAGTAATACCACATACAAACCAACTTCGTTCGACAAAGATGAAATCCTAGCTAACCACAGATCATTCATGACCTCTTTAAACATTCCCTCTGGTAAAGAGTCTGAGGATTTACCCTATTTATATTGGATACCTAAACTCCATAAGACACCATACAAAGAAAGGTACATAGCGGGATCATCAACTTGTTCGACGAAAGAATTGTCTATTCACCTGACAAAGATTCTGTCTGCAGTAAAAGAGGGACAACAGAAATATTGTGAAACTGTTTACTCGCGTAGTGGCATAAATCACATGTGGATTTTGAAAAACTCTAAAGATCTTTTGGATAACCTGAAATCAAGATCTTTCTCTCAGGTATCCTCCATCAAAACTTTTGATTTTTCAACTCTATATATCAGCCTACCGCATGACAAATTAAAAACCCGCTTAAAAGAAACAATTCATAAAGCTTTGTCATAGAAACTATGGCTCAAAATTTGTTGTGTTAGGCTACAATTCCACATATTTTTCAAACAAAGTTCAAAAAAGTAAAACATGCTACTCCGAGGAACAAGTGATCAGTATGCTGGAGTTCTTCATCGATAACATATTTGTCTCCTTTGGAGGGACACTGTTTCAGCAGGTCGTCGGCATACCAATGGGTACGAATTGTGCCCCTCTTCTAGCCGATTTATTTTTATACTCATATGAGTCGGAGTTTCTTCAAAAGCTTGTAAAAGATAAGAAGATTCATGAGGCTAGAGCCTTTAATTTCACATACAGGTATATTGATGACGTTTTATCTATCAATAATTCTAGATTTGCAGAATTTCTTCCATTGATATATCCTCCAGAGCTGGAAGTTAAAGAGACCACCGATACAGCTTCGTCCGCATCATTTTTGGACTTGTACCTCAAATTTGACGACAGTGGTCAACTCAGTACTAAAATTTATGATAAACGGGATGACTTCAATTTTAAAATCATAAATTTTCCAAACATGTGCAGCAATATACCAGCTTCTCCTGCATATGGTGTTTACATCTCGCAATTGATTCACTAAGCAAGGGCCAGTAGCAATTATTCTGATTTCTTGAAACGTCATCTTCATCTGAGAAACAGGCTACTGAACCAGGGCTATAAAAAGATTCGCCTTATTCGATCTCTTAAAAAGTTTATATTCCGATACCAAGATATTGTCGAAATATATTCCGTCTCTACAGAAACGATTATAAGCGATGCATTTTCATATAGTGAAAATGTATAAAGATAAAGAAGTCAAGAAAAATGTCAAGGATATTTTTTTATCAATGTGTGACGTAAAAATATTTTGGACATTTACGTCACCGAATATGGTACTGCTTTGACAACTATTTTACCTATTTTGTTCCTGTATTTAAATACTGTTATAGTGACAGCCGGAACCTTTGAACCGTAATGAGAGCGGGAGGTTTGGCGCCTTAAAATCTGATTCAACCCACCATTTCTTTAGAAATGCCTGTACCAAGTCAGGGTCATTACGGTTTTCAGTTTTCCGGTTGTTGACTGATTTTGTCTGTTTATATAATTATGAGTTTTGACTTTCCATTTGTAAGATTGGTCGGAGTTCGGTAATTTTGTTATTACCCTTATTTAAAAGGCCACCACATTGTCTGAACAAATCCTTTAAAAGGCCACCACATTGTCTGAACAAATCCTTTAAAAGGCCACCACATTGTCTGAACAAATCCTTTAAAAGGCCACCACATTGTCTGAACAAATTCTTTAAAAGGCCACCACATTATCTGAACAAATCCTTTAAAAGGCCATCACATTTTCTGAACAAATCCTTTAAAAAGCCACCACAATGTCTGAACAAATTCTTTAAAAGGCCACTACATTGTCTGAACAAATCCTTTAAAAGGTCACCAAATTGTCTGAACAAATTCTTTAAAAGGCCACCACATTGTCTGAACAAATCCTTTAAAAGGCCACCACATTGTCGGAACAAATCCTTTAAAAGGCCACCACATTGTCTGAACAATTCCTTTAAAAGGCCACCACATCGTCTGAACAAATTCTTTAAAAGGCCACCACATTATCTGAACAAATCCTTTAAAAGGCCATCACATTTTCTGAACAAATCCTTTAAAAAGCCACCACAATGTCTGAACAAATTCTTTAAAAGGCCACTACATTGTCTGAACAAATCCTTTAAAAGGTCACCAAATTGTCTGAACAAATTCTTTAAAAGGCCACCACATTGTCTGAACAAATCCTTTAAAAGGCCACCACATTGTCTGAACAAATCCTTTAAAAGGCCACCACATTGTCTGAACAAATCCTTTAAAAGGCCACCACATTGTCTGCACAAATCCTTTAAAAAAATACCACATTGTCAGACCAAATCCTATAAAAAAACACCACATTGTCTGAACAAATCCTTTAAAAGGCCACCACATTGTCTGAACAAATCCTTTAAAAAGCCACCACATTGTCTGAACAAATCCTTTAAAAGGCCACCACATTGTCCGAACAAATTCTTTAAAAACACACCATATTGTCTGAACAAATCCTTTAAAAGGCCACCACATTGTCTGAGCTAATCTTTTAAAAGGCCACCACATTGTCTGAACAAATCCTTTAAAAGGCCACCACATTGTCTGAACAAATCCTTTAAAAGGCCACCACATTGTCTGAACAAATCCTTTAAAAGGCCACCACATTGTCTGAACAAATTCTTTAAAAGGCCACCAAATTGTCTGAACAAATCCTTTAAAAGGCCACCACTTTGTATGAACAAATCCTTTAAAAGGCCACCACATTGTCTGAACAAATCCTTTAAAAGGCCATCATTGTCTGAACAAATTCTTTAAAAACCACCACATTGTCTGAACAAATCCTTTAAAAGGCCACCACATTGTCTGAACAAATCCTTTAAAAGGCCATCATTGTCTGAACAAATCCTTTAAAAACCACTACATTGTCTGAACAAATCCTTTAAAAGGCCACCACATTGTCTGAACAAATCCTTTAAAAAAACACCACACTGTATGAACAAATCCTTTAAAAAAACACATTGTCTGAACAAATCCTTTATAAGGCCACCACATTGTCTGAACAAATCCTTTAAAAGGCCACCTCATTGTCTGAACAAATCCTTTAAAAACCACCACATTGTCTGAACAAATCCTTTAAAAGACCACCACATTGTCTGAACAAATCCTTTAAAAGGCCACCACATTGTCCGAGCAAATCCTTTAAAAGGCCACCACATTTTTTGAACAAATCCTTTAAAAAAACACATTGTCTGAACAAATCCTTTAAAAGGCCACCACATTGTCTGAAAAATCCTTTAAAAAACACTACATTGTCTGAACAAATCCTTTAAAAGGCCACCGCATTGTCTGAACAAATCCTTTGAAAGGCTACCACATTGTCTGAACAAATTCTTTAAAAGGCCACCATTGTCTGACCAAATCCTTTAAAATGCCACCACATTGTCTGAACAAATCTTTTAAAAGGCCACCATTGTCTGAACAAATCCTTTAAAAGGCCACCACATTGTCGGAACAAATCCTTTAAAAGGCCACCACATTGTCTGAAAAATCCTTTAAAAAAACACCACACTGTATGAACAAATCCTTTAAAAAAACACATTGTCTGAACAAATCCTTTATAAGGCCACCACATTGTCTGAACAAATCCTTTAAAAGGTCACCACATTGTCTTAACAAATCCTTTCAAAACCACCACATTGTCTGAACAAATCCTTTGAAAGTCCACCACATTGTCTGAACAAATCCTTTAAAAGGCAACCACATTGTCTGAAGAAATCCTTTAAAAGGCCACCATTGTCTGAACAAATCCTTTAAAAGGCCACCACATTGTGTGAACAAATCCTTTGAAAAAACACCACATTGTCTGAAAAAATCCTTTAAAAAAACACCACATTGTCTGAACAAATCCTTTAAAAGGCCACCACATTGTCTGAGCAAATCCTTTAAAAGGCCACCACATTGTCTGAACAAATCCTTTAAAAACCACCACATTGTCTGAGCAAATCCTTTAAAAGGCCACCACATTGTCTGAACAAATCCTTTAAAAGGCAACCACATTGTCTGAAGAAATCCTTCAAAAGGCCACCATTGTCTGAACAAATCCTTTAAAAGGCCACCACATTGTTTGAACAAATCCTTTAAAAAACACAACATTGTCTGAACAAATCCTTTAAAAAAACACCACATTGTCTGAACAAATCCTTTAAAAGGCCACCACATTGTCTGAGTAAATCCTTTAAAAGGCCACCACATTGTCTGAACAAATCCTTTAAAAACCACCATTGTCTGAACAAATCCTTTAAAAAGCCACCACGTTGTCTGAACAAATCAAAGGAGGCGTAGATCCTTTTTCTCCTAAGTACAGATTGTCTAGTATTATATGTGACGTGGCGTCCTTTCGTCTTTTTAAACCAGTTCGATCTGAACTCCTTCATAATAACAACAGAAAATTCCTCCATATTCCGTTTTCTAACAAAGGAATCGATGCTATTAACATCAGCAACATTCTTAATAGTAAAGAGATCCTAAAAGAAATTCCACCATATTTCAAAAATCAATCTGTTCCCATTGTCTCCTATAGCTACACTAACAGCATTGGCCGTAAAATTTTCAACTACAAAGAATCATTGCAAGATATTAACATAGAAGAGTACCTTAAGAACCCTCTGACTTGTGACTGCTCCCACTCTCCTTTTCAATACAACCCATCTGGACATGTAATCACTGGTGATCTGAATATCATTCAACATGAGTCTCCGAAAGGTGATTTCTCATGGTCCTAAATTCAGAGAACCTCAACACATCAATTGGAAACATAATTTCTGATTAAAATCTGATTGGAAACATAATTAAAATCTGATTCAACCCACCATTTCTTTAGAAATGCCTGTACCAAGTCAGGGTCATTACGGTTTTCACAGTTTTCCGGTTGTTGACTGATTTTGTCTGTTTATATAATTATGAGTTTTGACTTTCCCTTTGTAAGATTGTTCGGAGTTCGGTAATTTTGTTATTACCCTTATTCAAGATAATCATGGATGCTGTTGAAGATTATGCCAGAAGGTGGATAATGAGAGAAGTAGACCAAGATCCTGAGTTAGAGTCCTTGTCAGACTGGGTTAGAACAATTAGGTCTCTAGTACAAGGTCGGATTCACAAACTCAAAAATTGTGTTAATAGTCGACCTAAGTCTGTATTTAAAGACCAAGAAGCTGTTAAATGTCTTTCCTCTCTTCATGACAAATATGTTATCGTTCCTGCGGACAAGGCTTCCAACAATATCATGTTTGTATGTAAATCATATTACTTCGAATGCCTAATCAAGGAATTAGGCATAAATAGCAACACCTCTAGTAATACCACATACAAACCAACTTCGTTCGACAAAGATGAAATCCTAGCTAACCACAGATCATTCATGACCTCTTTAAACATTCCCTCTGGTAAAGAGTCTGAGGATTTACCCTATTTATATTGGATACCTAAACTCCATAAGACACCATACAAAGAAAGGTACATAGCGGGATCATCAACTTGTTCGACGAAAGAATTGTCTATTCACCTGACAAAGATTCTGTCTGCAGTAAAAGAGGGACAACAGAAATATTGTGAAACTGTTTACTCGCGTAGTGGCATAAATCACATGTGGATTTTGAAAAACTCTAAAGATCTTTTGGATAACCTGAAATCAAGATCTTTCTCTCAGGTATCCTCCATCAAAACTTTTGATTTTTCAACTCTATATATCAGCCTACCGCATGACAAATTAAAAACCCGCTTAAAAGAAACAATTCATAAAGCTTTGTCATAGAAACTATGGCTCAAAATTTGTTGTGTTAGGCTACAATTCCACATATTTTTCAAACAAAGTTCAAAAAAGTAAAACATGCTACTCCGAGGAACAAGTGATCAGTATGCTGGAGTTCTTCATCGATAACATATTTGTCTCCTTTGGAGGGACACTGTTTCAGCAGGTCGTCGGCATACCAATGGGTACGAATTGTGCCCCTCTTCTAGCCGATTTATTTTTATACTCATATGAGTCGGAGTTTCTTCAAAAGCTTGTAAAAGATAAGAAGATTCATGAGGCTAGAGCCTTTAATTTCACATACAGGTATATTGATGACGTTTTATCTATCAATAATTCTAGATTTGCAGAATTTCTTCCATTGATATATCCTCCAGAGCTGGAAGTTAAAGAGACCACCGATACAGCTTCGTCCGCATCATTTTTGGACTTGTACCTCAAATTTGACGACAGTGGTCAACTCAGTACTAAAATTTATGATAAACGGGATGACTTCAATTTTAAAATCATAAATTTTCCAAACATGTGCAGCAATATACCAGCTTCTCCTGCATATGGTGTTTACATCTCGCAATTGATTCACTAAGCAAGGGCCAGTAGCAATTATTCTGATTTCTTGAAACGTCATCTTCATCTGAGAAACAGGCTACTGAACCAGGGCTATAAAAAGATTCGCCTTATTCGATCTCTTAAAAAGTTTATATTCCGATACCAAGATATTGTCGAAATATATTCCGTCTCTACAGAAACGATTATAAGCGATGCATTTTCATATAGTGATAATGTATAAAGATAAAGAAGTCAAGAAAAATGTCAAGGATATTTTTTTATCAATGTGTGACGTAAAAATATTTTGGACATTTACGTCACCGAATATGGTACTGCTTTGACAACTATTTTACCTATTTTGTTCCTGTATTTAAATACTGTTATAGTGACAGCCGGAACCTTTGAACCGTAATGAGAGCGGGAGGTTTGGCGCCTTAAAATCTGATTCAACCCACCATTTCTTTAGAAATGCCTGTACCAAGTCAGGGTCATTACGGTTTTCAGTTTTCCGGTTGTTGACTGATTTTGTCTGTTTATATAATTATGAGTTTTGACTTTCCATTTGTAAGATTGGTCGGAGTTCGGTAATTTTGTTATTACCCTTATTTAAAAGGCCACCACATTGTCTGAACAAATCCTTTAAAAGGCCACCACATTGTCTGAACAAATCCTTTAAAAGGCCACCACATTGTCTGAACAAATCCTTTAAAAGGCCACCACATTGTCTGAACAAATTCTTTAAAAGGCCACCACATTATCTGAACAAATCCTTTAAAAGGCCATCACATTTTCTGAACAAATCCTTTAAAAAGCCACCACAATGTCTGAACAAATTCTTTAAAAGGCCACTACATTGTCTGAACAAATCCTTTAAAAGGTCACCAAATTGTCTGAACAAATTCTTTAAAAGGCCACCACATTGTCTGAACAAATCCTTTAAAAGGCCACCACATTGTCGGAACAAATCCTTTAAAAGGCCACCACATTGTCTGAACAATTCCTTTAAAAGGCCACCACATTGTCTGAACAAATTCTTTAAAAGGCCACCACATTATCTGAACAAATCCTTTAAAAGGCCATCACATTTTCTGAACAAATCCTTTAAAAAGCCACCACAATGTCTGAACAAATTCTTTAAAAGGCCACTACATTGTCTGAACAAATCCTTTAAAAGGTCACCAAATTGTCTGAACAAATTCTTTAAAAGGCCACCACATTGTCTGAACAAATCCTTTAAAAGGCCACCACATTGTCTGAACAAATCCTTTAAAAGGCCACCACATTGTCTGAACAAATCCTTTAAAAGGCCACCACATTGTCTGCACAAATCCTTTAAAAAAATACCACATTGTCAGACCAAATCCTATAAAAAAACACCACATTGTCTGAACAAATCCTTTAAAAGGCCACCACATTGTCTGAACAAATCCTTTAAAAAGCCACCACATTGTCTGAACAAATCCTTTAAAAGGCCACCACATTGTCCGAACAAATTCTTTAAAAACACACCATATTGTCTGAACAAATCCTTTAAAAGGCCACCACATTGTCTGAGCTAATCTTTTAAAAGGCCACCACATTGTCTGAACAAATCCTTTAAAAGGCCACCACATTGTCTGAACAAATCCTTTAAAAGGCCACCACATTGTCTGAACAAATCCTTTAAAAGGCCACCACATTGTCTGAACAAATTCTTTAAAAGGCCACCAAATTGTCTGAACAAAACCTTTAAAAGGCCACCACATTGTATGAACAAATCCTTTAAAAGGCCACCACATTGTCTGAACAAATCCTTTAAAAGGCCATCATTGTCTGAACAAATTCTTTAAAAACCACCACATTGTCTGAACAAATCCTTTAAAAGGCCACCACATTGTCTGAACAAATCCTTTTAAAGGCCATCATTGTCTGAACAAATCCTTTAAAAACCACCACATTGTCTGAACAAATCCTTTAAAAGGCCACCACATTGTCTGAACAAATCCTTTAAAAAAACACCACACTGTATGAACAAATCCTTTAAAAAAACACATTGTCTGAACAAATCCTTTATAAGGCCACCACATTGTCTGAACAAATCCTTTAAAAGGCCACCTCATTGTCTGAACAAATCCTTTAAAAACCACCACATTGTCTGAACAAATCCTTTAAAAGACCACCACATTGTCTGAACAAATCCTTTAAAAGGCCACCACATTGTCCGAGCAAATCCTTTAAAAGGCCACCACATTTTTTGAACAAATCCTTTAAAAAAACACATTGTCTGAACAAATCCTTTAAAAGGCCACCACATTGTCTGAAAAATCCTTTAAAAAACACTACATTGTCTGAACAAAACCTTTAAAAGGCCACCGCATTGTCTGAACAAATCCTTTGAAAGGCTACCACATTGTCTGAACAAATTCTTTAAAAGGCCACCATTGTCTGACCAAATCCTTTAAAATGCCACCACATTGTCTGAACAAATCTTTTAAAAGGCCACCATTGTCTGAACAAATCCTTTAAAAGGCCACCACATTGTCGGAACAAATCCTTTAAAAGGCCACCACATTGTCTGAAAAATCCTTTAAAAAAACACATTGTCTGAACAAATCCTTTATAAGGCCACCACATTGTCTGAACAAATCCTTTAAAAGGTCACCACATTGTCTTAACAAATCCTTTCAAAACCACCACATTGTCTGAACAAATCCTTTGAAAGTCCACCACATTGTCTGAACAAATCCTTTAAAAGGCAACCACATTGTCTGAAGAAATCCTTTAAAAGGCCACCATTGTCTGAACAAATCCTTTAAAAGGCCACCACATTGTGTGAACAAATCCTTTGAAAAAACACCACATTGTCTGAAAAAATCCTTTAAAAAAACACCACATTGTCTGAGCAAATCCTTTAAAAGGCCACCACATTGTCTGAGCAAATCCTTTAAAAGGCCACCACATTGTCTGAACAAATCCTTTAAAAACCACCACATTGTCTGAGCAAATCCTTTAAAAGGCCACCACATTGTCTGAACAAATCCTTTAAAAGGCAACCACATTGTCTGAAGAAATCCTTCAAAAGGCCACCATTGTCTGAACAAATCCTTTAAAAGGCCACCACATTGTTTGAACAAATCCTTTAAAAAACACAACATTGTCTGAACAAATCCTTTAAAAAAACACCACATTGTCTGAACAAATCCTTTAAAAGGCCACCACATTGTCTGAGTAAATCCTTTAAAAGGCCACCACATTGTCTGAACAAATCCTTTAAAAAAAACCCCATATTGTCTGAACAAATCCTTTAAAAGGCAATCACATTGCCTGAACAAATCCTTTAAAAGGCCACCACATTGTCTTAACAAATCCTTTGAAAGGCAACCACATTGTCTGAACAAATCCTTTAAAAGGCCACCACATTGTCTGAACAAATCCTTTAAAAGGCCACCACATTGTCTGAACAAATCCTTTAAAAACCACCATTGTCTGAACAAATCCTTTAAAAAGCCACCACGTTGTCTGAACAAATCAAAGGAGGCGTAGATCCTTTTTCTCCTAAGTACAGATTGTCTAGTATTATATGTGACGTGGCGTCCTTTCGTCTTTTTAAACCAGTTCGATCTGAACCTCTTCATAATAACAACAGAAAATTCCTCCATATTCCGTTTTCTAACAAAGGAATCGATGCTATTAACATCAGCAACATTCTTAATAGTAAAGAGATCGTAAAAGAAATTCCACCATATTTCAAAAATCAATCTGTTCCCATTGTCTCCTATAGCTACACTAACAGCATTGGCCGTAAAATTTTCAAATACAAAGAATCATTGCAAGATATTAACATAGAAGAGTACCTTAAGAACCCTCTGACTTGTGACTGCTCCCACTCTCCTTTTCAATACAACCCATCTGGACATGTAATCACTGGTGATCTGAATATCATTCAACATGAGTCTCCGAAAGGTGATTTCTCATGGTCCTAAATTCAGAGAACCTCAACACATCAATTGGAAACATAATTTCTGATTAAAATCTGATTGGAAACATAATTAAAATCTGATTCAACCCACCATTTCTTTAGAAATGCCTGTACCAAGTCAGGGTCATTACGGTTTTCACAGTTTTCCGGTTGTTGACTGATTTTGTCTGTTTATATAATTATGAGTTTTGACTTTCCCTTTGTAAGATTGTTCGGAGTTCGGTAATTTTGTTATTACCCTTATTCAAGATAATCATGGATGCTGTTGAAGATTATGCCAGAAGGTGGATAATGAGAGAAGTAGACCAAGATCCTGAGTTAGAGTCCTTGTCAGACTGGGTTAGAACAATTAGGTCTCTAGTACAAGGTCGGATTCACAAACTCAAAAATTGTGTTAATAGTCGACCTAAGTCTGTATTTAAAGACCAAGAAGCTGTTAAATGTCTTTCCTCTCTTCATGACAAATATGTTATCGTTCCTGCGGACAAGGCTTCCAACAATATCATGTTTGTATGTAAATCATATTACTTCGAATGCCTAATCAAGGAATTAGGCATAAATAGCAACACCTCTAGTAATACCACATACAAACCAACTTCGTTCGACAAAGATGAAATCCTAGCTAACCACAGATCATTCATGACCTCTTTAAACATTCCCTCTGGTAAAGAGTCTGAGGATTTACCCTATTTATATTGGATACCTAAACTCCATAAGACACCATACAAAGAAAGGTACATAGCGGGATCATCAACTTGTTCGACGAAAGAATTGTCTATTCACCTGACAAAGATTCTGTCTGCAGTAAAAGAGGGACAACAGAAATATTGTGAAACTGTTTACTCGCGTAGTGGCATAAATCACATGTGGATTTTGAAAAACTCTAAAGATCTTTTGGATAACCTGAAATCAAGATCTTTCTCTCAGGTATCCTCCATCAAAACTTTTGATTTTTCAACTCTATATATCAGCCTACCGCATGACAAATTAAAAACCCGCTTAAAAGAAACAATTCATAAAGCTTTGTCATAGAAACTATGGCTCAAAATTTGTTGTGTTAGGCTACAATTCCACATATTTTTCAAACAAAGTTCAAAAAAGTAAAACATGCTACTCCGAGGAACAAGTGATCAGTATGCTGGAGTTCTTCATCGATAACATATTTGTCTCCTTTGGAGGGACACTGTTTCAGCAGGTCGTCGGCATACCAATGGGTACGAATTGTGCCCCTCTTCTAGCCGATTTATTTTTATACTCATATGAGTCGGAGTTTCTTCAAAAGCTTGTAAAAGATAAGAAGATTCATGAGGCTAGAGCCTTTAATTTCACATACAGGTATATTGATGACGTTTTATCTATCAATAATTCTAGATTTGCAGAATTTCTTCCATTGATATATCCTCCAGAGCTGGAAGTTAAAGAGACCACCGATACAGCTTCGTCCGCATCATTTTTGGACTTGTACCTCAAATTTGACGACAGTGGTCAACTCAGTACTAAAATTTATGATAAACGGGATGACTTCAATTTTAAAATCATAAATTTTCCAAACATGTGCAGCAATATACCAGCTTCTCCTGCATATGGTGTTTACATCTCGCAATTGATTCACTAAGCAAGGGCCAGTAGCAATTATTCTGATTTCTTGAAACGTCATCTTCATCTGAGAAACAGGCTACTGAACCAGGGCTATAAAAAGATTCGCCTTATTCGATCTCTTAAAAAGTTTATATTCCGATACCAAGATATTGTCGAAATATATTCCGTCTCTACAGAAACGATTATAAGCGATGCATTTTCATATAGTGAAAATGTATAAAGATAAAGAAGTCAAGAAAAATGTCAAGGATATTTTTTTATCAATGTGTGACGTAAAAATATTTTGGACATTTACGTCACCGAATATGGTACTGCTTTGACAACTATTTTACCTATTTTGTTCCTGTATTTAAATACTGTTATAGTGACAGCCGGAACCTTTGAACCGTAATGAGAGCGGGAGGTTTTGGCGCCTTAAAATCTGATTCAACCCACCATTTCTTTAGAAATGCCTGTACCAAGTCAGGGTCATTACGGTTTTCAGTTTTCCGGTTGTTGACTGATTTTGTCTGTTTATATAATTATGAGTTTTGACTTTCCATTTGTAAGATTGGTCGGAGTTCGGTAATTTTGTTATTACCCTTATTTAAAAGGCCACCACATTGTCTGAACAAATCCTTTAAAAGGCCACCACATTGTCTGAACAAATCCTTTAAAAGGCCACCACATTGTCTGAACAAATCCTTTAAAAGGCCACCACATTGTCTGAACAAATTCTTTAAAAGGCCACCACATTATCTGAACAAATCCTTTAAAAGGCCATCACATTTTCTGAACAAATCCTTTAAAAAGCCACCACAATGTCTGAACAAATTCTTTAAAAGGCCACTACATTGTCTGAACAAATCCTTTAAAAGGTCACCAAATTGTCTGAACAAATTCTTTAAAAGGCCACCACATTGTCTGAACAAATCCTTTAAAAGGCCACCACATTGTCGGAACAAATCCTTTAAAAGGCCACCACATTGTCTGAACAATTCCTTTAAAAGGCCACCACATTGTCTGAACAAATTCTTTAAAAGGCCACCACATTATCTGAACAAATCCTTTAAAAGGCCATCACATTTTCTGAACAAATCCTTTAAAAAGCCACCACAATGTCTGAACAAATTCTTTAAAAGGCCACTACATTGTCTGAACAAATCCTTTAAAAGGTCACCAAATTGTCTGAACAAATTCTTTAAAAGGCCACCACATTGTCTGAACAAATCCTTTAAAAGGCCACCACATTGTCTGAACAAATCCTTTAAAAGGCCACCACATTGTCTGAACAAATCCTTTAAAAGGCCACCACATTGTCTGCACAAATCCTTTAAAAAAATACCACATTGTCAGACCAAATCCTATAAAAAAACACCACATTGTCTGAACAAATCCTTTAAAAGGCCACCACATTGTCTGAACAAATCCTTTAAAAAGCCACCACATTGTCTGAACAAATCCTTTAAAAGGCCACCACATTGTCCGAACAAATTCTTTAAAAACACACCATATTGTCTGAACAAATCCTTTAAAAGGCCACCACATTGTCTGAGCTAATCTTTTAAAAGGCCACCACATTGTCTGAACAAATCCTTTAAAAGGCCACCACATTGTCTGAACAAATCCTTTAAAAGGCCACCACATTGTCTGAACAAATCCTTTAAAAGGCCACCACATTGTCTGAACAAATTCTTTAAAAGGCCACCACATTGTCTGAACAAATCCTTTAAAAAACACCACATTGTCTGAAGAAATCCTTTAAAAGGCCACCACATTGTCTGAACAAATCCTTTAAAAGGCCATCATTGTCTGAACAAATCCTTTAAAAGGCAACCACATTGTCTGAACAAATCCTTTAAAAGGCCACCACATTGTCTGAACAAATCCTTTAAAAGGCCACCACATTCTCAGAACAAATCCTTTAAAAGGCCACCGCATTGTCTGAACCAATCCTTTAAAAGGCCACGACATTGTCTGAACAAATCCTTTAAAAGTCCACCATATTGTCTGAAAAATTCCTTTAAAAACCACCATTGTCTGAACAAATCCTTTAAAAGGCCACAACATTGTCTGAACAAATCCTTTAAAAGGCCACCACACTGTCTGAACAAATCCTTTAAAAGGCCACCACATTGTCTGAACAAATGCTTTAAAAGGCCACAACATTGTCTGAATAAATCCTTTAAAAAACACCACATTGTCTGAGCAAATCCTTTAAAAGGCCACCACATTGTCTGAACAAATGAACAAATCCTTTAAAAGGCCACCACATGGTCTGAACAAATCCTTTAAAAAACACCACAGTGTCTGAACAAATCCTTTAAAAGGCCACCACATTGTCTGAACAAATCCTTTAAAAGGCCACCACATTGTCTGAACAAATCCTTTAAAAGGCCACCACATTCTCTGAACAAATCCTTTAAAAGGTCACCACATTGTCTGAACAAATCCTTTAAAAGGCCACAACATTGTCTGAACAAATCCTTTAAAAGGCCACCACATTGTCTGAACAAATCCTTTAAAAGGCCACCACATTGTCTGAACAAATCCTTTAAAAGGCCACCACGTTGTCTGAACAAATGAACAAATCCTTTAATAAAGGCCACCACATTGTCTGAACAAATCCTTTAAAAAACACCACATTGTCTGAACAAATCCTTTAAAAGGCCACCACATTGTCTGCACAAATCCTTTAAAAGGCCACCACATTGTCTGAACAAATCCTTTAAAAGGCCACCACATTGTCTGAACAAATGAACAATTCCTTTAAAAGGCCACCACATTGTCTGAACAAATCCTTTAAAAAACACCACATTGTCTGAGCAAATCCTTTAAAAGGCCACCACATTGTCTGAACAAATCCTTTAAAAGGCAACCATATTGTCTGAACAAATCCTTTAAAAGGCCACCACATTGTCTGAACAAATCCTTTAAAAGGCCACCACATTCTCTGAACAAATCCTTTAAAAGTCCACCACATTGTCTGAACCAATCCTTTAAAAGGCCACAACATTGTCTGAAGAAATCCTTTAAAAGTCCACCACATTGTCTGAAAAATTCCTTTAAAAAACCACCATTGTCTGAACAAATCCTTTAAAAGGCCACAAAATTGTCTGAACAAATCCTTTAAAAGGCCACCACACTGTCTGAACAAATCCTTTAAAAGGCCACCACATTGTCTGAACAAATTCTTTAAAAGGCCACAACATTGTCTGAATAAATCCTTTCAAAGACCACCACATTCTCTGAACAAATCCTTTAAAAAAACACCACATTGTCTGAACAAATCCTTTCAAAGACCACCACATTCTCTGAACAAATCCTTTAAAAAAACACCACATTGTCTGAACAAATCCTTTAAAAGGCTATCAAATTGTCCGAACAAATCCTTTAAAAGGCCACCACATTTTCTGAACAAATCCTTTAAAAGGCCACCACATTGTCTGAACAAATCCTTTAAAAGGCCACCACATTGTCTGAAAAATCCTTTAAAAAAACACCACATTGTCTGAACAAATCCTTTTGCAGGCCACCACATTGTCTGAACAAATCCTTTAAAAGGCTACCACATTGTCTGAACAAATTCTTTAAAAGGCCACCATTGTCTGACCAAATCCTTTAAAAGGCCACCACATTGTCTGAACAAATCTTTTAAAAGGCCACCATTGTCTGAACAAATCCTTTAAAAGGCCACCACATTGTCAGAACAAATCCTTTAAAAGGCCACCACATTGTCTGAAAAATCCTTTAAAAAAACACCACACTGTATGAACAAATCCTTTAAAAAAACACATTGTCTGAACAAATCCTTTATAAGGCCACCACATTGTCTGAACAAATCCTTTAAAAGGCCACCTCATTGTCTGAACAAATCCTTTAAAAACCACCACATTGTCTGAACAAATCCTTTAAAAGACCACCACATTGTCTGAACAAATCCTTTAAAAGGCCACCACATTGTCCGAGCAAATCCTTTAAAAGGCCACCACATTTTTTGAACAAATCCTTTAAAAAAACACATTGTCTGAACAAATCCTTTAAAAGGCCACCACATTGTCTGAAAAATCCTTTAAAAAACACTACATTGTCTGAACAAATCCTTTAAAAGGCCACCGCATTGTCTGAACAAATCCTTTGAAAGGCTACCACATTGTCTGAACAAATTCTTTAAAAGGCCACCATTGTCTGACCAAATCCTTTAAAATGCCACCACATTGTCTGAACAAATCTTTTAAAAGGCCACCATTGTCTGAACAAATCCTTTAAAAGGCCACCACATTGTCGGAACAAATCCTTTAAAAGGCCACCACATTGTCTGAAAAATCCTTTAAAAAAACACCACACTGTATGAACAAATCCTTTAAAAAAACACATTGTCTGAACAAATCCTTTATAAGGCCACCACATTGTCTGAACAAATCCTTTAAAAACCACCACATTGTCTGAGCAAATCCTTTAAAAGGCCACCACATTGTCTGAACAAATCCTTTAAAAGGCAACCACATTGTCTGAAGAAATCCTTCAAAAGGCCACCATTGTCTGAACAAATCCTTTAAAAGGCCACCACATTGTTTGAACAAATCCTTTAAAAAACACAACATTGTCTGAACAAATCCTTTAAAAAAACACCACATTGTCTGAACAAATCCTTTAAAAGGCCACCACATTGTCTGAGTAAATCCTTTAAAAGGCCACCACATTGTCTGAACAAATCCTTTAAAAACCACCACATTGTCTGAGCAAATCCTTTAAAAGGCCACCACATTGTCTGAACAAATTCTTTAAAAGGCAACCACATTGTCTGAAGAAATCCTTCAAAAGGCCACCATTGTCTGAACAAATCCTTTAAAAGGCCACCACATTGTTTGAACAAATCCTTTAAAAAACACAACATTGTCTGAACAAATCCTTTAAAAAAACACCACATTGTCTGAACAAATCCTTTAAAAGGCCACCACATTGTCTGAGTAAATCCTTTAAAAGGCCACCACATTGTCTGAACAAATCCTTTAAAAAAAAACCCATATTGTCTGAACAAATCCTTTAAAAGGCAATCACATTGCCTGAACAAATCCTTTAAAAGGCCACCACATTGTCTTAACAAATCCTTTGAAAGGCAACCACATTGTCTGAACAAATCCTTTAAAAGGCCACCACATTGTCTGAACAAATCCTTTAAAAGGCCACCACATTGTCTGAACAAATCCTTTAAAAACCACCATTGTCTGAACAAATCCTTTAAAAAGCCACCACGTTGTCTGAACAAATCAAAGGAGGCGTAGATCCTTTTTCTCCTAAGTACAGATTGTCTAGTATTATATGTGACGTGGCGTCCTTTCGTCTTTTTAAACCAGTTCGATCTGAACCTCTTCATAATAACAACAGAAAATTCCTCCATATTCCGTTTTCTAACAAAGGAATCGATGCTATTAACATCAGCAACATTCTTAATAGTAAAGAGATCGTAAAAGAAATTCCACCATATTTCAAAAATCAATCTGTTCCCATTGTCTCCTATAGCTACACTAACAGCATTGGCCGTAAAATTTTCAACTACAAAGAATCATTGCAAGATATTAACATAGAAGAGTACCTTAAGAACCCTCTGACTTGTGACTGCTCCCACTCTCCTTTTCAATACAACCCATCTGGACATGTAATCACTGGTGATCTGAATATCATTCAACATGAGTCTCCGAAAGGTGATTTCTCATGGTCCTAAATTCAGAGAACCTCAACACATCAATTGGAAACATAATTTCTGATTAAAATCTGATTGGAAACATAATTAAAATCTGATTCAACCCACCATTTCTTTAGAAATGCCTGTACCAAGTCAGGGTCATTACGGTTTTCACAGTTTTCCGGTTGTTGACTGATTTTGTCTGTTTATATAATTATGAGTTTTGACTTTCCCTTTGTAAGATTGTTCGGAGTTCGGTAATTTTGTTATTACCCTTATTCAAGATAATCATGGATGCTGTTGAAGATTATGCCAGAAGGTGGATAATGAGAGAAGTAGACCAAGATCCTGAGTTAGAGTCCTTGTCAGACTGGGTTAGAACAATTAGGTCTCTAGTACAAGGTCGGATTCACAAACTCAAAAATTGTGTTAATAGTCGACCTAAGTCTGTATTTAAAGACCAAGAAGCTGTTAAATGTTTTTCCTCTCTTCATGACAAATATGTTATCGTTCCTGCGGACAAGGCTTCCAACAATATCATGTTTGTATGTAAATCATATTACTTCGAATGCCTAATCAAGGAATTAGGCATAAATAGCAACACCTCTAGTAATACCACATACAAACCAACTTCGTTCGACAAAGATGAAATCCTAGCTAACCACAGATCATTCATGACCTCTTTAAACATTCCCTCTGGTAAAGAGTCTGAGGATTTACCCTATTTATATTGGATACCTAAACTCCATAAGACACCATACAAAGAAAGGTACATAGCGGGATCATCAACTTGTTCGACGAAAGAATTGTCTATTCACCTGACAAAGATTCTGTCTGCAGTAAAAGAGGGACAACAGAAATATTGTGAAACTGTTTACTCGCGTAGTGGCATAAATCACATGTGGATTTTGAAAAACTCTAAAGATCTTTTGGATAACCTGAAATCAAGATCTTTCTCTCAGGTATCCTCCATCAAAACTTTTGATTTTTCAACTCTATATATCAGCCTACCGCATGACAAATTAAAAACCCGCTTAAAAGAAACAATTCATAAAGCTTTGTCATAGAAACTATGGCTCAACATTTGTTGTGTTAGGCTACAATTCCACATATTTTTCAAACAAAGTTCAAAAAAGTAAAACATGCTACTCCGAGGAACAAGTGATCAGTATGCTGGAGTTCTTCATCGATAACATATTTGTCTCCTTTGGAGGGACACTGTTTCAGCAGGTCGTCGGCATACCAATGGGTACGAATTGTGCCCCTCTTCTAGCCGATTTATTTTTATACTCATATGAGTCGGAGTTTCTTCAAAAGCTTGTAAAAGATAAGAAGATTCATGAGGCTAGAGCCTTTAATTTCACATACAGGTATATTGATGACGTTTTATCTATCAATAATTCTAGATTTGCAGAATTTCTTCCATTGATATATCCTCCAGAGCTGGAAGTTAAAGAGACCACCGATACAGCTTCGTCCGCATCATTTTTGGACTTGTACCTCAAATTTGACGACAGTGGTCAACTCAGTACTAAAATTTATGATAAACGGGATGACTTCAATTTTAAAATCATAAATTTTCCAAACATGTGCAGCAATATACCAGCTTCTCCTGCATATGGTGTTTACATCTCGCAATTGATTCACTAAGCAAGGGCCAGTAGCAATTATTCTGATTTCTTGAAACGTCATCTTCATCTGAGAAACAGGCTACTGAACCAGGGCTATAAAAAGATTCGCCTTATTCGATCTCTTAAAAAGTTTATATTCCGATACCAAGATATTGTCGAAATATATTCCGTCTCTACAGAAACGATTATAAGCGATGCATTTTCATATAGTGAAAATGTATAAAGATAAAGAAGTCAAGAAAAATGTCAAGGATATTTTTTTATCAATGTGTGACGTAAAAATATTTTGGACATTTACGTCACCGAATATGGTACTGCTTTGACAACTATTTTACCTATTTTGTTCCTGTATTTAAATACTGTTATAGTGACAGCCGGAACCTTTGAACCGTAATGAGAGCGGGAGGTTTGGCGCCTTAAAATCTGATTCAACCCACCATTTCTTTAGAAATGCCTGTACCAAGTCAGGGTCATTACGGTTTTCAGTTTTCCGGTTGTTGACTGATTTTGTCTGTTTATATAATTATGAGTTTTGACTTTCCATTTGTAAGATTGGTCGGAGTTCGGTAATTTTGTTATTACCCTTATTTAAAAGGCCACCACATTGTCTGAACAAATCCTTTAAAAGGCCACCACATTGTCTGAACAAATCCTTTAAAAGGCCACCACATTGTCTGAACAAATCCTTTAAAAGGCCACCACATTGTCTGAACAAATTCTTTAAAAGGCCACCACATTATCTGAACAAATCCTTTAAAAGGCCATCACATTTTCTGAACAAATCCTTTAAAAAGCCACCACAATGTCTGAACAAATTCTTTAAAAGGCCACTACATTGTCTGAACAAATCCTTTAAAAGGTCACCAAATTGTCTGAACAAATTCTTTAAAAGGCCACCACATTGTCTGAACAAATCCTTTAAAAGGCCACCACATTGTCGGAACAAATCCTTTAAAAGGCCACCACATTGTCTGAACAATTCCTTTAAAAGGCCACCACATTGTCTGAACAAATTCTTTAAAAGGCCACCACATTATCTGAACAAATCCTTTAAAAGGCCATCACATTTTCTGAACAAATCCTTTAAAAAGCCACCACAATGTCTGAACAAATTCTATAAAAGGCCACTACATTGTCTGAACAAATCCTTTAAAAGGTCACCAAATTGTCTGAACAAATTCTTTAAAAGGCCACCACATTGTCTGAACAAATCCTTTAAAAGGCCACCACATTGTCTGAACAAATCCTTTAAAAGGCCACCACATTGTCTGAACAAATCCTTTAAAAGGCCACCACATTGTCTGCACAAATCCTTTAAAAAAATACCACATTGTCAGACCAAATCCTATAAAAAAACACCACATTGTCTGAACAAATCCTTTAAAAGGCCACCACATTGTCTGAACAAATCCTTTAAAAAGCCACCACATTGTCTGAACAAATCCTTTAAAAGGCCACCACATTGTCCGAACAAATTCTTTAAAAACACACCATATTGTCTGAACAAATCCTTTAAAAGGCCACCACATTGTCTGAGCTAATCTTTTAAAAGGCCACCACATTGTCTGAACAAATCCTTTAAAAGGCCACCACATTGTCTGAACAAATCCTTTAAAAGGCCACCACATTGTCTGAACAAATCCTTTAAAAGGCCACCACATTGTCTGAACAAATTCTTTAAAAGGCCACCAAATTGTCTGAACAAATCCTTTAAAAGGCCACCACATTGTATGAACAAATCCTTTAAAAGGCCACCACATTGTCTGAACAAATCCTTTAAAAGGCCATCATTGTCTGAACAAATTCTTTAAAAACCACCACATTGTCTGAACAAATCCTTTAAAAGGCCACCACATTGTCTGAACAAATCCTTTAAAAGGCCATCATTGTCTGAACAAATCCTTTAAAAAACACCACATTGTCTGAACAAATCCTTTAAAAGGCCACCACATTGTCTGAACAAATCCTTTAAAAGGCCACCACATTCTCTGAACAAATCCTTTAAAAGGCCACCACATTGTCTGAACCAATCCTTTAAAAGGCCACAACATTGTCTGAACAAATCCTTTAAAAGGCCACCACATTGTCTGAAAAATTCCTTTAAAAAACCACCATTGTCTGAACAAATTCTTTAAAAGGCCACCACATTGTCTGAACAAATCCTTTAAAAGACCACCACATTGTCTGAACAAATCCTTTAAAAGGCCACCATATTGTCTGAACAAATCCTTTAAAAGGCAACCACATTGTCTGAACAAATCCTTTAAAAAAACACCATTGTCTGAACAAATCCTTTAAAAGGCCACCACATTGTCTGAACAAATCCTTTAAAAGGCCACCACATTGTCTGAACAAATCCTTTAAAAACCACCACATTGTCTGAACAAATCCTTTAAAAGGCCACCACATTGTCTGAACAAATCCTTTAAAAGGTCACCACATTGTCTGAACAAATCCTTTAAAAGGCCACCACATTGTCTGAACAAATCCTTTAAAAGGCCACCACATTGTCTGAACAAATCCTTTAAAAGGCCACCACATTGTGAGAACAAATCCTTTAATAAAACACCATATTGTCTGAAAAAATCCTTTAAAAGGTCACCACATTGTCTGAACAAATCCTTTAAAAGGCCACCACATTGTCTGAACAAATCCTTTAAAAGGCCACCACATTGTCTGAACAAAACCTTTAAAAGGCCACCACATTGTCTGAACAAATCCTTTAAAAGGCCACCACATTGTCTGAACAAAACCTTTAAAAGGCCACCACATTGTCTGAACAAATCCTTTAAAAACCACCACATTGTCTGAAAAATCCTTTAAAAAAACACAATATTGTCTGAACAAATCCTGTAAAAGACCACCACATTGTATGAACAAATCCTTTAAAAGGCCAACACATTGTCTGAACAAATCCTTTAAAAGGCCACCACATTGTCTGAACAAATCCTTTAAAAGGCCACCACATTGTCTGAGCAAATCCTTTAAAAGGCCACCACATTGTCTGAACAAATCCTTTAAAAAAAACACCACATTGTCAGAATCCTTTAAAAAAACACCACATTGTCTGAGAACAAATCCTTAGAAAAAACACCACATTGTCTGAACAAATTCTTTAAAAGGCCACCACATTATCTGAACAAATCCTTTAAAAAGCCACCACATTGTCTGAACAAATTCTTTAAAAGGCCACTACATTGTCTGAACAAATCCTTTAAAAGGTCACCAAATTGTCTGAACAAATTCTTTAAAAGGCCACCACATTGTCTGAACAAATCCTTTAAAAGGCCACCACATTGTCGGAACAAATCCTTTAAAAGGCCACCACATTGTCTGAACAATTCCTTTAAAAGGCCACCACATTGTCTGAGCAAATCCTTTAAAAGGCCACCACATTGTCTGAACAAATCCTTTAAAAAAACACCACATTGTCAGAATCCTTTAAAAAAACACCACATTGTCTGAAGAAATCCTTAGAAAAAACACCACATTGTCTGAAGAAATCCTTTAAAAGGCCACCACATTGTCTGACGAAATCCTTTAAAAGGCCACCACATTGTCTGAACAAATCCTTTAAAAGGCCACCACATTGTCTGAACAAATCCTTTAAAAGGCCACCACATTGTCTGCACAAATCCTTTAAAAAAATACCACATTGTCTGAACAAATCCTTTAAAAAAACACCACATTGTCTGAACAAATCCTTTAAAAGGCCACCACATTGTCTGAACAAATCCTTTAAAAAGCCACCACATTGTCTGAACAAATCCTTTAAAAGGCCACCACATTGTCCGAACAAATTCTTTAAAAACACACCATATTGTCTGAACAAATCCTTTAAAAGGCCACCACATTGTCTGAGCAAATCTTTTAAAAGGCCACCACATTGTCTGAACAAATCCTTTAAAAGGCCACCACATTGTCTGAACAAATCCTTTAAAAGGCCACCACATTGTCTGAACAAATCCTTTAAAAAGCCACCACATTGTCTGAACAAATCCTTTAAAAGGCCACCACATTGTCCGAACAAATTCTTTAAAAACACACCATATTGTCTGAACAAATCCTTTAAAAGGCCACCACATTGTCTGAGCAAATCTTTTAAAAGGCCACCACATTGTCTGAACAAATCCTTTAAAAGGCCACCACATTGTCTGAACAAATCCTTTAAAAGGCCACCACATTGTCTGAACAAATCCTTTAAAAGGCCACCACATTGTCTGAACAAATTCTTTAAAAGGCCACCAAATTGTCTGAACAAATCCAATAAAAGGCCACCACATTGTATGAACAAATCCTTTAAAAGGCCACCAAATTGTCTGAACAAATCCTTTAAAAGGCCACCACATTGTATGAACAAATCCTTTAAAAGGCCACCACATTGTCTGAACAAATCCTTTAAAAGGCCATCATTGTCTGAACAAATTCTTTAAAAACCACCACATTGTCTGAACAAATCCTTTAAAAGGCCACCACATTGTCTGAACAAATCCTTTAAAAGGCCATCATTGTCTGAACAAATCCTTTAAAAACCACCACATTGTCTGAGAACAAATCCTTAGAAAAAACACCACATTGTCTGAACAAATTCTTTAAAAGGCCACCACATTATCTGAACAAATCCTTTAAAAGGCCATCACATTGTCTGAACAAATCCTTTAAAAGGCCACCACATTGTCTGAACAAATCCTTTAAAAGGCCACCACATTGTCTGAGCAAATCCTTTAAAAGGCCACCACATTGTCTGAACAAATCCTTTAAAAAAAACACCACATTGTCAGAATCCTTTAAAAAAACACCACATTGTCTGAGAACAAATCCTTAGAAAAAACACCACATTGTCTGAACAAATTCTTTAAAAGGCCACCACATTATCTGAACAAATCCTTTAAAAGGCCATCACATTGTCTGAACAAATCCTTTAAAAGGCCACCACATTGTCTGACAAAATCCTTTAAAAGTCCACCACATTGTCTGAACAAATCCTTTAAAAGGCCACCACATTGTCTGAACAAATCCTTTAAAAGGCCACCACATTGTCTGCACAAATCCTTTAAAAAAATACCACATTGTCTGAACAAATCCTTTAAAAAAACACCACATTGTCTGAACAAATCCTTTAAAAAGCCACCACATTGTCTGAACAAATCTTTAAAAGGCCACCACATTGTCCGAACAAATTCTTTAAAAACACACCATATTGTCTGAACAAATCCTTTAAAAGGCCACCACATTGTCTGAGCAAATCTTTTAAAAGGCCACCACATTGTCTGAACAAATCCTTTAAAAGGCCACCACATTGTCTGAACAAATCCTTTAAAAGGCCACCACATTGTCTGAACAAATCCTTTAAAAAAAACACCACATTGTCAGAATCCTTTAAAAAAACACCACATTGTCTGAACAAATCCTTTAAAAAGCCACCACATTGTCTGAACAAATCTTTAAAAGGCCACCACATTGTTCGAACAAATTCTTTAAAAACACACCATATTGTCTGAACAAATCCTTTAAAAGGCCACCACATTGTCTGAGCAAATCTTTTAAAAGGCCACCACATTGTCTGAACAAATCCTTTAAAAGGCCACCACATTGTCTGAACAAATCCTTTAAAAGGCCACCACATTGTCTGAACAAATCCTTTAAAAAAAACACCACATTGTCAGAATCCTTTAAAAAAACACCACATTGTCTGAGAACAAATCCTTAGAAAAAACACCACATTGTCTGAACAAATTCTTTAAAAGGCCACCACATTATCTGAACAAATCCTTTAAAAAGCCACCACATTGTCTGAACAAATTCTTTAAAAGGCCACTACATTGTCTGAACAAATCCTTTAAAAGGTCACCAAATTGTCTGAACAAATTCTTTAAAAGGCCACCACATTGTCTGAACAAATCCTTTAAAAGGCCACCACATTGTCGGAACAAATCCTTTAAAAGGCCACCACATTGTCTGAACAATTCCTTTAAAAGGCCACCACATTGTCTGAGCAAATCCTTTAAAAGGCCACCACATTGTCTGAACAAATCCTTTAAAAAAACACCACATTGTCAGAATCCTTTAAAAAAACACCACATTGTCTGAAGAAATCCTTAGAAAAAACACCACATTGTCTGAAGAAATCCTTTAAAAGGCCACCACATTGTCTGACGAAATCCTTTAAAAGGCCACCACATTGTCTGAACAAATCCTTTAAAAGGCCGCCACATTGTCTGAACAAATCCTTTAAAAGGCCACCACATTGTCTGCACAAATCCTTTAAAAAAATACCACATTGTCTGAACAAATCCTTTAAAAAAATACCACATTGTCTGAACAAATCCTTTAAAAAAACACCACATTGTCTGAACAAATCCTTTAAAAAGCCACCACATTGTCTGAACAAATCCTTTAAAAGGCCACCACATTGTCCGAACAAATTCTTTAAAAACACACCATATTGTCTGAACAAATCCTTTAAAAGGCCACCACATTGTCTGAGCAAATCTTTTAAAAGGCCACCACATTGTCTGAACAAATCCTTTAAAAGGCCACCACATTGTCTGAACAAATCCTTTAAAAGGCCACCACATTGTCTGAACAAATCCTTTAAAAGGCCACCACATTGTCTGAACAAATTCTTTAAAAGGCCACCACATTGTCTGAACAAATCCTTTAAAAGGCCACCACATTGTATGAACAAATCCTTTAAAAGGCCACCACATTGTTTGAACAAATCCTTTAAAAGGTCATCATTGTCTGAACAAATCCTTTAAAAACCACCACATTGTCTGAACAAATCCTTTAAAAGGCCACCACATTGTCTGAACAAATCCTTTAAAAGGCCATCATTGTCTGAACAAATCCTTTAAAAACCACCACATTGTCTGAACAAATCCTTTAAAAGGCCACCACATTGTCTGAACAAATCCTTTAAAAGGCCACCACATTCTCTGAACAAATCCTTTAAAAGGCCACCACATTGTCTGAACCAATCCTTTAAAAGGCCACAACATTGTCTGAACAAATCCTTTAAAAGGCAACCACATTGTCTGAACAAATCCTATAAAAAAACACCATTGTCTGAACAAATCCTTTAAAAGGCCACCACATTGTCTGAACAAATCCTTTAAAAGGCCACCACATTGTCTGAAAAATTCCTTTAAAAAACCACCATTGTCTGAACAAATTCTTTAAAAGGCCACCACATTGTCTGAACAAATCCTTTAAAAGACCACCACATTGTCTGAACAAATCCTTTAAAAGGCCACCATATTGTCTGAACAAATCCTTTAAAAGGCAACCACATTGTCTGAACAAATCCTATAAAAAAACACCATTGTCTGAACAAATCCTTTAAAAGGCCACCACATTGTCTGAACAAATCCTTTAAAAGGCCACCACATTGTCTGAACAAATCCTTTAAAAACCACCACATTGTCTGAACAAATCCTTTAAAAGGCCACCACATTGTCTGAACAAATCCTTTAAAAGGTCACCACATTGTCTGAACAAATCCTTTAAAAGGCCACCACATTGTCTGAACAAATCCTTTAAAAGGTCACCACATTGTCTGAACAAATCCTTTAAAAGGCCACCACATTGTGAGAACAAATCCTTTAATAAAACACCATATTGTCTGAAAAAATCCTTTAAAAGGTCACCACATTGTCTGAACAAATCCTTTAAAAGGCCACCACATTGTCTGAACAAAACCTTTAAAAGGCCACAACATTGTCTGAACAAATCCTTTAAAAGGCCACCACATTGTGAGAACAAATCCTTTAATAAAACACCATATTGTCTGAAAAAATCCTTTAAAAGGTCACCACATTGTCTGAACAAATCCATTAAAAGGCCACCACATTGTCTGAACAAATCCTTTAAAAGGCCACCACATTGTCTGAACAAAACCTTTAAAAGGCCACCACATTGTCTGAACAAATCCTTTAAAAGGCCACCACATTGTCTGAACAAACCTTTAAAAGGCCACCACATTGTCTGAACAAATCCTTTAAAAACCACCACATTGTCTGAAAAATCCTTTAAAAAAAACACCATATTGTCTGAACAAATCCTGTAAAAGGCCACCACATTGTATGAACAAATCCTTTAAAAGGCCACCACATTGTCTGAACAAATCCTTTAAAAGGCCACCACATTTTCTGAACAAATCCTTTAAAAGGCCACCACATTGTCTGAGCAAATCCTTTAAAAGGCCACCACATTGTCTGAACAAATCCTTTAAAAAAACCCACCACATTGTCTGAAGAAATCCTTAGAAAAAACACCACATTGTCTGAAGAAATCCTTTAAAAGGCCACCACATTGTCTGAAGAAATCCTTTAAAAGGCCACCACATTGTCTGAAAAAATGCTTTAAAAGGCCACCACATTGTCTGAACAAATCCTTTAAAAGGCAACCACATTGTCTGAGCAAATCCTTTAAAAGGTCACCACATTGTCTGCACAAATCCTTTAAAAAAAATACCACATTCTCAGACCAAATCCTTTAAAAGTAACACCACATTGTCTGAACAAATCCTTTAAAAGGCCACCACATTGTCTGAACAAATCCTTTAAAAGGCCACCACATTGTCTGCACAAATCCTTTAAAAAAATACCACATTGTCAGACCAAATCCTATAAAAAAACACCACATTGTCTGAACAAATCCTTTAAAAGGCCACCACATTGTCTGAACAAATCCTTTAAAAAGCGACCACATTGTCTGAACAAATCCTTTAAAAGGCCACCACATTGTCCGAACAAATTCTTTAAAAACACACCATATTGTCTGAACAAATCCTTTAAAAGGCCACCACATTGTCTGAGCTAATCTTTTAAAAGGCCACCACATTGTCTGAACAAATCCTTTAAAAGGCCACCACATTGTCTGAACAAATCCTTTAAAAGGCCACCACATTGTCTGAACAAATCCTTTAAAAGGCCACCACATTGTCTGAACAAATTCTTTAAAAGGCCACCAAATTGTCTGAACAAATCCTTTAAAAGGCCACCACATTGTATGAACAAATCCTTTAAAAGGCCACCACATTGTCTGAACAAATCCTTTAAAAGGCCATCATTGTCTGAACAAATTCTTTAAAAACCACCACATTGTCTGAACAAATCCTTTAAAAGGCCACCACATTGTCTGAACAAATCCTTTAAAAGGCCATCATTGTCTGAACAAATCCTTTAAAAACCACCACATTGTCTGAACAAATCCTTTAAAAGGCCACCACATTGTCTGAACAAATCCTTTAAAAGGCCACCACATTCTCTGAACAAATCCTTTAAAAGGCCACCACATTGTCTGAACCAATCCTTTAAAAGGCCACAACATTGTCTGAACAAATCCTTTAAAAGGCCACCACATTGTCTGAAAAATTCCTTTAAAAAACCACCATTGTCTGAGCAAATTCTTTAAAAGGCCACCACATTGTCTGAACAAATCCTTTAAAAGACCACCACATTGTCTGAACAAATCCTTTAAAAGGCCACCATATTGTCTGAACAAATCCTTTAAAAGGCAACCACATTGTCTGAACAAATCCTTTAAAAAAACACCATTGTCTGAACAAATCCTTTAAAAGGCCACCACATTGTCTGAACAAATCCTTTAAAAGGCCACCACATTGTCTGAACAAATCCTTTAAAAACCACCACATTGTCTGAACAAATCCTTTAAAAGGCCACCACATTGTCTGAACAAATCCTTTAAAAGGTCACCACATTGTCTGAACAAATCCTTTAAAAGGCCACCACAATGTCTGAACAAATCCTTTAAAAGGCCACCACATTGTCTGAACAAATCCTTTAAAAGGCCACCACATTGTGAGAACAAATCCTTTAATAAAACACCATATTGTCTGAAAAAATCCTTTAAAAGGTCACCACATTGTCTGAACAAATCCTTTAAAAGGCCACCACATTGTCTGAACAAATCCTTTAAAAGGCCACCACATTGTCTGAACAAAACCTTTAAAAGGCCACCACATTGTCTGAACAAATCCTTTAAAAGGCCACCACATTGTCTGAACAAAACCTTTAAAAGGCCACCACATTGTCTGAACAAATCCTTTAAAAACCACCACATTGTCTGAAAAATCCTTTAAAAAAACACAATATTGTCTGAACAAATCCTGTAAAAGACCACCACATTGTATGAACAAATCCTTTAAAAGGCCAACACATTGTCTGAACAAATCCTTTAAAAGGCCACCACATTGTCTGAACAAATCCTTTAAAAGGCCACCACATTGTCTGAGCAAATCCTTTAAAAGGCCACCACATTGTCTGAACAAATCCTTTAAAAAAAACACCACATTGTCAGAATCCTTTAAAAAAACACCACATTGTCTGAGAACAAATCCTTAGAAAAAACACCACATTGTCTGAACAAATTCTTTAAAAGGCCACCATATTATCTGAACAAATCCTTTAAAAGGCCATCACATTGTCTGAACAAATCCTTTAAAAGGCCACCACATTGTCTGAACAAATCCTTTAAAAGGCCACCACATTGTCTGAGCAAATCCTTTAAAAGGCCACCACATTGTCTGAACAAATCCTTTAAAAAAAACACCACATTGTCATAATCCTTTAAGAAAACACCACATTGTCTGAGAACAAATCCTTAGAAAAAACACCACATTGTCTGAACAAATTCTTTAAAAGGCCACCACATTATCTGAACAAATCCTTTAAAAAGCCACCACATTGTCTGAACAAATTCTTTAAAAGGCCACTACATTGTCTGAACAAATCCTTTAAAAGGCCACCACATTGTCGGAACAAATCCTTTAAAAGGCCACCACATTGTCTGAACAATTCCTTTAAAAGGCCACCACATTGTCTGAGCAAATCCTTTAAAAGGCCACCACATTGTCTGAACAAATCCTTTAAAAAAACACCACATTGTCAGAATCCTTTAAAAAAACACCACATTGTCTGAAGAAATCCTTAGAAAAAACACCACATTGTCTGAAGAAATCCTTTAAAAGGCCACCACATTGTCTGACGAAATCCTTTAAAAGGCCACCACATTGTCTGAACAAATCCTTTAAAAGGCCACCACATTGTCTGAACAAATCCTTTAAAAGGCCACCACATTGTCTGCACAAATCCTTTAAAAAAATACCACATTGTCTGAACAAATCCTTTAAAAAAACACCACATTGTCTGAACAAATCCTTTAAAAGGCCACCACATTGTCTGAACAAATCCTTTAAAAAGCCACCACATTGTCTGAACAAATCCTTTAAAAGGCCACCACATTGTCCGAACAAATTCTTTAAAAACACACCATATTGTCTGAACAAATCCTTTAAAAGGCCACCACATTGTCTGAGCAAATCTTTTAAAAGGCCACCACATTGTCTGAACAAATCCTTTAAAAGGCCACCACATTGTCTGAACAAATCCTTTAAAAGGCCACCACATTGTCTGAACAAATCCTTTAAAAAGCCACCACATTGTCTGAACAAATCCTTTAAAAGGCCACCACATTGTCCGAACAAATTCTTTAAAAACACACCATATTGTCTGAACAAATCCTTTAAAAGGCCACCACATTGTCTGAGCAAATCTTTTAAAAGGCCACCACATTGTCTGAACAAATCCTTTAAAAGGCCACCACATTGTCTGAACAAATCCTTTAAAAGGCCACCACATTGTCTGAACAAATCCTTTAAAAGGCCACCACATTGTCTGAACAAATTCTTTAAAAGGCCACCAAATTGTCTGAACAAATCCTTTAAAAGGCCACCACATTGTATGAACAAATCCTTTAAAAGGCCACCAAATTGTCTGAACAAATCCTTTAAAAGGCCACCACATTGTATGAACAAATCCTTTAAAAGGCCACCACATTGTCTGAACAAATCCTTTAAAAGGCCATCATTGTCTGAACAAATTCTTTAAAAACCACCACATTGTCTGAACAAATCCTTTAAAAGGCCACCACATTGTCTGAACAAATCCTTTAAAAGGCCATCATTGTCTGAACAAATCCTTTAAAAACCACCACATTGTCTGAGAACAAATCCTTAGAAAAAACACCACATTGTCTGAACAAATTCTTTAAAAGGCCACCACATTATCTGAACAAATCCTTTAAAAGGCCATCACATTGTCTGAACAAATCCTTTAAAAGGCCACCACATTGTCTGAACAAATCCTTTAAAAGGCCACCACATTGTCTGAGCAAATCCTTTAAAAGGCCACCACATTGTCTGAACAAATCCTTTAAAAAAAACACCACATTGTCAGAATCCTTTAAAAAAACACCACATTGTCTGAGAACAAATCCTTAGAAAAAACACCACATTGTCTGAACAAATTCTTTAAAAGGCCACCACATTATCTGAACAAATCCTTTAAAAGGCCATCACATTGTCTGAACAAATCCTTTAAAAGGCCACCACATTGTCTGACGAAATCCTTTAAAAGGCCACCACATTGTCTGAACAAATCCTTTAAAAGGCCACCACATTGTCTGAACAAATCCTTTAAAAGGCCACCACATTGTCTGCACAAATTCTTTAAAAAAATACCACATTGTCTGAACAAATCCTTTAAAAAAATACCACATTGTCTGAACAAATCCTTTAAAAAAACACCACATTGTCTGAACAAATCCTTTAAAAAGCCACCACATTGTCTGAACAAATCTTTAAAAGGCCACCACATTGTCCGAACAAATTCTTTAAAAACACACCATATTGTCTGAACAAATCCTTTAAAAGGCCACCACATTGTCTGAGCAAATCTTTTAAAAGGCCACCACATTGTCTGAACAAATCCTTTAAAAGGCCACCACATTGTCTGAACAAATCCTTTAAAAGGCCACCACATTGTCTGAACAAATCCTTTAAAAGGCCACCACATTGTCTGAACAAATCCTTTAAAAAAAACACCACATTGTCAGAATCCTTTAAAAAAACACCACATTGTCTGAGAACAAATCCTTAGAAAAAACACCACATTGTCTGAACAAATTCTTTAAAAGGCCACCACATTATCTGAACAAATCCTTTAAAAAGCCACCACATTGTCTGAACAAATTCTTTAAAAGGCCACTACATTGTCTGAACAAATCCTTTAAAAGGTCACCAAATTGTCTGAACAAATTCTTTAAAAGGCCACCACATTGTCTGAACAAATCCTTTAAAAGGCCACCACATTGTCGGAACAAATCCTTTAAAAGGCCACCACATTGTCTGAACAATTCCTTTAAAAGGCCACCACATTGTCTGAGCAAATCCTTTAAAAGGCCACCACATTGTCTGAACAAATCCTTTAAAAAAACACCACATTGTCAGAATCCTTTAAAAAAACACCACATTGTCTGAAGAAATCCTTAGAAAAAACACCACATTGTCTGAAGAAATCCTTTAAAAGGCCACCACATTGTCTGACGAAATCCTTTAAAAGGCCACCACATTGTCTGAACAAATCCTTTAAAAGGCCGCCACATTGTCTGAACAAATCCTTTAAAAGGCCACCACATTGTCTGCACAAATCCTTTAAAAAAATACCACATTGTCTGAACAAATCCTTTAAAAAAATACCACATTGTCTGAACAAATCCTTTAAAAAAACACCACATTGTCTGAACAAATCCTTTAAAAAGCCACCACATTGTCTGAACAAATCCTTTAAAAGGCCACCACATTGTCCGAACAAATTCTTTAAAAACACACCATATTGTCTGAACAAATCCTTTAAAAGGCCACCACATTGTCTGAGCAAATCTTTTAAAAGGCCACCACATTGTCTGAACAAATCCTTTAAAAGGCCACCACATTGTCTGAACAAATCCTTTAAAAGGCCACCACATTGTCTGAACAAATCCTTTAAAAGGCCACCACATTGTCTGAACAAATTCTTTAAAAGGCCACCACATTGTCTGAACAAATCCTTTAAAAGGCCACCACATTGTATGAACAAATCCTTTAAAAGGCCACCACATTGTTTGAACAAATCCTTTAAAAGGTCATCATTGTCTGAACAAATCCTTTAAAAACCACCACATTGTCTGAACAAATCCTTTAAAAGGCCACAACATTGTCTGAACAAATCCTTTAAAAGGCCATCATTGTCTGAACAAATCCTTTAAAAACCACCACATTGTCTGAACAAATCCTTTAAAAGGCCACCACATTGTCTGAACAAATCCTTTAAAAGGCCACCACATTCTCTGAACAAATCCTTTAAAAGGCCACCACATTGTCTGAACCAATCCTTTAAAAGGCCACAACATTGTCTGAACAAATCCTTTAAAAGGCAACCACATTGTCTGAACAAATCCTATAAAAAAACACCATTGTCTGAACAAATCCTTTAAAAGGCCACCACATTGTCTGAGCAAATCTTTTAAAAGGCCACCACATTGTCTGAACAAATCCTTTAAAAGGCCACCACATTGTCTGAACAAATCCTTTAAAAGGCCACCACATTGTCTGAACAAATCCTTTAAAAGGCCACCACATTGTCTGAAAAATTCCTTTAAAAAACCACCATTGTCTGAACAAATTCTTTTAAAGGCCACCACATTGTCTGAACAAATCCTTTAAAAGACCACCACATTGTCTGAACAAATCCTTTAAAAGGCCACCATATTGTCTGAACAAATCCTTTAAAAGGCAACCACATTGTCTGAACAAATCCTATAAAAAAACACCATTGTCTGAACAAATCCTTTAAAAGGCCACCACATTGTCTGAACAAATCCTTTAAAAGGCCACCACATTGTCTGAACAAATCCTTTAAAAGGCCACCACGTTGTCTAAACAAATGAACAAATCCTTTAAAAGGCCACCACATTGTCTGAACAAATCCTTTAAAAAACACCACATTCTCTGAACAAATCCTTTGAAAGGCCACCACATTGTCTGAACAAATTCTTTAAAAGGCCACCACATTGTCTGAACAAATCCTTTAAAAGGCCACCACATTGTCTGAACAAATCCTTTAAAAGACCACCACGTTGTATGAACAAATGAACAAATCCTTTAAAAGGCCACCACATTGTCTGAACAAATCCTTTAAAAGGCCACCACATTGTCTGAACAAATCCTTTAAAAGGCCACCACATTGTCTGAACAAATTCTTTAAAAGGCCACCACATTGTCTGAACAAATCCTTTAAAAGGCCACCACCTTGTATGAACAAATGAACAAATCCTTTAAAAGGCCACCACATGGTCTGAACAAATCCTTTAAAAAACACCACATTGTCTGAACAAATCCTTTAAAAGGCCACCACATTGTCTGAACAAATCCTTTAAAAGGCCAAAACATTCTCTTAGCAAATCCTTTAAAAGGTCACCACATTGTCTGAACAAATCCTTTAAAAGGCCACAACATTGTCTGAACAAATCCTTTAAAAGGCCATCACATTGTCTGAACAAATCCTTTAAAAGGCCACCACATTGTCTGACGAAATCCTTTAAAAGGCCACCACATTGTCTGAACAAATCCTTTAAAAGGCCACCACATTGTCTGAACAAATCCTTTAAAAGGCCACCACATTGTCTGCACAAATCCTTTAAAAAAATACCACATTGTCTGAACAAATCCTTTAAAAAAATACCACATTGTCTGAACAAATCCTTTAAAAAAACACCACATTGTCTGAACAAATCCTTTAAAAAGCCACCACATTGTCTGAACAAATCTTTAAAAGGCCACCACATTGTCCGAACAAATTCTTTAAAAACACACCATATTGTCTGAACAAATCCTTTAAAAGGCCACCACATTGTCTGAGCAAATCTTTTAAAAGGCCACCACATTGTCTGAACAAATCCTTTAAAAGGCCACCACATTGTCTGAACAAATCCTTTAAAAGGCCACCACATTGTCTGAACAAATCCTTTAAAAGGCCACCACATTGTCTGAACAAATCCTTTAAAAAAAACACCACATTGTCAGAATCCTTTAAAAAAACACCACATTGTCTGAGAACAAATCCTTAGAAAAAACACCACATTGTCTGAACAAATTCTTTAAAAGGCCACCACATTATCTGAACAAATCCTTTAAAAAGCCACCACATTGTCTGAACAAATTCTTTAAAAGGCCACTACATTGTCTGAACAAATCCTTTAAAAGGTCACCAAATTGTCTGAACAAATTCTTTAAAAGGCCACCACATTGTCTGAACAAATCCTTTAAAAGGCCACCACATTGTCGGAACAAATCCTTTAAAAGGCCACCACATTGTCTGAACAATTCCTTTAAAAGGCCACCACATTGTCTGAGCAAATCCTTTAAAAGGCCACCACATTGTCTGAACAAATCCTTTAAAAAAACACCACATTGTCAGAATCCTTTAAAAAAACACCACATTGTCTGAAGAAATCCTTAGAAAAAACACCACATTGTCTGAAGAAATCCTTTAAAAGGCCACCACATTGTCTGACGAAATCCTTTAAAAGGCCACCACATTGTCTGAACAAATCCTTTAAAAGGCCGCCACATTGTCTGAACAAATCCTTTAAAAGGCCACCACATTGTCTGCACAAATCCTTTAAAAAAATACCACATTGTCTGAACAAATCCTTTAAAAAAATACCACATTGTCTGAACAAATCCTTTAAAAAAACACCACATTGTCTGAACAAATCCTTTAAAAAGCCACCACATTGTCTGAACAAATCCTTTAAAAGGCCACCACATTGTCCGAACAAATTCTTTAAAAACACACCATATTGTCTGAACAAATCCTTTAAAAGGCCACCACATTGTCTGAACAAATCCTTTAAAAGGCCACCACATTGTCTGAACAAATCCTTTAAAAAAAACACCACATTGTCAGAATCCTTTAAAAAAACACCACATTGTCTGAGAACAAATCCTTAGAAAAAACACCACATTGTCTGAACAAATTCTTTAAAAGGCCACCACATTATCTGAACAAATCCTTTAAAAAGCCACCACATTGTCTGAACAAATTCTTTAAAAGGCCACTACATTGTCTGAACAAATCCTTTAAAAGGTCACCAAATTGTCTGAACAAATTCTTTAAAAGGCCACCACATTGTCTGAACAAATCCTTTAAAAGGCCACCACATTGTCGGAACAAATCCTTTAAAAGGCCACCACATTGTCTGAACAATTCCTTTAAAAGGCCACCACATTGTCTGAGCAAATCCTTTAAAAGGCCACCACATTGTCTGAACAAATCCTTTAAAAAAACACCACATTGTCAGAATCCTTTAAAAAAACACCACATTGTCTGAAGAAATCCTTAGAAAAAACACCACATTGTCTGAAGAAATCCTTTAAAAGGCCACCACATTGTCTGACGAAATCCTTTAAAAGGCCACCACATTGTCTGAACAAATCCTTTAAAAGGCCGCCACATTGTCTGAACAAATCCTTTAAAAGGCCACCACATTGTCTGCACAAATCCTTTAAAAAAATACCACATTGTCTGAACAAATCCTTTAAAAAAATACCACATTGTCTGAACAAATCCTTTAAAAAAACACCACATTGTCTGAACAAATCCTTTAAAAAGCCACCACATTGTCTGAACAAATCCTTTAAAAGGCCACCACATTGTCCGAACAAATTCTTTAAAAACACACCATATTGTCTGAACAAATCCTTTAAAAGGCCACCACATTGTCTGAGCAAATCTTTTAAAAGGCCACCACATTGTCTGAACAAATCCTTTAAAAGGCCACCACATTGTCTGAACAAATCCTTTAAAAGGCCACCACATTGTCTGAACAAATCCTTTAAAAGGCCACCACATTGTCTGAACAAATTCTTTAAAAGGCCACCACATTGTCTGAACAAATCCTTTAAAAGGCCACCACATTGTATGAACAAATCCTTTAAAAGGCCACCACATTGTTTGAACAAATCCTTTAAAAGGTCATCATTGTCTGAACAAATCCTTTAAAAACCACCACATTGTCTGAACAAATCCTTTAAAAGGCCACCACATTGTCTGAACAAATCCTTTAAAAGGCCATCATTGTCTGAACAAATCCTTTAAAAACCACCACATTGTCTGAACAAATCCTTTAAAAGGCCACCACATTGTCTGAACAAATCCTTTAAAAGGCCACCACATTCTCTGAACAAATCCTTTAAAAGGCCACCACATTGTCTGAACCAATCCTTTAAAAGGCCACAACATTGTCTGAACAAATCCTTTAAAAGGCAACCACATTGTCTGAACAAATCCTATAAAAAAACACCATTGTCTGAACAAATCCTTTAAAAGGCCACCACATTGTCTGAACAAATCCTTTAAAAGGCCACCACATTGTCTGAAAAATTCCTTTAAAAAACCACCATTGTCTGAACAAATTCTTTTAAAGGCCACCACATTGTCTGAACAAATCCTTTAAAAGACCACCACATTGTCTGAACAAATCCTTTAAAAGGCCACCATATTGTCTGAACAAATCCTTTAAAAGGCAACCACATTGTCTGAACAAATCCTATAAAAAAACACCATTGTCTGAACAAATCCTTTAAAAGGCCACCACATTGTCTGAACAAATCCTTTAAAAGGCCACCACATTGTCTGAACAAATCCTTTAAAAACCACCACATTGTCTGAACAAATCCTTTAAAAGGCCACCACATTGTCTGAACAAATCCTTTAAAAGGTCACCACATTGTCTGAACAAATCCTTTAAAAGGCCACCACATTGTCTGAACAAATCCTTTAAAAGGTCACCACATTGTCTGAACAAATCCTTTAAAAGGCCACCACATTGTGAGAACAAATCCTTTAATAAAACACCATATTGTCTGAAAAAATCCTTTAAAAGGTCACCACATTGTCTGAACAAATCCTTTAAAAGGCCACCACATTGTCTGAACAAAACCTTTAAAAGGCCACAACATTGTCTGAACAAATCCTTTAAAAGGCCACCACATTGTGAGAACAAATCCTTTAATAAAACACCATATTGTCTGAAAAAATCCTTTAAAAGGTCACCACATTGTCTGAACAAATCCATTAAAAGGCCACCACATTGTCTGAACAAATCCTTTAAAAGGCCACCACATTGTCTGAACAAAACCTTTAAAAGGCCACCACATTGTCTGAACAAATCCTTTAAAAGGCCACCACATTGTCTGAACAAACCTTTAAAAGGCCACCACATTGTCTGAACAAATCCTTTAAAAACCACCACATTGTCTGAAAAATCCTTTAAAAAAACCACCATATTGTCTGAACAAATCCTGTAAAAGGCCACCACATTGTATGAACAAATCCTTTAAAAGGCCACCACATTGTCTGAACAAATCCTTTAAAAGGCCACCACATTTTCTGAACAAATCCTTTAAAAGGCCACCACATTGTCTGAGCAAATCCTTTAAAAGGCCACCACATTGTCTGAACAAATCCTTTAAAAAAAACCACCACATTGTCTGAAGAAATCCTTAGAAAAAACACCACATTGTCTGAACAAATCCTTTAAAAGGCCACCACATTGTCTGAACAAATTCTTTAAAAGGCCACCACATTGTCTGAACAAATCCTTTAAAAGGCCACCACATTGTTTGAACAAATCCTTTAAAAGGTCATCATTGTCTGAACAAATCCTTTAAAAACCACCACATTGTCTGAACAAATCCTTTAAAAGGCCACCACATTGTCTGAACAAATCCTTTAAAAGGCCATCATTGTCTGAACAAATCCTTTAAAAACCACCACATTGTCTGAACAAATCCTTTAAAAGGCCACCACATTGTCTGAACAAATCCTTTAAAAGGCCACCACATTCTCTGAACAAATCCTTTAAAAGGCCACCACATTGTCTGAACCAATCCTTTAAAAGGCCACAACATTGTCTGAACAAATCCTTTAAAAGGCAACCACATTGTCTGAACAAATCCTATAAAAAAACACCATTGTCTGAACAAATCCTTTAAAAGGCCACCACATTGTCTGAACAAATCCTTTAAAAGGCCACCACATTGTCTGAAAAATTCCTTTAAAAAACCACCATTGTCTGAACAAATTCTTTAAAAGGCCACCACATTGTCTGAACAAATCCTTTAAAAGACCACCACATTGTCTGAACAAATCCTTTAAAAGGCCACCATATTGTCTGAACAAATCCTTTAAAAGGCAACCACATTGTCTGAACAAATCCTATAAAAAAACACCATTGTCTGAACAAATCCTTTAAAAGGCCACCACATTGTCTGAACAAATCCTTTAAAAGGCCACCACATTGTCTGAACAAATCCTTTAAAAACCACCACATTGTCTGAACAAATCCTTTAAAAGGCCACCACATTGTCTGAACAAATCCTTTAAAAGGTCACCACATTGTCTGAACAAATCCTTTAAAAGGCCACCACATTGTCTGAACAAATCCTTTAAAAGGTCACCACATTGTCTGAACAAATCCTTTAAAAGGCCACCACATTGTGAGAACAAATCCTTTAATAAAACACCATATTGTCTGAAAAAATCCTTTAAAAGGTCACCACATTGTCTGAACAAATCCTTTAAAAGGCCACCACATTGTCTGAACAAAACCTTTAAAAGGCCACAACATTGTCTGAACAAATCCTTTAAAAGGCCACCACATTGTGAGAACAAATCCTTTAATAAAACACCATATTGTCTGAAAAAATCCTTTAAAAGGTCACCACATTGTCTGAACAAATCCATTAAAAGGCCACCACATTGTCTGAACAAATCCTTTAAAAGGCCACCACATTGTCTGAACAAAACCTTTAAAAGGCCACCACATTGTCTGAACAAATCCTTTAAAAGGCCACCACATTGTCTGAACAAACCTTTAAAAGGCCACCACATTGTCTGAACAAATCCTTTAAAAACCACCACATTGTCTGAAAAATCCTTTAAAAAAACCACCATATTGTCTGAACAAATCCTGTAAAAGGCCACCACATTGTATGAACAAATCCTTTAAAAGGCCACCACATTGTCTGAACAAATCCTTTAAAAGGCCACCACATTTTCTGAACAAATCCTTTAAAAGGCCACCACATTGTCTGAGCAAATCCTTTAAAAGGCCACCACATTGTCTGAACAAATCCTTTAAAAAAAACCACCACATTGTCTGAAGAAATCCTTAGAAAAAACACCACATTGTCTGAACAAATCCTTTAAAAGGCCACCACATTGTCTGAACAAATTCTTTAAAAGGCCACCACATTGTCTGAACAAATCCTTTAAAAGGCCACCACATTGTTTGAACAAATCCTTTAAAAGGTCATCATTGTCTGAACAAATCCTTTAAAAACCACCACATTGTCTGAACAAATCCTTTAAAAGGCCACCACATTGTCTGAACAAATCCTTTAAAAGGCCATCATTGTCTGAACAAATCCTTTAAAAACCACCACATTGTCTGAACAAATCCTTTAAAAGGCCACCACATTGTCTGAACAAATCCTTTAAAAGGCCACCACATTCTCTGAACAAATCCTTTAAAAGGCCACCACATTGTCTGAACCAATCCTTTAAAAGGCCACAACATTGTCTGAACAAATCCTTTAAAAGGCAACCACATTGTCTGAACAAATCCTATAAAAAAACACCATTGTCTGAACAAATCCTTTAAAAGGCCACCACATTGTCTGAACAAATCCTTTAAAAGGCCACCACATTGTCTGAAAAATTCCTTTAAAAAACCACCATTGTCTGAACAAATTCTTTAAAAGGCCACCACATTGTCTGAACAAATCCTTTAAAAGACCACCACATTGTCTGAACAAATCCTTTAAAAGGCCACCATATTGTCTGAACAAATCCTTTAAAAGGCAACCACATTGTCTGAACAAATCCTATAAAAAAACACCATTGTCTGAACAAATCCTTTAAAAGGCCACCACATTGTCTGAACAAATCCTTTAAAAGGCCACCACATTGTCTGAACAAATCCTTTAAAAACCACCACATTGTCTGAACAAATCCTTTAAAAGGCCACCACATTGTCTGAACAAATCCTTTAAAAGGTCACCACATTGTCTGAACAAATCCTTTAAAAGGCCACCACATTGTCTGAACAAATCCTTTAAAAGGTCACCACATTGTCTGAACAAATCCTTTAAAAGGCCACCACATTGTGAGAACAAATCCTTTAATAAAACACCATATTGTCTGAAAAAATCCTTTAAAAGGTCACCACATTGTCTGAACAAATCCTTTAAAAGGCCACCACATTGTCTGAACAAAACCTTTAAAAGGCCACAACATTGTCTGAACAAATCCTTTAAAAGGCCACCACATTGTGAGAACAAATCCTTTAATAAAACACCATATTGTCTGAAAAAATCCTTTAAAAGGTCACCACATTGTCTGAACAAATCCATTAAAAGGCCACCACATTGTCTGAACAAATCCTTTAAAAGGCCACCACATTGTCTGAACAAAACCTTTAAAAGGCCACCACATTGTCTGAACAAATCCTTTAAAAGGCCACCACATTGTCTGAACAAACCTTTAAAAGGCCACCACATTGTCTGAACAAATCCTTTAAAAACCACCACATTGTCTGAAAAATCCTTTAAAAAAACCACCATATTGTCTGAACAAATCCTGTAAAAGGCCACCACATTGTATGAACAAATCCTTTAAAAGGCCACCACATTGTCTGAACAAATCCTTTAAAAGGCCACCACATTTTCTGAACAAATCCTTTAAAAGGCCACCACATTGTCTGAGCAAATCCTTTAAAAGGCCACCACATTGTCTGAACAAATCCTTTAAAAAAAACCACCACATTGTCTGAAGAAATCCTTAGAAAAAACACCACATTGTCTGAACAAATCCTTTAAAAGGCCACCACATTGTCTGAACAAATTCTTTAAAAGGCCACCACATTGTCTGAACAAATCCTTTAAAAGGCCACCACATTGTTTGAACAAATCCTTTAAAAGGTCATCATTGTCTGAACAAATCCTTTAAAAACCACCACATTGTCTGAACAAATCCTTTAAAAGGCCACCACATTGTCTGAACAAATCCTTTAAAAGGCCATCATTGTCTGAACAAATCCTTTAAAAACCACCACATTGTCTGAACAAATCCTTTAAAAGGCCACCACATTGTCTGAACAAATCCTTTAAAAGGCCACCACATTCTCTGAACAAATCCTTTAAAAGGCCACCACATTGTCTGAACCAATCCTTTAAAAGGCCACAACATTGTCTGAACAAATCCTTTAAAAGGCAACCACATTGTCTGAACAAATCCTATAAAAAAACACCATTGTCTGAACAAATCCTTTAAAAGGCCACCACATTGTCTGAACAAATCCTTTAAAAGGCCACCACATTGTCTGAAAAATTCCTTTAAAAAACCACCATTGTCTGAACAAATTCTTTAAAAGGCCACCACATTGTCTGAACAAATCCTTTAAAAGACCACCACATTGTCTGAACAAATCCTTTAAAAGGCCACCATATTGTCTGAACAAATCCTTTAAAAGGCAACCACATTGTCTGAACAAATCCTATAAAAAAACACCATTGTCTGAACAAATCCTTTAAAAGGCCACCACATTGTCTGAACAAATCCTTTAAAAGGCCACCACATTGTCTGAACAAATCCTTTAAAAACCACCACATTGTCTGAACAAATCCTTTAAAAGGCCACCACATTGTCTGAACAAATCCTTTAAAAGGTCACCACATTGTCTGAACAAATCCTTTAAAAGGCCACCACATTGTCTGAACAAATCCTTTAAAAGGTCACCACATTGTCTGAACAAATCCTTTAAAAGGCCACCACATTGTGAGAACAAATCCTTTAATAAAACACCATATTGTCTGAAAAAATCCTTTAAAAGGTCACCACATTGTCTGAACAAATCCTTTAAAAGGCCACCACATTGTCTGAACAAAACCTTTAAAAGGCCACAACATTGTCTGAACAAATCCTTTAAAAGGCCACCACATTGTGAGAACAAATCCTTTAATAAAACACCATATTGTCTGAAAAAATCCTTTAAAAGGTCACCACATTGTCTGAACAAATCCATTAAAAGGCCACCACATTGTCTGAACAAATCCTTTAAAAGGCCACCACATTGTCTGAACAAAACCTTTAAAAGGCCACCACATTGTCTGAACAAATCCTTTAAAAGGCCACCACATTGTCTGAACAAACCTTTAAAAGGCCACCACATTGTCTGAACAAATCCTTTAAAAACCACCACATTGTCTGAAAAATCCTTTAAAAAAAACACCATATTGTCTGAACAAATCCTGTAAAAGGCCACCACATTGTATGAACAAATCCTTTAAAAGGCCACCACATTGTCTGAACAAATCCTTTAAAAGGCCACCACATTTTCTGAACAAATCCTTTAAAAGGCCACCACATTGTCTGAGCAAATCCTTTAAAAGGCCACCACATTGTCTGAACAAATCCTTTAAAAAAAACCACCACATTGTCTGAAGAAATCCTTAGAAAAAACACCACATTGTCTGAAGAAATCCTTTAAAAGGCCACCACATTGTCTGAAGAAATCCTTTAAAAGGCCACCACATTGTCTGAAAAAATGCTTTAAAAGGCCACCACATTGTCTGAACAAATCCTTTAAAAGGCAACCACATTGTCTGAGCAAATCCTTTAAAAGGTCACCACATTGTCTGCACAAATCCTTTAAAAAAAATACCACATTCTCAGACCAAATCCTTTAAAAGTAACACCACATTGTCTGAACAAATCCTTTAAAAGGCCACCACATTGTCTGAACAAATCCTTTAAAAGGCCACCACATTGTCTGCACAAATCCTTTAAAAAAATACCACATTGTCAGACCAAATCCTATAAAAAAACACCACATTGTCTGAACAAATCCTTTAAAAGGCCACCACATTGTCTGAACAAATCCTTTAAAAAGCGACCACATTGTCTGAACAAATCCTTTAAAAGGCCACCACATTGTCCGAACAAATTCTTTAAAAACACACCATATTGTCTGAACAAATCCTTTAAAAGGCCACCACATTGTCTGAGCTAATCTTTTAAAAGGCCACCACATTGTCTGAACAAATCCTTTAAAAGGCCACCACATTGTCTGAACAAATCCTTTAAAAGGCCACCACATTGTCTGAACAAATCCTTTAAAAGGCCACCACATTGTCTGAACAAATTCTTTAAAAGGCCACCAAATTGTCTGAACAAATCCTTTAAAAGGCCACCACATTGTATGAACAAATCCTTTAAAAGGCCACCACATTGTCTGAACAAATCCTTTAAAAGGCCATCATTGTCTGAACAAATTCTTTAAAAACCACCACATTGTCTGAACAAATCCTTTAAAAGGCCACCACATTGTCTGAACAAATCCTTTAAAAGGCCATCATTGTCTGAACAAATCCTTTAAAAACCACCACATTGTCTGAACAAATCCTTTAAAAGGCCACCACATTGTCTGAACAAATCCTTTAAAAGGCCACCACATTCTCTGAACAAATCCTTTAAAAGGCCACCACATTGTCTGAACCAATCCTTTAAAAGGCCACAACATTGTCTGAACAAATCCTTTAAAAGGCCACCACATTGTCTGAAAAATTCCTTTAAAAAACCACCATTGTCTGAACAAATTCTTTAAAAGGCCACCACATTGTCTGAACAAATCCTTTAAAAGACCACCACATTGTCTGAACAAATCCTTTAAAAGGCCACCATATTGTCTGAACAAATCCTTTAAAAGGCAACCACATTGTCTGAACAAATCCTTTAAAAAAACACCATTGTCTGAACAAATCCTTTAAAAGGCCACCACATTGTCTGAACAAATCCTTTAAAAGGCCACCACATTGTCTGAACAAATCCTTTAAAAACCACCACATTGTCTGAACAAATCCTTTAAAAGGCCACCACATTGTCTGAACAAATCCTTTAAAAGGTCACCACATTGTCTGAACAAATCCTTTAAAAGGCCACCACAATGTCTGAACAAATCCTTTAAAAGGCCACCACATTGTCTGAACAAATCCTTTAAAAGGCCACCACATTGTGAGAACAAATCCTTTAATAAAACACCATATTGTCTGAAAAAATCCTTTAAAAGGTCACCACATTGTCTGAACAAATCCTTTAAAAGGCCACCACATTGTCTGAACAAATCCTTTAAAAGGCCACCACATTGTCTGAACAAAACCTTTAAAAGGCCACCACATTGTCTGAACAAATCCTTTAAAAGGCCACCACATTGTCTGAACAAAACCTTTAAAAGGCCACCACATTGTCTGAACAAATCCTTTAAAAACCACCACATTGTCTGAAAAATCCTTTAAAAAAACACAATATTGTCTGAACAAATCCTGTAAAAGACCACCACATTGTATGAACAAATCCTTTAAAAGGCCAACACATTGTCTGAACAAATCCTTTAAAAGGCCACCACATTGTCTGAACAAATCCTTTAAAAGGCCACCACATTGTCTGAGCAAATCCTTTAATAGGCCACCACATTGTCTGAACAAATCCTTTAAAAAAAACACCACATTGTCAGAATCCTTTAAAAAAACACCACATTGTCTGAACAAATCCTTTAAAAGGCCATCATTGTCTGAACAAATTCTTTAAAAACCACCACATTGTCTGAACAAATCCTTTAAAAGGCCACCACATTGTCTGAACAAATCCTTTAAAAGGCCATCATTGTCTGAACAAATCCTTAGAAAAAACACCACATTGTCTGAACAAATTCTTTAAAAGGCCACCACATTATCTGAACAAATCCTTTAAAAGGTCATCACATTGTCTGAACAAATCCTTTAAAAGGCCACCACATTGTCTGAACAAATCCTTTAAAAGGCCACCACATTGTCTGAGCAAATCCTTTAAAAGGCCACCACATTGTCTGAACAAATCCTTTAAAAAAAACACCACATTGTCAGAATCCTTTAAAAAAACACCACATTGTCTGAGAACAAATCCTTAGAAAAAACACCACATTGTCTGAACAAATTCTTTAAAAGGCCACCACATTATCTGAACAAATCCTTTAAAAGGCCATCACATTGTCTGAACAAATCCTTTAAAAGGCCACCACATTGTCTGACGAAATCCTTTAAAAGGCCACCACATTGTCTGAACAAATCCTTTAAAAGGCCACCACATTGTCTGAACAAATCCTTTAAAAGGCCACCACATTGTCTGCACAAATTCTTTAAAAAAATACCACATTGTCTGAACAAATCCTTTAAAAAAATACCACATTGTCTGAACAAATCCTTTAAAAAAACACCACATTGTCTGAACAAATCCTTTAAAAAGCCACCACATTGTCTGAACAAATCTTTAAAAGGCCACCACATTGTCCGAACAAATTCTTTAAAAACACACCATATTGTCTGAACAAATCCTTTAAAAGGCCACCACATTGTCTGAGCAAATCTTTTAAAAGGCCACCACATTGTCTGAACAAATCCTTTAAAAGGCCACCACATTGTCTGAACAAATCCTTTAAAAGGCCACCACATTGTCTGAACAAATCCTTTAAAAGGCCACCACATTGTCTGAACAAATCCTTTAAAAAAAACACCACATTGTCAGAATCCTTTAAAAAAACACCACATTGTCTGAGAACAAATCCTTAGAAAAAACACCACATTGTCTGAACAAATTCTTTAAAAGGCCACCACATTATCTGAACAAATCCTTTAAAAAGCCACCACATTGTCTGAACAAATTCTTTAAAAGGCCACTACATTGTCTGAACAAATCCTTTAAAAGGTCACCAAATTGTCTGAACAAATTCTTTAAAAGGCCACCACATTGTCTGAACAAATCCTTTAAAAGGCCACCACATTGTCGGAACAAATCCTTTAAAAGGCCACCACATTGTCTGAACAATTCCTTTAAAAGGCCACCACATTGTCTGAGCAAATCCTTTAAAAGGCCACCACATTGTCTGAACAAATCCTTTAAAAAAACACCACATTGTCAGAATCCTTTAAAAAAACACCACATTGTCTGAAGAAATCCTTAGAAAAAACACCACATTGTCTGAAGAAATCCTTTAAAAGGCCACCACATTGTCTGACGAAATCCTTTAAAAGGCCACCACATTGTCTGAACAAATCCTTTAAAAGGCCGCCACATTGTCTGAACAAATCCTTTAAAAGGCCACCACATTGTCTGCACAAATCCTTTAAAAAAATACCACATTGTCTGAACAAATCCTTTAAAAAAATACCACATTGTCTGAACAAATCCTTTAAAAAAACACCACATTGTCTGAACAAATCCTTTAAAAAGCCACCACATTGTCTGAACAAATCCTTTAAAAGGCCACCACATTGTCCGAACAAATTCTTTAAAAACACACCATATTGTCTGAACAAATCCTTTAAAAGGCCACCACATTGTCTGAGCAAATCTTTTAAAAGGCCACCACATTGTCTGAACAAATCCTTTAAAAGGCCACCACATTGTCTGAACAAATCCTTTAAAAGGCCACCACATTGTCTGAACAAATCCTTTAAAAGGCCACCACATTGTCTGAACAAATTCTTTAAAAGGCCACCACATTGTCTGAACAAATCCTTTAAAAGGCCACCACATTGTATGAACAAATCCTTTAAAAGGTCATCATTGTCTGAACAAATCCTTTAAAAACCACCACATTGTCTGAACAAATCCTTTAAAAGGCCACAACATTGTCTGAACAAATCCTTTAAAAGGCCATCATTGTCTGAACAAATCCTTTAAAAACCACCACATTGTCTGAACAAATCCTTTAAAAGGCCACCACATTGTCTGAACAAATCCTTTAAAAGGCCACCACATTCTCTGAACAAATCCTTTAAAAGGCCACCACATTGTCTGAACCAATCCTTTAAAAGGCCACAACATTGTCTGAACAAATCCTTTAAAAGGCAACCACATTGTCTGAACAAATCCTATAAAAAAACACCATTGTCTGAACAAATCCTTTAAAAGGCCACCACATTGTCTGAACAAATCCTTTAAAAGGCCACCACATTGTCTGAAAAATTCCTTTAAAAAACCACCATTGTCTGAACAAATTCTTTTAAAGGCCACCACATTGTCTGAACAAATCCTTTAAAAGACCACCACATTGTCTGAACAAATCCTTTAAAAGGCCACCATATTGTCTGAACAAATCCTTTAAAAGGCAACCACATTGTCTGAACAAATCCTATAAAAAAACACCATTGTCTGAACAAATCCTTTAAAAGGCCACCACATTGTCTGAACAAATCCTTTAAAAGGCCACCACATTGTCTGAACAAATCCTTTAAAAGGCCACCATGTTGTCTAAACAAATGAACAAATCCTTTAAAAGGCCACCACATTGTCTGAACAAATCCTTTAAAAGGCCACCACATTGTCTGAACAAATCCTTTAAAAGGCCACCACATTGTCTGAACAAATTCTTTAAAAGGCCACCACATTGTCTGAACAAATCCTTTAAAAGGCCACCACCTTGTATGAACAAATGAACAAATCCTTTAAAAGGCCACCACATGGTCTGAACAAATCCTTTAAAAAACACCACATTGTCTGAACAAATCCTTTGAAAGGCCACCACATTGTCTGAACAAATTCTTTAAAAGGCCACCACATTGTCTGAACAAATCCTTTAAAAGGCCACCACATTGTCTGAACAAATCCTTTAAAAGACCACCACGTTGTATGAACAAATGAACAAATCCTTTAAAAGGCCACCACATTGTCTGAACAAATCCTTTAAAAGGCCACCACATTGTCTGAACAAATCCTTTAAAAGGCCACCACATTGTCTGAACAAATTCTTTAAAAGGCCACCACATTGTCTGAACAAATCCTTTAAAAGGCCACCACCTTGTATGAACAAATGAACAAATCCTTTAAAAGGCCACCACATGGTCTGAACAAATCCTTTAAAAAACACCACATTGTCTGAACAAATCCTTTAAAAGGCCACCACATTGTCTGAACAAATCCTTTAAAAGGCCAAAACATTCTCTTAGCAAATCCTTTAAAAGGTCACCACATTGTCTGAACAAATCCTTTAAAAGGCCACAACATTGTCTGAACAAATCCTTTAAAAGGCCATCACATTGTCTGAACAAATCCTTTAAAAGGCCACCACATTGTCTGACGAAATCCTTTAAAAGGCCACCACATTGTCTGAACAAATCCTTTAAAAGGCCACCACATTGTCTGAACAAATCCTTTAAAAGGCCACCACATTGTCTGCACAAATCCTTTAAAAAAATACCACATTGTCTGAACAAATCCTTTAAAAAAATACCACATTGTCTGAACAAATCCTTTAAAAAAACACCACATTGTCTGAACAAATCCTTTAAAAAGCCACCACATTGTCTGAACAAATCTTTAAAAGGCCACCACATTGTCCGAACAAATTCTTTAAAAACACACCATATTGTCTGAACAAATCCTTTAAAAGGCCACCACATTGTCTGAGCAAATCTTTTAAAAGGCCACCACATTGTCTGAACAAATCCTTTAAAAGGCCACCACATTGTCTGAACAAATCCTTTAAAAGGCCACCACATTGTCTGAACAAATCCTTTAAAAGGCCACCACATTGTCTGAACAAATCCTTTAAAAAAAACACCACATTGTCAGAATCCTTTAAAAAAACACCACATTGTCTGAGAACAAATCCTTAGAAAAAACACCACATTGTCTGAACAAATTCTTTAAAAGGCCACCACATTATCTGAACAAATCCTTTAAAAAGCCACCACATTGTCTGAACAAATTCTTTAAAAGGCCACTACATTGTCTGAACAAATCCTTTAAAAGGTCACCAAATTGTCTGAACAAATTCTTTAAAAGGCCACCACATTGTCTGAACAAATCCTTTAAAAGGCCACCACATTGTCGGAACAAATCCTTTAAAAGGCCACCACATTGTCTGAACAATTCCTTTAAAAGGCCACCACATTGTCTGAGCAAATCCTTTAAAAGGCCACCACATTGTCTGAACAAATCCTTTAAAAAAACACCACATTGTCAGAATCCTTTAAAAAAACACCACATTGTCTGAAGAAATCCTTAGAAAAAACACCACATTGTCTGAAGAAATCCTTTAAAAGGCCACCACATTGTCTGACGAAATCCTTTAAAAGGCCACCACATTGTCTGAACAAATCCTTTAAAAGGCCGCCACATTGTCTGAACAAATCCTTTAAAAGGCCACCACATTGTCTGCACAAATCCTTTAAAAAAATACCACATTGTCTGAACAAATCCTTTAAAAAAATAACACATTGTCTGAACAAATCCTTTAAAAAAACACCACATTGTTTGAACAAATCCTTTAAAAAGCCACCACATTGTCTGAACAAATCCTTTAAAAGGCCACCACATTGTCCGAACAAATTCTTTAAAAACACACCATATTGTCTGAACAAATCCTTTAAAAGGCCACCACATTGTCTGAGCAAATCTTTTAAAAGGCCACCACATTGTCTGAACAAATCCTTTAAAAGGCCACCACATTGTCTGAACAAATCCTTTAAAAGGCCACCACATTGTCTGAACAAATCCTTTAAAAGGCCACCACATTGTCTGAACAAATTCTTTAAAAGGCCACCACATTGTCTGAACAAATCCTTTAAAAGGCCACCACATTGTATGAACAAATCCTTTAAAAGGCCACCACATTGTTTGAACAAATCCTTTAAAAGGCCACCACATTGTCTGAACAAATCCTTTAAAAGGCCACCACATTGTCTGCACAAATCCTTTAAAAAAATACCACATTGTCTGAACAAATCCTTTAAAAAAATACCACATTGTCTGAACAAATCCTTTAAAAAAACACCACATTGTCTGAACAAATCCTTTAAAAAGCCACCACATTGTCTGAACAAATCTTTAAAAGGCCACCACATTGTCCGAACAAATTCTTTAAAAACACACCATATTGTCTGAACAAATCCTTTAAAAGGCCACCACATTGTCTGAGCAAATCTTTTAAAAGGCCACCACATTGTCTGAACAAATCCTTTAAAAGGCCACCACATTGTCTGAACAAATCCTTTAAAAGGCCACCACATTGTCTGAACAAATCCTTTAAAAGGCCACCACATTGTCTGAACAAATCCTTTAAAAAAAACACCACATTGTCAGAATCCTTTAAAAAAACACCACATTGTCTGAGAACAAATCCTTAGAAAAAACACCACATTGTCTGAACAAATTCTTTAAAAGGCCACCACATTATCTGAACAAATCCTTTAAAAAGCCACCACATTGTCTGAACAAATTCTTTAAAAGGCCACTACATTGTCTGAACAAATCCTTTAAAAGGTCACCAAATTGTCTGAACAAATTCTTTAAAAGGCCACCACATTGTCTGAACAAATCCTTTAAAAGGCCACCACATTGTCGGAACAAATCCTTTAAAAGGCCACCACATTGTCTGAACAATTCCTTTAAAAGGCCACCACATTGTCTGAGCAAATCCTTTAAAAGGCCACCACATTGTCTGAACAAATCCTTTAAAAAAACACCACATTGTCAGAATCCTTTAAAAAAACACCACATTGTCTGAAGAAATCCTTAGAAAAAACACCACATTGTCTGAAGAAATCCTTTAAAAGGCCACCACATTGTCTGACGAAATCCTTTAAAAGGCCACCACATTGTCTGAACAAATCCTTTAAAAGGCCGCCACATTGTCTGAACAAATCCTTTAAAAGGCCACCACATTGTCTGCACAAATCCTTTAAAAAAATACCACATTGTCTGAACAAATCCTTTAAAAAAATACCACATTGTCTGAACAAATCCTTTAAAAAAACACCACATTGTCTGAACAAATCCTTTAAAAAGCCACCACATTGTCTGAACAAATCCTTTAAAAGGCCACCACATTGTCCGAACAAATTCTTTAAAAACACACCATATTGTCTGAACAAATCCTTTAAAAGGCCACCACATTGTCTGAGCAAATCTTTTAAAAGGCCACCACATTGTCTGAACAAATCCTTTAAAAGGCCACCACATTGTCTGAACAAATCCTTTAAAAGGCCACCACATTGTCTGAACAAATCCTTTAAAAGGCCACCACATTGTCTGAACAAATTCTTTAAAAGGCCACCACATTGTCTGAACAAATCCTTTAAAAGGCCACCACATTGTTTGAACAAATCCTTTAAAAGGTCATCATTGTCTGAACAAATCCTTTAAAAACCACCACATTGTCTGAACAAATCCTTTAAAAGGCCACCACATTGTCTGAACAAATCCTTTAAAAGGCCATCATTGTCTGAACAAATCCTTTAAAAACCACCACATTGTCTGAACAAATCCTTTAAAAGGCCACCACATTGTCTGAACAAATCCTTTAAAAGGCCACCACATTCTCTGAACAAATCCTTTAAAAGGCCACCACATTGTCTGAACCAATCCTTTAAAAGGCCACAACATTGTCTGAACAAATCCTTTAAAAGGCAACCACATTATCTGAACAAATCCTATAAAAAAACACCATTGTCTGAACAAATCCTTTAAAAGGCCACCACATTGTCTGAACAAATCCTTTAAAAGGCCACCACATTGTCTGAAAAATTCCTTTAAAAAACCACCATTGTCTGAACAAATTCTTTTAAAGGCCACCACATTGTCTGAACAAATCCTTTAAAAGACCACCACATTGTCTGAACAAATCCTTTAAAAGGCCACCATATTGTCTGAACAAATCCTTTAAAAGGCAACCACATTGTCTGAACAAATCCTATAAAAAAACACCATTGTCTGAACAAATCCTTTAAAAGGTCACCACATTGTCTGAACAAATCCTTTAAAAGGCCACCACATTGTCTGAACAAATCCTTTAAAAACCACCACATTGTCTGAACAAATCCTTTAAAAGGCCACCACATTGTCTGAACAAATCCTTTAAAAGGTCACCACATTGTCTGAACAAATCCTTTAAAAGGCCACCACATTGTCTGAACAAATCCTTTAAAAGGTCACCACATTGTCTGAACAAATCCTTTAAAAGGCCACCACATTGTGAGAACAAATCATTTAATAAAACACCATATTGTCTGAAAAAATCCTTTAAAAGGTCACCACATTGTCTGAACAAATCCTTTAAAAGGCCACCACATTGTCTGAACAAAACCTTTAAAAGGCCACAACATTGTCTGAACAAATCCTTTAAAAGGCCACCACATTGTGAGAACAAATCCTTTAATAAAACACCATATTGTCTGAAAAAATCCTTTAAAAGGTCACCACATTGTCTGAACAAATCCATTAAAAGGCCACCACATTGTCTGAACAAATCCTTTAAAAGGCCACCACATTGTCTGAACAAAACCTTTAAAAGGCCACCACATTGTCTGAACAAATCCTTTAAAAGGCCACCACATTGTCTGAACAAACCTTTAAAAGGCCACCACATTGTCTGAACAAATCCTTTAAAAACCACCACATTGTCTGAAAAATCCTTTAAAAAAAACACCATATTGTCTGAACAAATCCTGTAAAAGGCCACCACATTGTATGAACAAATCCTTTAAAAGGCCACCACATTGTCTGAACAAATCCTTTAAAAGGCCACCACATTTTCTGAACAAATCCTTTAAAAGGCCACCACATTGTCTGAGCAAATCCTTTAAAAGGCCACCACATTGTCTGAACAAATCCTTTAAAAAAACCCACCACATTGTCTGAAGAAATCCTTAGAAAAAACACCACATTGTCTGAAGAAATCCTTTAAAAGGCCACCACATTGTCTGAAGAAATCCTTTAAAAGGCCACCACATTGTCTGAAAAAATGCTTTAAAAGGCCACCACATTGTCTGAACAAATCCTTTAAAAGGCAACCACATTGTCTGAACAAATCCTTTAAAAGGTCACCACATTGTCTGCACAAATCCTTTAAAAAAAATACCACATTCTCAGACCAAATCCTTTAAAAGTAACACCACATTGTCTGAACAAATCCTTTAAAAGGCCACCACATTGTCTGAACAAATCCTTTAAAAAGCCACCACATTGTCTGAACAAATCCTTTAAAAAGCCACCACATTGTCTGAACAAATCCTTTAAAAGGCCACCACATTGTCTGAACAAATTCTTTAAAAACACACCATATTGTCTGAACAAATCCTTTAAAAGGCCACCACATTGTCTGAGCAAATCTTTTAAAAGGCCACCACATTGTCTGAACAAATCCTTTAAAAGGCCACCACATTGTCTGAACAAATCCTTTAAAAGGCCACCACATTGTCTGAACAAATCCTTTAAAAGAACACCACATTGTCTGAACAAATTCTTTAAAAGGCCACCACATTGTCTGAACAATTCTTTAAAAGGCCACCACATTGTATGAACAAATCCTTTAAAAGGCCATCATTGTCTGAACAAATCCTTTAAAAACAACCACATTGTCTGAACAAATCCTTTAAAAGGCCAACACATTGTCTGAACAAATCCTTTAAAAGGCCATCATTGTCTGAACAAATCCTTTAAAAACCACCAAATTGTCTGAACAAATCCTTTAAAAGGCCACCACATTATCTGAACAAATTCTTTAAAAACATACCACATTGTCTGAACAAATACTTTAAAAGGCAACCACATTGTCTGAATAAATCCTTTAAAAGGCCACCACATTGTCTGAACAAATCCTTTAAAAGGCCACCACATTGTCTGAACAAATCCTTTAAAAGACCACCACATTGTCTGAACAAATCCTTTAAAAGGCCACCACATTGTCTGAACAAATCCTTTAAAAGGCCACCACATTGTCTGAACAAATCCTTTAAAAGGCCACCACATTGTCCGAAAAAATCCTTTAAAAGGCCACCACATTGTGAGAACAAATCCTTTAATAAAACACCATATTGTCTGAAAAAAATCCTTTAAAAGGTCACCACATTGTCTGAACAAATCCTTTAAAAGGCCACCACATTGTCTGAACAAATCCTTTAAAAGGCCACCACATTGTCTGAACAAAACCTTTAAAAGGCCACCACATTGTCTGAACAAATCCTTTAAAAGGCCACCACATTGTCCGAAAAAATCCTTTAAAAGGCCACCACATTGTGAGAACAAATCCTTTAATAAAACACCATATTGTCTGAAAAAAATCCTTTAAAAGGTCACCACATTGTCTGAACAAATCCTTTAAAAGGCCACCACATTGTCTGAACAAATCCTTTAAAAGGCCACCACATTGTCTGAACAAAACCTTTAAAAGGCCACCACATTATCTGAACAAATCCTTTAAAAACCAGCACATTGTTTGAACAAATCCTTTAAAAGGCCACCACATTGTCTGAACAAATCCTTTAAAAGGCCACCACATTGTCTGAACAAAACCTTTAAAAGGCCACCACATTGTCTGAACAAATCCTTCAAAAACCACCACATTGTCTGAACAAATCCTTTAAAAGGCCACCACATTGTCTGAACAAATCCTTTAAAAGGCAACCACATTGTCTGAACAAATCCTTTAAAAGGTCACCACATTGTCTGCACAAATCCTTTAAAAGGCCACCACATTGTCTGAACAAATCCTTTAAAAGGCCACCACATTGTCTGAGCAAATCCTTTAAAAGGCCACCACATTGTCTGAACAAATCCTTTAAAAAAACACCACATTGTCAGAATCCTTTAAAAAAACACCACATTGTCTGAAGAAATCCTTAGAAAAAACACCACATTGTCTGAAGAAATCCTTTAAAAGGCCACCACATTGTCTGAACAAATCCTTTAAAAGGCCACCACATTGTCTGAACAAATCTTTAAAAGGCCACCACATTGTCTGAACAAATCCTTTAAAAACCAGCACATTGTCTGAACAAATCCTTTAAAAGGCCACCACATTGTCTGAACAAATCCTTTAAAAGGCCACCACATTGTCTGAACAAATCCTTTAAAAGGCCACCACATTGTCTGAACAAATCCTTCAAAAACCACCACATTGTCTGAACAAATCCTTTAAAAGGCCACCACATTGTCTGAACAAAACCTTTAAATGGCCACCACATTGTCTGAACAAAACCTTTAAAAGGCCACCACATTGTCTGAACAAATCCTTTAAAAACCACCACATTGTCTGAAAAATCCTTTAAAAAAACACCATATTGTCTGAACAAATCCTGTAAAAGGCCACCACATTGTCTGAACTAATTCTTTAAAAGGCCACCACATTGTCTGAACAATTCTTTAAAAGGCCACCACATTGTATGAACAAATCCTTTAAAAGGCCATCATTGTCTGAACAAATCCTTTAAAAACAACCACATTGTCTGAACAAATCCTTTAAAAGGCCACCACATTGTCTGAACAAATTCTTTAAAAACATACCACATTGTCTGAACAAATACTTTAAAAGGCAACCACATTGTCTGAATAAATCCTTTAAAAGGCCACCACATTGTCTGAATAAATCCTTTAAAAAAACACATTGTCTGAACAAATCCTTTAAAAGGCCACCACATTGTCTGAACAAATCCTTTAAAAGACCACCACATTGTCTGAACAAATCCTTTAAAAGGCCACCACATTGTCTGAACAAATCCTTTAAAAGGCCACCACATTGTCTGAACAAATCCTTTAAAAGGCCACCACATTGTCCGAACAAATCCTTTAAAAGGCCACCACATTGTGAGAACAAATCCTTTAATAAAACACCATATTGTCTGAAAAAAATCCTTTAAAAGGTCACCACATTGTCTGAACAAATCCTTTAAAAGGCCACCACATTGTCTGAACAAATCCTTTAAAAGGCCACCACATTGTCTGAACAAAACCTTTAAAAGGCCACCACATTATCTGAACAAATCCTTTAAAAACCAGCACATTGTTTGAACAAATCCTTTAAAAGGCCACCACATTGTCTGAACAAATCCTTTAAAAGGCCACCACATTGTCTGAACAAAACCTTTAAAAGGCCACCACATTGTCTGAACAAATCCTTCAAAAACCACCACATTGTCTGAACAAATCCTTTAAAAGGCCACCACATTGTCTGAAGAAATCCTTTAAAAGGCCACCACATTGTCTGAAAAAATGCTTTAAAAGGCCACCACATTGTCTGAACAAATCCTTTAAAAGGCAACCACATTGTCTGAACAAATCCTTTAAAAGGTCACCACATTGTCTGCACAAATCCTTTAAAAAAAATACCACATTCTCAGACCAAATCCTTTAAAAGTAACACCACATTGTATGAACAAATCCTTTAAAAGGCCACCACATTGTCTGAACAAATCCTTTAAAAAGCCACCACATTGTCTGAACAAATCCTTTAAAAGGCCACCACATTGTCTGAACAAATTCTTTAAAAACACACCATATTGTCTGAACAAATCCTTTAAAAGTCCACCACATTGTCTGAGCAAATCTTTTAAAAGGCCACCACATTGTCTGAACAAATCCTTTAAAAGGCCACCACATTGTCTGAACAAATCCTTTAAAAGGCCACCACATTGTCTGAACAAATCCTTTAAAAGACCACCACATTGTCTGAACAAATTCTTTAAAAGGCCACCACATTGTCTGAACAATTCTTTAAAAGGCCACCACATTGTATGAACAAATCCTTTAAAAGGCCATCATTGTCTGAACAAATCCTTTAAAAACAACCACATTGTCTGAACAAATCCTTTAAAAGGCCAACACATTGTCTGAACAAATCCTTTAAAAGGCCATCATTGTCTGAACAAATCCTTTAAAAACCACCAAATTGTCTGAACAAATCCTTTAAAAGGCCACCACATTGTCTGAACAAATTCTTTAAAAACATACCACATTGTCTGAACAAATACTTTAAAAGGCAACCACATTGTCTGAATAAATCCTTTAAAAGGCCACCACATTGTCTGAATAAATCCTTTAAAAAAACACATTGTCTGAACAAATCCTTTAAAAGGCCACCACATTGTCTGAACAAATCCTTTAAAAGACCACCACATTGTCTGAACAAATCCTTTAAAAGGCCACCACATTGTCTGAACAAATCCTTTAAAAGGCCACCACATTGTCTGAACAAATCCTTTAAAAGGCCACCACATTGTCCGAACAAATCCTTTAAAAGGCCACCACATTGTGAGAACAAATCCTTTAATAAAACACCATATTGTCTGAAAAAAATCCTTTAAAAGGTCACCACATTGTCTGAACAAATCCTTTAAAAGGCCACCACATTGTCTGAACAAAACCTTTAAAAGGCCACCACATTATCTGAACAAATCCTTTAAAAACCAGCACATTGTTTGAACAAATCCTTTAAAAGGCCACCACATTGTCTGAACAAATCCTTTAAAAGGCCACCACATTGTCTGAACAAAACCTTTAAAAGGCCACCCCATTGTCTGAACAAATCCTTCAAAAACCACCACATTGTCTGAACAAATCCTTTAAAAGACCACCACATTGTCTGAACAAATCCTTTAAAAGGCCACCACATTGTCTGAACAAATCCTTTAAAAGGTCACCACATTGTCTGAACAAATCCTTTAAAAGGCCACCACATTGTGAGAACAAATCCTTTAATAAAACACCATATTGTCTGAAAAAATCCTTTAAAAGGTCACCACATTGTCTGAACAAATCCTTTAAAAGGCCACCACATTGTCTGAACAAAACCTTTAAAAGGCCACCACATTGTCTGAACAAATCCTTTAAAAGGCCACCACATTGTGAGAACAAATCCTTTAATAAAACACCATATTGTCTGAAAAAATCCTTTAAAAGGTCACCACATTGTCTGAAAAAATTCATTAAAAGGCCACCACATTGTCTGAACAAATCCTTTAAAAGGCCACCACATTGTCTGAACAAAACCTTTAAAAGGCCACCACATTGTCTGAACAAATCCTTTAAAAGGCCACCACATTGTCTGAACAAACCTTTAAAAGGCCACCACATTGTCTGAACAAATCCTTTAAAAACCACCACATTGTCTGAAAAATCCTTTAAAAAAAACACCATATTGTCTGAACAAATCCTGTAAAAGGCCACCACATTGTATGAACAAATCCTTTAAAAGGCCACCACATTGTCTGAACAAATCCTTTAAAAGGCCACCACATTGTCTGAACAAATCCTTTAAAAGGCCACCACATTGTCTGAGCAAATCCTTTAAAAGGCCACCACATTGTCTGAACAAATCCTTTAAAAAAAACCACCACATTGTCTGAAGAAATCCTTAGAAAAAACACCACATTGTCTGAAGAAATCCTTTAAAAGGCCACAACATTGTCTGAAGAAATCCTTTAAAAGGCCACCACATTGTCTGAAAAAATGCTTTAAAAGGCCACCACATTGTCTGAACAAATCCTTTAAAAGGCAACCACATTGTCTGAACAAATCCTTTAAAAGGTCACCACATTGTCTGCACAAATCCTTTAAAAAAAATACCACATTCTCAGACCAAATCCTTTAAAAGTAACACCACATTGTCTGAACAAATCCTTTAAAAGGCCACCACATTGTCTGAACAAATCCTTTAAAAAGCCACCACATTGTCTGAACAAATCCTTTAAAAGGCCACCACATTGTCTGAACAAATTCTTTAAAAACACACCATATTGTCTGAACAAATCCTTTAAAAGGCCACCACATTGTCTGAGCAAATCTTTCAAAAGGCCACCACATTGTCTGAACAAATCCTTTAAAAGGCCACCACATTGTCTGAACAAAACCTTTAAAAGGCCACCACATTGTCTGAACAAATCCTTCAAAAACCACCACATTGTCTGAACAAATCCTTTAAAAGGCCACCACATTGTCTGAACAAATCCTTTAAAAGACCACCACATTGTCTGAACAAATCCTTTAAAAGGCCACCACATTGTCTGAACAAATCCTTTAAAAGGCCACCACATTGTCTGAACAAATCCTTTAAAAGGCCACCACATTGTCCGAACAAATCCTTTAAAAGGCCACCACATTGTGAGAACAAATCCTTTAATAAAACACCATATTGTCTGAAAAAAATCCTTTAAAAGGTCACCACATTGTCTGAACAAATCCTTTAAAAGGCCACCACATTGTCTGAACAAAACCTTTAAAAGGCCACCACATTATCTGAACAAATCCTTTAAAAACCAGCACATTGTTTGAACAAATCCTTTAAAAGGCCACCACATTGTCTGAACAAATCCTTTAAAAGGCCACCACATTGTCTGAACAAAACCTTTAAAAGGCCACCACATTGTCTGAACAAATCCTTCAAAAACCACCACATTGTCTGAACAAATCCTTTAAAAGGCCACCACATTGTCTGAACAAATCCTTTAAAAGGCCACCACATTGTCTGAACAAATCCTTTAAAAGGTCACCACATTGTCTGAACAAATCCTTTAAAAGGCCACCACATTGTGAGAACAAATCCTTTAATAAAACACCATATTGTCTGAAAAAATCCTTTAAAAGGTCACCACATTGTCTGAACAAATCCTTTAAAAGGCCACCACATTGTCTGAACAAAACCTTTAAAAGGCCACCACATTGTCTGAACAAATCCTTTAAAAGGCCACCACATTGTCTGAACAAAACCTTTAAAAGGCCACCACATTGTCTGAACAAATCCTTTAAAAGGCCACCACATTGTCTGAACAAACCTTTAAAAGGCCACCACATTGTCTGAACAAATCCTTTAAAAACCACCACATTGTCTGAAAAATCCTTTAAAAAAAACACCATATTGTCTGAACAAATCCTGTAAAAGGCCACCACATTGTATGAACAAATCCTTTAAAAGGCCACCACATTGTCTGAACAAATCCTTTAAAAGGCCACCACATTGTCTGAACAAATCCTTTAAAAGGCCACCACATTGTCTGAGCAAATCCTTTAAAAGGCCACCACATTGTCTGAACAAATCCTTTAAAAAAAACCACCACATTGTCTGAAGAAATCCTTAGAAAAAACACCACATTGTCTGAAGAAATCCTTTAAAAGGCCACCACATTGTCTGAAGAAATCCTTTAAAAGGCCACCACATTGTCTGAAAAAATGCTTTAAAAGGCCACCACATTGTCTGAACAAATCCTTTAAAAGGCAACCACATTGTCTGAACAAATCCTTTAAAAGGTCACCACATTGTCTGCACAAATCCTTTAAAAAAAATACCACATTCTCAGACCAAATCCTTTAAAAGTAACACCACATTGTCTGAACAAATCCTTTAAAAGGCCACCACATTGTCTGAACAAATCCTTTAAAAAGCCACCACATTGTCTGAACAAATCCTTTAAAAGGCCACCACATTGTCTGAACAAATTCTTTAAAAACACACCATATTGTCTGAACAAATCCTTTAAAAGGCCACCACATTGTCTGAGCAAATCTTTCAAAAGGCCACCACATTGTCTGAACAAATCCTTTAAAAGGCCACCACATTGTCTGAACAAAACCTTTAAAAGGCCACCACATTGTCTGAACAAATCCTTCAAAAACCACCACATTGTCTGAACAAATCCTTTAAAAGGCCACCACATTGTCTGAACAAATCCTTTAAAAGGCCACCACATTGTCTGAACAAATCCTTTAAAAGGTCACCACATTGTCTGAACAAATCCTTTAAAAGGCCACCACATTGTGAGAACAAATCCTTTAATAAAACACCATATTGTCTGAAAAAATCCTTTAAAAGGTCACCACATTGTCTGAACAAATCCTTTAAAAGGACACCACATTGTCTGAACAAAACCTTTAAAAGGCCACCACATTGTCTGAACAAATCCTTTAAAAGGCCACCACATTGTGAGAACAAATCCTTTAATAAAACACCATATTGTCTGAAAAAATCCTTTAAAAGGTCACCACATTGTCTGAACAAATTCATTAAAAGGCCACCACATTGTCTGAACAAATCCTTTAAAAGGCCACCACATTGTCTGAACAAAACCTTTAAAAGGCCACCACATTGTCTGAACAAATCCTTTAAAAGGCCACCACATTGTCTGAACAAACCTTTAAAAGGCCACCACATTGTCTGAACAAATCCTTTAAAAGGCCACCACATTGTCTGAACAAATCCTTTAAAAAAAACACCATATTGTCTGAACAAATCCTGTAAAAGGCCACCACATTGTATGAACAAATCCTTTAAAAGGCCACCACATTGTCTGAACAAATCCTTTAAAAGGCCACCACATTGTCTGAACAAATCCTTTAAAAGGCCACCACATTGTCTGAGCAAATCCTTTAAAAGGCCACCACATTGTCTGAACAAATCCTTTAAAAAAAACCACCACATTGTCTAAAGAAATCCTTAGAAAAAACACCACATTGTCTGAACAAATCCTTTAAAAGGCCACCACATTGTCTGAAGAAATCCTTTAAAAGGCCACCACATTGTCTGAAAAAATGCTTTAAAAGGCCACCACATTGTCTGAACAAATCCTTTAAAAGGTCACCACATTGTCTGCACAAATCCTTTAAAAAAAATACCACATTCTCAGACCAAATCCTTTAAAAGTAACACCACATTGTCTGAACAAATCCTTTAAAAGGCCACCACATTGTCTGAACAAATCCTTTAAAAAGCCACCACATTGTCTGAACAAATCCTTTAAAAGGCCACCACATTGTCTGAACAAATTCTTTAAAAACACACCATATTGTCTGAACAAATCCTTTAAAAGGCCACCACATTGTCTGAGCAAATCTTTCAAAAGGCCACCACATTGTCTGAACAAATCCTTTAAAAGGCCACCACATTGTCTGAACAAAACCTTTAAAAGGCCACCACATTGTCTGAACAAATCGTTTAAAAGGCCACCACATTGTCTGAACAAATCCTTTAAAAGGCCACCACATTGTCTGAACAAATCCTTTAAAAGGCCACCATATTGTCTGAGCAAATTCTTTAAAAGGCCACCACATTGTCTGAACAAATCCTTTAAAAAAACACCACATTGTCAGAATCCTTTAAAAAAAACACCACATTGTCTGAAGAAATCCTTAGAAAAAACACCACATTGTCTGAAGAAATCCTTTAAAAGGCCACCACATTGTCTGAACAAATCCTTTAAAAGGCCACCACATTGTCTGAACAAATCCTTTAAAAGGCCACCACATTGTCTGAACAAATCCTTTAAAAACCAGCACATTGTCTGAACAAATCCTTTAAAAGGCCACCACATTGTCTGAACAAATCCTTTAAAAGGCCACCACATTGTCTGAACAAATCCTTTAAAAGGCCACCACATTGTCTGAACAAATCCTTCAAAAACCACCACATTGTCTGAACAAATCCTTTAAAAGGCCACCACATTGTCTGAACAAAACCTTTAAATGGCCACCACATTGTCTGAACAAAACCTTTAAAAGGCCACCACATTGTCTGAACAAATCCTTTAAAAACCACCACATTGTCTGAAAAATCCTTTAAAAAAACACCATATTGTCTGAACAAATCCTGTAAAAGGCCACCACATTGTCTGAACAAATTCTTTAAAAGGCCACCACATTGTCTGAACAATTCTTTAAAAGGCCACCACATTGTATGAACAAATCCTTTAAAAGGCCATCATTGTCTGAACAAATCCTTTAAAAACAACCACATTGTCTGAACAAATCCTTTAAAAGGCCAACACATTGTCTGAACAAATCCTTTAAAAGGCCATCATTGTCTGAACAAATCCTTTAAAAACCACCAAATTGTCTGAACAAATCCTTTAAAAGGCCACCACATTGTCTGAACAAATTCTTTAAAAACATACCACATTGTCTGAACAAATACTTTAAAAGGCAACCACATTGTCTGAATAAATCCTTTAAAAGGCCACCACATTGTCTGAATAAATCCTTTAAAAAAACACATTGTCTGAACAAATCCTTTAAAAGGCCACCACATTGTCTGAACAAATCCTTTAAAAGACCACCACATTGTCTGAACAAATCCTTTAAAAGGCCACCACATTGTCTGAACAAATCCTTTAAAAGGCCACCACATTGTCTGAACAAATCCTTTAAAAGGCCACCACATTGTCCGAACAAATCCTTTAAAAGGCCACCACATTGTGAGAACAAATCCTTTAATAAAACACCATATTGTCTGAAAAAAATCCTTTAAAAGGTCACCACATTGTCTGAACAAATCCTTTAAAAGGCCACCACATTGTCTGAACAAATCCTTTAAAAGGCCACCACATTGTCTGAACAAAACCTTTAAAAGGCCACCACATTATCTGAACAAATCCTTTAAAAACCAGCACATTGTTTGAACAAATCCTTTAAAAGGCCACCACATTGTCTGAACAAATCCTTTAAAAGGCCACCACATTGTCTGAACAAAACCTTTAAAAGGCCACCACATTGTCTGAACAAATCCTTCAAAAACCACCACATTGTCTGAACAAATCCTTTAAAAGGCCACCACATTGTCTGAAGAAATCCTTTAAAAGGCCACCACATTGTCTGAAAAAATGCTTTAAAAGGCCACCACATTGTCTGAACAAATCCTTTAAAAGGCAACCACATTGTCTGAACAAATCCTTTAAAAGGTCACCACATTGTCTGCACAAATCCTTTAAAAAAAATACCACATTCTCAGACCAAATCCTTTAAAAGTAACACCACATTGTATGAACAAATCCTTTAAAAGGCCACCACATTGTCTGAACAAATCCTTTAAAAAGCCACCACATTGTCTGAACAAATCCTTTAAAAGGCCACCACATTGTCTGAACAAATTCTTTAAAAACACACCATATTGTCTGAACAAATCCTTTAAAAGGCCACCACATTGTCTGAGCAAATCTTTTAAAAGGCCACCACATTGTCTGAACAAATCCTTTAAAAGGCCACCACATTGTCTGAACAAATCCTTTAAAAGGCCACCACATTGTCTGAACAAATCCTTTAAAAGACCACCACATTGTCTGAACAAATTCTTTAAAAGGCCACCACATTGTCTGAACAATTCTTTAAAAGGCCACCACATTGTATGAACAAATCCTTTAAAAGGCCATCATTGTCTGAACAAATCCTTTAAAAACAACCACATTGTCTGAACAAATCCTTTAAAAGGCCAACACATTGTCTGAACAAATCCTTTAAAAGGCCATCATTGTCTGAACAAATCCTTTAAAAACCACCAAATTGTCTGAACAAATCCTTTAAAAGGCCACCACATTGTCTGAACAAATTCTTTAAAAACATACCACATTGTCTGAACAAATACTTTAAAAGGCAACCACATTGTCTGAATAAATCCTTTAAAAGGCCACCACATTGTCTGAATAAGTCCTTTAAAAAAACACATTGTCTGAACAAATCCTTTAAAAGGCCACCACATTGTCTGAACAAATCCTTTAAAAGACCACCACATTGTCTGAACAAATCCTTTAAAAGGCCACCACATTGTCTGAACAAATCCTTTAAAAGGCCACCACATTGTCTGAACAAATCCTTTAAAAGGCCACCACATTGTCCGAACAAATCCTTTAAAAGGCCACCACATTGTGAGAACAAATCCTTTAATAAAACAACATATTGTCTGAAAAAAATCCTTTAAAAGGTCACCACATTGTCTGAACAAATCCTTTAAAAGGCCACCACATTGTCTGAACAAAACCTTTAAAAGGCCACCACATTATCTGAACAAATCCTTTAAAAACCAGCACATTGTTTGAACAAATCCTTTAAAAGGCCACCACATTGTCTGAACAAATCCTTTAAAAGGCCACCACATTGTCTGAACAAAACCTTTAAAAGGCCACCACATTGTCTGAACAAATCCTTCAAAAACCACCACATTGTCTGAACAAATCCTTTAAAAGGCCACCACATTGTCTGAACAAAACCTTTAAAAGGCCACCACATTGTCTGAACAAATCCTTTAAAAGGCCACCACATTGTCTGAACAAATCCTTTAAAAGGCCACCACATTGTCTGAACAAATCCTTTAAAAGGCCACCACATTGTCTGAGCAAATTCTTTAAAAGGCCACCACATTGTCTGAACAAATCCTTTAAAAAAACACCACATTGTCAGAATCCTTTAAAAAAACACCACATTGTCTGAAGAAATCCTTAGAAAAAACACCACATTGTCTGAAGAAATCCTTTAAAAGGCCACCACATTGTCTGAACAAATCCTTTAAAAGGCCACCACATTGTCTGAACAAATCCTTTAAAAGGCCACCACATTGTCTGAACAAATCCTTTAAAAACCAGCACATTGTCTGAACAAATCCTTTAAAAGGCCCCACATTGTCTGAACAAATCCTTTAAAAGGCCACCACATTGTCTGAACAAATCCTTTAAAAGGCCACCACATTGTCTGAACAAATCCTTCAAAAACCACCACATTGTCTGAACAAATCCTTTAAAAGGCCACCACATTGTCTGAACAAAACCTTTAAATGGCCACCACATTGTCTGAACAAAACCTTTAAAAGGCCACCACATTGTCTGAACAAATCCTTTAAAAACCACCACATTGTCTGAAAAATCCTTTAAAAAAACACCATATTGTCTGAACAAATCCTGTAAAAGGCCACCACATTGTCTGAACAAATTCTTTAAAAGGCCACCACATTGTCTGAACAATTCTTTAAAAGGCCACCACATTGTATGAACAAATCCTTTAAAAGGCCATCATTGTCTGAACAAATCCTTTAAAAACAACCACATTGTCTGAACAAATCCTTTAAAAGGCCAACATATTGTCTGAACAAATCCTTTAAAAGGCCATCATTGTCTGAACAAATCCTTTAAAAACCACCAAATTGTCTGAACAAATCCTTTAAAAGGCCACCACATTGTCTGAACAAATCCTTTAAAAGACCACCACATTGTCTGAACAAATCCTTTAAAAGGCCACCACATTGTCTGAACAAATCCTTTAAAAGGCCACCACATTGTCTGAACAAATCCTTTAAAAGGCCACCACATTGTCCGAACAAATCCTTTAAAAGGCCACCACATTGTGAGAACAAATCCTTTAATAAAACAACATATTGTCTGAAAAAAATCCTTTAAAAGGTCACCACATTGTCTGAACAAATCCTTTAAAAGGCCACCACATTGTCTGAACAAAACCTTTAAAAGGCCACCACATTATCTGAACAAATCCTTTAAAAACCAGCACATTGTTTGAACAAATCCTTTAAAAGGCCACCACATTGTCTGAACAAATCCTTTAAAAGGCCACCACATTGTCTGAACAAAACCTTTAAAAGGCCACCACATTGTCTGAACAAATCCTTCAAAAACCACCACATTGTCTGAACAAATCCTTTAAAAGGCCACCACATTGTCTGAACAAAACCTTTAAAAGGCCACCACATTGTCTGAACAAATCCTTTAAAAGGCCACCACATTGTCTGAACAAATCCTTTAAAAGGCCACCACATTGTCTGAACAAATCCTTTAAAAGGCCACCACATTGTCTGAGCAAATTCTTTAAAAGGCCACCACATTGTCTGAACAAATCCTTTAAAAAAACACCACATTGTCAGAATCCTTTAAAAAAACACCACATTGTCTGAAGAAATCCTTAGAAAAAACACCACATTGTCTGAAGAAATCCTTTAAAAGGCCACCACATTGTCTGAACAAATCCTTTAAAAGGCCACCACATTGTCTGAACAAATCCTTTAAAAGGCCACCACATTGTCTGAACAAATCCTTTAAAAACCAGCACATTGTCTGAACAAATCCTTTAAAAGGCCCCACATTGTCTGAACAAATCCTTTAAAAGGCCACCACATTGTCTGAACAAATCCTTTAAAAGGCCACCACATTGTCTGAACAAATCCTTCAAAAACCACCACATTGTCTGAACAAATCCTTTAAAAGGCCACCACATTGTCTGAACAAAACCTTTAAATGGCCACCACATTGTCTGAACAAAACCTTTAAAAGGCCACCACATTGTCTGAACAAATCCTTTAAAAACCACCACATTGTCTGAAAAATCCTTTAAAAAAACACCATATTGTCTGAACAAATCCTGTAAAAGGCCACCACATTGTCTGAACAAATTCTTTAAAAGGCCACCACATTGTCTGAACAATTCTTTAAAAGGCCACCACATTGTATGAACAAATCCTTTAAAAGGCCATCATTGTCTGAACAAATCCTTTAAAATCAACCACATTGTCTGAACAAATCCTTTAAAAGGCCAACATATTGTCTGAACAAATCCTTTAAAAGGCCATCATTGTCTGAACAAATCCTTTAAAAACCACCAAATTGTCTGAACAAATCCTTTAAAAGGCCACCACATTGTCTGAACAAATCCTTTAAAAGACCACCACATTGTCTGAACAAATCCTTTAAAAGGCCACCACATTGTCTGAACAAATCCTTTAAAAGGCCACCACATTGTCTGAACAAATCCTTTAAAAGGCCACCACATTGTCCGAACAAATCCTTTAAAAGGCCACCACATTGTGAGAACAAATCCTTTAATAAAACAACATATTGTCTGAAAAAAATCCTTTAAAAGGTCACCACATTGTCTGAACAAATCCTTTAAAAGGCCACCACATTGTCTGAACAAAACCTTTAAAAGGCCACCACATTATCTGAACAAATCCTTTAAAAACCAGCACATTGTTTGAACAAATCCTTTAAAAGGCCACCACATTGTCTGAACAAATCCTTTAAAAGGCCACCACATTGTCTGAACAAAACCTTTAAAAGGCCACCACATTGTCTGAACAAATCCTTCAAAAACCACCACATTGTCTGAACAAATCCTTTAAAAGGCCACCACATTGTCTGAACAAAACCTTTAAAAGGCCACCACATTGTCTGAACAAATCCTTTAAAAGGCCACCACATTGTCTGAACAAATCCTTTAAAAGGCCACCACATTGTCTGAACAAATCCTTTAAAAGGCCACCACATTGTCTGAGCAAATTCTTTAAAAGGCCACCACATTGTCTGAACAAATCCTTTAAAAAAACACCACATTGTCAGAATCCTTTAAAAAAACACCACATTGTCTGAAGAAATCCTTAGAAAAAACACCACATTGTCTGAAGAAATCCTTTAAAAGGCCACCACATTGTCTGAACAAATCCTTTAAAAGGCCACCACATTGTCTGAACAAATCCTTTAAAAGGCCACCACATTGTCTGAACAAATCCTTTAAAAACCAGCACATTGTCTGAACAAATCCTTTAAAAGGCCCCACATTGTCTGAACAAATCCTTTAAAAGGCCACCACATTGTCTGAACAAATCCTTTAAAAGGCCACCACATTGTCTGAACAAATCCTTCAAAAACCACCACATTGTCTGAACAAATCCTTTAAAAGGCCACCACATTGTCTGAACAAAACCTTTAAATGGCCACCACATTGTCTGAACAAAACCTTTAAAAGGCCACCACATTGTCTGAACAAATCCTTTAAAAACCACCACATTGTCTGAAAAATCCTTTAAAAAAACACCATATTGTCTGAACAAATCCTGTAAAAGGCCACCACATTGTCTGAACAAATTCTTTAAAAGGCCACCACATTGTCTGAACAATTCTTTAAAAGGCCACCACATTGTATGAACAAATCCTTTAAAAGGCCATCATTGTCTGAACAAATCCTTTAAAAACAACCACATTGTCTGAACAAATCCTGTAAAAGGCCACCACATTGTCTGAACAAATTCTTTAAAAGGCCACCACATTGTCTGAACAATTCTTTAAAAGGCCACCACATTGTATGAACAAATCCTTTAAAAGGCCATCATTGTCTGAACAAATCCTTTAAAAACCACCAAATTGTCTGAACAAATCCTTTAAAAGGCCACCACATTGTCTGAACAAATTCTTTAAAAACATACCACATTGTCTGAACAAATACTTTAAAAGGCCACCACATTGTCTGAACAAAACCTTTAAAAGGCCACCACATTATCTGAACAAATCCTTTAAAAACCAGCACATTGTTTGAACAAATCCTTTAAAAGGCCACCACATTGTCTGAACAAATCCTTTAAAAGGCCACCACATTGTCTGAACAAAACCTTTAAAAGGCCACCACATTGTCTGAACAAATCCTTCAAAAACCACCACATTGTCTGAACAAATCCTTTAAAAGGCCCCAACATTGTCTGAACAAAACCTTTAAAAGGCCACCACATTGTCTGAACAAATCCTTTAAAAGGCCACCACATTGTCTGAGCAAATTCTTTAAAAGGCCACCACATTGTCTGAACAAATCCTTTAAAAAAACACCACATTGTCAGAATCCTTTAAAAAAACACCACATTGTCTGAAGAAATCCTTAGAAAAAACACCACATTGTCTGAAGAAATCCTTTAAAAGGCCACCACATTGTCTGAACAAATCCTTTAAAAGGCCACCACATTGTCTGAACAAATCCTTTAAAAGGCCACCACATTGTCTGAACAAATCCTTTAAAAACCAGCACATTGTCTGAACAAATCCTTTAAAAGGCCACCACATTGTCTGAACAAATCCTTTAAAAGGCCACCACATTGTCTGAACAAATCCTTTAAAAGGCCACCACATTGTCTGAACAAATCCTTCAAAAACCACCACATTGTCTGAACAAATCCTTTAAAAGGTCACCACATTGTCTGCACAAATCCTTTAAGAAAAATACCACATTGTCAGACCAAATCCTTTAAAAAAACACCACATTGTCTGAACAAATCCTTTAAAAGGCCACCACATTGTCTGAACAAATCCTTTAAAAAAACACCATTGTCTGAACAAAACCTTTAAAAGGCCACCACATTGTCTGAACAAATCCTTTAAAAGGCCACCACATTGTCTGAACAAATCCTTTAAAAGGCCACCACATTGTCTGAACAAATCCTTTAAAAGGCCACCACATTGTCTGAGCAAATTCTTTAAAAGGCCACCACATTGTCTGAACAAATCCTTTAAAAAAACACCACATTGTCAGAATCCTTTAAAAAGACACCACATTGTCTGAAGAAATCCTTAGAAAAAACACCACATTGTCTGAAGAAATCCTTTAAAAGGCCACCACATTGTCTGAACAAATCCTTTAAAAGGCCACCACATTGTCTGAACAAATCCTTTAAAAGGCCACCACATTGTCTGAACAAATCCTTTAAAAACCAGCACATTGTCTGAACAAATCCTTTAAAAGGCCCCACATTGTCTGAACAAATCCTTTAAAAGGCCACCACATTGTCTGAACAAATCCTTTAAAAGGCCACCACATTGTCTGAACAAATCCTTCAAAAACCACCACATTGTCTGAACAAATCCTTTAAAAGGCCACCACATTGTCTGAACAAAACCTTTAAATGGCCACCACATTGTCTGAACAAAACCTTTAAAAGGCCACCACATTGTCTGAACAAATCCTTTAAAAACCACCACATTGTCTGAAAAATCCTTTAAAAAAACACCATATTGTCTGAACAAATCCTGTAAAAGGCCACCACATTGTCTGAACAAATTCTTTAAAAGGCCACCACATTGTCTGAACAATTCTTTAAAAGGCCACCACATTGTATGAACAAATCCTTTAAAAGGCCATCATTGTCTGAACAAATCCTTTAAAAACAACCACATTGTCTGAACAAATCCTTTAAAAGGCCAACATATTGTCTGAACAAATCCTTTAAAAGGCCATCATTGTCTGAACAAATCCTTTAAAAACCACCAAATTGTCTGAACAAATCCTTTAAAAGGCCACCACATTGTCTGAACAAATCCTTTAAAAGACCACCACATTGTCTGAACAAATCCTTTAAAAGGCCACCACATTGTCTGAACAAATCCTTTAAAAGGCCACCACATTGTCTGAACAAATCCTTTAAAAGGCCACCACATTGTCCGAACAAATCCTTTAAAAGGCCACCACATTGTGAGAACAAATCCTTTAATAAAACAACATATTGTCTGAAAAAAATCCTTTAAAAGGTCACCACATTGTCTGAACAAATCCTTTAAAAGGCCACCACATTGTCTGAACAAAACCTTTAAAAGGCCACCACATTATCTGAACAAATCCTTTAAAAACCAGCACATTGTTTGAACAAATCCTTTAAAAGGCCACCACATTGTCTGAATAAATCCTTTAAAAGGCCACCACATTGTCTGAACAAAACCTTTAAAAGGCCACCACATTGTCTGAACAAATCCTTCAAAAACCACCACATTGTCTGAACAAATCCTTTAAAAGGCCACCACATTGTCTGAACAAAACCTTTAAAAGGCCACCACATTGTCTGAACAAATCCTTTAAAAGGCCACCACATTGTCTGAACAAATCCTTTAAAAGGCCACCACATTGTCTGAACAAATCCTTTAAAAGGCCACCACATTGTCTGAGCAAATTCTTTAAAAGGCCACCACATTGTCTGAACAAATCCTTTAAAAAAACACCACATTGTCAGAATCCTTTAAAAAAACACCACATTGTCTGAAGAAATCCTTAGAAAAAACACCACATTGTCTGAAGAAATCCTTTAAAAGGCCACCACATTGTCTGAACAAATCCTTTAAAAGGCCACCACATTGTCTGAACAAATCCTTTAAAAGGCCACCACATTGTCTGAACAAATCCTTTAAAAACCAGCACATTGTCTGAACAAATCCTTTAAAAGGCCCCACATTGTCTGAACAAATCCTTTAAAAGGCCACCACATTGTCTGAACAAATCCTTTAAAAGGCCACCACATTGTCTGAACAAATCCTTCAAAAACCACCACATTGTCTGAACAAATCCTTTAAAAGGCCACCACATTGTCTGAACAAAACCTTTAAATGGCCACCACATTGTCTGAACAAAACCTTTAAAAGGCAACCACATTGTCTGAACAAATCCTTTAAAAACCACCACATTGTCTGAAAAATCCTTTAAAAAAACACCATATTGTCTGAACAAATCCTGTAAAAGGCCACCACATTGTCTGAACAAATTCTTTAAAAGGCCACCACATTGTCTGAACAATTCTTTAAAAGGCCACCACATTGTATGAACAAATCCTTTAAAAGGCCATCATTGTCTGAACAAATCCTTTAAAAACAACCACATTGTCTGAACAAATCCTTTAAAAGGCCAACATATTGTCTGAACAAATCCTTTAAAAGGCCATCATTGTCTGAACAAATCCTTTAAAAACCACCAAATTGTCTGAACAAATCCTTTAAAAGGCCACCACATTGTCTGAACAAATTCTTTAAAAACATACCACATTGTCTGAACAAATACTTTAAAAGGCAACCACATTGTCTGAATAAATCCTTTAAAAGGCCACCACATTGTCTGAATAAATCCTTTAAAAAAACAAATTGTCTGAACAAATCCTTTAAAAGGCCACCACATTGTCTGAACAAATCCTTTAAAAGACCACCACATTGTCTGAACAAATCCTTTAAAAGGCCACCACATTGTCTGAACAAATCCTTTAAAAGGCCACCACATTGTCTGAACAAATCCTTTAAAAGGCCACCACATTGTCCGAACAAATCCTTTAAAAGGCCACCACATTGTGAGAACAAATCCTTTAATAAAACACCATATTGTCTGAAAAAAATCCTTTAAAAGGTCACCACATTGTCTGAACAAATCCTTTAAAAGGCCACCACATTGTCTGAACAAATCCTTTAAAAGGCCACCACATTGTCTGAACAAAACCTTTAAAAGGCCACCACATTATCTGAACAAATCCTTTAAAAACCAGCACATTGTTTGAACAAATCCTTTAAAAGGCCACCACATTGTCTGAACAAATCCTTTAAAAGGCCACCACATTGTCTGAACAAAACCTTTAAAAGGCCACCACATTGTCTGAACAAATCCTTCAAAAACCACCACATTGTCTGAACAAATCCTTTAAAAGGCCCCAACATTGTCTGAACAAAACCTTTAAAAGGCCACCACATTGTCTGAACAAATCCTTTAAAAGGCCACCACATTGTCTGAACAAATCCTTTAAAAGGCCACCACATTGTCTGAACAAATCCTTTAAAAGGCCACCACATTGTCTGAGCAAATTCTTTAAAAGGCCACCACATTGTCTGAACAAATCCTTTAAAAAAACACCACATTGTCAGAATCCTTTAAAAAAACACCACATTGTCTGAAGAAATCCTTAGAAAAAACACCACATTGTCTGAAGAAATCCTTTAAAAGGCCACCACATTGTCTGAACAAATCCTTTAAAAGGCCACCACATTGTCTGAACAAATCCTTTAAAAGGCCACCACATTGTCTGAACAAATCCTTTAAAAGGCCACCACATTGTCTGAACAAATCCTTCAAAAACCACCACATTGTCTGAACAAATCCTTTAAAAGGTCACCACATTGTCTGCACAAATCCTTTAAGAAAAATACCACATTGTCAGACCAAATCCTTTAAAAAAACACCACATTGTCTGAACAAATCCTTTAAAAGGCCACCACATTGTCTGAACAAATCCTTTAAAAAGCCACCACATTGTCTGAACAAATCCTTTAAAAGGCCACCACATTGTCTGAACAAATCCTTTAAAAGGCCATCATTGTCTGAACAAATCCTTTAAAAACCACCACATTGTCTGAACAAATCCTTTAAAAGGCCACCACATTGTCTGAACAAATTCTTTAAAAACACACCATATTGTCTGAACAAATCCTTTAAAAGGCCACCACATTGTCTGAGCAAATCTTTTAAAAGACCACCACATTGTCTGTACAAATTCTTTAAAAGGCCACCACATTGTCTGAACAAATCCTTTAAAAGGCCATCATTGTCTGAACAAACCCTTTAAAAACCACCACATTGTCTGAACAAATCCTTTAAAAGGCCACCACATTGTCTGAACAAATCCTTTAAAAGGCCATCATTGTCTGAACAAATCCTTTAAAAACCACCACATTGTCTGAACAAATCCTTTAAAAGGCCACCACATTGTCTGAACAAATTCTTTAAAAACATACCACATTGTCTGAACAAATCCTTTAAAAGGCCACCACATTGTCTGAATAAATCCTTTAAAAGGCCACCACATTGTCTTAATAAATCCTTTAAAAAAACACATCGTCTGAACAAATCCTTTAAAAGGCCACCACATTGTCTGAACAAATCCTTTAAAAGGCCACCACATTGTCTGAACAAATCCTTTAAAAGACCGTGGTATTGTCTGAACAAATCCTTTAAAAGGCCACCATATTGTCTGAACAAATCCTTTAAAAGGCCACCACATTGTCTGAGCAAATCCTTTAAAAGGCCACCACATTGTCTGAACAAATCCTTTAAAAGGCCACCACATTGTCTGAACAAATCCTTTAAAAACCACCACATTGTCTGAGCAAATCCTTTAAAAGGCCACCACATTGTATGAACAAATCCTTTAAAAGGCCACCACATTGTCTGAACAAATCCTTTAAAAGGTCACCACATTGTCTGAACAAATCCTTTAAAAGGCCACCACATTGTCTGAACAAATCCTTTAAAAGGCCACCACATTGTCCGAACAAATCCTTTAAAAGGCCACCACATTGTGAGAACAAATCCTTTAATAAAGCACCATATTGTCTGAACAAATCCTTTAAAAGGCCACCACATTGTCTGAACAAATCCTTTAAAAGGCCACCACATTGTCTGAACAAATCCTTTAAAAGGCCACCACATTGTCTGAACAAAACCGTTAAAAGGCCACCACATTGTCTGAACAAATCCTTTAAAAACCACCACATTGTGTGAAAAATCCTTTAAAAAAACACCATATTGTCTGAACAAATCCTTTAAAAGGCCACCACATTGTCTGAACAAATCCTTTAAAAATCACCACATTGTCTGAATAAATCCTTTAAAAGGCCACCACATAGTCTGAACAAATCCTTTAAAAATCACCACATTGTCTGAACAAAACCTTTAAAAGGCCACCACATTGTCTGAACAAATCTTTTAAAAATCACCACATTGTCTGAACAAATCCTTTAAAAGGCCACCACATTGTCTGAACAAATCCTTTAAAAACCACCACACTGTCTGAAAAATCCTTTAAAAAAACACCATATTGTCTGAACAAATCCTTTAAAAGGCCACCACATTGTCTGAACAAATCCTTTAAAAACCACCACATTGTCTGAACAAATCCTTTAAAAACCACCACATTGTCTGAACAAAACCTTTAAAAGGCTACCACATTGTCTGAACAAATCCTTTAAAAACACACCACATTGTATGAACAAATCCTTTAAAAGGCCACCACATTGTCTGAACAAATCCTTTAAAAGGCCACCACATTGTATGAACAAATCCTTTAAAAGGCCACCACATTGTCTGAACAAATCCTTTAAAAGGCCATCATTGTCTGAACAAATCCTTTAAAAACCACCACATTGTCTGAACAAATCCTTTAAAAGGCCACCACATTGTCTGAACAAATCCTTTAAAAGGCCATCATTGTCTGAACAAATCCTTTAAAAACCACCACATTGTCTGAACAAATCCTTTAAAAACATACCACATTGTCTGAACAAATCCTTTAAAAGGCCACCACATTGTCTGAACAAATCCTTTAAAAGGCCATCATTGTCTGAACAAATCCTTTAAAAACCACCACATTGTCTGAACAAATTCTTTAAAAACATACCACATTGTCTGAACAAATCCTTTAAAAGGCCACCACATTGTCTGAATAAATCCTTTAAAAGGCCACCACATTGTCTTAATAAATCCTTTAAAAAAACACATCGTCTGAACAAATCCTTTAAAAGGCCACCACATTGTCTGAACAAATCCTTTAAAAGGCCACCACATTGTCTGAACAAATCCTTTAAAAGACCGTGGTATTGTCTGAACAAATCCTTTAAAAGGCCACCATATTGTCTGAACAAATCCTTTAAAAGGCCACCACATTGTCTGAGCAAATCCTTTAAAAGGCCACCACATTGTCTGAACAAATCCTTTAAAAGGCCACCACATTGTCTGAACAAATCCTATAAAAACCACCACATTGTCTGAGCAAATCCTTTAAAAGGCCACCACATTGTATGAACAAATCCTTTAAAAGGCCACCACATTGTCTGAACAAATCCTTTAAAAGGTCACCACATTGTCTGAACAAATCCTTTAAAAGGCCACCACATTGTCTGAACAAATCCTTTAAAAGGCCACCACATTGTCCGAACAAATCCTTTAAAAGGCCACCACATTGTGAGAACAAATCCTTTAATAAAGCACCATATTGTCTGAACAAATCCTTTAAAAGGCCACCACATTGTCTGAACAAATCCTTTAAAAGGCCACCACATTGTCTGAACAAATCCTTTAAAAGGCCACCACATTGTCTGAACAAAACCGTTAAAAGGCCACCACATTGTCTGAACAAATCCTTTAAAAACCACCACATTGTCTGAAAAATCCTTTAAAAAAACACCATATTGTCTGAACAAATCCTTTAAAAGGCCACCACATTGTCTGAACAAATCCTTTAAAAATCACCACATTGTCTGAACAAAACCTTTAAAAGGCCACCACATTGTCTGAACAAATCCTTTAAAAATCACCACATTGTCTGAACAAATCCTTTAAAAGGCCACCACATTGTCTGAACAAATCCTTTAAAAACCACCACACTGTCTGAAAAATCCTTTAAAAAAACACCATATTGTCTGAACAAATCCTTTAAAAGGCCACCACATTGTCTGAACAAATCCTTTAAAAACCACCATTGTCTGAACAAATCCTTTAAAAACCACCACATTGTCTGAACAAAACCTTTAAAAGGCTACCACATTGTCTGAACAAATCCTTTAAAAACACACCACATTGTATGAACAAATCCTTTAAAAGGCCACCACATTGTCTGAACAAATCCTTTAAAAGGCCACCACATGGTCTGAACAAATCCTTTAAAAAAACACCATATTGTCTAAACAAACCCTTTAAAAACCACCACTTTGTCTGAAAAATCCTTAAAAAAAACACCATATTGTCTGGACAAATCCTTTAAAAGGCCACCACATTGTCTGAACAAATCCTTTAAAAACCACCACATTGTCTGACCAAATCCTTTAAAAGGCCACCACATTGTCTGAACAAATCCTTTAAAAACCACCACATTGTCTGAACAAAACCTTTAAAAGGCCACCACATTGTATGAACAAATCCTTTAAAAACCACCACATTGTCTGAAAAATCCTTTAAAAAAACACCATATTGTCCGGACAAATCCTTTAAAAGGCCACCACATTGTCTGAACAAAACCTTTAAAAGGCCACCACATTGTCTGAACAAAACCTTTAAAAGGCCACCACATTGTCTGAACAAATCCTTTAAAAACCACCACATTGTCTGAAAAATCCTTTAAAAAAACACCATATTGTCTGAACAAATCCTGTAAAAGGCCACCACATTGTATGAACAAATGCTTTAAAAGGCCACCACATTGTCTGAACAAATCCTTTAAAAGGCCACCACATTGTCTGAACAAATCCTTTAAAAGGCCACCACATTGTCTGAGCAAATCCTTTAAAAGGCCACCACATTGTCTGAACAAATCCTTTAAAAAAACACCACATTGTCAGAATCCTTTAAAAAAACACCACATTGTCTGAAGAAATCCTTAGAAAAAACACCACATTGTCTGAAGAAATCCTTTAAAAGGCCACCACATTGTCTGAAGAAATCCTTTAAAAGGCCACCACATTGTCTGAAAAAATCCTTTAAAAGGCCACCACATTGTCTGAACAAATCCTTTAAAAGGCCACCACATTGTCTGAACAAATCCTTTAAAAGGTCACCACATTGTCTGCACAAATCCTTTAAGAAAAATACCACATTGTCAGACCAAATCCTTTAAAAAAACACCACATTGTCTGAACAAATCCTTTAAAAGGCCACCACATTGTCTGAACGAATCCTTTAAAAAGCCACCACATTGTCTGAACAAATCCTTTAAAAGGCCACCACATTGTCTGAACAAATCCTTTAAAAAAACACCACATTGTCAGAATCCTTTAAAAAAACACCACATTGTCTGAAGAAATCCTTAGAAAAAACACCACATTGTCTGAAGAAATCCTTTAAAAGGCCACCACATTGTCTGAACAAATCCTTTAAAAGGCCACCACATTGTCTGAACAAATCCTTTAAAAGACCACCACATTGTCTGAACAAATTCTTTAAAAGGCCACCACATTGTCTGAACAAATCCTTTAAAAGGCCACCACATTGTCTGAGCAAATCTTTTAAAAGGCCACCACATTGTCTGAACAAATCCTTTAAAAGGCCACCACATTGTCTGAACAAATCCTTTAAAAGGCCACCACATTGTCTGAGCAAATCTTTTAAAAGGCCACCACATTGTCTGAACAAATCCTTTAAAAGGCCACCACATTGTCTGAACAAATCCTTTAAAAGGCCACCACATTGTCTGAACAAATCCTTTAAAAGACCACCACATTGTCTGAACAAATTCTTTAAAAGGCCACCACATTGTCTGAACAAATCCTTTAAAAGGCCACCACATTGTATGAACAAATCATTTAAAAGGCCACCACATTGTCTGAACAAATCCTTTAAAAGGCCATCATTGTCTGAACAAATCCTTTAAAAACCACCACATTGTCTGAACAAATCCTTTAAAAGGCCACCACATTGTCTGAACAAATCCTTTAAAAGACCATCATTGTCTGAACAAATCCTTTAAAAACCACCACATTGTCTGAACAAATCCTTTAAAAGGCCACCACATTGTCTGAACAAATTCTTTAAAAACATACCACATTGTCTGAATAAATCCTTTAAAAGGCCACCACATTGTCTGAATAAATTCTTTAAAAGGCCACCAGATTGTCTGAATAAATCCTTTAAAAAAACACATTGTCTGAACAAATCCTTTAAAAGGCCACCACATTGTCTGAACAAATCCTTTAAAAGGCCACCACATTGTCTGAACAAATCCTTTAAAAGACCACCACATTGTCTGAACAAATCCTTTAAAAGGCCACCATATTGTCTGAACAAATCCTTTAAAAGGCCACCACATTGTCTGAACAAAACCTTTAAAAGGCCACCACATTGTATGAACAAATCCTTTAAAAGGCCACCACATTGTATGAACAAATCCTTTAAAAGGCCACCACATTGTCTGAACAAATCCTTTAAAAACACACCACATTGTCTGAACAAATCCTTTAAAAGGCCACCACATTGTCTGAACAAATCCTTTAAAAGGCCACCACATGGTCTGAACAAATCATTTAAAAGGCCACCACATTGTCTGAACAAATCCTTTAAAAGGCCACCATATTGTCTGAACAAATCCTTTAAAAGGCCACCACATTGTCTGAACAAATCCGTTAAAAGGCCACCATATTGTCTGAACAAATTCTTTAAAAACCACCACATTGTCTGAACAAATCCTTTAAAAGGCCACCACATTGTCTGAACAAATCCTTTAAAAGGCCACCACATTGTCTGAACAAATCCTTTAAAAGGCCACCACATTGTCTGAACAAATCCTTTAAAAGGCCACCACATTGTCTGAACAAATCCTTTAAAAAGCCACCACATTGTATGAATAAATTCTTTAAAAGGCCACCACATTATCTGAACAAATCCTTTAAAAGGCCACCACATTGTATGAACAAATCCTTTAAAAGGCCACCACATTATCTGAACAAATCCTTTAAAAGGCCACCACATTGTCTGAACAAATCCTTTAAAAGGCCACCACATTGTCTGAACAAATCCTTTAAAAGGTCACCACATTGTCTGCACAAATCCTTTAAGAAAAATACCACATTGTCAGACCAAATCCTTTAAAAAAACACCACATTGTCTGAACAAATCCTTTAAAAGGCCACCACATTGTCTGAACGAATCCTTTAAAAAGCCACCACATTGTCTGAACAAATCCTTTAAAAGGCCACCACATTGTCTGAACAAATCCTTTAAAAAAACACCACATTGTCAGAATCCTTTAAAAAAACACCACATTGTCTGAAGAAATCCTTAGAAAAAACACCACATTGTCTGAAGAAATCCTTTAAAAGGCCACCACATTGTCTGAACAAATCCTTTAAAAGGCCACCACATTGTCTGAACAAATCCTTTAAAAGACCACCACATTGTCTGAACAAATTCTTTAAAAGGCCACCACATTGTCTGAACAAATCCTTTAAAAGGCCACCACATTGTCTGAGCAAATCTTTTAAAAGGCCACCACATTGTCTGAACAAATCCTTTAAAAGGCCACCACATTGTCTGAACAAATCCTTTAAAAGGCCACCACATTGTCTGAGCAAATCTTTTAAAAGGCCACCACATTGTCTGAACAAATCCTTTAAAAGGCCACCACATTGTCTGAACAAATCCTTTAAAAGGCCACCACATTGTCTGAACAAATCCTTTAAAAGACCACCACATTGTCTGAACAAATTCTTTAAAAGGCCACCACATTGTCTGAACAAATCCTTTAAAAGGCCACCACATTGTATGAACAAATCATTTAAAAGGCCACCACATTGTCTGAACAAATCCTTTAAAAGGCCATCATTGTCTGAACAAATCCTTTAAAAACCACCACATTGTCTGAACAAATCCTTTAAAAGGCCACCACATTGTCTGAACAAATCCTTTAAAAGACCATCATTGTCTGAACAAATCCTTTAAAAACCACCACATTGTCTGAACAAATCCTTTAAAAGGCCACCACATTGTCTGAACAAATTCTTTAAAAACATACCACATTGTCTGAATAAATCCTTTAAAAGGCCACCACATTGTCTGAATAAATTCTTTAAAAGGCCACCAGATTGTCTGAATAAATCCTTTAAAAAAACACATTGTCTGAACAAATCCTTTAAAAGGCCACCACATTGTCTGAACAAATCCTTTAAAAGGCCACCACATTGTCTGAACAAATCCTTTAAAAGACCACCACATTGTCTGAACAAATCCTTTAAAAGGCCACCATATTGTCTGAACAAATCCTTTAAAAGGCCACCACATTGTCTGAACAAAACCTTTAAAAGGCCACCACATTGTATGAACAAATCCTTTAAAAGGCCACCACATTGTATGAACAAATCCTTTAAAAGGCCACCACATTGTCTGAACAAATCCTTTAAAAACACACCACATTGTCTGAACAAATCCTTTAAAAGGCCACCACATTGTCTGAACAAATCCTTTAAAAGGCCACCACATGGTCTGAACAAATCATTTAAAAGGCCACCACATTGTCTGAACAAATCCTTTAAAAGGCCACCATATTGTCTGAACAAATCCTTTAAAAGGCCACCACATTGTCTGAACAAATCCGTTAAAAGGCCACCATATTGTCTGAACAAATTCTTTAAAAACCACCACATTGTCTGAACAAATCCTTTAAAAGGCCACCACATTGTCTGAACAAATCCTTTAAAAGGCCACCACATTGTCTGAACAAATCCTTTAAAAGGCCACCACATTGTCTGAACAAATCCTTTAAAAGGCCACCACATTGTCTGAACAAATCCTTTAAAAAGCCACCACATTGTATGAATAAATTCTTTAAAAGGCCACCACATTATCTGAACAAATCCTTTAAAAGGCCACCACATTGTATGAACAAATCCTTTAAAAGGCCACCACATTATCTGAACAAATCCTTTAAAAGGCCACCACATTGTCTGAACAAATCCTTTAAAAGGCCACCACATTGTCTGAACAAATCCTTTAAAAACACACCACATTGTATGAACAAATCCTTTAAAAGGCCACCACATGGTCTGAACAAATCCTTTAAAAGGTCACCACATTGTCTGAACAAATCCTTTAAAAGGCCACCACATTGTCTGAACAAATCCTTTAAAAACACACCACATTGTATGAACAAATCCTTTAAAAGGCCACCACATTATCTGAACAAATCCTTTAAAAGGCCACCACATTGTATGAACAAATCCTTTAAAAGGCCACCACATTATCTGAACAAATCCTTTAAAAGGCCACCACATGGTCTGAACAAATCCTTTAAAAACACACCACATTGTATGAACAAATCCTTTAAAAGGCCACCACATTGTCTGAACAAATCCTTTAAAAGGCCACCACATTGTCTGAACAAATCCTTTAAAAGGCCACCACATTGTCTGAACAAATCCTTTAAAAGGCCACCACATGGTCTGAACAAATCCTTTAAAAACACACCATTGTCTGAACAAATTCTTTAAAAGTCCACCACATTATCTGAGCAAATCTTTTAAAAACACACCACATTGTATGAACAAATCCTTTAAAAGGCCACCACATTGTCTGAACAAATCCTTTAAAAGGCCACCACATTGTCTGAACAAATCCTTTAAAAGGCCACCACATGGTCTGAACAAATCCTTTAAAAACACACCACATTGTCTGAACAAATTCTTTAAAAGTCCACCACATTATCTGAGCAAATCTTTTAAAAACACACCACATTGTATGAACAAATCCTTTAAAAGTCCACCACATTGTCTGAACCTAATATATTTCTTTCTGCATAATAACAAAAACTAGTCACCTATGTATATGAATCCCCTAAAAATGTAAATAATAAATATAGAGTTTTAATAACAAGAAACACTCATCATAACACATTGCAATTATCATTATATTTTATTGTCATGGTAACAAATCAAGACCAGTAGATATATAAATGATATTGCTACAACATACAACTCAAAAAAGTGCCGTCATAGGTGTGATCGTACGGTGAATTCATAAATACCTATGTTCCTATCACCACTGATGTTGTGAGTTCGAATCTCGATCAGGGCGAGGTGCACAACATTATGTGATAAAGTTTGTCAGTGACTTGCGACAGGTCGGTGGTTTTCTCCGCTTTCCTCCACCAATAAAACTGACTGCCACGATATAACTGAAATATTGTTGAAAGTGGTGCCAAGCACCACCAAACAAACATACATACGTACAAGTAAAAATCAATTGGATTGCAAAACGATTATGATGAATTTGACTATTAATATTTGTTGTGAAATGTGTGGCATTGGTCCTCAATAAATATAGTGTTAAACAAGGTATGACTGATGATTAAATAAACTATATGTACTTAACATAAATCATGAACACACATGTACATTATATTTAATTTTAATACAAGCATCTTGTTTATATAAAATGTGATATTTGTAAGGGAGGTATAATCCATTACAAATATTTTTTGTTATTTAAAATACTTCAATGAAATAAAAAAATCAATGATGTTTTTGGATTACACACAGAATTATGTATATGACTTGATACACATAACATGTCTATGGTACACATCTTCAATAAATATACATGTAGTATTGTGCAGTTAAACCTATGATTTTGATATCAATTAAACAATTGATACAGTAATCTATAGTTACAAGCTTAAAATTCACAGCAAAATTATGAAACAAAATTCTTAAATTTTTAAAAAGGCTCAACTGTATAAGTTTTAACAGACTACCCCCGTCCCTTTGAATTCTTAGAAAATTATAATATACTGGTACATGTAAATAATATTCTGGTACATGTAAATAATATACTGATACATGTATATCATATACTGGTATATGTATATCATATACTGGTACATGTAAATAATATTCTGGTACATGTATATAATATACTAATACATGTATATCATATACTGGTACATGTAAATAATATACTGGTACATGTAAATAATATTCTGGTACATGTATATCATATACTGGTATATGTATATCATATACTGGTACATGTAAATAATATTCTGGTACATGTATATAATATACTGATACATGTATATCATATACTGGTACATGTAAATAATATTCTGGTACATGTATATAATATACTGATACATGTATATCATATACTGATACATGTATATCATATACTGGTATATGTATATCATATACTGGTACATGTAAATAATATTCTGGTACATATAAATAATATACTGATACATGTATATCATATACTGGTATATGTATATCATATACTGGTACATGTAAATAATATTCTGGTACATGTATATAATATACTGATACATGTATATCATATACTGGTACATGTAAATAATATTCTGGTACATGTATATAATATACTGATACATGTAAATAATATACTGGTACATGTATATAATATACTGATACATGTATATCATATACTGGTATATGTATATCATATACTGGTACATGTAAATAATATACTGGTACATGCATATAATATACTGATACATGTATATCATATACTGGTATATGTATATCATATACTGGTACATGTAAATAATATTCTGGTACATGTATATAATATACTGATACATGTAAATAATATTCTGGTACATGTATATAATATACTGATACATGTATATCATATACTGGTATATGTATATCATATACTGGTATATGTATATCATATACTGGTACATATATACCATATACTGGTACATGTATATCATATATTGCAGGGATAGAAATTAACGGTCGCCCGGGGCAAGTAAAATTTCAGCTGGGCGATCAAATATTACTTTGAGGTCGTCCAGTTGGCGAATGAAATTTATTCATCACTCCAAGTTTCTGCTGCCAACGCAGTTTATAGAAACCGCATTAAATTCCATTTCAGTTTTATTAAAATGTCAGACAGAAACTTGAAATTTGTTTATTTATTCTGTCAGACTGGCACATTCCTATTTTTACTAAATAGAACGTCTCCTTCTTCTTCGTATTGTAAACATTCTTTTAGTAGGAACGAGCACCTGCAATACATGGAGCCTTAAAACTGAAATATATTACTGAGCACAGAAATAAGTTGACTTCCACACTCCCAAAGTATCAAAGATTGCTTGTATTTAATTAAATTTGTTTTGAGATGCTCATATATTGAAGATGACAACAGATTCATGTTCTTAACTGAAATTAAAAATGTAGGTAAACCTGATGTTGAAATTGATGTAAAATATTCGGAACGGAATCGGACAGTGAGATACGGATTGTTGGCCATATCTGCCTTATCTTATACAGAAAAACATTCAATTGAAAAAAATTATTTACATGGAAATTAATTGATACTTGTAATCCAAACTAAGGTGAATAACTTGTCTATTGAAATTGTACATTTTAGTGTATATTTATTTTCAATTGATATTCTAAAATTTTCCAAAAGAATAGATGTGTATTGGATACTTTTATAGTTTATTTCATACCATACTATAGAATATATTTCAAATTTATAAACCTATGAAATAAAGATTATCTGCTACATTTTACTTGTTTACAAATAAAAAAAAACCAATATAAAATACAATATCTGTATGCACACATATAATAAAAAACAGCATACAGTAAAAGGAATAATTAAATACAGATATTTACATAAATGCTGTATTCATTACATCCACTGGATGCTGTGCACTATATATGTATGCCGACTGACATAATTTAGCTCACAGTCACATAAAGACTGCTTACTAAATTGCCATCAAACGTCATTATAGACAAGTTTGACATCACAAAAAATGCATTCCTAACAAAATTAGGATTCTTTTTTAGATCAGATCAGGACAAGACCTGATTAAATTTAATTATTGCTGGATCTATCACACAAATTAATTCAAAATATCTGGAAACCTTTTTTGCATGCCCATTCCTCTTTAAGAGTTTAAATTTTAAGTAGGTAGTTAATTCCTGTTTAGAAAATGTGGGAGTTTATCAGTGGCAATGGCATAAAACCTCCACAAAAGAGGAAGACAGACGAAGATAAAAATGCATACTGCTACAAGTTTTTAAAAAGCCTGTATTACCTGATTAAATGGGTTTTTAAAATGAATAATTATTCATTTATGTCCGAATGTTTTGATTTTTCTTTTTCATCGACTGAAAAATAAAACTGGGCCCCTAACAATTTAGCTGGGCCCCTAGAAATTAGAAGTCAGTAGCCCAGTAGGCTACTGGGAAAAAATAGTTAATTTCTGTCCCTGTACTGGTACATATATATCATATACTGGTACATGTATATAATATACTGGTATATATATATATACGTCTGAAAATTAAACCAAAGTGTTAGAATTAGATTTTAGAGCTGTCAAATTTTTGCTCTTCCCTCGACGGGATTTGAACCCACACCATTGATACACTGCAGCACCATTCACTTAGCCTTACGTCCAGCGCCCTAGACCACTCGACCACATCCACTCCCTAAAAAAAGGAGCTTCAATAATCGTAGTGTTACCTTTTCTTGTAAGGCCAATCTAGGGATAGATGTAAGACATGTGTATAAGCGTGTGTAGATGGTACATATATACTTAATATTATAATTTGACAGCAATCTAACTCAGCAATTTTTAATATATTGTATAGGATAATGAAGAATTCATTATACAGTCACAGGAAATAAAGTATATTATACAAACGTCTAGAAGCAAGTGACAACCATACAATATATCTGTCCCACTGGATCTCAAAGTTATTTTAAAGGATACTAGGTTAATACTAAATATTATATACGTCTGAAAATTAAACCAAACAGTGTTAGAATTAGATTTTAGAGCTGTCAAATTTTTGTTCTTCCCTCGACGGGATTTGAACCCACACCATTGATACACTGCATCACCATTCGCTTACGTCCAGCGCCCTAGACCAGTCGACCACATCCACTCCCTAAAAAAGGAGCTTCAATAATCGTAGTTTTACCTTTTCTCGTAAGGCAAATCTAGGGATAGCCGCAAGACATGTGTAATATATATATATCATATACTGGTACATGTATATCATATACTGGTAGATGTATATAATATTCTGGTACATGTATATCATATACTGGTACACATATATCATATATCTTACTTCTTACAAACTTCTAGGAATATCATTGGTTTAGAGTGATCACGTGGAAACTGTGTACACTGTAAGTAGATTCTTAATACATGGTTAGTAGTAGAGTTATCTCCCCCTTTTCCTTCAAAACAATGACGACATTGAACAACGATACGCCGGCGCATTTCGCCCTCACAACAGACGTTGAAATTATAAACAAACGTATTCATTTTGTCTTCTTCAAATATTACAATAACTAGAGGCTCCCAGGAGCCTGTAATCGCTCACCTGGTTTTCAATTTGACATCTAAAGTTGATAGAAAATGGGGGTGTTACACATAATTTTGAAAGTGGGCCACCCAAAGATCATTTCAACTCAAATTTCTGAGCAAAAGATTTTGATGTGATTTTTATCTCATAATATTCCTAAACGGAATAAACTGGCTGAAAAAATCTCACAGAAAAACCCAGAATATATGTTAAACTACTCATTGCCGTATAGCTGCAGTTAAAATTTGAGTTCATTTTGATTTGTAATAAAGCGGAAATTGACAACTAAAGAAATTTCTATTTTTAGTAACAGCAGCCATTTTGAATGGAGGGCAGGGCTGTCGGACACAATATTGAAAAGGGATCACCCAAGGACCATCCCAGCCAAATTTCCTTTAATTTGGTTCAGCGGTTTCAGAGGAGAAGATTTAAATGTGATCTTTTATCAAAATATGTCTAACTTATATAATCAGTATAAATCGGTTGAAAGAAAAAATTCACAGAAAAACCCAGAATATATGTTAATCTACTCATCGTCATATAGCTGCAGTTAAAATTTGAGCTCATTTTGATTTATAATAAAGCAGCAATGAGACAATTGAAGAAATTTCTATTTTTAGTGACAGCAGCCATCTTGAATGGAGGGTGGAGCTGTCAGACACAATTTTGAAATGGGACTACCCAAGGACTATCCCTGCCAGGTTTGGTTTAATATGGTTCAGCGGTTTCAGAGGAAAAGATTTAAATGTGATCTTTTATCAAAATATGCCTAATTTGCATAATCGGTGTAAATCGGCTGAAAGAAAAATTTCACATAAAAACGCGGAATATGTGTTAAACTACTCCTTACCATGTAGCTGCAGTTAAAATTTAAGCCTATTTTGACTTATGCTAAAGCAGCAATGGACAATTGAAGAAATTTCTATTTTTAGTAACAGCAGCCATCTTGAATGGAGGGCGGGGCTGTCGGACACAATTTTGAAAGGGACCCACCCAAGGAACATCCCTGCCAGGTTTGGTTTAATTTGGTTCAGCGATTTCAGAGGAGAAGATTTAAATGTGATCTTTTATCAAAATATGCATAATTTGCATAATCGGTATATATCGGTTGAAAGAAAATTTGCACAGAAAAACCCGGAATATATGTTAAACTACTCCTTGCCATGTAGCTGCAGTTAAAATTTGAGCTCATTTTGACTTATACTAAAGCAGCAATCAACAATTAAAATTTCATCCCCCCTTTTTTCTATTTTTAGCTTGGCGGCCATCTTGGTTGGAAGTCGGGATCACCGGACACAATTTTGGAAGGGGGCCATCCAAGGACCATTCCACCAACGTTTGGTTCAAATTGGCCCAGTGGCTTCAGAGGAGTTGATTAAAATGTGAAAAGTTAACGGACGGACGATGGACGACAGAAGACGGACGCTCAGTGGTGACAATAGCTCACCTGACCCTTTGGGTCAGGTGAGCTAAAAAATTAATTGACCCGAATCAGTTTGTCCCCAAATAATCCAGTCAATAGACCTGTAGACCCAAAACAAATTGCAACAGAAATTATATATATGCCAGCATTTTCACTTTAACCCATAGAGTAACCAATAAAATATCACCATGAAAATTTTATGTATTAAAGACAGAAATTAAGATAAACTAGAGGCTCCCAGGAGCCTGTATAGCTCACCTGGGTATAATAACATCAGTCAATAAAACTTGATAACTTCGGTAAAAAAAATTAACAAATGTAGCCTTCGTCATTGCAGACCCCTTCTACAAAAAAATTTGGGCAGGGGTTCCCCCTTTAATGTAAGTTATCAAAATTGCTGTAAAGTTAACCTTTATCTCTTATAGTTTTTTAAATATAAGACGAAAAGTATTAAAATTTTACAAATTTGATGAAAAAAGGGCAATAACTCCAAGATGGGTAATCAGATTTACTTCAAAATTGCAGGGTAGGTAGATCTTGATGTGCTGATCATTTGTACTCCATGTCAGATTTTTGATATTATTAACGGTTTTTGAGTTATTACCCAAAACCTGCAATTTTACCATATGTTCTATTTTTAGTAACAGCGGCCATGTTGGTTGGTGCACGGCATCACCGGACACAATTTTAAAACTAGACAACCTAGTGATGATTCAGACCAAGTTTGGTTTCCATTGGTCTAGTACTTTCAGAGGAGAAGATTTTTGAAAAAGTTTACGACGTACGACGGAGACGGACACCAAGTGATGGCAATAGCTCACATGACCCTTTGGGTCAGGTGAGCTAAAAATGAGTACATTTTACTTCTATCGTTTTGTCACTACAGATCCTCCATAGCCGAATCAGAGATTTTCTGGGAAAATACAACACAGACGGAAAGCAATGAAAATAGGAATTATCATCCATATCTAGGTAAGCGTAATAATAATATAATATATTTCTATGAAGTTACTACAACAAGTATGTTCAATTTTACCAAAACACCCACGAAAAGTGAACAAACAGGTCAATATCTATGACATTCAAATTGAGCAGACGTAATTCCCATAATGCACCATTCTCAACCCAAAAAGAGCTTTGTAAAGCCTTTTTAAACTACTTTCTGCTAAATTTGGTGTAAAAATGTGTTATTATATATTAGACAGAGATATGTATTCAAGTGTTTGATCGAATTAGCACTTAAATTCGTGGATTTCCATAATAGGTAGATGCTGACGAGAAAAAAAATCTATGGAACGCCAGTTTACCTTACCTTACCTCTTTATCTTTACCCCCTTCAAAGGAGAACCATACTGTGTCGTATGTTAAATGTGTGTTGGGTGGCGGTGCGCTGTACAGTGCTGTGTGAGTGAAAATCCCATCACCTCCGTATCCATGAATAAAATTTATGTACACTAAAAATCAGGCTTATTCACACGGGATATAAAAGTTTATCAAATCAAGCTAAAACAATCCACAACGATTGTCCTGACATTACGTATAAAATATGCATGTTGCATGCATTGGAAAAATTTAAGAAGACCCATCACTGTTTAAAATCTAAAAGTCTCTGTTCGTATGGTTAAAATCTAAAATCTATTTGTTACGGTTTGGTTCGAGGTTTAAAAAGTAATTGTCACATCCTAAAATCTAAAACGAATCGTATCTACAGTTTAAGATCTAAAACGTCATCTTTCAAAGTCTTAAAATCTAAAACAATTATCAGTTTATTGTAATGGATTCTTGGGCAATCCCCGGACGGCTCTCTCCTCCCCCTTTTCGCAATGTTAGTTCCGTTTCTTCATTGTTGTCTGTATTTTGTCTCTATCACTCTCCAGAAGCTTTGTTCTCTTAATATGCAATTTGAACATTAATCTCCTTGATAGACCTTCAAGTCTGGCTGCGCTGGCTGAGTTTTTCTTGGTAGGTTTCACCTTGATTGTATTGTCCATTAGCAGTTGTAGTTGGTCAACTTCGCTCAAGTCCGTAAAATTTTCATTATTTTGGAACTCATTTTGCCATATAGCGTTGATCTCAGAGAGTAAAACACTCTCTCTGACTGTAGTTTTTCACATTGGAGAATGAAGTGTAGTACATTCTCTTCAGCTGCTCCACATAGCAGGCATGTTGGATCAGTTTCATTTCTGTAGTACTTAATGCGTTTTGTTTGCAGCACGTATGTGCCGGTGACGAGTCTTAATTTTACTGGAATTCTACTGATGTCTAAGGGACCGACCATTTAACTTGCAGAGGGAGGGGGGGTTATGGTTATTTGTTTCGTTCAGAAATTTTTTTTTCCGACAACACGAGAGTTAGAATATTTTTTTTTTGTCGCGCAAACGCGAAGCACAAAATTTTTCTCCAGAATTTAACATTAGGTTATATGACAAAAACTCTGAATCAGGTTATTTGTTTTTCCTCTACCAAAATCAGAATATTTTTTTCAGCAACATTGGGAATCAGAATATTTTTTTAGAAAAAAACCATAACCCTCCCCTGCAAGTTAAATGGTCGGTCCCTAATAATGAGTACATCTGTGCTTCAAAATAGGATGTATTTTGCACTTGCTCAGGTTGTGGTTACTAAGATATTGCAGCCCTTTGTAGAGTTGTGCTAGAGTTGTTAGCTGGGTACACCAGTGGTCATTCACTCTTGATTTCACCAATGAGATCCATCGTGATTTTTTGATAGGATTGTCAAAATAGTTGTACGCCTCTTTCATGTCGTATTTTCGTAGTATTTTGTTGACACATATAAACCAGCCGTTACTAGATTCCTCCTTCATGGTTAGTTGTCTTCTTGCAAGCTTTTTCTCAGTGTTTTTTCGCCCTGATGACAGACGTTATTGTAGAATGTGAGGGCTTTTATATGAATTTGTGCTTCTATTGGTAGAATTCCAGTTAGTATATAAACGGCTGGGTCCGGACAGCTCATCGGTAATGACAGGATTTGTTTTAGTATCCTTTTCTGGAAGAGTTCTAGTTGTTCAAGAGGTTTTGAGGACGGTAATAATAGCTCCATACTGTAAAGCAATACTGGTGTTATGTAGGTTTTGTAGATGTGTAGTAGGGACTCGGGATCCAGGCTGTTGTGTCCATAAAATCCACATCCGAATAGACTGTATGCACTACGTCTTGCTTTAGTTATATTTTCATCAACATTGGTTTGGATATTGTGCTTCATCGTTGTTGTTCTGATGATACCTAAATGAGTAGCTTGCTCCACCTCGGGCATGGTGATATTCCCCATATTAAGTTTCTCGTTGGTTGTTTCGCACTGTTTGTTGTTTCCTCTAATATGGATTGCTACACTTTTCTTTGGTTGTAATTCATATCCCTCGAGGTTCGCAAAGTCAAGAGCCATGTTGACCATGATCTGTGCATCACTGAGCTGAGTACTGAGTAGTGCGATGTCATCTGCACATCTTGTGTTGTTAACGTTGATGTTTCCTATTTTCAGTCCTATACCTACATCTTGCAAACGGTCTAATAGTGGGTTGATATATAGTTAAAAGAGATCAGTGCTAAGGATACCTCCTTGCTGGACTCCCATACCGACCTTAAAACAATCGGACGTGCTTCCTGTCCATTTTATGCAGCTTTCCGCATTGTGGTGCAAGCTTTTAATAATAGTCCACGTTTTGTCCTGAATTCCCGTGTGGTACATACGCCGGAACAGATGTGAATGTACAACTTTGTCGAATGCAGCTTTTGCATAGAGAAGTACAAGATGTCCATTTTGCTTTTCGTCGGTTAAAATTCTGTATGCTTCTTCGACAGGTAGAGCAGCATTCATGGGGGACGATCCTTTCGTAAACCCTCTTTGCGTTGGATTTTGCATATTATGGATCAATGGTTGTATTCTATCTCTGATCACTGCTTCGACAATCTTACTAATTACAGGCAGAACTGTTATTCCTCGATAGTTGATGGCATCGTTTTTGCTTCTGACGTCAAACGCTGCACACTTTCATATTTTGCGAGTGTTTCATCAAGTGAATCGGTGAGGCTGACGATATGGGAACAAAAGATTGGGAATGGTCTATTGAACACAACAAGTGCGTGCCAATCAGATCGAGTTTGCCACCCGCTCCAGATGAACTTCTAAAAACGATATATTGCAGATGTAAGACAAACTGCGATTCAAACCGCTGTAACTGTAGAAAACATGATCTGGAATGTTCTGTCGCTTGCACTGAATGCCGAGGGAATACATGTAGCAACATGTCTGCATGCGAAGATCAGGACTCTGATTCAGACGAATAGTTGATGCCTAATGTTGATATTTGAAAGATACATGTATTGCTAACTTATGCGATATCAGAACTTTCATTAAATTTTTTTGGTGGGGATTTTTGGTGAATTTTGAAATTTTCCATTTTCGTTCATCTATGTATGTATGTATGTATGTTTATGGTGTTTAGCCCCACTTTCAACAATATTTCAGTTATATAGTCGGTCAGTTTTATTGATGGAGGAAACCGGAGTAGCCGGAGAAAACCACCGACCTGTCACAAGTCACTGACAAACTTTATCACATAATGTCGTTAATCTAGGGAAAGAAAATTAGATGTTTCTATTATTTTTTTTCATTAAGCAAACACCAACTGATTGTTAACAATTGACATTTAATTATATTTCAAAACATTCTTTATTAATCTGTACCGAAACAGTCATGATTTAATTTATTCTGCCATGGAAAATATAATTTTTTCAAAATTTCAGTTTTCAGCATTTTTTTTTTTTTTAATGAAATTTTACCAAAAAATAGCCACCTGGGGAGAATATGGATAGATTTTTTTTATTTTGTTTGAAAGAATATTCAATAATAACAAGATATTTTTAAAGAAATTGGTAATATTCTGCAAAGTAGAGTGAACATGTGAAATTTTCAGCTTTCAGCGATTTTTCTTCAAAATCCCTTGTTTTTACCCCAAAAATTGCAAGAAGGCAACTTGGGATTTTCGGCGACTTTTAATATGTTAATGAGGACACTCCCAGCTTCAAGATGAACCCAAGAAACATTCTGTTGCAATTTGTTCTAGGTCACGCCTTTTCTGGCATATATAGACTGGACTAAAATGTTGGTTCAATGACTGGACCCATGTAACATTCCACAAGTCACCAAATATTGCTATAGCGACACATATGAATCACTTACACACAACACAAAAATTACATATTTATTAGTTTTGATGCAGTTACATTTAAATCCCTCATTCAAAAGTAATCAGTAAGATATATTTGTTACAGTGTGCTTGTGACCTAATACAATATCATATAGTGGTACATCTATATCATATACTAGTACACATATATCATATACTGGTACATGTATATCATATACTGGTACACTAATATCATATACTGGTACACTAATATCATATACTGGTACATGTATATCATATACTAGTACACATATATCATATACTAGTACACTAATACCATATACTGGTACATTTATATCATATACTAGTACACATATATCATATACTAGTACACATATCATATACTGGTACACTAATATCATATACTGGTACATTTATATCATATACTAGTACACATATATCATATACTGGTACATTTATAACATATACTAGTACACATATATCATATACTGGCACACATATATCATATACTGGTACACTAATATCATATACTGGTACATGTACATCATATACTGGTACACTAATATCATATACTGGTACACTAATATCATATACTGGTACATGTATATCATTTACTGGTATACTAATATCATATACTGGTACACTAATATCATATACTGGTACATGTATATCATATACTGGTACACTAATATCATATATTGGTACACTAATATCATATACTGGTACATGTATATCATATACTGGTACACTAATATCATATACTGGTACATGTATATCATTTACTGGTATACTTATATCATATACTGGTACATGTATATCATATACTGGTACACTAATATCATATACTGGTATATGTATACCATATACTTGTACACTAATATCATATACTGGTACATGTATATCATATACTGGTACATGTATATCATATACTGGTACACTAATATCATATACTGGTACATGTATATCATTATTGAGGCTTATCTTATATCGTGAGTACCATGACAACCAAGACACCAGTTACAGCTGTTTAGATATATATTAACAATAGACAACATGGACATTTAAAAAGCAATAAAACATTGATTATATAAATAACATTCTCAAAAATTAAGATAAAAATACATACTAGATAAGTTTTCAGTCAATATACAATTTCATCATATGGATCTTCATATAACAGATTGTTCAAATTATGCACCAATAATATATATATTACTAATAAATATGTGATACAACATGATGTGTGCAAGATTGAACAAATTATGTTAAAAGACTCCAATCCGATATTGTATTATGAAATGATATACTATTATATAAACACCCAAGTTGTTCACCTTGCCAAAAACAAGATAGGGAAATTTTATTTGCTCATGACATATTTCTTGGTACTGCCTCTTAAACGAGCAATAAAATTTACATTGTAGTGAAGACAACTTTCTCAGCCATTAATCTAGCTAGTCACATGACACAGTCACACTGACATGCCATTGAACTAACTAGTCACATGACACAGTTACACTGACATGCCATTAATCTAACGAGTCACATGACACAGTCACACTGACATGCCATTAATCTAACTAGTCACATGACACAGTCACACTGACATACACAGATACTTTCTCACCCATTAACCAGGACGTCACAGATTCACACAGGTATGACAAAACATGTTGTTCATGACTTAATTAGGATGACATCAACACAAAGTAAGTAGATTATGTATTTACATCATGATAGTAAACTAGACCATGGTATAAGTTATTATCACCTAATTTCCTGAGGGTTAACATGAGAATGATGGAAGAAGCATGTTGAAGGATTTCTAAAAAATAAAACAGTTCGTATTATTTTAAAATACTAATCATATATAGATAAAGGTAGTAAAATGTACTATATAAACCAGATTTTGCTAGATCTCATACAAAGACCTGTATAAAGCCTAGAACTTGCTAGTTCCCATACAAAGGCATGTATATAGCCTAGCACTTGCTAGCTCTCATACAAAGACCTGTATAAAGCCCAGAACCTGCTAGCCCCCATACAAAGACATGTATAAAGCCTAGAAATTGCTAGCCCTCATACAACGATCTGTATAAAGCCTTAAACTTACTAGTTCCCATACAAAGGCATGTATATAGCCTAGAACTTGCTAGCCCTCATAGAAAGACCTGTATAAAGCCTAGAACTTGCTAGCCCTCATACAAAGACCTGTATAAAGCCTAGAACTTGCTAGCCCTCATACAAAGACCTGTATAAAGCCTACAACTTGCTAGCCCCCATACAAAGACATGTATAAAGCCTAGAAATTGCTAGCCCTCATACAAAGACCTGTATAAAGCCTAGAACTTGATAGCCCTCATACAAAGACCTGTATAAAGCCTAGAACTTGCTAGCCCCCGTACAAAGACATGTATAAAGCCTAGAAATTGCTAGCCCTCATACAAAGATCTGTATAAAGCCTAGAACTTGCTAGCCCTCATACGAAGGCCTGTATATAACCTAGAACTTGCTAGCCCCCATACAAAGGCCTGTATAAATCCCAGATATTGCTAGCTCTCATACAAAGGCCTGTATAACGCATTATCCCCGGCTTGATGAAAATGTCGGCTTTTGATTGGTCGATGTCCCGTTGGTACAAAACCCATGCTACCAGCTGGTAGTTACGTAACGTCACTGGGGGTCTTTACGTTGCTATACATGATGTAAAGATGGTATAAAACGTAAACAATTTCAAAGCACTTTGCATTCAACATGGAGAACGGAGGACATATTTCTTGAGAAAAAAAAAATCAAGCGTCTCAATAAATACAGAAAAAACAAACAATGCACCAAATTATGTGAGAGATTTAAAGTTCCTACAGTATTGATGGTCATGTTTAACATGTAGTGCAACATTTTGTTGATTCGTGCTACATGAAACCTTGATTTTGTTGTAATTTTGTGTCTTTATAGAAATGGTCAATTGTTTGAATACAATCATTTTAAAATCATTTCTCATTATTGTTTTCACATCAATTCTTCATTTGTTTTATCGTACTATAATACCACACAAAATATGTACGACACATATTTTTCATCAACAGAATTCTCGGTGACGTCATCAATACTGTAACGCTATCCATGTGACAATATGTGCCAAATACAAGAAATTAAATTACAACAAAACAAGACTGAAAAACGTTAAAAATTAGTTAACTGTAGGGTGATACCACTTTGTCAAAATGCACCCAAATTTTCATCTGAGATATGGCATTTTAGTCCGCAAGAACAAAAACGTTACGATTACGTTACAAAAAGAACGATAAAATCCATTAAAAATCAGTTTTTGTTTCCAAACCGGGGATAAAATTGTTATCTACGTGTCTACCCGTGGACATTGAGATTGTACCACCCTTCAGCATCACTGTACAACCTTCGGCTTCACCTCAGGCTATACAAAAGTACTTCATAGTGGTACAATCTCAATGCCCACGGGTAGACACATAGATAACTTATAATGCATGTACATGCAGCTGTGAACATGTGAATATACACAGTAATACAAATTTCATGCTCCCTCCATGTTGTAAATATTTGATAAAAAGCCAGAAATGGAGTAATAGGTAAAGTAACACTAAATCACAATTCAGGTCAATACAAGCTATATCAGTGTATTCCGGTCAATACAAGCTACATCAGTGTATTCAGGTCAATACAAGCTACATCAGTGTATTCAGGTCAATACAAGCTACATCAGTGTATTCAGGTCAATACAAGCTATATCAGTGTATTCAGGTCAATACAAGCTATATCAGTGTATTCCGGTCAATACAAGCTACATCAGTGTATTCAGGTCAATACAAGCTACATCAGTGTATTCCGGTCAATACAAGCTACATCAGTGTATTCAGGTCAATACAAGCTACATCAGTGTATTCAGGTCAATACAAGCTACATCAGTGTATTCAGGTCAATACAAGCTATATCAGTGTATTCAGGTCAATACAAGCTACATCAGTGTATTCAGGTCAATACAAGCTACATCAGTGTATTCAGGTCAATACAAGCTACATCAGTGTATTCAGGTCAATACAAGCTATATCAGTGTATTCAGGTCAATACAAGCTACATCAGTGTATTCAGGTCAATACAAGCTATATCAGTGTATTCAGGTCAATACAAGCTATATCAGTGTATTCAGGTCAATACAAGCTATATCAGTGTATTCAGGTCAATACAAGCTACATCAGTGTATTCAGGTCAATACAAGCTATATCAGTGTATTCAGGTCAATACAAGCTACATCAGTGTATTCAGGTCAATACAAGCTATATCAGTGTATTCAGGTCAATACAAGCTATATCAGTGTATTCAGGTCAATACAAGCTATTTCAGTGTGTTCAGGTCAATACAAGCTATATCAGTGTATGCAGGTCAATACAAGCTATTTCAGTGTGTTCAGGTCAATACAAGCTATATCAGTGTATGCAGGTCAATACAAGCTATATCAGTGTATTCAAGTCAATACAAGCTATATCAGTGTATTCAGGTCAATACAAGCTATTTCAGTGTATTCAGGTCAATACAAGATATATCAGTGTATTCAGGTCAATATATACAAGCTATGCCAGTGTATTCATGTCAATACAATCTATATCAGTGTATTCAGGTCAATACAAGCTATATCAGTGTATTCAGGTCAATACAAGCTATATCAGTGTATTCAGGTCAATACAAGCTATTTCAGTGTATTCAGGTCAATACAAGCTATATCAGTGTATTCAGGTCAATACAAGCTATTTCAGTGTATTCAGGTCAATACAAGCTATATCAGTGTATTCAGGTCAATACAAGCTATAACAGTGTATTCAGGTCAATACAAGCTATATCAGTGTATTCAGGTCAATATATACAAGCTATATCAGTGTATTCAGGTCAATACAAGCTATATCAGTGTATTCATATCAATACAAGTTATATCAGTGTATTCATATCAATACAAGCTATATCAGTGTATTCAGGTCAATACAAGCTATATCAGTGTATTCAGGTCAATATATACAAGCTATATCAGTGTATTCAGGTCAATACAAGCTATATCAGTGTATTCAGGTCAATACAAGCTATATCAGTGTATTCAGGTCAATACAAGCTATTTCAGTGTATTCAGGTCAATACAAGCTATATCAGTGTATTCAGGTCAATACAAGCTATATTAGTGTATTCAGGTCAATACATACAAGCTATATCTGTGTATTCAGGTCAATACAAGCTATATCAGTGTATTCAGGTCAATACAAGCTATATCAGTGTATTCAGGTCAATATATATAAGCTATATCAGTGTATTCAGGTCAATACAAGCTATATCAGTGTATTCAGGTCAATACAAGCTATATCAGTGTATTCAGGTCAATATATATAAGCTATATCTGTGTATTCAGGTCAATACAAGCTATATCAGTGTATTCAGGTCAATATATATAAGCTATATCAGTGTATTCAGGTCAATACAAGCTATATCAGTGTATTCAGGTCAATACAAGCTATATCAGTGTATTCAGGTCAATACAAGCTATATCAGTGTATTCAGGTCAATACAAGCTATATCAGTGTAACAAACAAATAACATGACTGAACTTAGTTCACATTCTTCAAGTTACAAAATAACAAAACAAAAAGTACAATTTGAGTATAAAATACGACTAATAGATATAAGCTATATCAGTGTATACGCCCAATAGATATAAGCTATATCAGTGTATACGACCAATAGATATAAGCTATATCAGTGTATATGACTAATAGATATAAGCTATATCAGTGTATACGACCAATAGATATAAGCTATATCAGTGTATACGACCAATAGATATAAGCTATATCAGTGTATACGACCAATAGATATAAGCTATATCAGTGTATATGACTAATAGATATAAGCTATATCAGTGTATACGACCAATAGATATAAGCTATATCAGTGTATACGACCAATAGATATAAGCTATATCAGTGTATACGACCAATAGATATAAGCTACATCAGTGTATACGACCAATAGATATAAGCTATATCAGTCTATATGACTAATAGATATAAGCTATATCAGTGTATACGACCAATAGATATAAGCTATATCAGTGTATACGACCAATAGATATAAGCTATATCAGTGTATACGACCAATAGATATAAGCTATATCAGTGTATATGACTAATAGATATAAGCTATATCAGTGCATACGACCAATAGATATAAGCTATATCAGTGTATACGACCAATAGATATAAGCTATATCAGTGTATACGACCAATAGATATAAGCTATATCAGTGTATATGACTAATAGATATAAGCTATATCAGTGTATACGACCAATAGATATAAGCTATATCAGTGTATACGACCAATAGATATAAGCTATATCAGTGTATATGACTAATAGATATAAGCTATATCAGTGTATACGACCAATAGATATAAGCTATATCAGTGTATACGACCAATAGATATAAGCTATATCAGTGTATACGACCAATAGATATAAGCTATATCAGTGTATACGACCAATAGATATACGCTATATCAGTGTATATGACTAATAGATATAAGCTATATCAGTGTATACGACCAATAGATGTAAGCTATATCAGTGTATACGACCAATAGATATAAGCTATATCAGTGTATACGACCAATAGATATAAGCTATATCAGTGTATACGACCAATAGATATAAGCTATATCAGTGTATACGACTAATAGATATAAGCTATATCAGTGTATACGACCAATAGATATAAGCTATATCAGTGTATACGACCAATAGATATAAGCTATATCAGTGTATACGACCAATAGATATAAGCTATATCAGTGTATACGACCAATAGATATAAGCTATATCAGTGTATACGACCAATAGATATAAGCTATATCAGTGTATACGACCAATAGATATAAGCTATATCAGTGTATACGACTAATAGATTAGTTTAAACATATTTGATTTGCCAAATAAATAGACAAAAGTTAAACAAACTTATGAAGTCTTCCCCAAATTACAATTTGTTACATTAAAGAAGTACATAAAAGGTATGCAATTACTATATATAGCACTAATATAGTAATTGCATATATTAGATAATACAAGTGTACACTATAAAATAAAGACCATCTATAGAGAGATGGCTAGATGTCTTTTTGTCAATTAAAATTGATGACCAAGCTGGCTTAAGATGGTCTTTTTGTCAATTAAAATTGATGACCAAGCTGGCTAGATGTCTTTTTGTCAATTAAAACTGATGACCAAGCTGGCTAGTTCATTTGCTAAATCTGGCTTCTCTAATTCCTAATAATTTTGAGAAATGTTTTTTTAACCACATAGTTTTAAGATCTTTCCACATCTCTGCTAATACAAAATTTGTGAAAAATAGTGAATGGTGAATTTCTACTTGTTAGATTATGAAGTTTCTACCCAGAATCAGTGAATGATATGTTGTAAAGTGAAATGATATATGTTATATACATTATAATAAATAAACAATGAATAGTCCATGAACAAACAACCTGCATTCAATATAAAACAATAAAGCTTCAACAATGATTTAATGTGTCACAATCTTTACAACAATTCATATTTTATTATTTAAAATTGATATTATTGTTTATTATGTAATTATTTTGTATTTAAATTTGATAAATTCATTCTCTGTCACGTAGAACTTTTGCATTTTCTAGATGGTACAAATATTTCATACATTTTCTATCATGAAGAGTTGATTGTTTACTTTTATATCATGAAGAGTTGATTGTTTAATTTTATTTTGTATGTGGTTTTCCCCAACAAGTCCCAACTAAGAAAAAGTTTCAAGATGTTTTAAATTTGGATATATTATTGAAAGGCTCACCAATCCTTACTGTAGAGGAGAATACTGAGATATTCGATGCTGTTCATCATTTCATTACTGGTAGTAGAAGATTCACATGATTCAATAAATTTTCCTTTTCTCTGTATTTGGTTATATAACATTGAAAAGTCTTCCCATATATAGCTCCAAATCTTTAAATTTTTCAGTTTAATTAATAGCTGTAAGTCTTTCAATTATTCAGGTCTCCCTTCCCTCTCCCCCTTTACCCAATTTGTACTTGCCTATCTCAATCTCAATCACTATTTTGTTTAGATATTTTCCCTCTTATTTACTTATTTGTCTCTTCTTCCTCCATCTCTCCCAAATTCCCTTTATTCAATTATAAATATATATACTGAAAAAGAGTTAATTCATATTGATATGGTGGACCTCACTTAATTAGTGATTTTGATTTCATAATTTCAGTTTACATGTTGTATATATTGTGTGTTAAATGTAAGTTCAGTCTATCCATCATGCTATGCCAATTCATCATTATTAATATTATAAATAATAATAGCTTAAATATAAAGCCATAATTTGGCTATTTCAAATTATATCATACCTATTAACAAGGGGAAAAAAAAGAAAAAAAAAACCCCAACTTTATTTGTATGATCCTGCTATTAATATACAAATTATATCATACCTATTAACAAGGGGAAAAAAAAGGAAAAAAAAACCCCAACTTTATTTGTATGATCCTGCTATTAATATACAAATTATATCGTACCTATTAACAAGGGGGGAAAAAGGAAAAAAGGAAAAAAAAAAAAAAACCTTTTTTTTTTGCATGATTCTGCTATTAATATATGTATTATATCATACCTAATAACAAAAAAAAGAAAAGAAAGGGAAGGGGAAGGGAAAGAAAGGTTTTTTTTTTTGGGTATGATTCTGCTATTAATATACATGTGTTTATGTATGCTTGGTAATTAAGATGAATTGCATGTATACATGATGGGTAGATTGCTCTATGTCTTATGTAAATTGTTTTCTAATTGTTCCATCTTGTTGTTGGAGAGGATTTGTATAGGCATAGCCTGTTATCCAATCCTATTGATTTATCAATAAAATATTTGAAATGAAATAAGAAAAAGTTGAAAATAAATTCATCATCAACACAAATTCTACACCTGAAAATTTGCTGCAATTAAGTATTTAGCGATAAACAAGAAACATGTATGATAAGTAACTAGACAAATATTATAGATTTTGTACTGGATTTATAGTGAAAGGAAATACATCTTAAATGCACAAATTGCACATTAAAACAATGAGGACTTATTTACTAAAATACATTAAAAAATAAATAAATATGAAATTACAAATGTAGATGGAAAAAATAACACAAATATGGAGCTGCTACCCACAGCTATATCTATAGTTTATACATATGTATACTTTCTACCAGCCACTACCCACAGCTATATCTATAGTTTATACATATGTATACTTTCTACCAGCCACTACCCACAGCTATATCTATAGTTTATACATATGTATACTTTCTATCAGCCACTACCCACAGCTATATCTATAGTTTATACATATGTATACTTTCTACCAGCCACTACCCACAGCTATATCTATAGTTTATACATATGTATACTTTCTACCAGCCACTACCCACAGCTATATCTATAGTTTATACATATGTATACTTTCTACCAGCCACTACCCACAGCTATATCTATAGTTTATACATATGTATACTTTCTACCAGCCACTACCCACAGCTATATCTATAGTTTATACATATGTATACTTTCTACCAGCCACTACCCACAGCTATATCTATAGTTTATACATATGTATACTTTCTATCAGAACAGAACACATCAATGATATTTCAGAAGTAAATTTATGAGGATGTCACTTCATAACATTCAGGGCCACATTAAAGCCAATTTTTGCCCTAAGCATATGCCAACCATAGTACCTCTGCATCTTCTACTTGCATAATGTAAAAACTTACCCCACCCCTTGATGCCAAGACTCAACATAATTGTCAAATGCCTAATGTTTTATTTATTTTTTCCTACATTTTTGGGGGATTTTTTGTGTGTTTTTGAGCCTAATATCTGGCTGATAAAATAAATTGCCTTGTGGCTGGATATCTGTGGTGCTCTAAGCACATGCTTATTTTGTTTGAGCCTAATATCTGGCTGATAAAATAAATTGCCTTGTGGCTGGATATCTGTGGTGCTCTAAGCACATGCTTATTTTGTTTGAGCCTAATATCTGGCTGATAAAATAAATTGCCTTGTGGCTGGATATCTGTGGTGCTCTAAGCACATGCTTATTTTGTTTGAGCCTAATATCTGGCTGATAAAATAAATTGCCTTGTGGCTGGATATCTGTGGTGCTCTAAGCACATGCTTATTTTGTTTGAGCCTAATATCTGGCTGATAAAATAAATTGCCTTGTGGCTGGATATCTGTGGTGCTCTAAGCACATGCTTATTTTGTTTGAGCCTAATATCTGGCTGATAAAATAAATTGCCTTGTGGCTGGATATCTGTGGTGCTCTAAGCACATGCTTATTTTGTTTGAGCCTAATATCTGGCTGATAAAATAAATTGCCTTGTGGCTGGATATCTGTGGTGCTCTAAGCACATGCTTATTTTGTTTGAGCCTAATATCTGGCTGATAAAATAAATTGCCTTGTGGCTGGATATCTGTGGTGCTCTAAGCACATGCTTATTTTGTTTGAGCCTAATATCTGGCTGATAAAATAAATTGCCTTGTGGCTGGATATCTGTGGTGCTCTAAGCACATGCTTATTTTGTTTGAGCCTAATATCTGGCTGATAAAATAAATTGCCTTGTGGCTGGATATCTGTGGTGCTCTAAGCACATGCTTATTTTGTTTGAGCCTAATATCTGGCTGATAAAATAAATTGCCTTGTGGCTGGATATCTGTGGTGCTCTAAGCACATGCTTATTTTGTTTGAGCCTAATATCTGGCTGATAAAATAAATTGCCTTGTGGCTGGATATCTGTGGTGCTCTAAGCACATGCTTATTTTGTTTGAGCCTAATATCTGGCTGATAAAATAAATTGCCTTGTGGCTGGATATCTGTGGTGCTCTAAGCACATGCTTATTTTGTTTGAGCCTAATATCTGGCTGATAAAATAAATTGCCTTGTGGCTGGATATCTGTGGTGCTCTAAGCACATGCTTATTTTGTTTGAGCCTAATATCTGGCTGATAAAATAAATTGCCTTGTGGCTGGATATCTGTGGTGCTCTAAGCACATGCTTATTTTGTTTGAGCCTAATATCTGGCTGATAAAATAAATTGCCTTGTGGCTGGATATCTGTGGTGCTCTAAGCACATGCTTATTTTGTTTGAGCCTAATATCTGGCTGATAAAATAAATTGCCTTGTGGCTGGATATCTGTGGTGCTCTAAGCACATGCTTATTTTGTTTGAGCCTAATATCTGGCTGATAAAATAAATTGCCTTGTGGCTGGATATCTGTGGTGCTCTAAGCACATGCTTATTTTGTTTGAGCCTAATATCTGGCTGATAAAATAAATTGCCTTGTGGCTGGATATCTGTGGTGCTCTAAGCACATGCTTATTTTGTTTGAGCCTAATATCTGGCTGATAAAATAAATTGCCTTGTGGCTGGATATCTGTGGTGCTCTAAGCACATGCTTATTTTGTTTGAGCCTAATATCTGGCTGATAAAATAAATTGCCTTGTGGCTGGATATCTGTGGTGCTCTAAGCACATGCTTATTTTGTTTGAGCCTAATATCTGGCTGATAAAATAAATTGCCTTGTGGCTGGATATCTGTGGTGCTCTAAGCACATGCTTATTTTGTTTGAGCCTAATATCTGGCTGATAAAATAAATTGCCTTGTGGCTGGATATCTGTGGTGCTCTAAGCACATGCTTATTTTGTTTGAGCCTAATATCTGGCTGATAAAATAAATTGCCTTGTGGCTGGATATCTGTGGTGCTCTAAGCACATGCTTATTTTGTTTGAGCCTAATATCTGGCTGATAAAATAAATTGCCTTGTGGCTGGATATCTGTGGTGCTCTAAGCACATGCTTATTTTGTTTGAGCCTAATATCTGGCTGATAAAATAAATTGCCTTGTGGCTGGATATCTGTGGTGCTCTAAGCACATGCTTATTTTGTTTGAGCCTAATATCTGGCTGATAAAATAAATTGCCTTGTGGCTGGATATCTGTGGTGCTCTAAGCACATGCTTATTTTGTTTGAGCCTAATATCTGGCTGATAAAATAAATTGCCTTGTGGCTGGATATCTGTGGTGCTCTAAGCACATGCTTATTTTGTTTGAGCCTAATATCTGGCTGATAAAATAAATTGCCTTGTGGCTGGATATCTGTGGTGCTCTAAGCACATGCTTATTTTGTTTGAGCCTAATATCTGGCTGATAAAATAAATTGCCTTGTGGCTGGATATCTGTGGTGCTCTAAGCACATGCTTATTTTGTTTGAGCCTAATATCTGGCTGATAAAATAAATTGCCTTGTGGCTGGATATCTGTGGTGCTCTAAGCACATGCTTATTTTGTTTGAGCCTAATATCTGGCTGATAAAATAAATTGCCTTGTGGCTGGATATCTGTGGTGCTCTAAGCACATGCTTATTTTGTTTGAGCCTAATATCTGGCTGATAAAATAAATTGCCTTGTGGCTGGATATCTGTGGTGCTCTAAGCACATGCTTATTTTGTTTGAGCCTAATATCTGGCTGATAAAATAAATTGCCTTGTGGCTGGATATCTGTGGTGCTCTAAGCACATGCTTATTTTGTTTGAGCCTAATATCTGGCTGATAAAATAAATTGCCTTGTGGCTGGATATCTGTGGTGCTCTAAGCACATGCTTATTTTGTTTGAGCCTAATATCTGGCTGATAAAATAAATTGCCTTGTGGCTGGATATCTGTGGTGCCCTAAGCACATGCTTATTTAGCCTAAGGGTTAATCCAGCCCTGATAACATTACAGCATTTAACAGTGTATAGTAGCATAAACTTAAGTTTCTTACAATCTTAACTTTCACTGAAATTGCACATTGCCACATTACAAAATCAAATAATTGTACATTAGGCCAAGAAAAAAAATACCTGTGTTTCCGCTAACATGCTCTAAAATATTAGGGTCGGTAGGTAGGAAAAAGATTTTATTTTTAAAAATATTTTAGCTAGTTTCTACAAGGAATACATTCTGAATTTAACAGCACTTGTTCAAAAATGCCCCAAAGGTAGGCACAAAAATAAGGGTCAGTGGAAACACATGTAATTTTGTTTTGCTTTACAATAATACCCTTCTAACAAATGTTTTTAATCCATCTTTGTTTTATACATAACACGACTCATTTTAACATTGTGTAAACAAGCTGTATCTGTTTATGATCTTAAGTAATACATTGTACAGTACAATTCATTGACAATATGAGTTATACTATAATAGTGTTATGACTTTAAGTTGATGGCAAGAAAAGTTCACACATGAATTTTTAGATTAAACTCAGGGAAAGATATGTCGACTCCTTAGACCAGGTAAAATTAAGATAAAATGATCATGTTTTTATCAAAGTAAATCTAAACATCGATTTGATTTGATTTATTGTGTTTAATGCCACTTTCAGCAAAATTTCAGCTATATCATGGTGACCAGTTTTAGTGGTGGAAGAGGCCAGAGTACCCGGAGAGAACCACCGATCATGGGCCAGCAACTTATAAAATTTATCACTTGCGGCTGCGAGTTCAGTGCACCCTTTTTTGTAATTTACAAAGCCGGGTACGAACCCACACCTTCTTGGTAATCGAGTAAAGTCACTAAGTAAACATCAATGTCACTATAAAATATTATTTTTATAATGTAGGATTTTAGTCACTATAAAATATCATTTTTATAATGTAGGATTCCAGTCATTTTTTGAGTTTAACATGTTCTCTTTCAATCAGTGTTATTCAATGTTAGTTTATTCTGACAAAAACAAAGATAATCTTAGAATATTTAGTTATAGTTATTGAACAATGAAACCAGTATATGTTTGTTATTCTGCACAGCTCGATGACCCTACTTGACCCGACCAACAAATGACATTCCCGTACAATTTGTTTACTATCAAAATGTAGTATTTTATTGTCATACCGATCAATTATAACAGTTTATTGAGACAATCATCTCTCAGAAAGAAAAAATGACAAATGTATAGTACCTTGTTGTGAATTCATGGTTATTATAAATAATAAATACAGTAATACCTGTCTAAACTGAACTCCTTTGGGACTGAAGAATTTGTTCAGTTTAGACAAGTGTTAGGTTTACACAGGTTCAAATTACATAGATATTCAGTAGATAGGACTATACAGTCTGTTTGGTTTAGGCAGGTTTACTCAGGGTTCAGTAGATAGGACTATAAAGTCTGTCTGGTTTAGGCAGGTTTACTCAGGGTTCAGTAGATAGGACTATAAAGTCTGTCTGGTTTAGGCAGGTTTACTCATGGTTCAGTAGATAGGACTATAAAGTCTGTCTGGTTTAGGCAGGTTTACTCAGGGTTCAGTAGATAGGACTATAAAGTCTGTCTGGTTTAGGCAGGTTAACTCAGGGTTCAGTAGATAGGACTATAAAGTCTGTCTGGATTAGGCAGGTTAACTCAGGGTTCAGTAGATAGGACTATAAAGTCTGTCTGGTTTAGGCAGGTTAACTCAGGGTTCAGTAGATAGGACTATAAAGTCTGTCTGGATTAGGCAGGTTTACTCAGGGTTTAGTAGATAGGACTATAAAGTCTGTCTGGTGTAGGCAGGTTAACTCAGGGTTCAATAGATAGGACTATAAAGTCTGTCTGGTTTAGGCAGGTTAACTCAGGGTTCAGTAGATAGGACTATAAAGTCTGTCTGGTTTAGACAGGTTTACTCAGTGTTCAGTAGATAGGACTATAAAGTCTGTCTGGTTTAGGCAGTTTAACTCAGGGTTCAGTAGATAGGACTATAAAGTCTGTCTGGTTTAGGCGGGTTAACTCAGGGTTCAGTAGATAGGACTATAAAGTCTGTCTGGTTTAGGCAGGTTAACTCAGGGTTCAGTAGATAGGACTATAAAGTCTGTCTGGTTTAGGCAGGTTTACTCATGGTTCAGTAGATAGGACTATAAAGTCTGTCTGGTTTAGTCAGGTTTACTCAGGGTTCAGTAGATAGGGCTATAAAGTCTGTCTGGTTTAGGCAGGTTTACTCAGGGTTCAGTAGATAGGACTATAAAGTCTGTCTGGTTTAGGCAGGTTTACTCAGGGTTCAGTAGATAGGACTATAAAGTCTGTCTGGTTTAGGCAGGTTTACCCAGGGTTCAGTAGATAGGACTATAAAGTCTGTCTGGTTTAGGCAGGTTTACTCAGGGTTCGGTTTAGACAGGCTTCACTGTGTTGGTATTTAACTAAATGTTACTGAATTTAGACTCGGCTTATTGAAGAATAAAATATATGAAGACCTTGGTAAAGCTAGTGGTAACCAATTCAATATTTGGCAAGCTTACACAATTAATTAAATCTATTAAAATGGATATACATACAATATGCTTTAATGTTTATTATTTTCTCCAATTTAAATTTTCAATAAAAGTGCTAAAATATCTCTAAAATATTTAAAATTTCTAAAACTTTGTACGACTCACCTGAGAAAGAAGAATTTTATTTGTAAGAAAAGTTTGAAGATAGCAAAGGGGCAATCAGAAGCCGTAAATCTAAGAACAGACAATAATAGCACAAATCAAATTTAGATACCTCATATATAACACAATAGATTCGGGTGTATTCATATGTGAAAATTGAATCCTAATATCACAATACAATACTATTTCCTTATCTGGTTCTTAAGGTAAATTTTATTCATTGATCACATCGTGGTATCTTCTGAAATTCTTTCAATTGGATTTCCGTTACTAATTTTAAAGAACATGATATATATTTTACAAAATAATTCCTCATTATAGTCTACGTTTTGGACTTTGGAGGGTTTGCCCCGATAGATCCTAAGATCTTTGATTATAAAAAACGAACTTGTATATACAAATGATGCTGCATAGCCAATTTGTAGTAGTGAATGTCAAGAAGAACAGAAGCCAAGTTGTAGTAGTGAATGTCAAGAAGAACAGAAGCCAAGTTGTAGTAGTGAATGTCAAGAAGAACAGAAGCCAAGTTGTAGTAGTGAATGTCAAGAAGAACAGAAGCCAAGTTGTAGTAGTGAATGTCAAGAACAGAAGCCAATTTGTAGTAGTGTATGTCAAGAAGAACAGAAGCCAAGTTGTAGTAGTGAATGTCAAGAAGAACAGAAGCCAAGTTGTAGTAGTGAATGTCAAGAAGAACAGAAGCCAAGTTGTAGTAGTGAATGTCAAGAAGAACAGAAGCCAAGTTGTAGTAGTGAATGTCAAGAAGAACAGAAGCCAAGTTGTAGTAGTGAATGTCAAGAAGAACAGAAGCCAAGTTATAGTAGTGAATGTCAAGAAGAACAGAAGCCAAGTTGGAGTGAATGTCAAGAACAGAAGCCAAGTTGTAGTAGTGAATGTCAAGAAGAACAGAAGCCAAGTTGTAGTAGTGAATGCCAAGAAGAACAGAAGCCAAGTTATAGTAGTGAATGTCAAGAAGAACAGAAGCCAAGTTGGAGTGAATGTCAAGAAGAACAGAAGCCAAGTTGTAGTAGTGAATGTCAAGAAGAACAGAAGCCAAGTTGTAGTAGTGAATGTCAAGAAGAACAGAAGCCAAGTTGTAGTAGTGAATGTCAAGAACAGAAGCCAATTTGTAGTAGTGAATGTCAAGAAGAACAGAAGCCAAGTTGTAGTAGTGAATGTCAAGAAGAACAGAAGCCAAGTTGTAGTAGTGAATGTCAAGAAGAACAGAAGCCAAGTTGTAGTAGTGAATGTCAAGAAGAACAGAAGCCAATTTGTAGTAGTGAATGTCAAGAACAGAAGCCAATTTGTAGTAGTGAATGTCAAGAACAGAAGCCAAGTTGTAGTAGTCAATGTCAAGAAGAACAGAAGCCAAGTTGTAGTAGTCAATGTCAAGAACAGAAGCCAATTTGTAGTAGTGAATGTCAAGAACAGAAGCCAAGTTGTAGTAGTCAATGTCAAGAAGAAAAGAAGCCAAGTTGTAGTAGTGAATGTCAAGAACAGAAGCCAATTTGTAGTAGTGAATGTCAAGAAGAACAGAAGCCAAGTTGTAGTAGTGAATATCAAGAAGAACAGAAGCCAAGTTGTAGTAGTGAATGTCAAGAACAGAAGCCAATTTGTAGTAGTGAATGTCAAGAAGAACAGAAGCCAAGTTGTAGTAGTGAATGTCAAGAAGAACAGAAGCCAAGTTGTAGTAGTGAATGTCAAGAAGAACAGAAGCCAAGTTGTAATAGTGAATGTCAAGAAGAACAGAAGCCAAGTTGTAGTAGTGAATGTCAAGAAGAACAGAAGCCAAGTTATAGTAGTGAATGTCAAGAACAGAAGCCAATTTGTAGTAGTGAATGTCAAGAAGAACAGAAGCCAAGTTGTAGTAGTGAATGTCAAGAAGAACAGAAGCCAAGTTGTAGTAGTGAATGTCAAGAAGAACAGAAGCCAAGTTATAGTAGTGAATGTCAAGAACAGAAGCCAATTTGTAGTAGTGAATGTCAAGAACAGAAGCCAAGTTGTAGTAGTGAATGTCAAGAAGAACAGAAGCCAAGTTGTAGTAGTGAATGTCAAGAACAGAAGCCAATTTGTAGTAGTGAATGTCAAGAAGAACAGAAGCCAAGTTGTAGTAGTGAATGGCAAGAAGAACAGAAGCCAAGTTGTAGTAGTGAATGTCAAGAAGAACAGAAGCCAAGTTGTAGTAGTGAATGTCAAGAAGAACAGAAGCCAAGTTGTAGTAGTGAATGGCAAGAAGAACAGAAGCCAAGTTGTAGTAGTGAATGTCAAGAAGAACAGAAGCCAAGTTGTAGTAGTGAATGTCAAGAAGAACAGAAGCCAAGTTGTAGTAGTGAATGTTAAGAACAGAAGCCAAGTTGTAGTAGTGAATGTCAAGAAGAACAGAAGCCAAGTTGTAGTAGTGAATGTCAAGAAGAACAGAAGCCAATTTGTATTAGTGAATGTCAAGAAGAACAGAAGCCAAGTTGTAGTAGTGAATGTTCATTTGACATTTGAGGAGTTTGAACACTCAATAGATAATTCACTTTCCACATAGTTTTTGCTATACGAGGGCCGTCCGTAAAGTTCGTGGACAGGTCCCAATTTTCCTAAAAAACAACGTGTTTTTCAAAATTTTTAGTGATACCTGTATTCCTTAATAAAATGCGATGATAGATATAAAAAATCTGTATCAGATTTTAATTTGCTATCTTAATTAAATCGATTTTGTAATGTCTGCCATAGGGCACCTGGAGCACAGTATAAATTACGTGTAACTTCTATATAGTTACTTGTGGTTGGCCATTATTTTTTTTTCATTTTATCGTGCAAATTTAAAAGAAACTTGCACTGTGACGTTGATAGTGCTCTCGACGTCACATCTGTAAAATTTGAATCGGAAGTACTCTCAGATGGCTGCGGAGTCCAGTTTTCAAACCTTGAAGATGAAACCTTCTTCATCGGAAAAAACTACGTTTTCAAATAAGGTGGAGCAGAGGGACGCTATAAAATTTTGTGTCGACATAGGAAATAACGCCAACTGAAACGCATAAATTCATCAAACAGTCAGTAACACATTCCAATGTTAGTTGCTCGTTAGTGTTTAAGTGGCATAAGAGATTTTCTGATGGTAGAGGTAGTTTAATGGACGATAAACGCGAGGGGAGACCGTCTTTTAAGACTTCAGATGTTGTGAAAAATGAAGTATGCGACGTTATTGACGGTGACAAGACGTTTAACTGTGCGTGAAGTTGCGGACAAGTGCATTATATCAAAGACAATGGTACATGAAATTTTAGTTCAAGAACTACACATGAATCGCATTTGTGCACGATGGGTACCCAGAATGTTATCAGAAGAAAATATGACAAACAGAACTGAGGCATCAAGACAATTTCTTAGAAAGTTAGTCAGAGCGGAATTGGATTTCTGGATAGAATAATAACCACAGATGAAACATGGTTTCACTACTATGACCCGGAAACAAAGCAACAATGAAGTCAATGGAAAAATGTCGACTCTCCTTGGTCAAAAATAGATTTACTTGAATTTCAGTGTTTAAAACATCCACAGCCCAGACTTAGCACCAATGGACTTTGCAGTTTTCCCCTACATCAAATCCTTCTTACGGGGAATGAGGTTTGACAATTTAAGTGAATTAAGACAAGCCGTAATGAATGTAATATTTCACATGAAAACTGAGATCAGTTTGTACTAATTTTTGATGACTGGGTAAGACGATACAAGAAATGTGTGGAACTTAAAGGTGACTACGTCGAAAAAAGTTTAATTAGTTCGAGCGTTTGACGTCAAAAACTTTTACCGCTGTGCTCCGTGTGTGAGTATGCTTAATTATAAGATCGAGAAAAATTCTTACTTGTAGTTCATTTTTATTTACAAAATTTTGTTCACTTATCGAGTAAACTCTACTATAAATGAAAATTGCAATTTCTTTTTTTCAACAAATTAAATAACAAATTTACAGAGATTGTCCACAAACTTTACGGACAACCCTCGTACTACCAAATTTCTGAAAGATTTGTATCATCATAAGACTTCTGAACTTTTAACAATAATCATATGTATACAAAAAGGTGAAGTATCCAATCAACAGATCCATAAGTAGATAAGTAAATTATAAAATATATACACTGAGGTAGAATGATGTCAATCAATGTTCTAAACAAAATCTATTCTTATATAGAAATTACAACAATCAACAATTATTCTATCCCAATAAATACTGCAGAAAGAACAGGAAATTTGCTAAAGGCATTTTTCTTATCCTAACACTTTATTCTATCTGAAAAAGAGGGAGATAAACATTTTCAACTTCAAAAAGGGAGATAATCACTACTTAAATTCTGTAAAGGGAGATAACACTACTTAAATTTATAAAGGGAGATTACACTACTTAAATTTAAAAAGGGAGATAACACTACTTAAATTTTAAGATAAACATTACATAATTTTGTAAAGGGAGATAAACACTACTAAATTTTGTAAAGGAAGATAAACATGACTTAATTTTGTAAAGGAAGATAAACATAAGGCCTACTTAATTTTAATGTGAAACCGGCATGGCCATGAATGCTCGCGAATCTGAAAATTATCTGACAATTTCACGCTCATTCAGTGCATCAAAAAGTGTCAAGATTTTTTGGGCCGAGATATATCGGGGACGACTTTTTTTTAGGGCCGAACCTAGTTTCATTCAATCGAGTTGTCGTTCCTTACGAAATCTCAAAAGTTAACTTCCGCGTAGAAACAAAACTTCTTGTCAGTATGTCAGAAGAGATTTAATAAATAAAAAAATATCAATATAAGTAAAACAAGCTAACAAAATTACTTCAGGATCACCTTTGCGCTTTATGTTAAGAAGATCTTCATTAGTTGAGTGTGTTAGTGTGTTACACAGAACGTGCTTACAAACCACAAATTATTTTTTTTATTCGTCAGTATGTGCAGTCATGTTTGTCAAAAAATCCTAAGTACACATTTTATACCATAAATAGCTCGCTTAAGCTCACATATAAGGAAAGTTTTAATAAAGGGAGATAAACATTACAAAATTTTGTAAAAGGAGATAAACATTACAAAATTTTGTAAAAGGAGATAAACATTACTTAACTTAAAAGGTTAAACACTTTTTATGATTAATTAATTAGGTGCAAATGTTTATTTTTAAACTACAGTGTACTGTTGACAGAAAAGTTAATTTGTAAGAGTACATATATCTTGCAATTAACTACAAATTACCCTTGTAACTAAGTATAGTTAGAATACCATAATCAGTAGCATATCTGATCCACCAAAACATTACAACACCTCATCTTATTCTATTGAACACAAATAAAAAAAACTCCAACTTCTCTGATCTACCTCCAAATGTTAAAACACAAAGAAGAACAACAGTAGCTGAATATGATAAGGAGAGCCTTCACATCCACATCTGACCATATCATAAAGGAGAGCTTTTTTATCCACATTTAAACATATCATATAGGAGAGCTTTCATATCCACATCTAAACATATCATAAAGGAGAGCTTTCATATCCACATCTAAGCATATCATAAAGGAGAGCTTTCATGTCCACATCAAAACATATCAAAGAGGAGAGCTTTCATGTCCACATCTGACCATATCATAAAGGAGAGCTTTTTGTATCCACATCTGACCATATCATAAAGGAAAGCTTTTTTATCCACATCTGACTATATCATAAAGGAGGGCTTTTTTATCCATATCTGACCATATCATAAAGGAGAGCTTTTTTTTTTATCCACATCTAAACATATCATAAAGGAGAGCTTTTTTTTTATCCACATCTAAACATATCATATAGGAGAGCTTTCATGTCCACCTCTGACCATATCATAAAGGAGGGCTTTTTTAATCCACATCATAAAGGAAAGCTTTTTTATCCACATCTGACCATATCATAAAGGAGAGCTTTTTTTTTATCCACATCTAAACATATCATAAAGGAGAGCTTTTTTTTTTATCCACATCTAAACATATCATATAGGAGAGCTTTCATGTCCACCTCTGACCATATCATAAAGGAGGGCTTTTTTAATCCACATCATAAAGGAAAGCTTTTTTATCCACATCTGACCATATCATAAAGGAGAGCTTTTTTTTTAACCACATCTAAACATATCATAAAGGAGAGCTTTTTTTTATCCACATCTAAACATATCATATGAATTGTGCAGATTAATGAAGAATATTATAAGGTAAATATAATGTATCTTGCTTTTAACTAATTGTAACTTATCTTGTTAATTTTTTGTAACTTATCTTGCTGTTAACTAATTATAACTTATCTGGCTGTTAACTAATTATAACTTATCTGGCTGTTAACTAATTATAACTTATCTGGCTGTTAACTAATTATAACTTATCTGGCTGTTAACTAATTATAACTTATCTTGCTGTTAACTAATTATAACTTATCTGGCTGTTAACTAATTATAACTTATCTTGCTGTTAACTAATTGTAACTTATCTGGCTGTTAACTAATTATAATTTATCTTGCTGTTAACTGATTATAACTTATCTGGCTGTTAACTTATTGTAACTTATCTTCCTTTTAACTAATTATAACTTATCTTGCTGTTAACTAATTATAACTTACTAAATTACAGGACTTTCAATATAAACTTATACACAGAATCTTAATTACAAATTCCTTTCTATATAAATGTGGGTTAACAGAAACTGAGCTATGTACATTTTGTACAGAAACCAAAGAAAGTCTGGTTCACATCTTTTGGGAATGTAATTATGCTTGGAACTTTTGGTTATCAATTGGCAATTTTCTGAAAATATGTGGTCTTAGCTTACCCTTTAATACAAAGGACATAATTCTTGGCTTGACTGAACACATTTCAGCCCAGGGCACAATCAACAATGTTTTAATTATTTTGAAATATTATATATATGTCTGCAGATGCAAATGTAGGGACCTTGATTTAGAAGGTGGTCTTGAATTCCTGAAATATGCTATAAATATTGAAAAGGCATCAATGATATATCTGTCCCCAGTACAAAAGGAACATGTTAAAAGAAAATGGTTAGATCTGAAGGCAGTATTGAGTGGTTAATATTAATATATATCTATTATACTAAAATATATGTTACCTTGTATAACTTAAAATGCATTGCTAACTTTGAATTTCAAAAGTTTTTAAAAAACAGTATGTTATGAAGATCAACTTGTTTTTACATTGTAACTTTTGTGCATTGAAACATTGTGTTTATAGAATCATGTATGTATAAATCTGTTCTTGGAAAAATAAACAAATTACAAAAAAAAAAACTAATTGTAACTTATCTGGCTGTTAACTAATTGTAATTTATCTGGCTGTTAACTAATTGTAACTTATCTGGCTGTTAACTAATTATAACTTATCTTGCTGTTAACTAATTATAACTTATCTTACTGTTAACTAATTATAACTTATCTTGCTGTTAACTAATTGTCTATGTATTCTGCATGTCTTGGGTTTCTGTCACTATAACACTATATACATATATTCATATACAAAACTGTAATCTCAGTGTATTTACAAAAGCTGTCGTTGAATTGCCAGGATAAAAAAAGACAGTTTTGAATGCTATAATACAATGGAATAAAAATATTTGACAAAACAAAATACATATTATATGACTGATTAAATGAGAGTCATATGACATTTCATATAAGTTATTATCACATGACAATCATGTGATTAAATGAGTCACATGACATTTCATACTAGTTATTATCATACGACAATCATGTGATAAAAATGACAACACTTGAGGCACTGAGTATCATTTGACATGATGATTACAATCTTGTGATAATGTCTGACTGGTGGGTACATGGTTAGAGCTGGCTGTATCATCCATCTCATCAGTCACTTCCTCCTCTGTAGAACTTCTTATATCTTTTATTTCCTACAAGATACATCAAGTATTATACTGTTGACTGGCATAAAAAACATACCCAGACATTTAGAACAAAGTCTAGAAAACATAGCCAGCCATTTACAACAAAGTCTAGAAAACAATACACCAAATAGGGCCCTATGTTCAACTGTATATGAGTGTGCTACATTACTGACAGGAACTAACAATTTGGATCAACCGATCTTAAATAAACTGTGATCTTTCTATCCACGTCATTTTTTCTTTGTCCCAAAGGTGACCATTGAATACAAGTCTGACTGGATAGAAACTTGAGCTTAAATGCTCGAAAACCATTTCAGAAACATTACTGAATGGCATAACTCAGAAACGACAAATATCAGATACCTCAAATTTAAACCTGACCTGTATTGTACCGGTCTAAAGCTAGCATTAAAATTTCTAGTCAATTGGATAGCTGAAAATTTAGATAATGACTGAAAATCAAAAGTTGTTACCAACTGCATATCCGGACATTCAAAATCTAACCATTAGCTGAGTACGACAATGTCACAATTCGGCTTAAAATATACGCCCTGTATAAATATTTCTTTGTTTACTACAATAAATATCAGCTTGTACTGTACATGTATATCATCCCTACAAATAATAAATAATAAATACCTCTCCACTTTTAAATATAGCACTGTAAGCCACAATAACTATCAGTTTGAACCAATACACATGTAGAACAAGCAGTATGAGTAACATCCCATTAAAAAAGAATAACGAGGGGTATCCCCCTACAACTGCCCTGCACTCAAACCAAGTGGTCTTCAACACCCTAAAAATAAATGGTAAAAAACATATCTTTAAAGATGTTTATTATAGGTAAAGATGATACTGTCATGTATTGTCAGAAAGAGTAAACAATTTAAATAGAATAAAGGCAGCATTGAAGGTTGAGACAGACATTATTGCTAGTATCTCAGTGAATCCAGTAGGACATTGAGACAGACATTATTGCTAGTATATCAGTGAGTCCAGTAGGACATTGAGACAGACATTATTGCTAGTATCTTGGTGAGTCCAGTAGGACATTGAGACAGACATTATTGCTAGTATCTCAGTGAGTCCAGTAGGACATTGAGACAGACATTATTGCTAGTATATCAGTGAGTCCAGTAGGACATTGAGACAGACATTATTGCTAGTATCTCAGTGAGTCCAGTAGGACATTGAGACAGACATTATTGCTAGTATATCAGTGAGTCCAGTAGGACATTGAGACAGACATTATTGCTAGTATCTCAGTGAGTCCAGTAGGACATTGAGACAGACATTATTGCTAGTATCTCAGTGAGTCCAGTAGGACATTGAGACAGACATTATTGCTAGTATCTCAGTGAGTCCAGTAGGACATTGAGACAGACATTATTGCTAGTATCTCAGTGAGTCCAGTAGGACATTGAGACAGACATTATTGCTAGTATCTCACTGAGTCCAGTAGGACATTGAGACAGACATTATTGCTAGTATCTCAGCAAGCCCAGTAGGACATTGAGACAGACATTATTGCTAGTATCTCAGCGAGTCCAGTAGGACATTGAGACAGACATTATTGCTAGTATCTCAGTGAGTCCAGTAGGACATTGAGACAGACATTATTGTTAGTATCTCAGTGAGTCCAGTAGGACATTGAGACAGACATTATTGCTAGTATCTCAGTGAGTCCAGTAGGACATTGAGACTGACATTATTGCTAGTATCTCAGTGAGTCCAGTAGGACATTGAGACAGACATTATTGCTAGTATCTCAGTGAGTCCAGTAGGACATTGAGACAGACATTATGGCTAGTATCTCAGCGTGTCCAGTAGGACATTGAGACAGACATTATTGCTAGTATCTCAGCGAGTCCAGTAGGACATTGAGACAGACATTATTGCTAGTATCTCAGCGAGTTCAGTAGGACATTGAGACAGACATTATTGCTAGTATCTCAGCGAGTCCAGTAGGACATTGAGACAGACATTATGGCTAGTATCTCAGCGTGTCCAGTAGGACATTGAGACAGACATTATTGCTAGTATCTCAGCGAGTCCAGTAGGACATTGAGACAGACATTATTGCTAGTATCTCAGCGAGTCCAGTAGGACATTGAGACAGACATCATTGCTAATATCTCAGCGAGTCCAGTAGGACATTGAGACAGACATTATTGCTAGTATCTCAGCGAGTCCAGTAGGACATTGAGACAGACATTATGGCTAGTATCTCAGTGAGTCCAGTAGGACATTGAGACAGACATTATTGCTAATATCTCAGCGAGTCCAGTAGGACATTGAGACAGACATTATTGCTAATATCTCAGTGAGTCCAGTAGGACATTGAGACAGACATTATTGCTAATATCTCAGCGAGTCCAGTAGGACATTGAGACAGACATTATTGCTAATATCTCAGCGAGTCCAGTAGGACATTGAGACAGACATCATTGCTAATATCTCAGCGAGTTATTGTTTTTATCTGTATTAAAACATCATATTGTGATGTCACATTGACTGATATTTTTCAGTATCACAATCAATCTGTTGAAAGTGACAATAACACTCTGAGAGATCAAAGGGAAAATTGACAAATTTACCTAATATTTTATATCTTATTGTCAGAGTAAACAATATACATGTCATATGAGGGTACACTATTCAGTTTTATGTACATAGAAAAATTAATTAATTACAAAAATATATAATTCACAGTACAAAATGGCCTATGTTATCTAACCTGTGCTGGATAGTGTACCTTCATCACAAGTAATATTCATAAATGTTGGGTTTTTTGTGTGTTAACAACATTATATAGTAAATGTTATTTGATTTAAAGCAAGAATGCCATATAAAATATACTTCTTTGCCTAACCCTAACCTTGATAAGTCTGGAAATTATAATTATAATTGTACTCTTTTGTGTCTTTCTGAATATAAGACACATTAAAATGATTGTACAAGTATTTCTGTCTGCATATAAGAATTTGATTTATTGTGTTTAACACCACTTTCAGCAATATTTCATCTATATCATGGCGACCAGTTTTAGTGGTGGAAGAAGCTGTAGTACCTGGAGAGAACCACTGACCATGGGCAAGCAACTGGTAAACTCTATCACTTGCAGCTGCGAGTCGAGTGCACTTTTTTGTAATTTACAAAGCCGTGTATGAACCCTAGCCATATTGGTGATAGGCTTGTATGAGTTGTTAGGTAATCCAACTACCTAACTCACTGAGCCACCCGGGCCCGCTGTATATAAGTAAAGAGAAATACCAAATTCTTTGGGATTACACAAAATTATCAACTAGAGGCTCACTGGGCTGTACCTGTGTCGTTCACCTGTTATTTTGTTTTGAGGAAACTTTATACAGAACCTTTCATAAGTGCTTCCTACCAAATTTCAATTAATTTAGTCAAATGGCTTTAGAGAAGATTTTTTTTAAATTGGCCAAGGCAATCACAAACAAGAACTGGCTATGGGCTATGAAGGCCATATTAGTTGTATGATCAGACTTTTTGAAAATCGCCGGACCTAGGGGGAAGAATTTCATAGGGTCCGGCATTTCCGTCGTCCTAGTCAGCCCGACTGTCCGCCTAACGTTTCAGTTTCGTGTAGGATGAATGTTTATATCCCGACCGGAAACGAAATAAATCGAGTTGTCTTTTCTAATTTAATTCTGTAAGTTTGTCATTGGCAGACATGTACTCTAGGAATAAACAGGGGATTACAAAATTCGGAGATTGAAAACAAATCTTAAGTGTTTGAACTAAAGGTTATGATTTAACCTTAATTTCGTGTATGAAAAAGCGCTGCTGTGACAAAGAAACGAGTCGATTGCCAATTTTTTCTTTCAGCCTCAAATTCTCGTTCCATTTATGATATTTCAATTACTTCGTTTTTATCTAACGGTTTCGCTTACTTCAGAGAATGACTAGGAAGAACTGTTTTTGATACCTAAAACTTATGTCTCCCCTTAATGCGGCCATCTGTAAAACAATAAGTTACACATTATGAGTTGAATGATACTATTTAAAAAACAATTATTTGATCTTGAGGTCAAAGTCCCACGAAAGTCATTACGGTATGCGACACACCGCCTTATAGTCATGCACACACATACCAATTATCATTGACCTATCTCGAAAGACAAAAATGTTATGGCCCGGACAAGAAAATACTATTTAAAAAACAATTATTTGACCTTGAGGTCAAAAGTCAAGGCCCCACGAAGGTCATTATGGTACGCGACACACTGCCTTATGGTCATGCACCCACAAACCAATTATCATTGACCTATCTCGAAAGACAAAAATGTTATGGTCCGGACAAGAAAATACTATTTAAAAAACATTTGACCTTGAGGTCAAAGGTCAAGGTCCCACGAAGGTCATTATGGTACTTAACACACTGTCTTATGGTCATGCACCCACATACCATTTATCATTGACCTATCTTGAAAGAGAAATATTTTATGGGCCGGACAAGAAAATACTATTTAAAAAACAACAAGATATGATTATAATCTAACGATTATGGAGTCTCCCAAACCGGCCACTGACACTGACAACAGATTTAAAAAATATATCAAAAACATGTTGAAGCTTTGCGGTAGCCATTTTGAAAATGGAGACCGGTAGAAATTTTTCGATGTCGGGAATCAATTCAGGACGTTGAAATTGAACAATGTTGAATTTGTGCGGTATTGTGGTGGCCATTTTGAAAATGGTGACCGGTAGACATTTTTCAATGTCGGGACATCATTATCTACCAACATATGAAATGGCGTTGAAATCGGACAATGTTTAATTTGTGCTGTATTGTGGCGGTCATTTTGAAAATGGCGACCGGTAGAAATTTTTCAATGTCGGGAATCAATTCGGGACATCATTATCTACCCACATATCAACTTTTGATGATATCGGACAATGTTGAATTTTTGCGGTATTGTGGTGGCCATTTTCAAAATGGCGACCAGTAGAAATTTTTCAATGTCGGAAATCAATTCGGGACATCACTATCTACCCACATATATCAAATTTTGATGATATCGGACAATGTTGAATTTTTGCGGTATTGTGGCGGCCATTTTGAACATGGCGACCGGTAGAAATTTTTCAATGTCGGGATATATCTACCCACATATCAAATTTTGATGATATCGAACAATGTTGAATTTTTGCGGTATTGTGGTGGCCATTTTGAAAATGGCGACTGGTAGAATTTTTTCAATGTCAGGACATCATTATCTACCCACATATAAAATTTTGATGATATCGGACAATGTTGAATTTTTACCTCCCATTTTTTATGCCGTGTTTTGGCAGCCATTTTGAAAATGGCAGACATCTCGAAAATTTTGAAAACACAGAATTACTCCTCTAATGGTGACCTATCACTATGTCAAATTTTATGTCTCTATCATTATCCATTTAGAAGTTATCAACATTAATGTACAAAATTTCAACTTTCCCATGGGATTCTATAATAACCCCCACACCCTTTGAACCCCTCAAAATATGACTTTGACCCCCTTTACCACAAAGCTGAAAACTTTAGGACCAACTAGAAACATATATCTATAACTCCATCAAGTTTCATGAAATTCTGTCCAGTAGTTCCTAAGATCTGCCGTGGACAAGTTCATGTTCCACGGAAAGAAAGAAAGAGAAGAATAATAATAATAATAATAATAAGATATGATTATAATCTAACGATTATGAAGTCTCCCAAACCGGCCACTGACAACAGTTTAAATGAACACTTTGCATTGTGACAAATTCTGAGCTTGATTTCTTGCGGTATTGTGGTGGCCATTTTGAAAATGGAGACTGGTAGAAATCTTGCAATGTCGAAAATCAATTCCGGACATCATAATCTACCAACATATGAAATTTCGTTGAAATCAAACAATGTTGAATTTGTGCGGTATTGTGGCGGCCATTTTAAAAATGGTGATCGGTAGAAATTTTTCGATGTCAGGAATCAATTCGGGACATCATAATCTAACTAAATATGAAATTTCATTGAAATCGGACAATGTTGAATTTGTGCGGTATTGTGGTGGCCATTTTAAAAATGGTGATTGGTAGAAATTTTTCAATGTCGGGAATCAATTCGGGACATCATTATCTACCCACATATCAAATTTTGATGATATCGGACAATGTTGAATTTTTACCCCCCATTTTTATGCCGTGTTTTGGCAGCCATTTTGAAAATGGCAGACATCTTGAAAATTTTGAAAACGCAGAATTGCTCCTCTAATGGTGACCTATCACTATGTCAAATTTTATGTCTCTATCATTATCCAGTTAGAAGTTATCAACATTAATGTACGAAATTTCAAGTTTCCCATAGGATTCTATAGTAACCCCAACCCCCTTTGAACCCCCAAAAATATGGCTTTGACCCCCTTTACCACAAAACTTTAGGATCAACTAGAAACATATATCTATAACTCCACCAAGTTTCATGAAATTCTGTCCTGTAGTTCCTGAGATCTGCCGTGGACAAGTTCATGCTTCGCAGAAAGAAAGAATAAGAATAATAATAATAAAAATAAAAATAATAATAAGAAACGGAGCAAAAACAATAAGTCCCCCAAACTTTGTTTGGCAGACTTAATAATAATAAGAAACTGAGCAAAAACAATAAGTCTCCAAATGTTGTTTTGGAGACTTAATTATTTGACCTTGAGGTCAAAGGTCCCTGGAAGGTCATTACGGTCATGCACATTACGAACTATCTTCCAATGAACAGTTTTGTTGGATTTATTTGACCATGAGGTCAAAGGTCAAGGTCCCACAAAGGTCATTACGGTACGTGACACACCGCCTTATGGTCTTGCACCCACATACCAATTATCATTGACCTATCTCGAAAGACAAAAATGTTATGGTCTGGACAAGAAAATACTATTTAAAAATCAATTATTTGACCTCGATGTCAAAGGTCAAGGTCCCACAAAGGTCATTACACTACGCGACACACCGCTTTATGGTCATGCACCCACATTAATATCATTGACGTATCTCAAAAGACAAAAAAGTTATGGTCCGGATAAGCTTCGCTGAGAAGAAGCAGAAGCAAAAATCAGACTAAAACAATATGTCTCCCTTCGTTCGAAGGGGAGACATAAATATGCAATGACCGAAGGGCTGAAGAAGTGAAGAATTAATTATTTCTTCTGTTAAAACATTACGATTCACAGTAGGAATAATAAATAAAAGTTTAATCATTCCAACGGAAGATTTGACGCTGACTAGCTTTGGTCCGAATGACATTGATAACATCGACGAAGCGGCACAAATTAAATTTTTTTGTCCAAAAAATCAAAAAGATAATTAAATCAATTTGAATTAATTGATTAAAAGAGTGAAGGGAATATAACCCACTTTTATGTTTTCTATCAAAGTAAGCAGGTCTGATCTTGTAAAGTTGTATCAGTATAGAGAAAAGGGGGGGTACTCACGAATACGATGAGCACCGGTCCTCCGGCCCAAGACCAGTAAAACTTTGTTTATTTGTTCTGACCACTAAATATTTTTAGTTTTTATTTAGAACTATATAAAAATAAATTGCAGGAATTTGATTCGGACCAGTAAACTCAAATGTTCATTTCAGGGACTGGGCCAGTTGGGGTGTAAGATGCCAGGTTCCTTTTAAAGTTCCGACTCGAATATCGTGAATGATATTGCACATATGCGATGTTCCTAGTCATTTTCAAGAGTCCCCTGTCTGAAATTATTTTGATTTTCAGCTTGAGGTCAGAGGATACATGAAAAAGTATCTAGTCTGTTAAAATATAGACTATATGCAGATGTCTATGACTATATGAATATAAGAACTGTCGATCTCCTTCTGAAGCACATGTCATGAGTTCTCCCTTAAAATATTTTATGGGGGTTTGTGTCATTTGTGATTGTATATTTTAAATTTCAACAGCATAAAAGTTTATTAAAATGTATGAGTCTTTGACTACTTTCATTCTTCATTTTGTATTGATACTGGTTTGTGGTTACATTAACAATCAGATTCTTGAATATTACTTACCTTTGAATGTTCTTTTCTGTTATTAAAAAAAGTTAAATGCATACTTTATTTCAAAATCTTAAGAGAGAAATTACAGTAAGAATATATAGAAAATTGCTATTTTAATTATTCAAAAACTGCAAAGAATCTGAATGTTGATATAACTTCATACTATGTCAAGGAAATGAAGCAAACACCAATATTATCAAATCTTTATTTTCAATGATACATAATCATAGGGGAAGTCCATATTTCTTTTCCGAATGATTAAGTTTATTTCTACTGCCTACCAAACTTGTACATTTATCTTTGACCTGAAAAATTGCAGACTTTCTCAGAAATAACAATGGAAAATGACTTATGGTTGTTAATCTTGAGAAATGAAAATCCTGTATATCTATCTGAAAAAAGATTGTTATTACATTTTTCTTTTTCTCCAAGTTAGTCATTGTAAATTTAAGCAAAAAGAAACAATTATAAAGCTAGGAAACACCCTCAAAAGCAAGTCAAAGTTCACCAAATCAAAAATCGGCTGGGGTGCTTCCACTTCCACTCCTTACCAGGGCTTTACACTGAAACCACTGGGGGCTTTCTGACTCTCGGTTAAATTTTCTCTCCGTCTATAATTCTAAAATCTCCCATATCAAAATTTGTAGTGAAAACACAGAGATAGAGAGAGAGACTTTTAGATGTGATTTCATTCTCTGTCTGAATTAATATATGAATGTATTAAATAATTCGAAAAAAATGTGTTTTATATTATAAGCTGTGTCGACAAATCAGGTCCAGCAGAAACTCAGTAGGTCCACCAAAAATTGATGGGGTGGTGGACCCAATGTCCAGCAGCTGAATTTTTTTCTCTCAAAAAGTCTGTATGATTGGCACAAAATATGACAATTTGTACAGGATCTCCACATATCATTTCTACAAAGTCACAATTCATTGTTCCTCCGAGTTTCAGAGGAGAAAATTTGTCTTTATTTCAGGCAATCAGAAAGCAGAATTGCCCATTGCGATCATGTTTTTGTCCAATCGGTATGAAATGAGGAAATCTTATAGAGGACCTTCCATACATGCATCTTGTAAAATGTTGCTTTATTTGATCAAATGGTTTCAGTGGAGAAGATTTTTAGAGATCAACTAATCAGAAACAAGAATTTCCTATAGCTGCCAACATTGTTTACGGATCAGGACGAAATGAGCAATCTTAATAGATCCATAGATGCTTCCTACCAATTTTTGGTTTATTTGGCTTCAAAGTTTCAGAGAAGAAGATTACAATGTAAAAAGTTAACAGACGACGGACGACAAGTGATGGCAAAAGCACAAGTGGCCTTTCGGCCAAGTGAACTAAAAGGGGAGATAATTATTAATATTTTACAACAAATGAAGTAAGATGATTGTTTATTTACATTTGATTACTTAATAAAGGGAGTTAATCCTTGATGTAGGGGGTGGGTTATGGTGTTTAACACCACTTTTAACAATTTCTTGATGTAATAGAGATCACTTACTTGGTTGGATAAATAACTAATCTTGTGATAAACCAGACCACACCAAATATGGCAAAACAAACATCACACACTTTCTGTAGACCTATATACTTCATTAACTTTGCAAACTGTAACATAAAAAGATAAAGCAGTTTCAGTACTACACATGTAAAAAAGAAAGAAAAAAAGTAATACACGTGTAAGAGCAGTGTGGGAAACCATTTTTTTCAAACACTGGCCGAAACAAGTACCCGCCATGTTTGGCGATTGACATTTTTTTAAAACTTGCCAACAAATAACAAATAAACAATACAGTAATGTTCAACAATTTATTTGGCAGATTTTGACAAGTCATTAACTTGGTCAAGAAAGATCAACACTCTCTTAAGAGCTGCGTTGATCTCTTCTTCCTCAATTTCATTGTCTTTTAAGTTTTAATGCGTGGTATAAAACATGTATGTCAAACCCGCTTCCGACACATATTTAACTTTATGTTTTCGCTACGAATTCGTTTGAAATATTTCAAAACCAAATTATTTCATTTGCATTAATTTTAAAAGTCATCACGTCTATTTGTAATGAAACAATATTTCATTTAATCGTGAAATCGACCTTGGCAAAATTATGCGGGTCGAGATTGTATACTTAATTTTTCTGTTGACAGAAATGAAGTGTCATGGCAGAATGTTTTCTTATCGAGTACAATGATTAATAAAATGTTGGATAAATGACACAGTTAACAGAAAATTTAACTGTTTGGGAGCTATGATATTTTAAAGCTGTAAATCAGTTATCGTGGCGAACGTTTTCAAGTTCCTACTCGCCTTACAACTGTTACTCGAAAGTGGTTCTTGCTCGCCACCTGAAATTTCCACTCGCATTTGGCGAGCGGTTGTTTCCCACACTGAGAAGGGAATATTCTAGTACTCACATGACGGGTGTCACTAGTGGAGCAGGAACTGCTACCCTTCCAGAGCACCTGAGTTCACCCCCGGTTTTAAGTGGGGTTCGTGTTACTCGATCTTTAGTTTTATATGTATGTTTTGTAGATCATTGTTTGTCCTTTTGTACTTCTTCTTTTGGCCATTGTTTTGTCTGTTTTTCTTTGATATACAGATTCTGATTACCTCGTTGGTATCTCCAAACTCTTCTTAAAAGGGAAACAAATGTAACACACATGTATAAGGTGTCAGTGACTGGTGACAGATGTATAAAGTGTCAGTGACTGGGGACAGATGTATAAGGTGTCAGTGACTGGTGACACATGTATAAGGTGTCAGTGACTGGTGACAGATGTATAAAGTGTCAGTGACGGGTGACAGATGTATAAGGTGTCAGTGACTGGTGACAGATGTATAAGGAATATTTTAGTATTCTTTGGGGCAGTCGTGGAAATGTTCCTATGGTAGTGTATAACTACCTGTGCAATCAGTGCCTATCTCCACTAATGTTTTTAGTTCGAACCCCGTTCATGGCAAGCAACATTATGTGATAAAGTGTCAGTGACTGGTGACAGATTGGTGGTTTTATGTCATGTTATGTTTAAGGTCCAGTTAAGTCAGTTGGTTTTGAGGATATATTTAGCCTCACAGTCTAATGTTCAGGGCTCACCACACTTGCAAAAAACAGGGAGACTTGACTTCTCCCTCAGAGAACATGAGGGAGAAGTGAATGCATGACAGGGAGACTTCTAACAGCTTCATAGAGACATGTTTCCTCAAAAATGGGTTGTTTCTTGTCATCAATTTAAGAAAAATTACATTTGAAGTGTGCCTTTGCTAATATCTTGTTAAATCTGTAATATCTATATTTCATCAAAATGTGAGTTCCTTCCCTTGTTTTAATTAAAATGCTGCCATGTTTAAAACTTGACAAGTTGATTGTTTACCTTTGAAAAAGCTACAAATTTCTCAAGTTGTGTTAAAATAATCAAAAAGATATATAACACAACCCAACAACCAATTTGGTACAGGAAGCATCTGTTTGTTTATTTTCAGAATTGGGATTTTGTTTTGAACTGGAATTTCGTCAGTACAAATTTAGAAATTTGCCATGATTCTTTTGTCTCAACAATGTAAATTTTCTTTATTGCTTGAATAAAGCCCCTTTATCTCATTCTTATGTATTTTGGCATTGATTACAATTGCTTTGTCAATCGGCTTTACCATAAAGTGCAGATTATTTGCAAGAAAGGAGTGACTTGCAAAAAGAAACAAGGCGTCTTTAATTTAGCTTTGGAGTCTTGGGCTGATATAGGGTAAGAATTTCACCCACTTTGCCTGGTTTGGTGAACCCTGCTTTGCTTAATTTCGGTCCTGCAGTGGCAGTCATCTTGGACTTCTGATCAACAAAAAAACACATGAAAATTTGTAACGGTCCATTCAATGACCATTCATGCAGAGTTGAGGTGTAATATGGTCAGTATGTAGTTTGTTATAACATTGTTCGTTTTTAAAGGAGAAAAGCCAAGGACTATCCCATCATTGTTTGGATTAAATTGAATCAGTGAATTAAGAGGAGAAGATTTTCAAATTAAATTTTGCCAAATTTTTACATTTTTATTATACATATGTCATACTTTTCAATAAAATGGAACCAATGCTCAAATTATAGCATTTCTAACGTAAACCGTCCTTAAGTCGTAAGCCTTTCTAAATACACTGTGATAATCTGACGACTTTGGAACATGATGGCTTTGATGGCAAGAGAAATTATTCAGAAAGATGATTTACTTGCTCCTGAGGTCGTCAAACAATCGTGAATAGGGTAGATTTTGCCATAATGAGACCAAGGGTTGATCAGATGACTTAAGGACAGCACTGTCTCTTAAGTCGTCACACCCCCTGTTTTTTTTTTGTCTTTACTTCGATCTCCTCAACTGGTTCAAGCAAAATTTAGACTTTGTCAAATTAAATTTCATAACTGTGACAATAGCAGCTGCATTTTCTCACCTTAAATTTCCTATTTACCTAGAACCATCGTAAATTGCAACTGCATTCCATATTTACATTTGTATTTAATGGTTCTGACTCCAAATGGTAAACAGTACCAACTGTTAAGAGCTTGCGGTGGAGTGTCAACGGATTCGCTCCACATTTTACGAATTTTGGATTAAATAATAAACTACATATCAATTTTAGTACCCCCCCCCAATACAGTTTTAAGTCGTCATACTGTCTTAAGGTCGTCACTCAAGTTTACACATAAATTATGACCACATGCGACAGCTCTGCAATTACAAAAATCTGTCTTTTGAAAGAAAAACTATTTTTTGTTTGTCTTAGCCTCTCAGATTGGCACCACTTTCCTAAATGGCGCTGTAGGTATCAATCACCCTAAGAAGGATAAAATTTGGGAAACCGTCGCCCGATGTCATGTGTACCATTTCTACAGAGGTCCTTCAAGCTTGCCACTTTTCAAAGTCTAGTATAAAGACATGATAATATAAGATTAGATACTTACTTCTTCCAAATAAACCATGTGTCCACTTTTTAAAGTGTGAACGGAAGCGAAAATAATGCGAGGTTTCAGGATGACGACTTTCGGCCGGTGACGATTTTGGAACGGTTTACATTACTGGAAAAAATGTAGCTATATTAGAAATAGCATGTGTATTTTATACCCTATGGTGTAATGGGTAGTGTGCTTCAGATAATGGGTTAGAGCCCTGGTTGGGTAAAACCAAACACTATAATCAAACGTCAAGATCTATGACACTGTCAACAAGGTCTAACCTCTAACCAAAAGTCTAGGTCTATGACACTGTCAACAAGATCTTACCTCTAACCAAAAGTCTAGGTCTATGACACTGTCAACAAGGTCTAACCTCTAACCAAAAGTCTAGGTCTATGACACTGTCAACAAGATCTTACCTCTAACCAAAAGTCTAGGTCTATGACAGTCAACAAGATCTTACCTCTAACAGTCTAGGTCTATGACACTGTCAACAAGATCTTACCTCTAACCAAAAGTCTAGGACTATGACACTGTCAACAAGATCTTACCTCTAACCAAAAGTCTAGGTCTATGACACTGTCAACAAGATCTTACCTCTAACCAAAAGTCAAGATCTATGACACTGTCAACAAGATCTTACCTCTAACCAAAAGTCTAGGTCTATGACACTGTCAACAAGATCTTACCTCTAACCAAAAGTCTAGGTCTATGACACTGTCAACAAGATCTAACCTCTAACCAAACATCTAGGTCTATGACACTGTCAACAAGATCTTACCTCTAACCAAAAGTCTAGGTCTATGACACTGTCAACAAGATCTTAACTCTAACCAAAAGTCTAGGTCTATGACAGTCAACAAGATCTTACCTCTAACCAAAAGTCTAGGTCTATGACACTGTCAACAAGATCTTACCTCTAACCAAAAGTCTAGGTCTATGACACTGTCAACAAGATCTTACCTCTAACCAAAAGTCTAGGTCTATGACAGTCAACAAGATCTTACCTCTAACCAAAAGTCTAGGTCTATGACACTGTCAACAAGATCTTACCTCTAACCAAACATCAAGATCTATGACACTGTCAACAAGATCTTACCTCTAACCAAAAGTCTAGGTCTATGACACTGTCAACAAGATCTTACCTCTAACCAAAAGTCTAGATCTATGACAGTCAACAAGATCTTACCTCTAACCAAAAGTCTAGATCTATGACACTGTCAACAAGATCTTACCTCTAACCAAAAGTCTAGATATATGACACTGTCAACAAGATCTTACCTCTAACCAAAAGTCTAGGTCTATGACACTGTCAACAAGATCTTACCTCTAACCAAAAGTCTAGGTCTATGACACTGTCAACAAGATCTTACCTCTAACCAAACATCAAGATCTATGACATTGTCAACAAGATCTTACCTCTAGTCTAACCAAAAGTCTAGGTCTATGACACTGTCAACAAAATCTTACCTCTAACCAAAAGTCTAGGTCTATGACACTGTCAACAAGATCTTACCTCTAACCAAACGTCAAGATCTATGACACTGTCAACAAGATCTTACCTCTAACCAAAAGTCTAGGTCTACGACACTGTCAACAAGATCTTACCTCTAACCAAAAGTCTAGGTCTATGACACTGTCAACAAGATCTTACCTCTAACCAAAAGTCTAGGTCTATGACACTGTCAACAAGATCTTACCTCTAACCAAAAGTCTAGATATATGACACTGTCAACAAGATCTTAACTCTAACCAAAAGTCTAGATCTATGACAGTCAACAAGATCTTACCTCTAACCAAAAGTCTAGATCTATGACACTGTCAACAAGATCTTACCTCTAACCAAAAGTCTAGATCTATGACACTGTCAACAAGAGCTTACCTCTAACTAAAAGTCTAGATCTATGACACTGTCAACAAGATCTTACCTCTAACCAAAAGTCTAGATCTATGACACTGTCAACAAGATCTTACCTCTAACCAAAAGTCTAGATCTATGACACTGTCAACAAGATCTTACCTCTAACCAAAAGTCTAGGTCTATGACACTGTCAACAAGATCTTAACTCTAACCAAAAGTCTAGGTCTATGACAGTCAACAAGATCTTACCTCTAACCAAAAGTCTAGGTCTATGACACTGTCAACAAGATCTTACCTCTAACCAAAAGTCTAGGTCTATGACACTGTCAACAAGATCTTACCTCTAACCAAAAGTCTAGGTCTATGACAGTCAACAAGATCTTACCTCTAACCAAAAGTCTAGGTCTATGACACTGTCAACAAGATCTTACCTCTAACCAAACATCAAGATCTATGACACTGTCAACAAGATCTTACCTCTAACCAAAAGTCTAGGTCTATGACACTGTCAACAAGATCTTACCTCTAACCAAAAGCTTAGATCTATGACAGTCAACAAGATCTTACCTCTAACCAAAAGTCTAGATCTATGACACTGTCAACAAGATCTTACCTCTAACCAAAAGTCTAGATATATGACACTGTCAACAAGATCTTACCTCTAACCAAACGTCAAGATCTATGACACTGTCAACAAGATCTTACCTCTAACCAAAAGTCTAGGTCTATGACACTGTCAACAAGATCTTACCTCTAACCAAAAGTCTAGGTCTATGACACTGTCAACAAGATCTTACCTCTAACCAAACATCAAGATCTATGACATTGTCAACAAGATTTTACCTCTAGTCTAACCAAAAGTCTAGGTCTATGACACTGTCAACAAAATCTTACCTCTAACCAAAAGTCTAGGTCTATGACACTGTCAACAAGATCTTACCTCTAACCAAACGTCAAGATCTATGACACTGTCAACAAGATCTTACCTCTAACCAAAAGTCTAGGTCTACGACACTGTCAACAAGATCTAACCTCTAACCAAAAGTCTAGGTCTATGACACTGTCAACAAGATCTTACCTCTAACCAAAAGTCTAGATATATGACACTGTCAACAAGATCTTAACTCTAACCAAAAGTCTAGATCTATGACAGTCAACAAGATCTTACCTCTAACCAAAAGTCTAGATCTATGACACTGTCAACAAGATCTTACCTCTAACCAAAAGTCTAGATCTATGACACTGTCAACAAGAGCTTACCTCTAACTAAAAGTCTAGATCTATGACACTGTCAACAAGATCTTACCTCTAACCAAAAGTCTAGATCTATGACACTGTCAACAAGAGCTTACCTCTAACCAAAAGTCTAGATCTATGACACTGTCAACAAGATCTTACCTCTAACCAAAAGTCTAGGTCTATGACACTGTCAACAAGATCTTACCTCTAACCAAAAGTCTAGATCTATGACACTGTCAACAAGATCTTACCTCTAACAAAAAGTCTAGGTCTATGACACTGTCAACAAGATCTTACCTCTAACCAAACGTCAAGATCTATGACACTGTTAACTAGATCTTACCTCTAGTCTAACCAAAAGTCTAGGTCTATGACACTGTCAACAAGATCTTACCTCTAACCAAACATCAAGATCTATGACACTGTCAACTAGATCTTACCTCTAGTCTAACCAAGTCTAGGTCTATGACACTGTCAACAAGATCTAACCTCTAACCAAACGTCAAGATCTATGACACTGTCAACAAGATCTTACCTCTAACCAAAAGTCTAGGTCTATGACACTGTCAACAAGATCTTACCTCTAACCAAAAGTCTAGGTCTATGACAGTCAACAAGATCTAACCTCTAACCAAAAGTCTAACTCTATGACACTGTCAACAAGATCTAACCTCTAACCAAAAGTCTAGATCTATGACACTGTCAACAAGATCTTACCTCTAACCAAAAGTCTAGGTCTATGACAGTCAACAAGATCTTACCTCTAACCAAACGTCATCACGATCTATTACACTGTCAACAAGATCTTACCTCTAACCAATAGTCTACAGCATCATGTATAACTAACACTAATGAACCAACTCGTACAAAATTTGCACTCCATGAAAATGTCATTAATAATAACGTTGCTATATGATGTGAAAACATTTCCCAGAAATCCTGAAAAAAAGAAACCACATGGTAACAAAATAAATATCTGGTTATTTAGAAAGGGAGACAAAAAATAGTATGTTATAAAGCTATACACAACTGACTTTAAATCTACCATTTTGAAACCTCATCGGTGGTGTAATGGTTTGCGTGCTTGCCTCGAAAGCGGTAGATCGTGGGTTCGAGCCCCGGTCGAGTCAAACCAAGGACTATAACATTGGTATTTTTTGCTTCTCCACTAAGCACGCAGCATTAAGGAGTAAAAGCAAAGACTGGTTAGCTCAGAATCAGAATAATGTGTCCGAGTGGAGCGACATGTCTTATCACGCACTGTTGTTTCAGTGAGCTAGCACTATAAAGAACCAACTAAGTGTGTTGGTCTAGAACAAAGCGGACCTCATCATCATCTCATTGAAAATCAACTTGTTCTCGCCATGATATAGCTGAAAAAACTGCTGAGTTGGTGCTAAACAACAATCACTCACCATTTTGATTTGTATTTGCAATGATTTTAATAGGAGCTCTTACCCTTGAATTCAATTCTTAATTAGATGTTACATGGTAAAATAATTAAATACTTTGTAAAACAAACAACAGACTTTACATAGAAGAGATCTACAGTACACTCAAGGACATATTGTGGTGGATCACCTTCAGAGACGGACTGCCTGTCATGTCTGACTTGGAGTCTACAGGTGTTTGTTGATTGCACACCTGTTGTGTGAATATCTGATAGTGGCTAAATTGGGTGTCGTAAATTTGTACCTGAAGGTGATAAAGCTATGACTTACATGTACCTGTTCTTGTATTTATTTATTCACACATTACAATTTTAATTCAATAATTTTAGACAAATAAAAAAATAATTATGTTTTTTTTTTTTAAATATTCATGGCCATGTTTGTGAAAAAAGATGAAGAAAATAAAATTAGTTATTCTCATTTGTTTTCTTTTTACTGAAAAAAAAATGTAATTCAATATTTATAAATACTGATAAAAGACAATTTTAACATCAATATACTACTTGAATTTTTACATTTTTATCACCTTACTTTGATCATTTACATTAAAAGAATTATTAGTTTCAAATTAATCAAGCTGTGTTAAAACAAGTTACAGATATTTTTTTACAGGTAAAGCTACTAAATGTGTAAAATAATTTGTATTTTTTTCTAATAATGAAGAATGAATGAATAAAGATGATTATTAAATATTTAAGCAATGAATGTGTATTTACTTTAAATAGTAAAGAATGGTTTATCAAAATTGATTGCACAGAAAAACTAATATGGTTAAAAATCATATAATCCACTTAATTTATCACTTCAAAACTAGTTCTATAGAAGTTTAATAAATATGTTGTTTTTATTACACATTCATGTACACATATAATTGCAAAATAAAGGACCATAGTCAGACAAAATGATTTATTCAAACAAATTTTTTTTTGGTATGTCAAATAGTATTTCAAATTTAAAAGAGAAAGAGACAGTCAGATGGGGGCTGGGGAAAAGCTAACATTAATTTGAGAATTGACAACAACTTTTGTTTCTTTTTGAAATATTTGTGTAGCCCTGAAAAGGGCTGTTTTTCTTGTGTAGCACTGAAAAGGGCCGTTTTCTGTAAACGTTGTTACTGTTGTTTGATGCCAGTGATCTTTGCCTGGAATTCTGGTTGCTGAAGCTTTTCTGCAAAGTACTTGAGCGATCTGTGTCTGGATCTTTCAGGGAAAACTTGTTTCAATTTTGGTTGATGACTCCCGGATTTGTCTGTTCCACAGACTTCGATTTTTTTCCGTATTTTGTATTATTTTTGTCACTCTAGACAGCTTCCTTGGTGATCTGTATTTTGTTGTTACTTGTTATTATATCGGTTGGATAAATCAATAAGTTTCAGCCAATTTAAGTTTAAATATTGCAAACCTTCACATCAAACAACATTGAAGTTTTGTATTTTTAAGATAAAATCTGCTGAAATTTAGTTGCGAACAGAAAAAATGTACATATAAATTTAGGTCACATTTTACACTCTTGTAAAATTATGTGAACGGAAATACACGATTCAGCTGTAGGTTTAAATGTTTGACGCAAATGACACACCTGTAAAACCAAAAAACGATCATACTTCTGAAAGTCAGCAAATTTTGCCACAATGGAAGTAACACCGCAAAATTAAATCTAAAAATAGATAGATTCCAGGTAAATAATGAATATTCATGAGATGGGATGCGAACGGAACAAATACACATCGAAATTTTAAATCATATTTCACACACTTGTAAAATTATGTGCACGAAAAAACACAATTCAGCTGAAGGTTGAAAATATTGAAAACGCAAACAACACACATATAAAACAAACAAAAAAGGATCGTACTTCTAAATGTCAGCAAATTTTGCCATAATGGAGTAGTGTAGATTCAGTGAGAAAAGACCGCTAAATAAGGTCTAAAAATAGATAGATTCCAAGTAAAAAATGAATATTCAAGAGATGAGCTTAGAGTTGGAAAAAACCAGGAAAATAGAACAAATTGTAAATTATATTTAGTGAAGGACTACTGATCTTCATAAAATTCGACAGAAATAAATTATTGTCTACATGCTTCCACAAACAAGAATAGTTTGATTCTAATAAATATTGATGACCCTTGACCCATGTCTCATTTTATCCAAACCACGCTACATGAAAAAGAAATTTTATTCAAAATTAACCTAATCAGGTCATATCCTGTCACAGGTAGCAATTAAAGGCAATTAAACATTTAATCTTGTTAACTACACCTGTTGGCTCAACTCTCTAGTTTTATGACCCTTTTTATTGCACCTGTCTCCATCCGACCTGTTGTCTGACATGTCAAATCCGACATGTCGGACGTCGGACATCTATCACAATATGTCCTTGAGTGTACTGTATATCATGTAATATTGTTTTCAGAAATCGACCAACCAGAAACAAGAATTGCTTATGGTGGCCATGTTTGTTAACTGATAGGGAGTTATAAATGAGCTATTTTTAGAGCAAACCCTGTACACCACTGATGCTGTTTTCACAAATACTTTGAAAGAGGCATGTAGGTAAGTACTACATCTAAGTAGTGTACAATTAAAGTGATAAACAACAATAAATGTGTGCATGACAAAATACACCCGTCTATATAAATTATCAAACGGTATAATGGTAATGACCCCAAAATAAATAGGGTTCTTCCCCTTCCACAGGGGAATCATGTGGCCAAGCTTGGTAAAGATCCAATATACAGAACTAAAGTTATCATGTGGAAACGACCCTGTTGTCAAAAATTCTATTTATAGTAACGGTGACCTTGATCTTTGACCTAATGACCCCAAAATAAATAGGTTTCTTCGCCTTCCACAGGGGAATCATGTGGTCAAGTTTGGTAAAGATCCAATATACAGAACTAAAGTTATCATGTGGAAACGACCCTGTTGTCAAAAATTCTATTCATAGTAACAGTGACCTTGACCTTTGACCCCAAAGTAAATAGGATTCTTCGCCTTCCACAGGGGAAACATGTGGTCAAGTTTGGTAAAGATCAAATATACAGAACTAAAGTTATCGTGTGGAAACGACCCTGTTGTCAAAATTATATTTATAGTAACGATGACCTTGACCTTTGACCTAATGACCCTAAAATATATTGGGTTCTTCCCCTTCCACAGGGGAATCATGTGGCCAAGTTTGTTAAAGATCCAATATACAGAACTAAAGTTATCGTGCGGAAACGACCCTGTTGTCAAAAATTATATTTACATCTAACGGTGACCTTGACCTTTGACCTAATGACCCCAAAATAAATAGGGTTCTTCCCCTTCCACAAGGGAATCATGCGGCCAAGTTTGGTAAAGATCCGATATACAGAAAGAACTAAAGTTATTGTGCGGAAACCTGTGTGGACGCACGCCCGCCATACCCAATCACATAATACAGCCCCGTCTCGAGACGGGCGTATAAAGAGTATACTTACTTTCCTTTGAACGTCCATAAACTGAGAAAACATTAATGACCAATAAAATGACATTTCTATCTGATAATACCAAAAAATCCCTGATGACAAATGCTGAAATATAAAATGACACTTGCATAGAATGATAATCCCAAAAATGTTTGAAGGATTTATTTGTACAAATATTTATTTTTTCAGAAAAATATTAATTAAATAAATAACATTTTCATGAATTAACAGCTAGCAAAATGTTCCAGAAGTATATATAAATCCCTCGATGTAACATTGACGAAAATGGGTTTTTTTTTTTTCAGACAGCATGTCCTTGAAGGTTGAAAGTTAATGACAATGTTTCGATTAATCGCAATTAACTTCTCACAGAATTCTCCCCACTTTTCTCTGTTGTCTCCCACTTCTTCCTGTGAGCTCTCTGAAAGAGAAGTCACTTCTCCCTCTAATTTGAAAGTAGTGAGAGCCCTGTAATGTAATGACATAACGTGGATTTCCTTGAGCTGGCATCTACCTATGTTTTCACTGTTAAACCTAAGAGGAATATGTTGATGTTGAATAAAACTAGTTTAAGAAAAAGTTTTTGTCAATGTTACATACTGAAAATTTAGTAACTAAAAACCAGTTTTTACGCTAACCCACTTGCACGAAGCCCGGGACAAAGAAAACTGCATTCGGAAAAATGAAAATTATGACAGAATTTGTTTGAATAAATAGAAAACATTTCTAAATTTAGCTCTCTGGCATGTAGGTTAAAAAAATTAAGGCAAAGACTGGAAAACAAGAGTTATTTTCAGAAACTGTGTGGTATGGTACTGCTTTGACAACTATTTTACCTATTTTGTTCCTGTATTTAAATACTGTTATAGTGACAGCCGGAACCTTTGAACCGTAATGAGAGTGGGAGGTTTGGCGCCTTAAAATCTGATTCAACCCACCATTTCTTTAGAAATGCCTGTACCAAGTCAGGGTCATTACGGTTTTCACAGTTTTCCGGTTGTTGACTGATTTTGTCTGTTTATATAATTATGAGTTTTGACTTTCCCTTTGTAAGATTGTTCGGAGTTCGGTAATTTTGTTATTACCCTTATTGACTATCTATTAAGGTTATTACCTAGTGAGCATCTCCTCTTTTAGTTTTTTTTATGGTTTTCTCTGGGTACTCCGGTTTCCTCCACAATAAAACTGACTGCCACGATATAACTGAAATATTGTTGAAAGTGGCATTAAACACCTACAAACAAACAATATTTTATTTTTTTTGCCAATGTCATACCTTTAGTACCAATAGTGAATTCCTGCCCATATATTTTTGCCTAAAATCTATAATGTAGAAAACAAATTATCTCCCCTTGAACTACATTGTTGTTACATATCATTTGTGGCATCTTGCAATAGTATGACATCCCTAATAAATTATGTTATCTATCAGGGGAGATAACTCATGCACAATTTTCAACAATCTGACCAACTTACTTGATGTGGATAGCCTATCCAGCAATGCATAGAATCTGCAAACCATTCTTTCTGTAAACATAAAACATTTGTAAATTTATAGAAAAATAAAAACCAAAACATAATATCTAACCAGAGGCTCTCAAGAGCCTGTATCGTTCACCTGGTTATAAAAAAAAACAATTGGTCCTATGTAAAAACTATGTCCTGCAGTGGTAGTCATCTTGAAATTACAATCAACATAAAAAACACAAAGTTTGTAAAGGACCTTCCAATGATTGATGCACAGTTTAGGTTCAATCAGTGCAATAGCTTCAGAGAAGAATATATTTCTGTATTTTCCCCATATGGTCCTGTGTTAATACTATGACCTGTGGTGGCAGCCATCTTGGATTTCCGATCGGCATAACAAACAGAAACTTTGTAGAGGACCTTCCAATGATCATTCCTGGGCAGTTTGGTTTCAACTGTCCAAGTGGTTTCAGAGAAGAAGCGTTTTGAAACATTTTTCCAATAGGGTCCAATGTTAAACTAAGTCCTGCCGTAGCCGCCATTTTGAATTTCATATCGGAATAAAAAACGTAAAGTTTGTAGAGGACCATTCAATGAACATTCATGTACAGTTTTGCTTTAATCATATTTGTAGTTTCTGAGAAGAAGGCATTTGAACATTTTCCCATAGGGTCCAATGTTAATCTATGTCCTGCGGTGGCGGCCATCTTGAATTTTCAATCGGCATAAAAAAACAGAAACTTTGTAGAGGACCTTCCAATGATCATTCCTGGGCAGTTTGGTTTCAATTGTCCAAGTGGTTTCAGAGAAGAAGCGTTTTGAAACATTTTTACCCATAGGCTCCAATGTTAAACTAAGTCCTGCCGTAGCCGCTATTTTCAATTTCATATCGGAACAAAAAACGTAAAGTTTGTAGAGGACCATCCAATGAACATTCATGTACATATTGGCTTTAATAATATTTGTAGTTTCTGAGAAGAAGGCATTTGAACATTTTCCCATAGGGTCCAATGTTAATCTATGTATTGCGGTGGCAGCCATCTTGGATTTCCAATCGGCATAAAAAACATAAAATTTGTAGAGGACCTTCCAATGATCATTCCTGGGCAGTTTGGTTTCAACTGTCCAAGTGGTTTCAGAGAAGAAGCATTTTGAAACATTTTCCCCATAGGGTCCAATGTTAAACTAAGTCCTGCCGTAGCCGCCATTTTGAATTTCATATCGGAACAAAAGCCTAAAGTTTGTAGAGGACCATCTAATGAACATTCATGTACAGTTTGGCTTTAATCATATTTGTAGTTTCTGAGAAGAAGGCATTTGAATATTTTCCCATAGGGTCCAATGTTAATCTATGTCCTGCGGTGGCGGCCATCTTGGATTTCCGATCGGCATAAAAAACAGAAACTTTGTAGAGGACCTTCCAATGATCATTCCTGGGCAGTTTGGTTTCAACTGTCCATGTGGTTTCAGAGAAGAAGCATTTTGAAACATTTTTCCCATAGGGTCCAATGTTAAACTAAGTCCTGCCGTAGCCGCCATTTTGAATTTCATATCGGAACAAAAAACCTTAAGATTGTAGAGGACCATCCAATGAACATTCATGTACAGTTTGGCTTTAATCATATTTGTAGTTTCTGAGAAGAAGGCATTTGAACATTTTCCCATAGGGTCCAATGTTAATCTATGTCCTGCGATGGCGGCCATCTTGGATTTCCGATCGGCATAAAAAACAGTAACTTGGTAAAGGACATTCCAATGATCATTCCTCTACAGTTTGGGTTCAGTCAGTTCATTAGTTTCAGAGAAGAAGATCTTTGAAATTTCGGCCAATCAGAGCATATTATTGGCCTTGGCAGCCATATTGAATATCCGACTGGAACGAAAAACAGTAACTTTGTAGAGGACCATCAAAGGAACATTCCTGCTAAGTTTGGTTCCAATCGGCCCAGTGGTTTCGGAGAAGAAGCTTGAAATGTGAAAAGTTTACAGACGACAGACGACGGACGCCAAGTGATGGCAATAGTTCACCTGGACCTTTGGTCCAGGTGAACTAACCAGAGGCTCTCAAGAGCCTGTATCGTTCACCTGGTAATAAAAAAAGACAATTGGTCCTATGTAAAAACTATGTCCTGCAGTGGTAGTCATCTTGGAATTACGATCAACATAAAAAACACAAAGTTTGTAAAGGACCTTCCAATGATTGATGCACAGTTTAGGTTCAATCAGTGCAATAGCTTCAGAGAAGAATATATTTCTGTATTTTCCCCATATGGTTCTGTGTTAATACTATGACCTGTGGTGGCAGCCATCTTGGATTTCCGCTCGGCATAAAAAACACACACCTTGTAGAGGACCTTCCAATGATAATTCCTGGGCAGTTTGGTTTCAACTGTCCAAGTGGTTTCAGAGAAGAAGCATTTTGAAACATTTTTCCCATAGGGTCCAATGTTAAACTAAGTCCTGCCGTAGCCGCCATTTTGAATTTCATTTCAGAATAAAAAACGTAAATTTTGTAGACGACCATTCAATGAACATTCATGTACAGTTTGGCTTTAATCATATTTGTAGTTTCTGAGAAGAAGGCATTTGAACATTTTCCCATAGGGTCCAATGTTAATCTATGTCCTGCGGTGGTGGCCATCTTGGATTTCCGATCGGCATAAAAAACACACACCTTGTAGAGGACCTTCCAATGATCATTCCTGGGCAGTTTGGTTTCAATTATCCAAGTGGTTTCAGAGAAGAAGCGTTTTGAAACATTTTTCCCATAGGGTCCAATGTTAAACTAAGTCCTGCCGTAGCCGCCATTTTGAATTTCATATCGGAACAAAAAACGTAAATTTGTAGAGGACCATCCAATGAACGTTCATGTACAGTTTGGCTTTAATCATATTTGTAGTTTCTGAGAAGAAGGCATTTGAACATTTTCCCATAGGGTCCAATGTTAATCTATGTCCTGCGGTGGCGGCCATCTTGGATTTCCGACCGGCATAAAAAACATAAAATTTGTAGAGGACCTTCCAATGATCATTCCTAAGCAGTTTGGTTTCAACTGTCCTAGTGGTTTCAGAGAAGAAGCATTTTGAAACATTTTTCCCATAGGGTCCAATGTTAAACTAAGTCCTGCCGTAGCCGCCATTTTGAATTTCATATCGGAACAAAAAACCTTAAGATTGTAGAGGACCATCCAATGAACATTCATGTACAGTTTGGCTTTAATCATATTTGTAGTTTCTGAGAAGAAGGCATTTGAACATTTTCCCATAGGGTCCAATGTTAATCTATGTATTGCGGTGGCGGCCATCTTGGATTTCCGATCGGCATAAAAAACATAAAATTTGTAGAGGACCTTCCAATGATCATTCCTAGGCAGTTTGGTTTCAATTATCCAAGTGGTTTCAGAGAAGAAGCGTTTTGAAACATTTTTCCCATAGGGTCCAATGTTAAACTAAGTCCTGCTGTAGCCGCCATTTTGAATTTCATACCGGAACAAAAAACGTAAAGTTTGTAGAGAACCATCTAATGAACATTCATGTACAGTTTGGCTTTAATCATATTTGTAGTTTCTGAGTAGAAGGCATTTGAATATTTTCCCATAGGGTCCAATGTTAATCTATGTCCTGCGGTGGCGGCCATCTTGGATTTCCGACCGGCATAAAAAACAGAAAATTTGTAGAGGACCTTCCAATGATCATTCCTGGGCAGTTTGGTTTCAACTGTCCAAGTGGTTTCAGAGAAGAAGCATTTTGAAACATTTTTCCCATAGGGTCCAATGTTAAACTAAGTCCTGCCGTAGCCGCCATTTTGAATTTCATATCGGAACAAAAAACCTTAAGATTGTAGAGGACCATCCAATGAACATTTATGTACAGTTTGGCTTTAATCATATTTGTAGTTTCTGAGAAGAAGGCATTTGAACATTTTCCCATAGGGTCCAATGTTAATCTATGTATTGCGGTGGCGGCCATCTTGGATTTCCGATCGGCATAAAAAACATAAAATTTGTAGAGGACCTTCCAATGATCATTCATGTACAGTTTGGCTTTAATCATATTTGTAGTTTCTGAGAAGAAGGCATTTGAACATTTTCCCATAGGGTCCAATGTTAATCTATGTCCTGCGGTGGTGGCCATCTTGGATTTCCGATCGGCATAAAAAACACACACCTTGTAGAGGACCTTCCAATGATCATTCCTGGGCAGTTTGGTTTCAATTATCCAAGTGGTTTCAGAGAAGAAGCGTTTTGAAACATTTTTCCCATAGGGTCCAATGTTAAACTAAGTCCTGCCGTAGCCGCCATTTTGAATTTCATATCGGAACAAAAAACGTAAATTTGTAGAGGACCATCCAATGAACGTTCATGTACAGTTTGGCTTTAATCATATTTGTAGTTTCTGAGAAGAAGGCATTTGAACATTTTCCCATAGGGTCCAATGTTAATCTATGTCCTGCGGTGGCGGCCATCTTGGATTTCCGACCGGCATAAAAAACAGAAAATTTGTAGAGGACCTTCCAATGATCATTCCTAAGCAGTTTGGTTTCAACTGTCCTAGTGGTTTCAGAGAAGAAGCATTTTGAAACATTTTTCCCATAGGGTCCAATGTTAAACTAAGTCCTGCCGTAGCCGCCATTTTGAATTTCATATCGGAACAAAAAACCTTAAGATTGTAGAGGACCATCCAATGAACATTCATGTACAGTTTGGCTTTAATCATATTTGTAGTTTCTGAGAAGAAGGCATTTGAACATTTTCCCATAGGGTCCAATGTTAATCTATGTATTGCGGTGGCGGCCATCTTGGATTTCCGATCGGCATAAAAAACATAAAATTTGTAGAGGACCTTCCAATGATCATTCCTAGGCAGTTTGGTTTCAATTATCCAAGTGGTTTCAGAGAAGAAGCGTTTTGAAACATTTTTCCCATAGGGTCCAATGTTAAACTAAGTCCTGCCGTAGCCGCCATTTTGAATTTCATACCAGAACAAAAAACGTAAAGTTTGTAGAGGACCATCTAATGAACATTCATGTACAGTTTGGCTTTAATCATATTTGTAGTTTCTGAGTAGAAGGCATTTGAATATTTTCCCATAGGGTCCAATGTTAATCTATGTCCTGCGGTGGCGGCCATCTTGGATTTCCGACCGGCATAAAAAACACAAAATTTGTAGAGGACCTTCCAATGATCATTCCTGGGCAGTTTGGTTTCAACTGTCCAAGTGGTTTCAGAGAAGAAGCATTTTGAAACATTTTTCCCATAGGGTCCAATGTTAAACTAAGTCCTGCCGTAGCCGCCATTTAGAATTTCATATCGGAACAAAAAACCTTAAGATTGTAGAGGACCATCCAATGAACATTCATGTACAGTTTGGCTTTAATCATATTTGTAGTTTCTGAGAAGAAGGCATTTGAACATTTTCCCATAGGGTCCAATGTTAATCTATGTATTGCGGTGGCGGCCATCTTGGATTTCCGATCGGCATAAAAAACATAAAATTTGTAGAGGACCTTCCAATGATCATTCCTAGGCAGTTTGGTTTCAATTATCCAAGTGGTTTCAGAGAAGAAGCGTTTTGAAACATTTTTCCCATAGGGTCCAATGTTAAACTAAGTCCTGCCGTAGCCGCCATTTTGAATTTCATACCGGAACAAAAAACGTAAAGTTTGTAGAGGACCATCTAATGAACATTCATGTACAGTTTGGCTTTAATCATATTTGTAGTTTCTGAGTAGAAGGCATTTGAATATTTTCCCATAGGGTCCAATGTTAATCTATGTCCTGCGGTGGCGGCCATCTTGGATTTCCGATCGGCATAAAAAACAGAAAATTTGTAGAGGACCTTCCAATGATCATTCCTGGGCAGTTTGGTTTCAACTGTCCAAGTGGTTTCAGAGAAGAAGCATTTTGAAACATTTTTCCCATAGGGTCCAATGTTAAACTAAGTCCTGCCGTAGCCGCCATTTTGAATTTCATATCGGAACAAAAAACCTTAAGATTGTAGAGGACCATCCAATGAACATTCATGTACAGTTTGGCTTTAATCATATTTGTAGTTTCTGAGAAGAAGGCATTTGAACATTTTCCCATAGGGTCCAATGTTAATCTATGTCCTGCGGTGGTGGCCATCTTGGATTTCCGATCGGCATAAAAAACACACACCTTGTAGAGGACCTTCCAATGATCATTCCTGGGCAGTTTGGTTTCAATTATCCAAGTGGTTTCAGAGAAGAAGCGTTTTGAAACATTTTTCCCATAGGGTCCAATGTTAAACTAAGTCCTGCCGTAGCCGCCATTTTGAATTTCATATCGGAACAAAAAACGTAAATTTGTAGAGGACCATCCAATGAACGTTCATGTACAGTTTGGCTTTAATCATATTTGTAGTTTCTGAGAAGAAGGCATTTGAACATTTTCCCATAGGGTCCAATGTTAATCTATGTATTGCGGTGGCGGCCATCTTGGATTTCCGACCGGCATAAAAAACAGAAAATTTGTAGAGGACCTTCCAATGATCATTCCTAAGCAGTTTGGTTTCAACTGTCCTAGTGGTTTCAGAGAAGAAGCATTTTGAAACATTTTTCCCATAGGGTCCAATGTTAAACTAAGTCCTGCCGTAGCCGCCATTTTGAATTTCATATCGGAACAAAAAACCTTAAGATTGTAGAGGACCATCCAATGAACATTCATGTACAGTTTGGCTTTAATCATATTTGTAGTTTCTGAGAAGAAGGCATTTGAACATTTTCCCATAGGGTCCAATGTTAATCTATGTATTGCGGTGGCGGCCATCTTGGATTTCCGATCGGCATAAAAAACATAAAATTTGTAGAGGACCTTCCAATGATCATTCCTAGGCAGTTTGGTTTCAATTATCCAAGTGGTTTCAGAGAAGAAGCGTTTTGAAACATTTTTCCCATAGGGTCCAATGTTAAACTAAGTCCTGCTGTAGCCGCCATTTTGAATTTCATACCGGAACAAAAAACGTAAAGTTTGTAGAGAACCATCTAATGAACATTCATGTACAGTTTGGCTTTAATCATATTTGTAGTTTCTGAGTAGAAGGCATTTGAATATTTTCCCATAGGGTCCAATGTTAATCTATGTCCTGCGGTGGCGGCCATCTTGGATTTCCGACCGGCATAAAAAACACAAAATTTGTAGAGGACCTTCCAATGATCATTCCTGGGCAGTTTGGTTTCAACTGTCCAAGTGGTTTCAGAGAAGAAGCATTTTGAAACATTTTTCCCATAGGGTCCAATGTTAAACTAAGTCCTGCCGTAGCCGCCATTTTGAATTTCATATCGGAACAAAAAACCTTAAGATTGTAGAGGACCATCCAATGAACATTTATGTACAGTTTGGCTTTAATCATATTTGTAGTTTCTGAGAAGAAGGCATTTGAACATTTTCCCATAGGGTCCAATGTTAATCTATGTATTGCGGTGGCGGCCATCTTGGATTTCCGATCGGCATAAAAAACATAAAATTTGTAGAGGACCTTCCAATGATCATTCATGTACAGTTTGGCTTTAATCATATTTGTAGTTTCTGAGAAGAAGGCATTTGAACATTTTCCCATAGGGTCCAATGTTAATCTATGTCCTGCGGTGGTGGCCATCTTGGATTTCCGATCGGCATAAAAAACACACACCATGTAGAGGACCTTCCAATGATCATTCCTGGGCAGTTTGGTTTCAATTATCCAAGTGGTTTCAGAGAAGAAGCGTTTTGAAACATTTTTCCCATAGGGTCCAATGTTAAACTAAGTCCTGCCGTAGCCGCCATTTTGAATTTCATATCGGAACAAAAAACGTAAATTTGTAGAGGACCATCCAATGAACGTTCATGTACAGTTTGGCTTTAATCATATTTGTAGTTTCTGAGAAGAAGGCATTTGAACATTTTCCCATAGGGTCCAATGTTAATCTATGTCCTGCGGTGGCGGCCATCTTGGATTTCCGACCGGCATAAAAAACAGAAAATTTGTAGAGGACCTTCCAATGATCATTCCTAAGCAGTTTGGTTTCAACTGTCCTAGTGGTTTCAGAGAAGAAGCATTTTGAAACATTTTCCCCATAGGGTCCAATGTTAAACTAAGTCCTGCCGTAGCCGCCATTTTGAATTTCATATCGGAACAAAAAACCTTAAGATTGTAGAGGACCATCCAATGAACATTCATGTACAGTTTGGCTTTAATCATATTTGTAGTTTCTGAGAAGAAGGCATTTGAACATTTTCCCATAGGGTCCAATGTTAATCTATGTATTGCGGTGGCGGCCATCTTGGATTTCCGATCGGCATAAAAAACATAAAATTTGTAGAGGACCTTCCAATGATCATTCCTAGGCAGTTTGGTTTCAATTATCCAAGTGGTTTCAGAGAAGAAGCGTTTTGAAACATTTTTCCCATAGGGTCCAATGTTAAACTAAGTCCTGCCGTAGCCGCCATTTTGAATTTCATACCGGAACAAAAAACGTAAAGTTTGTAGAGGACCATCTAATGAACATTCATGTACAGTTTGGCTTTAATCATATTTGTAGTTTCTGAGTAGAAGGCATTTGAATATTTTCCCATAGGGTCCAATGTTAATCTATGTCCTGCGGTGGCGGCCATCTTGGATTTCCGACCGGCATAAAAAACACAAAATTTGTAGAGGACCTTCCAATGATCATTCCTGGGCAGTTTGGTTTCAACTGTCCAAGTGGTTTCAGAGAAGAAGCATTTTGAAACATTTTTCCCATAGGGTCCAATGTTAAACTAAGTCCTGCCGTAGCCGCCATTTTGAATTTCATATCGGAACAAAAAACCTTAAGATTGTAGAGGACCATCCAATGAACATTCATGTACAGTTTGGCTTTAATCATATTTGTAGTTTCTGAGAAGAAGGCATTTGAACATTTTCCCATAGGGTCCAATGTTAATCTATGTATTGCGGTGGCGGCCATCTTGGATTTCCGATCGGCATAAAAAACATAAAATTTGTAGAGGACCTTCCAATGATCATTCCTAGGCAGTTTGGTTTCAATTATCCAAGTGGTTTCAGAGAAGAAGCGTTTTGAAACATTTTTCCCATAGGGTCCAATGTTAAACTAAGTCCTGCCGTAGCCGCCATTTTGAATTTCATACCGGAACAAAAAACGTAAAGTTTGTAGAGGACCATCTAATGAACATTCATGTACAGTTTGGCTTTAATCATATTTGTAGTTTCTGAGTAGAAGGCATTTGAATATTTTCCCATAGGGTCCAATGTTAATCTATGTCCTGCGGTGGCGGCCATCTTGGATTTCCGATCGGCATAAAAAACAGAAAATTTGTAGAGGACCTTCCAATGATCATTCCTGGGCAGTTTGGTTTCAACTGTCCAAGTGGTTTCAGAGAAGAAGCATTTTGAAACATTTTTCCCATAGGGTCCAATGTTAAACTAAGTCCTGCCGTAGCCGCCATTTTGAATTTCATATCGGAACAAAAAACCTTAAGATTGTAGAGGACCATCCAATGAACATTCATGTACAGTTTGGCTTTAATCATATTTGTAGTTTCTGAGAAGAAGGCATTTGAACATTTTCCCATAGGGTCCAATGTTAATCTATGTATTGCGGTGGCGGCCATCTTGGATTTCCGATCGGCATAAAAAACATAAAATTTGTAGAGGACCTTCCAATGATCATTCCTATGCAGTTTGGTTTCAATTATCCAAGTGGTTTCAGAGAAGAAGCGTTTTGAAACATTTTTCCCATAGGGTCCAATGTTAAACTAAGTCCTGCCGTAGCCGCCATTTTGAATTTCATACCGGAACAAAAAACGTAAAGTTTGTAGAGGACCATCTAATGAACATTCATGTACAGTTTGGCTTTAATCATATTTGTAGTTTCTGAGAAGAAGGCATTTGAATATTTTCCCATAGGGTCCAATGTTAATCTATGTCCTGCGGTGGTGGCCATCTTGGATTTCCGACCGGCATAAAAAACAGAAAATTTGTAGAGGACCTTCCAATGATCATTCCTGGGCAGTTTGGTTTCAACTGTCCAAGTGGTTTCAGAGAAGAAGCATTTTGAAACATTTTTCCCATAGGGTCCAATGTTAAACTAAGTCCTGCCGTAGCCGCCATTTTGAATTTCATATCGGAACAAAAACCCTTAAGATTGTAGAGGACCATCCAATGAACATTCATGTACAGTTTGGCTTTAATCATATTTGTAGTTTCTGAGAAGAAGGCATTTGAACATTTTCCCATAGGGTCCAATGTTAATCTATGTCCTGCGATGGCGGCCATCTTGGATTTCCGATCGGCATAAAAAACAGTAACTTGGTAAAGGACATTCCAATGATCTTTCCTTTACAGTTTGGGTTCAGTCAGTTCATTAGTTTCAGAGAAGAAGATCTTTGAAATTTCAGCCAATCAGAGCATATTATTGGCCCTGGCAGCCATATTGAATATCCGACTGGAACGAAAAACAGTAACTTTGTAGAGGACCATCCAAGGAACATTCCTCTTAAGTTCGGTTCCAATCGGCCAAGTGGTTTCGGAGAAGAAGCTTGAAATGTGAAAAGTTTACAGACGACAGACGACGGACGCCAAGTGATGGCAATAGTTCACCTGGACCTTTGGTCCAGGTGAACTAAAAACTAGATGTGGACTTTTTGTTATTCTAACATGACCTCCTTCTTTCGCTTTGTTAACAAACGAGCGAGTTATCCATTCGGTATAATCTCATTAGCTCATATGCCGGTGAATGTGACTGACTTTTCCATTGGCAGCATAAATCGTGGGCGACATTTTCCGCAAACGTAAATATAAACAAGGGCAACACAAAGCATGGCGTATCCCCTCGCCTAAAAATTTGACCCGGTGACTTTGACCTATGACCTTGAAAATCAATAGGGTTCCAGATTCTCTTAAGGACTAAGTATGTACCAAGTTTGGTCAAAATCCATTGAAGGATGTTGATTCTAGAGTGTTCACAAGGATGTTATGGAAGGACGGAAGCGTTACTATATCCCTTCGCAACTTCGTTGGCGAGGGGATAATTACCATCTTCCAATCAAAGTATACTATCGTATTTGTACTCTTAGACATATCAGAATCAAAATAAATTATGGAAGCCAGAATGTGTTTTGAGTTTTAACATGGATTGGCGGGTATTAGTAAATTTTATCCCTCGCTTCGGGCTCAGGATAAAATACTAATATCCGCCAATCCATGTTAAAACTCCCAACACATTCTGGCTTCCATGATTTATTTCTTAATCATACAGGATGCTGTATAACCTGAAATAGGTCTCCATTTAGTTCTATCTAGAGATAATTTTATACTGTAGCTTAAACTATAGCAGATAAAACATTAAAACATGAGACAACATTTAGACATGAGACAACATTTAGACATGAGACAACATTTAGACAAGAGACAACATTTAGACATGAGACAACATTTAGACATGAGACAACATTTAGACATGAGACAACATTTAGAGTAATTGTTTCTGTTGACAGAGTTGTAGAGCTGTAAGCTTTAACATGAGACGACATTTAGAGTAATTGTTTCTGTTGACAAGAGTTGTAGAGCTGTAAGCTTTAACATGAGACAACATTTAGAGTAATTGTTTCTGTTGACAAGAGTTGTAGAGCTGTAAGCTTTAACATGAGACAACATTTAGAGTAATTGTTTCTGTTGACAAGAGTTGTAGAGCTGTAAGCTTTAACATGAGACAACATTTAGAGTAATTGTTTCTGTTGACAGAGTTGTAGAGCTGTAAGCTTTAACATGAGACAACATTTAGAGTAATTGTTTCTGTTGACAAGAGTTGTAGAGCTGTAAGCTTTAACATGAGACAACATTTAGAGTAATTGTTTCTGTTGACAAGAGTTGTAGAGCTGTAAGCTTTAACATGAGACAACATTTAGAGTAATTGTTTCTGTTGACAAGAGTTGTAGAGCTGTAAGCTTTAACATGAGACAACATTTAGAGTAATTGTTTCTGTTGACAGAGTTGTAAGCTTTAACATGAGACAACATTTAGAGTAATTGTTTCTGTTGACAAGAGTTGTAGAGCTGTAAGCTTTAACATGAGACAACATTTAGAGTAATTGTTTCTGTTGACAAGAGTTGTAGAGCTGTAAGCTTTAACATGAGACAACATTTAGAGTAATTGTTTCTGTTGACAAGAGTTGTAGAGCTGTAAGCTTTAACATGAGACAACATTTAGAGTAATTGTTTCTGTTGACAGAGTTGTAGAGCTGTAAGATTTAACATGAGACAACATTTAGAGTAATTGTTTCTGTTGACAAGAGTTGTAGAGCTGTAAGCTTTAACATGAGACAACATTTAGAGTAATTGTTTCTGTTGACAAGAGTTGTAGAGCTGTAAGCTTTAACATGAGACAACATTTAGAGTAATTGTTTCTGTTGACAGAGTTGTAGAGCTGTAAGTAGAGATGCCAGTCAAAAATCAATTACAGGGGATGCTTGCTGTTTTTTAACCATTAGATAGAGCTCAATCTAAGAAGACTTTTGAGCCTTCATTTGTAAAAATCGGATGAAGGGTTATGAGCATTTTAAATTGCCTATTTTTGGTCAATAATTTTCCCAAGATGGCCGCCATCAATAATGGTTTTAATGACTGTTTTAGAGTTCTGATTTTTTTGTGCAAACAGCAGATAATGTCTCTACTTTTGTTTTTTTCCACAGATTATAAGTTGTTCTGTCAGAAAAATGAAACTGAACATGTTTCAAGTAATATTCGCCATTTGTTTTACTGTCCAAAATGTGTCGGAGCCACTTTTGATCTTGACCGAAAGGTCCATTATGGCTCACATTGCCATAATTTTGTCAGAAAATAACTTATCTGACATCATAATAGAAGAAATTGTGTGTAGAAATACTTGTGTTGAGTGCAATTATAACATATGAATCACCTTTTACATCTTTTTGTGGAATTATGAATCCATAAAGGTGGGTGTGCAATTAGTGTTCAACATTATTTGAGAATGGCACCGTTTCACAGCAGTTATATGGAAAAATGACACAAAAAGCTTCATATTTCCTAAACTAAAAATGATATCCGTACAAAATTTTGAAGACAATACCACAGTGTTGTGCACATTCTGTTGGACGTGATGTTTTTTTGTCGACACAAGAAATGGTGGCCATTTTGTTCAAAATGGCTGCCATTTTATTCAAAATGGCTGCCATTTTTTCATAAAATTCCTCAGACAGGGAACCTGTTCCAAGATAATTTGATCAATTTTTTTATCAATATAATTAATATCACTGAAAAAAAAATGGATATGTAGGTTTGTACCAATGACCTCTTATTTGCTTTAGCATTTTATTACGGAATAATTGTCATAATGGTGGCCATTTTGAAAACAAAATGGCTGCCATTGCTTTAAAATTTGTTGCGTAAATTTACGTTTTTTAAGATTACTCCATCGTTTCTAGTCAGAATTTGATCATCAAGGTACCAAATTAAAGATATTTTAAAAATCTATAACCTCAAGTAACTAATAATTTAAACTAAATACTTTTCATTTCATATATACCACCAATATGTAATCCCCCCAAGGGGTGAAAATTCCAGACACCTACCCCTTGCCGAAAATTTAACTGGTCGGCTTGATATACATGTAGGTGTTTTTGTTTTCCTACCTCAATGTCTTGCAATCATAATGTAGCTGTACAATTGCTGAAAGTGATGCTATATGCATCAACCACCCAACAAGCATGAGAGTGAAACACCTCTAAACTGAACTTCCTTAAGATCAGCTTGTGTTTAAAATAGATGGATATTATTTGCACGGTTTACACATTTCCTACAAAAGGCTACATCTGGAACCTGGAACTTTATTTAAAATAAAGTTATGTTGTTTATATAGGATGCTGTTTATATTCAGGTTTCCCTTTATTACAATTTGAGCAAGTAAATTTGTTTCAATCTTACTCTCCATGTCGTTCGAATCCCGCTCATGGTAACTTAAGGTGTACTTGATAACACATTATTGTGTGATAAAATTCGTCAGTGACTTGCAACAGTTTACTCCACCAATAAAACTGACCATCACGATATAACTGAAATATTGTTGAAAGTGGCATTAAACACCATAACCTAACCCTACTCTCCGTGTCAAAGTTTCAGTCTTGCCCATTACTATTCTAATTTGCTTCTTAAAACATGTTCAATGAAAACAACCAAAATATTAAGTTCATTCATTTATTATTCAGGAAATATCTGGTGCATTTTTGAAATACATCATCTATTGTCACATGTATTGTGGTCTGAATAAATCCAGCTACATGTAAAACTAAATATTTCATTATGATATAAATTATGAACTCATGATCAGCTGTATATTATCCTGCAGTCCTAAGTTCAGGTAATATCCCAAGGCCAGCTTGGATCACACACATGTCTTTGACCAGCAAAGCATAATGTCAGGTAAACTGGAAAAAAACAACAGAAGCTGGAAGGGACCACAAAGAAACAGTTCTAACTAGTCTACATTGTACTTATTATCCTTTCATAACTACTATTATAATAAATATAAATTCACAATGTATTTAGACAAAAAAAATTACCAGAGTTTCAAATTTTTGGTATTGACCCCAAAGTTTTTATTGACATTTTTGGACAAAGTTAAAGTCAGATCCTTGTTCTGTATAACCTAGGTAAAAATATATGTTTTGTCTACTTATACTACCTTCCCCTTTTCGAGAATATTAGCAGAAACACTGGTATTTATTTTTCATTGGTCTATAAATACATATGTATGCAATTTACAGTTATAACATTTTGTTTACTTTTATTTGAATTTAGTATGTAAATATTCAATCATGGTCGAGTATCCATGGAAGCTGGCAAATACAAATAAAAATGTAGCACCATGACAAAAATAAGAATAGAATTAACTTTCTGAAGAGTGAAGACTATAGTCTAGTATAAAAAAAAACCAAATATTTTGTACAGACCATAGTATAGAAGAAAGTGATTGACTGATGAAAAAAGAGGAAACTCCTATTCTAGAGCCCATACCCTCGTTTTCTAGTTGTTTGGACCAAGCTAGAAACATTTTATTTCCAAATATTTTCCTTAAAAAAAGAGGAAATCAGCGGATTAGAGGAAAACTTTCATCTCTGTTTACACCCCCCCTTTTCGGTTTGCTTACTTTTGTTTTGAACGCAAGTTGGAAGTATTATAAATTGACAAGAAGTTTTTCATAAACTACTTGAAAAGAAGCAATGCAAAAAATAAATCGTACGTTTAAAACATTGAGAAGAAGGTTTATACATACCTACGATAACACCTGTGTTACAACCAGCGTCGTTGACGTTACTATTTACTTTCCACTTCCAACGATGTACGACGTTCTCCTTCAGACATGTTTAGGGGCATTTTAAATACTAAAAATCATCTGTGTTCGCGATCTAATATGGTTGAGATGGTATGCTTTCTACGTTGATATTGTAACAGAAAATACAAATATCGCCATCGGAGAACGCTACTCCAAATTTTTCATTGATTTGTTCATCTTGGAACTTTTGAGACGACCATTTTCCGTTTAGTATGATCAGAAAATCGGAAGCGACTGTGACCATGCGCAAGCTACGAATCTGTGCTTTAATTGGATAATAATTATAGAACTATATAACGTCAGGAACATGCCGGGCAAGGCATTGAAATGGGGGACCCTGGTGAAAAAACCGTGCCGCGAATGGTAAAATTCCGAAAACAGCGATTTCGATTCGAACACGTTATATTTAAACGATTCCATATTAAAATATACAAAATTTTTAAAGATTTCAAACAATGTTTAGATAATTAATTAATGTAAAAAAATTATATCTTTATATAGTATTATCTGTAAAAATCTGACATCAAAAATTGCATTTTCATGTATCAGCAGCTACCGGAAAACAAAATGGCGGCGGAAATAACGATAAGTCGGCATCTCTACTGTAAGCTTTAACATGAGACAAAATTTAGAGTAATTGTTTCTGTTGACAAGAGTTGTAGAGCTGTAAGCTTTAACATGAGACAACATTTAGAGTAATTGTTTCTGTTGACAAGAGTTGTAGAGCTGTAAGCTTTAACATGAGACAACATTTAGAGTAATTGTTTCTGTTGACAAGAGTTGTAGAGCTGTAAGCTTTAACATGAGACAACATTTAGAGTAATTGTTTCTGTTGACAGAGTTGTAGAGCTGTAAGCTTTAACATGAGACAACATTTAGAGTAATTGTTTCTGTTGACAGAGTTGTAGAGCTGTAAGCTTTAACATGAGACAACATTTAGAGTAATTGTTTCTGTTGACAGAGTTGTAGAGCTGTAAGCTTTAACATGAGACAACATTTAGAGTAATTGTTTCTGTTGACAAGAGTTGTAGAGCTGTAAGCTTTAACATGAGACAACATTTAGAGTAATTGTTTCTGTTGACAGAGTTGTAGAGCTGTCAGCTTTAACATGAGACAACATTTAGTGTAATTGTTTCTGTTGACAGAGTTGTAGAGCTGTAAGCTTTAACATGAGACAACATTTAGAGTAATTGTTTCTGTTGACAAGAGTTGTAGAGCTGTAAGCTTTAACATGAGACAACATTTAGTGTAATTGTTTCTGTTGACAGAGTTGTAGAGCTGTAAGCTTTAACATGAGACAACATTTAATGTAATTGTTTCTGTTGACAGAGTTGTAGAGCTGTAAGCTTTAACATGAGACAACATTTAGAGTAATTGTTTCTGTTGACAAGAGTTGTAAGCTTTAACATGAGACAACATTTAGAGTAAATGTTTCTGTTGACAAGAGTTGTAGAGAGTGCAGCTGTAAGCTTTAACATAATTAAATTTATTTTATGTTATTGAATAGAAACAGGGATAAAAGTTTATTTTATGTTATTGAATGGAAATGGATAAAATGTTATTTTCTGTTATTGAATAGAAACAGGGATAAAAGTTTATTTATGTTATTGAATAGAAACAGAGATAAAAGTTTATTTTATGTTATTGAATAGAAACAGGGATAAAAGTTTATTTTATGTTATTGAATAGAAACAGGGATAACAGTTTATTTTATGCTATTGAATAGAAACAGGGATAAAAGTTTATTATATGTTATTGAATGGAAATGGATAAAATGTTATTTTCTGTTATTCAATAGAAACAGGGATAAAAGTTTATTTATGTTATTGAATAGAAACAGAGATAAAAGTATATTTTATGTTATTGAATAGAAACAGGGATAAAAGTTTATTTTATGTTATTGAATAGAAATGGATAAAAGGTTATTTTTTGCTGTTGAATAGAAACAGAGATAAAAGTTTATCTTATGTTATTCAATAGAAACAGAGATAAAAGTTTATTTTATGTTATTGAATAGAAACAGGGATAAAAGGTTATTTTATGTTATTGAATAGAAACAGGGATAAAAGGTTATTTTATGTTATTGAATAGAAACAGAGATAAAAGTTTATTTTATGTTATTGAATAGAAACAGGGATACAAGTTTATTTTATGTTATTCAATAGAAATAAGGATAAAAGTTTATTTTATGTTATTCAATAGAAACAGAGATAAAAGTTTATTTTATGTTATTCAATAGAAACAGAGATAAAAGTTTATTTTATGTTATTGAATAGAAACAGAGATAAAAGTTTATTTTATGTTATTTAATAGAAACAGGGATAAAAGTTTATTTTATGTTATTTAATAGAAACAGGGATAAAAGTTTATTTTATGTTATTGAATAGAAATAGGGATAAAAAGTTTATTTTATGTTATTGAATAGAAATAGGGATAAAAGGTTGTTTTATGTCAGTGAATTTTTAAACAGGGATAAAAGGTTATTTTTGATGAGCAATTTTTCAGTTATATCATGGTGAGAACGAGTCATAGTTGATGAGATAATGATGTCTGCTTTGTACTAGACTATCATGCTGAGTTGGAATTTGACAGATCAAGCTCACTGAAGTAACAGTCTACGGGTAGACATGTCGCTCCGCTCTGACACATTCTGATACCCAACCAACCTGTCTTTGCTCTCATTCCTTAGTGCTCTGTGCTTATCCGAGAAGAAACAATACCAATTTCATAGTCTTTGGTTTTACTTGATTGGGGCTCAAACACACGATCTACCGCTCTCAAGGCGACAATGCTACGGATTACACCACCGATTTTTCTCTCATTGGAAAAGCCACCTGATAGATTAATAATGTGTAGCTATCATCTATTGAATGTCTTTACAGAAAATAATAAGGTATACTTACATCCCATAAAACTACAACACCGTACACGAAGACACTGAAGTAGAAGGTAAACCTCCATCTGAAAATTACATAAAATATTGAAACAAAAAATAACTAGAGACTGAGCCTCCATGGCTGATCTGGCTATCAAATTAAAGTTTGTCAATAACTAGAGATTCACATGAGCCTACATAGCATAACTGGCTATCAAATTAAAGTTTGTCAATAACTAGAGATTCACATGAGCCTACATAGCTTAACTGGCTATCATATTAAAGTTTGTCAATAACTAGAGATTCACATGGGCCTACATAGCTTATCTGGCTATCAAATTAAAGTTTGTCAATAACTAGAGGTTCACATGAGCCTACATAGCTTATCTGGCTATTCAATTAAAGTTTGTCAATAACTAGAGGTTCACATGAGCCTACATAGCTTATCTGGCTATTCAATTAAAGTTTGTCAATAACTAGAGGTTCACATGAGCCTACATAGCTTATCTGGCTATTCAATTAAAGTTTGTCAATAACTAGAGGTTCACATGAGCCTACATAGCTTATCTGGCTATTCAATTAAAGTTTGTCAATAACTAGAGGTTCACATGAGCCTACATAGCTTATCTGGCTATTCAATTAAAGTTTGTCAATAACTAGAGGTTCACATGAGCCTACATAGCTTATCTGGCTATTCAATTAAAGTTTGTCAATAACTAGAGGTTCACATGAGCCTACATAGCTTATCTGGCTATTCAATTAAAGCTTGTCAATAACTAGAGATTCACATGAGCCTACATAGCTTATCTGGCTATTCAATTAAAGCTTGTCAATAACTAGAGGTTCACATGAGCCTACATAGCTTATCTGGCTATTCAATTAAAGTTTGTCAATAACTAGAGGTTCACATGAACCTACATAGCTTATCTGGCTATTCAATTAAAGTTTGTCAATAACTAGAGGTTCACATGAGCCTACATAGCTTATCTGGCTATTCAATTAAAGTTTGTCAATAACTGGAGGTTCACATGAGCCTACATAGCTTATCTGGCTATTCAATTAAAGCTTGTCAATAACTAGAGGTTCACATGAGCCTACATACAGTAGTATATACGGCTATTCAATTAAAGCTTGTCAATAACTAGAGGTTCACATGAGCCTGCATAGTTTATCTGGCTATTCAATTAAAGTTTGTCAATAACTAGAGGTTCACATGAGCCTACATAGCTTATCTGGCTATCAAATTAAAGTTTGTCAATAACTAGAGGTTCACATGAGCCTACATAGTTTATCTGGCTATTCAATTAAAGCTTGTCAATAACTAGAGGTTCACATGAGCCTACATAGCTTATCTGGCTATTCAATTAAAGTTTGTCAATAACTAGAGGTTCACATGAGCCTACATAGCTTATCTGGCTATTCAATTAAAGTTTGTCAATAACTAGAGGTTCACATGAGCCTACATAGCTTATCAGGCTATTCAATTAAAGCTTGTCAATAACTAGAGGTTCACATGAGCCTACATAGCTTATCTGACTATTCAATTAAAGCTTGTCAATAACTAGAGGTTCACATGAGCCTGCATAGTATATCTGGCTATTCAATTAAAGCTTGTCAATAACTAGAGGTTCACATGAGTCTACATAGTTTATCTGGCTATTCAATTAAAGTTTGTCAATAACTAGAGGTTCACATGAGCCTACATACAGTAGTATATCTGGCTATTCAATTAAAGCTTGTCAATAACTAGAGGTTCACATGAACCTACATAGTTTATCTGGCTATCCAATTAAAGTTTGTCAATAACTAGAGGTTCACATGAACCTACATAGCTTATCTGGCTATTCAATTAAAGTTTGTCAATAACTAGAGGTTCACATGAGCCTGCATAGCATATCTGGCTATTCAATTAAAGTTTGTCAATAACTAGAGGTTCACATGAGCCTACATAGCTTATCTGGCTATTCAATTAAAGTTTGTCAATAACTAGAGGTTCACATGAGCCTGCATATCTTATCTGGCTATTCAATTAAATTTGTCAATAACTGGAGGTTCACATGAGCCTACATAGCTTATCTGGCTATTCAATTAAAGCTTGTCAATAACTAGAGGTTCACATGAGCCTACATAGCTTATCTGGCTATTCAATTAAAGCTTGTCAATAACTAGAGGTTCACATGAGTCTACATAGTTTATCTGGCTATTCAATTAAAGCTTGTCAATAACTAGAGGTTCACATGAGCCTACATACAGTAGTATATCTGGCTATTCAATTAAAGCTTGTCAATAACTAGAGGTTCACATGAACCTACATAGCTTATCTGGCTATTCAATTAAAGCTTGTCAATAACTAGAGGTTCACATGAGCCTGCATAGATTATCTGGCTATTCAATTAAAGCTTGTCAATAACTAGAGGTTCACACGAGTCTACATAGTTTATCTGGCTATTCAATTAAAGTTTGTCAATAACTAGAGGTTCACATGAGCCTACATACAGTAGTATATACGGCTATTCAATTAAAGCTTGTCAATAACTAGAGGTTCACATGAGTCTACATAGTTTATCTGGCTATTCAATTAAAGTTTGTCAATAACTAGAGGTTCACATGAGCCTACATACAGTAGTATATCTGGCTATTCAATTAAAGCTTGTCAATAACTAGAGGTTCACATGAACCTACATAGTTTATCTGGCTATCCAATTAAAGTTTGTCAATAACTAGAGGTTCACATGAACCTACATAGCTTATCTGGCTATTCAATTAAAGTTTGTCAATAACTAGAGGTTCACATGAGCCTGCATAGCTTATCTGGCTATTCAATTAAAGTTTGTCAATAACTAGAGGTTCACATGAGCCTACATAGCTTATCTGGCTATTCAATTAAAGTTTGTCAATAACTGGAGGTTCACATGAGCCTACATAGCTTATCTGGCTATTCAATTAAAGTTTGTCAATAACTAGAGGTTCACATGAGCCTGCATATCTTATCTGGCTATTCAATTAAAGTTTGTCAATAACTGGAGGTTCACATGAGCCTACATAGCTTATCTGGCTATTCAATTAAAGCTTGTCAATAACTAGAGGTTCACATGAGCCTACATAGCTTATCTGGCTATTCAATTAAAGCTTGTCAATAACTAGAGGTTCACATGAGTCTACATAGTTTATCTGGCTATTCAATTAAAGCTTGTCAATAACTAGAGGTTCACATGAGCCTGCAAAGTTTATCTGGCTATTCAATTAAAGTTTGTCAATAACTAGAGGTTCACATGAGCCTGCATAGTATATCTGGCTATTCAATTAAGGTTTGTCAATAACTAGAGGTTCACATCAGCCTGCATAGCTTATCTGGCTATTCAATTAAAGCTTGTCAATAACTAGAGGTTCACATGAGCCTACATAGCTTATCTGGCTATTCAATTAAAGCTTGTCAATAACTAGAGGTTCACATGAGCCTGCATAGTATATCTGGCTATTCAATTAAAGCTTGTCAATAACTAGAGGTTCACATGTGACATAAGCCTACATAGCGTATCTGGCTATTCAATTAAATTTTGTCAATAACTAGAGGTTCACATGAGCCTGCATAGTATATCTGGCTATTCAATTAAAGCTCGTCAATAACTAGAGGTTCACATGAGCCTACATAGCTTATCTGGCTATTCAATTAAAGTTTGTCAATAACTAGAGGTTCACATGAGCCTACATAGCTTATCTGGCTATTCAATTAAAGTTTGTCAATAACTGGAGGTTCACATGAGCTTACATAGTTTATCTGGCTATTCAATTAAAGTTTGTCAATAACTAGAGGTTCACATGAGTCTACATAGTTTATCTGGCTATTCAATTAAAGTTTGTCAATATCTAGAGGTTCACATGAGCCTACATACAGTAGTATATCTGGCTATTCAATTAAAGTTTGTCAATAACTAGAGGTTCACATGAGCCTACATAGTTTATCTGGCTATTCAATTAAAGTTTGTCAATAACTAGAGGTTCACATGAGCCTACATAGCTTATCTGGCTATTCAATTAAAGTTTGTCAATAACTAGAGGTTCACATGAGCCTACATAGCTTATCCGGCTATTCAATTAAAGTTTGTCAATAACTAGAGGTTCACATGAGCCTACATAGCTTATCTGACTATTCAATTAAAGCTTGTCAATAACTAGAGGTTCACATGAGCCTGCATAGTATATCTGGCTATTCAATTAAAGCTTGTCAATAACTAGAGGTTCACACGAGTCTACATAGTTTATCTGGCTATTCAATTAAAGTTTGTCAATAACTAGAGGTTCACATGAGCCTACATACAGTAGTATATACGGCTATTCAATTAAAGCTTGTCAATAACTAGAGGTTCACATGAGTCTACATAGTTTATCTGGCTATTCAATTAAAGTTTGTCAATAACTAGAGGTTCACATGAGCCTACATACAGTAGTATATCTGGCTATTCAATTAAAGCTTGTCAATAACTAGAGGTTCACATGAACCTACATAGTTTATCTGGCTATCCAATTAAAGTTTGTCAATAACTAGAGGTTCACATGAACCTACATAGCTTATCTGGCTATTCAATTAAAGTTTGTCAATAACTAGAGGTTCACATGAGCCTGCATAGCTTATCTGGCTATTCAATTAAAGTTTGTCAATAACTAGAGGTTCACATGAGCCTACATAGCTTATCTGGCTATTCAATTAAAGTTTGTCAATAACTGGAGGTTCACATGAGCCTACATAGCTTATCTGGCTATTCAATTAAAGCTTGTCAATAACTAGAGGTTCACATGAGCCTACATACAGTAGTATATACGGCTATTCAATTAAAGCTTGTCAATAACTAGAGGTTCACATGAGCCTGCATAGTATATCTGGCTATTCAATTAAAGTTTGTCAATAACTAGAGGTTCACATGAGCCTACATAGCTTATCTGGCTATTCAATTAAAGTTTGTCAATAACTAGAGGTTCACATGAGCCTGCATATCTTATCTGGCTATTCAATTAAAGTTTGTCAATAACTGGAGGTTCACATGAGCCTACATAGCTTATCTGGCTATTCAATTAAAGCTTGTCAATAACTAGAGGTTCACATGAGCCTACATAGCTTATCTGGCTATTCAATTAAAGCTTGTCAATAACTAGAGGTTCACATGAGTCTACATAGTTTATCTGGCTATTCAATTAAAGCTTGTCAATAACTAGAGGTTCACATGAGCCTACATACAGTAGTATATCTGGCTATTCAATTAAAGCTTGTCAATAACTAGAGGTTCACATGAACCTACATAGCTTATCTGGCTATTCAATTAAAGCTTGTCAATAACTAGAGGTTCACATGAGCCTGCATAGATTATCTGGCTATTCAATTAAAGCTTGTCAATAACTAGAGGTTCACACGAGTCTACATAGTTTATCTGGCTATTCAATTAAAGTTTGTCAATAACTAGAGGTTCACATGAGCCTACATACAGTAGTATATACGGCTATTCAATTAAAGCTTGTCAATAACTAGAGGTTCACATGAGTCTACATAGTTTATCTGGCTATTCAATTAAAGTTTGTCAATAACTAGAGGTTCACATGAGCCTACATACAGTAGTATATCTGGCTATTCAATTAAAGCTTGTCAATAACTAGAGGTTCACATGAACCTACATAGTTTATCTGGCTATTCAATTAAAGTTTGTCAATAACTAGAGGTTCACATGAGCCTGCATAGCTTATCTGGCTATTCAATTAAAGTTTGTCAATAACTAGAGGTTCACATGAGCCTACATAGCTTATCTGGCTATTCAATTAAAGTTTGTCAATAACTGGAGGTTCACATGAGCCTACATAGCTTATCTGGCTATTCAATTAAAGTTTGTCAATAACTAGAGGTTCACATGAGCCTGCATATCTTATCTGGCTATTCAATTAAAGTTTGTCAATAACTGGAGGTTCACATGAGCCTACATAGCTTATCTGGCTATTCAATTAAAGTTTGTCAATAACTAGAGGTTCACATGAGCCTGCATAGTATATCTGGCTATTCAATTAAAGCTTGTCAATAACTAGAGGTTCACACGAGTCTACATAGTTTATCTGGCTATTCAATTAAAGTTTGTCAATAACTAGAGGTTCACATGAGCCTACATACAGTAGTATATACGGCTATTCAATTAAAGCTTGTCAATAACTAGAGGTTCACATGAGTCTACATAGTTTATCTGGCTATTCAATTAAAGTTTGTCAATAACTAGAGGTTCACATGAGCCTACATACAGTAGTATATCTGGCTATTCAATTAAAGCTTGTCAATAACTAGAGGTTCACATGAACCTACATAGTTTATCTGGCTATCCAATTAAAGTTTGTCAATAACTAGAGGTTCACATGAACCTACATAGCTTATCTGGCTATTCAATTAAAGTTTGTCAATAACTAGAGGTTCACATGAGCCTGCATAGCTTATCTGGCTATTCAATTAAAGCTTGTCAATAACTAGAGGTTCACATGAGCCTACATAGCTTATCTGGCTATTCAATTAAAGTTTGTCAATAACTGGAGGTTCACATGAGCCTACATAGCTTATCTGGCTATTCAATTAAAGCTTGTCAATAACTAGAGGTTCACATGAGCCTACATACAGTAGTATATACGGCTATTCAATTAAAGCTTGTCAATAACTAGAGGTTCACATGAGCCTGCATAGTATATCTGGCTATTCAATTAAAGTTTGTCAATAACTAGAGGTTCACATGAGCCTACATAGCTTATCTGGCTATTCAATTAAAGTTTGTCAATAACTAGAGGTTCACATGAGCCTGCATATCTTATCTGGCTATTCAATTAAAGTTTGTCAATAACTGGAGGTTCACATGAGCCTACATAGCTTATCTGGCTATTCAATTAAAGCTTGTCAATAACTAGAGGTTCACATGAGCCTACATAGCTTATCTGGCTTTTCAATTAAAGCTTGTCAATAACTAGAGGTTCACATGAGTCTACATAGTTTATCTGGCTATTCAATTAAAGCTTGTCAATAACTAGAGGTTCACATGAGCCTACATACAGTAGTATATCTGGCTATTCAATTAAAGCTTGTCAATAACTAGAGGTTCACATGAACCTACATAGCTTATCTGGCTATTCAATTAAAGCTTGTCAATAACTAGAGGTTCACATGAGCCTGCATAGATTATCTGGCTATTCAATTAAAGCTTGTCAATAACTAGAGGTTCACACGAGTCTACATAGTTTATCTGGCTATTCAATTAAAGTTTGTCAATAACTAGAGGTTCACATGAGCCTACATACAGTAGTATATACGGCTATTCAATTAAAGCTTGTCAATAACTAGAGGTTCACATGAGTCTACATAGTTTATCTGGCTATTCAATTAAAGTTTGTCAATAACTAGAGGTTCACATGAGCCTACATACAGTAGTATATCTGGCTATTCAATTAAAGCTTGTCAATAACTAGAGGTTCACATGAACCTACATAGTTTATCTGGCTATTCAATTAAAGTTTGTCAATAACTAGAGGTTCACATGAGCCTGCATAGCTTATCTGGCTATTCAATTAAAGTTTGTCAATAACTAGAGGTTCACATGAGCCTACATAGCTTATCTGGCTATTCAATTAAAGTTTGTCAATAACTGGAGGTTCACATGAGCCTATATAGCTTATCTGGCTATTCAATTAAAGTTTGTCAATAACTAGAGGTTCACATGAGCCTGCATATCTTATCTGGCTATTCAATTAAAGTTTGTCAATAACTGGAGGTTCACATGAGCCTACATAGCTTATCTGGCTATTCAATTAAAGCTTGTCAATAACTAGAGGTTCACATGAGCCTACATAGCTTATCTGGCTATTCAATTAAAGCTTGTCAATAACTAGAGGTTCACATGAGTCTACATAGTTTATCTGGCTATTCAATTAAAGCTTGTCAATAACTAGAGGTTCACATGAGCCTGCAAAGTTTATCTGGCTATTCAATTAAAGTTTGTCAATAACTAGAGGTTCACATGAGCCTGCATAGTATATCTGGCTATTCAATTAAGGTTTGTCAATAACTAGAGGTTCACATCAGCCTGCATAGCTTATCTGGCTATTCAATTAAAGCTTGTCAATAACTAGAGGTTCACATGAGCCTACATAGCTTATCTGGCTATTCAATTAAAGCTTGTCAATAACTAGAGGTTCACATGAGCCTGCATAGTATATCTGGCTATTCAATTAAAGCTTGTCAATAACTAGAGGCTCACATGAGCCTACATAGCTTATCTGGCTTTTCAATTAAAGCTTGTCAATAACTAGAGGCTCACATGAGCCTACATAGTTTATCTGGCTATTCAATTAAAGTTTCTCAATAACTAGAGGTTCACATGAGCCTGCATAGTATATCTGGCTATTCAATTAAAGCTTGTCAATAACTAGAGGTTCACATGTGACATAAGCCTACATAGCGTATCTGGCTATTCAATTAAATTTTGTCAATAACTAGAGGTTCACATGAGCCTGCATAGTATATCTGGCTATTCAATTAAAGCTCGTCAATAACTAGAGGTTCACATGAGCCTACATAGCTTATCTGGCTATTCAATTAAAGTTTGTCAATAACTAGAGGTTCACATGAGCCTACATAGCTTATCTGGCTATTCAATTAAAGTTTGTCAATAACTGGAGGTTCACATGAGCTTACATAGTTTATCTGGCTATTCAATTAAAGTTTGTCAATAACTAGAGGTTCACATGAGTCTACATAGTTTATCTGGCTATTCAATTAAAGTTTGTCAATATCTAGAGGTTCACATGAGCCTACATACAGTAGTATATCTGGCTATTCAATTAAAGTTTGTCAATAACTAGAGGTTCACATGAGCCTACATAGTTTATCTGGCTATTCAATTAAAGTTTGTCAATAACTAGAGGTTCACATGAGCCTACATAGCTTATCTGGCTATTCAATTAAAGTTTGTCAATAACTAGAGGTTCACATGAGCCTACATAGCTTATCCGGCTATTCAATTAAAGTTTGTCAATAACTAGAGGTTCACATGAGCCTACATAGCTTATCTGACTATTCAATTAAAGCTTGTCAATAACTAGAGGTTCACATGAGCCTGCATAGTATATCTGGCTATTCAATTAAAGCTTGTCAATAACTAGAGGTTCACACGAGTCTACATAGTTTATCTGGCTATTCAATTAAAGTTTGTCAATAACTAGAGGTTCACATGAGCCTACATACAGTAGTATATACGGCTATTCAATTAAAGCTTGTCAATAACTAGAGGTTCACATGAGTCTACATAGTTTATCTGGCTATTCAATTAAAGTTTGTCAATAACTAGAGGTTCACATGAGCCTACATACAGTAGTATATCTGGCTATTCAATTAAAGCTTGTCAATAACTAGAGGTTCACATGAACCTACATAGTTTATCTGGCTATCCAATTAAAGTTTGTCAATAACTAGAGGTTCACATGAACCTACATAGCTTATCTGGCTATTCAATTAAAGTTTGTCAATAACTAGAGGTTCACATGAGCCTGCATAGCTTATCTGGCTATTCAATTAAAGTTTGTCAATAACTAGAGGTTCACATGAGCCTACATAGCTTATCTGGCTATTCAATTAAAGTTTGTCAATAACTGGAGGTTCACATGAGCCTACATAGCTTATCTGGCTATTCAATTAAAGCTTGTCAATAACTAGAGGTTCACATGAGCCTACATACAGTAGTATATACGGCTATTCAATTAAAGCTTGTCAATAACTAGAGGTTCACATGAGCCTGCATAGTATATCTGGCTATTCAATTAAAGCTTGTCAATAACTAGAGGCTCACATGAGCCTACATAGCTTATCTGGCTTTTCAATTAAAGCTTGTCAATAACTAGAGGCTCACATGAGCCTACATAGTTTATCTGGCTATTCAATTAAAGTTTCTCAATAACTAGAGGTTCACATGAGCCTGCATAGTTTATCTGGCTATTCAATTAAAGTTTGTCAATAACTAGAGGTTCACATGAGCCTGCATAGTATATCTGGCTATTCAATTAAAGCTTGTCAATAACTAGAGGTTCACATGTGACATGAGCCTACATAGCATATCTGGCTATTCAATTAAATTTTGTCAATAACTAGAGGTTCACATGAGCCTACATAGTATATCTGGCTATTCAATTAAAGCTCGTCAATAACTAGAGGTTCACATGAGCCTACATAGCTTATCTGGCTATTCAATTAAAGTTTGTCAATAACTGGAGGTTCACATGAGCTTACATAGTTTATCTGGCTATTCAATTAACGTTTGTCAATAACTAGAGGTTCACATGAGTCTACATAGTTTATCTGGCTATTCAATTAACGTTTGTCAATAACTAGAGGTTCACATGAGTCTACATAGTTTATCTGGCTATTCAATTAAAGTTTGTCAATATCTAGAGGTTCACATGAGCCTACATACAGTAGTATATCTGGCTATTCAATTAAAGTTTGTCAATAACTAGAGGTTCACATGAGCCTACATAGTTTATCTGGCTAATCAATTAAAGTTTGTCAATAACTAGAGGTTCACATGAGCCTACATAGCTTATCTGGCTATTCAATTAAAGTTTGTCAATAACTAGAGGTTCACATGAGCCTACATAGCTTATCCGGCTATTCAATTAAAGTTTGTCAATAACTAGAGGTTCACGTGAGCCTGCATAGTATATCTGGCTATTCAATTAAAGCTTGTCAATAACTAGAGGTTCACACGAGTCTACATAGTTTATCTGGCTATTCAATTAAAGTTTGTCAATAACTAGAGGTTCACATGAGCCTACATACAGTAGTATATATGGCTATTCAATTAAAGTTTGTCAATAACTAGAGGTTCACATGAGTCTACATAGTTTATCTGGCTATCCATTTAAAGTTTGTCAATAACTAGAGGTTCACATGAACCTACATAGCTTATCTGGCTATTCAATTAAAGTTTGTCAATAACTGGAGGTTCACATGAGCCTACATAGCTTATCTGGCTATTCAATTAAAGCTTGTCAATAACTAGAGGTTCATATGAGCCTACATAGCTTATCTGGCTATTCAATTAAAGCTTGTCAATAACTAGAGGTTCACATGAGTCTACATAGTTTATCTGGCTATTCAATTAAAGCTTGTCAATAACTAGAGGTTCACATGAGCCTGCAAAGTTTATCTCGCTATTCAATTAAAGCTTGTCAATAACTAGAGGTTCACATGAGCCTGCAAAGTTTATCTGGCTATTCAATTAAAGTTTGTCAATAACTAGAGGCTCACATGAGCCTGCATAGTATATCTGGCTATTCAATTAAGGTTTGTCAATAACTAGAGGTTCATATCAGCCTGCATAGCTTATCTGGCTATTCAATTAAAGCTTGTCAATAACTAGAGGTTCACATGAGCCTATATAGCTTATCTGGCTATTCAATAAAAGCTTGTCAATAACTACAGGTTCACATGAGCCTGCATAGTATATCTGGCTATTCAATTAAAGTTTGTCAATAACTAGAGGTTCACATGAGACTGCATAGCTTTTCTGGCTATTCAATTAAAGCTTGTCAATAACTAGAGGCTCACATGAGCCTACATAGCTTATCTGGCTTTTCAATTAAAGCTTGTCAATAACTAGAGGCTCACATGAGCCTACATAGTTTATCTGGCTATTCAATTAAAGTTTCTCAATAACTAGAGGTTCACATGAGCCTGCATAGTTTATCTGGCTATTCAATTAAAGCTTGTCAATAACTAGAGGTTCACATGAGCCTGCATAGTATATCTGGCTATTCAATTAAAGCTTGTCAATAACTAGAGGTTCACATGTGACATGAGCCTACATAGCATATCTGGCTATTCAATTAAAATTTGTCAATAACTAGAGGTTCACATGAGCCTGCATAGTATATCTGGCTATTCAATTAAAGCTCGTCACTAACTAGAGATTCACATGAGCCTACATAGCTTATCTGGCTATTCAATTAAAGTTTGTCAATAACTAGAGGTTCACGTGAGCCTACATAGCTTATCTGGCTATTCAATTAAAGCTTGTCAATAACTAGAGACTCACATGAGCCTACATAGTTTATCTGGCTATTCAATTAAAGCTTGTCAATAACTAGAGGTTCACATGAGCCTACATAGCTTATCTGGCTATTCAATTAAAGTTTGTCAATAACTAGAGGTTCACATGAGCCTACATAGCTTATCTGGCTATTCAATTAAAGTTTGTCAATAACTAGAGGTTCACATGAGCCTACATAGCTTATCTGGCTATTCAATTAAAGTTTGTCAATAACTAGAGGTTCACATGAGCCTACATAGTTTATCTGGCTATTCAATTAAAGCTTGTCAATAACTAGAGGTTCACATGAGCCTACATAGCTTATCTGGCTATTCAATTAAAGTTTGTCAATAACTAGAGGTTCACATGAGCCTACATAGCTTATCTGGCTATTCAATTAAAGCTTGTCAATAACTAGAGGTTCACACGAGTCTACATAGTTTATCTGGCTATTCAATTAAAGTTTGTCAATAACTAGAGGTTCACATGAGCCTACATACAGTAGTATATCTGGCTATTCAATTAAAGTTTGTCAATAACTAGAGGTTCACATGAGCCTACATACAGTAGTTTATCTGGCTATTCAATTAAAGTTTCTCAATAACTAGAGGTTCACATGAGCCTACATAGCTTATCTGGCTATTCAATTAAAGCTTGTCAATAACTAGAGGTTCACATGAGCCTACATAGCTTATCTGACTATTTAATTAAAGCTTGTCAATAACTAGAGGTTCACATGAGCCTGCATAGTATATCTGGCTATTCAATTAAAGCTTGTTAATAACTAGAGGTTCTTAAGAGTCTACATAGTTTATCTGGCTATTCAATTAAAGTTTGTCAATAACTAGAGGTTCACATGAGCCTACATAGCTTATCTGGCTATTCAATTAAAGTTTGTCAATAACTAGAGGTTCACATGAGCCTACATAGCTTATCTGGCTATTCAATTAAAGCTTGTCAATAACTAGAGGTTCACACGAGTCTACATAGTTTATCTGGCTATTCAATTAAAGTTTGTCAATAACTAGAGGTTCACATGAGCCTACATACAGTAGTATATATGGCTATTCAATTAAAGTTTGTCAATAACTAGAGGTTCACATGAGTCTACATAGTTTATCTGGCTATCCATTTAAAGTTTGTCAATAACTAGAGGTTCACATGAACCTACATAGCTTATCTGGCTATTCAATTAAAGTTTGTCAATAACTGGAGGTTCACATGAGCCTACATAGCTTATCTGGCTATTCAATTAAAGCTTGTCAATAACTAGAGGTTCACATGAGCCTACATAGCTTATCTGGCTATTCAATTAAAGCTTGTCAATAACTAGAGGTTCACATGAGTCTACATAGTTTATCTGGCTATTCAATTAAAGCTTGTCAATAACTAGAGGTTCACATGAGCCTGCAAAGTTTATCTCGCTATTCAATTAAAGCTTGTCAATAACTAGAGGTTCACATGAGCCTGCAAAGTTTATCTGGCTATTCAATTAAAGTTTGTCAATAACTAGAGGCTCACATGAGCCTGCATAGTATATCTGGCTATTCAATTAAGGTTTGTCAATAACTAGAGGTTCATATCAGCCTGCATAGCTTATCTGGCTATTCAATTAAAGCTTGTCAATAACTAGAGGTTCACATGAGCCTATATAGCTTATCTGGCTATTCAATAAAAGCTTGTCAATAACTACAGGTTCACATGAGCCTGCATAGTATATCTGGCTATTCAATTAAAGTTTGTCAATAACTAGAGGTTCACATGAGACTGCATAGCTTTTCTGGCTATTCAATTAAAGCTTGTCAATAACTAGAGGCTCACATGAGCCTACATAGCTTATCTGGCTTTTCAATTAAAGCTTGTCAATAACTAGAGGCTCACATGAGCCTACATAGTTTATCTGGCTATTCAATTAAAGTTTCTCAATAACTAGAGGTTCACATGAGCCTGCATAGTTTATCTGGCTATTCAATTAAAGCTTGTCAATAACTAGAGGTTCACATGAGCCTGCATAGTATATCTGGCTATTCAATTAAAGCTTGTCAATAACTAGAGGTTCACATGTGACATGAGCCTACATAGCATATCTGGCTATTCAATTAAATTTTGTCAATAACTAGAGGTTCACATGAGCCTGCATAGTATATCTGGCTATTCAATTAAAGCTCGTCACTAACTAGAGATTCACATGAGCCTACATAGCTTATCTGGCTATTCAATTAAAGTTTGTCAATAACTAGAGGTTCACGTGAGCCTACATAGTTTATCTGGCTATTCAATTAAAGCTTGTCAATAACTAGAGACTCACATGAGCCTACATAGCTTATCTGGCTATTCAATTAAAGCTTGTCAATAACTAGAGGTTCACATGAGCCTACATAGCTTATCTGGCTATTCAATTAAAGTTTGTCAATAACTAGAGGTTCACATGAGCCTACATAGCTTATCTGGCTATTCAATTAAAGTTTGTCAATAACTAGAGGTTCACATGAGCCTACATAGCTTATCTGGCTATTCAATTAAAGTTTGTCAATAACTAGAGGTTCACATGAGCCTACATAGTTTATCTGGCTATTCAATTAAAGCTTGTCAATAACTAGAGGTTCACATGAGCCTACATAGCTTATCTGGCTATTCAATTAAAGTTTGTCAATAACTAGAGGTTCACATGAGCATACATAGCTTATCTGGCTATTCAATTAAAGTTTGTCAATAACTAGAGGTTCACATGAGCCTACATAGCTTATCTGGCTATTCAATTAAAGCTTGTCAATAACTAGAGGTTCACATGAGCCTACATAGCTTATCTGACTATTTAATTAAAGCTTGTCAATAACTAGAGGTTCACATGAGCCTGCATAGTATATCTGGCTATTCAATTAAAGCTTGTTAATAACTAGAGGTTCTTAAGAGTCTACATAGTTTATCTGGCTATTCAATTAAAGTTTGTCAATAACTAGAGGTTCACATGAGCCTACATACAGTAGTATATCTGGCTATTCAATTAAAGCTTGTCAATAACTAGAGGTTCACATGAGCCTACATAGCTTATCTGGCTATTCAATTAAAGTTTGTCAATAACTAGAGGTTCACATGAGCCTACATAGCTTATCTGGCTATTCAATTAAAGCTTGTCAATAACTAGAGGTTCACATGAGCCTACATAGCTTATCTGGCTATTCAATTAAAGTTTGTCAATAACTAGAGGTTCACATGAGCCTGCATAGTATATCTGGCTATTCAATTAAGGTTTGTCAATAACTAGAGGTTCACATCAGCCTGCATAGCTTATCTGGCTATTCAATTAAAGCTTATCAATAAATAGAGGTTCACATGAGCCTACATAGCTTATCTGGCTATTCAATTAAAGCTTGTCAATAACTAGAGGTTCACATGAGCCTGCATAGTATATCTGGCTATTCAATTAAAGCTTGTCAATAACTAGAGGCTCACATGAGCCTACATAGCTTATCTGGCTTTTCAATTAAAGCTTGTCAATAACTAGAGGCTCACATGAGCCTACATAGTTTATCTGGCTATTCAATTAAAGTTTCTCAATAACTAGAGGTTCACATGAGGCTGCATAGTTTATCTGGCTATTCAATTAAAGTTTGTCAATAACTAGAGGTTCACATGAGCCTGCATAGTATATCTGGCTATTCAATTAAAGCTTGTCAATAACTAGAGGTTCACATGTGACATGAGCCTACATAGCATATCTGGCTATTCAATTAAATTTTGTCAATAACTAGAGGTTCACATGAGCCTACATAGTATATCTGGCTATTCAATTAAAGCTCGTCAATAACTAGAGGTTCACATGAGCCTACATAGCTTATCTGGCTATTCAATTAACGTTTGTCAATAACTAGAGGTTCACATGAGTCTACATAGTTTATCTGGCTATTCAATTAAAGTTTGTCAATATCTAGAGGTTCACATGAGCCTACATACAGTAGTATATCTGGCTATTCAATTAAAGTTTGTCAATAACTAGAGGTTCACATGAGCCTACATAGTTTATCTGGCTAATCAATTAAAGTTTGTCAATAACTAGAGGTTCACATGAGCCTACATAGCTTATCTGGCTATTCAATTAAAGTTTGTCAATAACTAGAGGTTCACATGAGCCTACATAGCTTATCCGGCTATTCAATTAAAGTTTGTCAATAACTAGAGGTTCACTTGAGCCTGCATAGTATATCTGGCTATTCAATTAAAGCTTGTCAATAACTAGAGGTTCACACGAGTCTACATAGTCTATCTGGCTATTCAATTAAAGTTTGTCAATAACTAGAGGTTCACATGAGCCTACATACAGTAGTATATATGGCTATTCAATTAAAGTTTGTCAATAACTAGAGGTTCACATGAGCCTACATAGTTTATCTGGCTATCCATTTAAAGTTTGTCAATAAATAGAGGTTCACATGAACCTACATAGCTTATCTGGCTATTCAATTAAAGTTTGTCAATAACTGGAGGTTCACATGAGCCTACATAGCTTATCTGGCTATTCAATTAAAGCTTGTCAATAACTAGAGGTTCACATGAGCCTACATAGCTTATCTGGCTATTCAATTAAAGCTTGTCAATAACTAGAGGTTCACATGAGTCTACATAGTTTATCTGGCTATTCAATTAAAGCTTGTCAATAACTAGAGGTTCACATGAGCCTGCAAAGTTTATCTCGCTATTCAATTAAAGCTTGTCAATAACTAGAGGTTCACATGAGCCTGCAAAGTTTATCTGGCTATTCAATTAAAGTTTGTCAATAACTAGAGGCTCACATGAGCCTGCATAGTATATCTGGCTATTCAATTAAGGTTTGTCAATAACTAGAGGTTCATATCAGCCTGCATAGCTTATCTGGCTATTCAATTAAAGCTTGTCAATAACTAGAGGTTCACATGAGCCTACATAGCTTATCTGGCTATTCAATAAAAGCTTGTCAATAACCAGAGGTTCACATGAGCCTGCATAGTATATCTGGCTATTCAATTAAAGTTTGTCAGTAAATAGAGGTTCACATGAGACTGCATAGCTTTTCTGGCTATTCAATTAAAGCTTGTCAATAACTAGAGGCTCACATGAGCCTACATAGCTTATCTGGCTTTTCAATTAAAGCTTGTCAATAACTAGAGGCTCACATGAGCCTACATAGTTTATCTGGCTATTCAATTAAAGTTTCTCAATAACTAGAGGTTCACATGAGCCTGCATAGTTTATCTGGCTATTCAATTAAAGCTTGTCAATAACTAGAGGTTCACATGAGCCTGCATAGTATATCTGGCTATTCAATTAAAGCTTGTCAATAACTAGAGGTTCACATGTGACATGAGCCTACATAGCATATCTGGCTATTCAATTAAATTTTGTCAATAACTAGAGGTTCACATGAGCCTGCATAGTATATCTGGCTATTCAATTAAAGCTCGTCAATAACTAGAGATTCACATGAGCCTACATAGCTTATCTGGCTATTCAATTAAAGTTTGTCAATAACTAGAGGTTCACGTGAGCCTACATAGCTTATCTGGCTATTCAATTAAAGCTTGTCAATAACTAGAGACTCACATGAGCCTACATAGCTTATCTGGCTATTCAATTAAAGCTTGTCAATAACTAGAGGTTCACATGAGCCTACATAGCTTATCTGGCTATTCAATTAAAGTTTGTCAATAACTAGAGGTTCACATGAGCCTACATAGCTTATCTGGCTATTCAATTAAAGTTTGTCAATAACTAGAGGTTCACATGAGCCTACATAGCTTATCTGGCTATTCAATTAAAGTTTGTCAATAACTAGAGGTTCACATGAGCCTACATAGTTTATCTGGCTATTAAATTAAAGCTTGTCAATAACTAGAGGTTCACATGAGCCTACATAGCTTATCTGGCTATTCAATTAAAGTTTGTCAATAACTAGAGGTTCACATGAGCATACATAGCTTATCTGGCTATTCAATTAAAGTTTGTCAATAACTAGAGGTTCACATGAGCCTACATAGCTTATCTGGCTATTCAATTAAAGCTTGTCAATAACTAGAGGTTCACATGAGCCTACATAGCTTATCTGACTATTTAATTAAAGCTTGTCAATAACTAGAGGTTCACATGAGCCTGCATAGTATATCTGGCTATTCAATTAAAGCTTGTTAATAACTAGAGGTTCTTAAGAGTCTACATAGTTTATCTGGCTATTCAATTAAAGTTTGTCAATAACTAGAGGTTCACATGAGCCTACATAGCTTATCTGGCTATTCAATTAAAGTTTGTCAATAACTAGAGGTTCACATGAGCCTACATAGTTTATCTGGCTATTCAATTAAAGCTTGTCAATAACTAGAGGTTCACATGAGCCTACATAGCTTATCTGGCTATTCAATTAAAGTTTGTCAATAACTAGAGGTTCACATGAGCATACATAGCTTATCTGGCTATTCAATTAAAGTTTGTCAATAACTAGAGGTTCACATGAGCCTACATAGCTTATCTGGCTATTCAATTAAAGCTTGTCAATAACTAGAGGTTCACATGAGCCTACATAGCTTATCTGACTATTTAATTAAAGCTTGTCAATAACTAGAGGTTCACATGAGCCTGCATAGTATATCTGGCTATTCAATTAAAGCTTGTTAATAACTAGAGGTTCACATGAGTCTACATAGTTTATCTGGCTATTCAATTAAAGTTTGTCAATAACTAGAGGTTCACATGAGCCTACATACAGTAGTATATCTGGCTATTCAATTAAAGCTTGTCAATAACTAGAGGTTCACATGAACCTACATAGTTTATCTGGCTATCCAATTAAAGTTTGTCAATAACTAGAGGTTCACATGAACCTACATATCTTATCTGGCTATTCAATTAAAGTTTGTCAATAACTAGAGGTTCACATGAGCCTACATAGCTTATCTGGCTATTCAATTAAAGTTTGTCAATAACTAGAGGTTCTCATGAGCCTACATAGCTTATCTGGCTATTCAATTAAAGCTTGTCAATAACTAGAGGCTCACATGAGCCTACATAGTTTATCTGGCTATTCAATTAAAGTTTCTCAATAACTAGAGGTTCACATGAGCCTGCATAGTTTATCTGGCTATTCAATTAAAGTTTGTCAATAACTAGAGACTCACATGAGCCTACATAGCTTATCTGGCTATTCAATTAAAGCTTGTCAATAACTAGAGGCTCACATGAGCCTACATAGTTTATCTGGCTATTCAATTAAAGTTTCTCAATAACTAGAGGTTCACATGAGCCTGCATAGTTTATCTGGCTATTCAATTAAAGTTTGTCAATAACTAGAGGTTCACATGAGCCTGCATAGTATATCTGGCTATTCAATTAAAGCTTGTCAATAACTAGAGGTTCACATGTGACATGAGCCTACATAGCATATCTGGCTATTCAATTAAATTTTGTCAATAACTAGAGGTTCACATGAGCCTGCATAGTATATCTGGCTATTCAATTAAAGCTCGTCAATAACTAGAGGTTCACATGAGCCTACATAGCTTATCTGGCTATTCAATTAAAGTTTGTCAATAACTGGAGGTTCACATGAGCTTACATAGTTTATCTGGCTATTCAATTAAAGTTTGTCAATATCTAGAGGTTCACATGAGCCTACATACAGTAGTATATCTGGCTATTCAATTAAAGTTTGTCAATAACTAGAGGTTCACATGAGCCTACATATTTTATCTGGCTAATCAATTAAAGTTTGTCAATAACTAGAGGTTCACATGAGCCTACATAGCTTATCTGGCTATTCAATTAAAGTTTGTCAATAACTAGAGGTTCACATGAGCCTACATAGCTTATCCGGCTATTCAATTAAAGTTTGTCAATAACTAGAGGTTCACATGAGCCTATATAGCTTATCTGACTATTCAATTAAAGCTTGTCAATAACTAAAGGTTCACGTGAGCCTGCATAGTATATCTGGCTATTCAATTAAAGCTTGTCAATAACTAGAGGTTCACACGAGTCTACATAGTTTATCTGGCTATTCAATTAAAGTTTGTCAATAACTAGAGGTTCACATGAGCCTACATACAGTAGTATATATGGCTATTCAATTAAAGTTTGTCAATAACTAGAGGTTCACATGAGTCTACATAGTTTATCTGGCTATCCATTTAAAGTTTGTCAATAACTAGAGGTTCACATGAACCTACATAGCTTATCTGGCTATTCAATTAAAGTTTGTCAATAACTGGAGGTTCACATGAGCCTACATAGCTTATCTGGCTATTCAATTAAAGCTTGTCAATAACTAGAGGTTCACATGAGCCTACATAGCTTATCTGGCTATTCAATTAAAGCTTGTCAATAACTAGAGGTTCACATGAGTCTACATAGTTTATCTGGCTATTCAATTAAAGCTTGTCAATAACTAGAGGTTCACATGAGCCTACATAGCTTATCTGGCTATTCAATTAAAGTTTGTCAATAACTAGAGGTTCACATGAGCCTACATAGTTTATCTGGCTATTCAATTAAAGCTTGTCAATAACTAGAGGTTCACATGAGCCTACATAGCTTATCTGGCTATTCAATTAAAGTTTGTCAATAACTAGAGGTTCACATGAGCCTACATAGCTTATCTAGCTATTCAATTAAAGCTTGTCAATAACTAGAGGTTCACATGAGCCTACATAGCTTATCTGACTATTTAATTAAAGCTTGTCAATAACTAGAGGTTCACATGAGCCTGCATAGTTTATCTGGCTATTCAATTAAAGTTTGTTAATAACTAGAGGTTCTTAAGAGTCTACATAGTTTATCTGGCTATTCAATTAAAGTTTGTCAATAACTAGAGGTTCACATGAGCCTACATAGCTTATCTGGCTATTCAATTAAAGTTTGTCAATAACTAGAGGTTCACATGAGCCTACATAGTTTATCTTGCTATTCAATTAAAGCTTGTCAATAACTAGAGGTTCACATGAGCCTACATAGCTTATCTGGCTATTCAATTAAAGTTTGTCAATAACTAGAGGTTCACATGAGCATACATAGCTTATCTGGCTATTCAATTAAAGTTTGTCAATAACTAGAGGTTCACATGAGCCTACATAGCTTATCTGGCTATTCAATTAAAGCTTGTCAATAACTAGAGGTTCACATGAGCCTACATAGCTTATCTGACTATTTAATTAAAGCTTGTCAATAACTAGAGGTTCACATGAGCCTGCATAGTATATCTGGCTATTCAATTAAAGCTTGTTAATAACTAGAGGTTCACATGAGAATACATAGTTTATCTGGCTATTCAATTAAAGTTTGTCAATAACTAGAGGTTCACATGAGCCTACATACAGTAGTATATCTGGCTATTCAATTAAAGCTTGTCAATAACTAGAGGTTCACATGAACCTACATAGTTTATCTGGCTATCCAATTAAAGTTTGTCAATAACTAGAGGTTCACATGAACCTACATAGCTTATCTGGCTATTCAATTAAAGTTTGTCAATAACTAGAGGTTCACATGAGCCTGCATAGCTTATCTGGCTATTCAATTAAAGTTTGTCAATAACTAGAGGTTCACATGAGCCTACATAGCTTATCTGGCTATTCAATTAAAGTTTGTCAATAACTAGAGGTTCTCATGAGCCTACATAGCTTATCTGGCTATTCAATTAAAGCTTGTCAATAACTAGAGGCTCACATGAGCCTACATAGTTTATCTGGCTATTCAATTAAAGTTTCTCAATAACTAGAGGTTCACATGAGCCTGCATAGTTTATCTGGCTATTCAATTAAAGTTTGTCAATAACTAGAGACTCACATGAGCCTACATAGCTTATCTGGCTATTCAATTAAAGCTCGTCAATAACTAGAGGCTCACATGAGCCTACATAGTTTATCTGGCTATTCAATTAAAGTTTCTCAATAACTAGAGGTTCACATGAGCCTGCATAGTTTATCTGGCTATTCAATTAAAGTTTGTCAATAACTAGAGGTTCACATGAGCCTGCATAGTATATCTGGCTATTCAATTAAAGCTTGTCAATAACTAGAGGTTCACATGTGACATGAGCCTACATAGCATATCTGGCTATTCAATTAAATTTTGTCAATAACTAGAGGTTCACATGAGCCTGCATAGTATATCTGGCTATTCAATTAAAGCTCGTCAATAACTAGAGGTTCACATGAGCCTACATAGCTTATCTGGCTATTCAATTAAAGTTTGTCAATAACTGGAGGTTCACATGAGCTTACATAGTTTATCTGGCTATTCAATTAAAGTTTGTCAATATCTAGAGGTTCACATGAGCCTACATACAGTAGTATATCTGGCTATTCAATTAAAGTTTGTCAATAACTAGAGGTTCACATGAGCCTACATAGCTTATCTGACTATTTAATTAAAGCTTGTCAATAACTAGAGGTTCACATGAGCCTGCATAGTATATCTGGCTATTCAATTAAAGCTTGTTAATAACTAGAGGTTCACATGAGTCTACATAGTTTATCTGGCTATTCAATTAAAGTTTGTCAATAACTAGAGGTTCACATGAGCCTACATACAGTAGTATATCTGGCTATTCAATTAAAGCTTGTCAATAACTAGAGGTTCACATGAACCTACATAGTTTATCTGGCTATCCAATTAAAGTTTGTCAATAACTAGAGGTTCACATGAACCTACATATCTTATCTGGCTATTCAATTAAAGTTTGTCAATAACTAGAGGTTCACATGAGCCTACATAGCTTATCTGGCTATTCAATTAAAGTTTGTCAATAACTAGAGGTTCTCATGAGCCTACATAGCTTATCTGGCTATTCAATTAAAGCTTGTCAATAACTAGAGGCTCACATGCGCCTACATAGTTTATCTGGCTATTCAATTAAAGTTTCTCAATAACTAGAGGTTCACATGAGCCTGCATAGTTTATCTGGCTATTCAATTAAAGTTTGTCAATAACTAGAGACTCACATGAGCCTACATAGCTTATCTGGCTATTCAATTAAAGCTCGTCAATAACTAGAGGCTCACATGAGCCTACATAGTTTATCTGGCTATTCAATTAAAGTTTCTCAATAACTAGAGGTTCACATGAGCCTGCATAGTTTATCTGGCTATTCAATTAAAGTTTGTCAATAACTAGAGGTTCACATGAGCCTGCATAGTATATCTGGCTATTCAATTAAAGCTTGTCAATAACTAGAGATTCACATGTGACATGAGCCTACATAGCATATCTGGCTATTCAATTAAATTTTGTCAATAACTAGAGGTTCACATGAGCCTGCATAGTATATCTGGCTATTCAATTAAAGCTCGTCAATAACTAGAGGTTCACATGAGCCTACATAGCTTATCTGGCTATTCAATTAAAGTTTGTCAATAACTGGAGGTTCACATGAGCTTACATAGTTTATCTGGCTATTCAATTAAAGTTTGTCAATACCTAGAGGTTCACATGAGCCTACATACAGTAGTATATCTGGCTATTCAATTAAAGTTTGTCAATAACTAGAGGTTCACATGAGCCTACATAGTTTATCTGGCTAATCAATTAAAGTTTGTCAATAACTAGAGGTTCACATGAGCCTACATAGCTTATCTGGCTATTCAATTAAAGTTTGTCAATAACTAGAGGTTCACATGAGCCTACATAGCTTATCCGGCTATTCAATTAAAGTTTGTCAATAACTAGAGGTTCACATGAGCCTACATACAGTAGTATATATGGCTATTCAATTAAAGTTTGTCAATAACTAGAGGTTCACATGAGTCTACATAGTTTATCTGGCTATCCATTTAAAGTTTGTCAATAACTAGAGGTTCACATGAACCTACATAGCTTATCTGGCTATTCAATTAAAGTTTGTCAATAACTGGAGGTTCACATGAGCCTACATAGCTTATCTGGCTATTCAATTAAAGCTTGTCAATAACTAGAGGTTCACATGAGCCTACATAGCTTATCTGGCTATTCAATTAAAGCTTGTCAATAACTAGAGGTTCACATGAGTCTACATAGTTTATCTGGCTATTCAATTAAAGCTTGTCAATAACTAGAGGTTCACATGAGCCTACATAGCTTATCTGGCTATTCAATTAAAGTTTGTCAATAAATAGAGGTTCACATGAGCCTACATAGTTTATCTGGCTATTCAATTAAAGCTTGTCAATAACTAGAGGTTCACATGAGCCTACATAGCTTATCTGGCTATTCAATTAAAGTTTGTCAATAACTAGAGGTTCACATGAGCCTACATAGCTTATCTAGCTATTCAATTAAAGCTTGTCAATAACTAGAGGTTCACATGAGCCTACATAGCTTATCTGACTATTTAATTAAAGCTTGTCAATAACTAGAGGTTCACATGAGCCTGCATAGTTTATCTGGCTATTCAATTAAAGCTTGTTAATAACTAGAGGTTCTTAAGAGTCTACATAGTTTATCTGGCTATTCAATTAAAGTTTGTCAATAACTAGAGGTTCACATGAGCCTACATAGCTTATCTGGCTATTCAATTAAAGTTTGTCAATAACTAGAGGTTCACATGAGCCTACATAGTTTATCTTGCTATTCAATTAAAGCTTGTCAATAACTAGAGGTTCACATGAGCCTACATAGCTTATCTGGCTATTCAATTAAAGTTTGTCAATAACTAGAGGTTCACATGAGCATACATAGCTTATCTGGCTATTCAATTAAAGTTTGTCAATAACTAGAGGTTCACATGAGCCTACATAGCTTATCTGGCTATTCAATTAAAGCTTGTCAATAACTAGAGGTTCACATGAGCCTACATAGCTTATCTGACTATTTAATTAAAGCTTGTCAATAACTAGAGGTTCACATGAGCCTGCATAGTATATCTGGCTATTCAATTAAAGCTTGTTAATAACTAGAGGTTCACATGAGTCTACATAGTTTATCTGGCTATTCAATTAAAGTTTGTCAATAACTAGAGGTTCACATGAGCCTACATACAGTAGTATATCTGGCTATTCAATTAAAGCTTGTCAATAACTAGAGGTTCACATGAACCTACATAGTTTATCTGGCTATCCAATTAAAGTTTGTCAATAACTAGAGGTTCACATGAACCTACATAGCTTATCTGGCTATTCAATTAAAGTTTGTCAATAACTAGAGGTTCACATGAGCCTGCATAGCTTATCTGGCTATTCAATTAAAGTTTGTCAATAACTAGAGGTTCACATGAGCCTACATAGCTTATCTGGCTATTCAATTAAAGTTTGTCAATAACTAGAGGTTCTCATGAGCCTACATAGCTTATCTGGCTATTCAATTAAAGCTTGTCAATAACTAGAGGCTCACATGAGCCTACATAGTTTATCTGGCTATTCAATTAAAGTTTCTCAATAACTAGAGGTTCACATGAGCCTGCATAGTTTATCTGGCTATTCAATTAAAGTTTGTCAATAACTAGAGACTCACATGAGCCTACATAGCTTATCTGGCTATTCAATTAAAGCTCGTCAATAACTAGAGGCTCACATGAGCCTACATAGTTTATCTGGCTATTCAATTAAAGTTTCTCAATAACTAGAGGTTCACATGAGCCTGCATAGTTTATCTGGCTATTCAATTAAAGTTTGTCAATAACTAGAGGTTCACATGAGCCTGCATAGTATATCTGGCTATTCAATTAAAGCTTGTCAATAACTAGAGGTTCACATGTGACATGAGCCTACATAGCATATCTGGCTATTCAATTAAAGTTTGTCAATAACTGGAGGTTCACATGAGCTTACATAGTTTATCTGGCTATTCAATTAAAGTTTGTCAATATCTAGAGGTTCACATGAGCCTACATACAGTAGTATATCTGGCTATTCAATTAAAGTTTGTCAATAACTAGAGGTTCACATGAGCCTACATAGTTTATCTGGCTAATCAATTAAAGTTTGTCAATAACTAGAGGTTCACATGAGCCTACATAGCTGATCTGGCTATTCAATTAAAGTTTGTCAATAACTAGAGGTTCACATGAGCCTACATAGCTTATCCGGCTATTCAATTAAAGTTTGTCAATAACTAGAGGTTCACATGAGCCTATATAGCTTATCTGACTATTCAATTAAAGCTTGTCAATAACTAAAGGTTCACGTGAGCCTGCATAGTATATCTGGCTATTCAATTAAAGCTTGTCAATAACTAGAGGTTCACACGAGTCTACATAGTTTATCTGGCTATTCAATTAAAGTTTGTCAATAACTAGAGGTTCACATGAGCCTACATACAGTAGTATATATGGCTATTCAATTAAAGTTTGTCAATAACTAGAGGTTCACATGAGTCTACATAGTTTATCTGGCTATCCATTTAAAGTTTGTCAATAACTAGAGGTTCACATGAACCTACATAGCTTATCTGGCTATTCAATTAAAGTTTGTCAATAACTGGAGGTTCACATGAGCCTACATAGCTTATCTGGCTATTCAATTAAAGCTTGTCAATAACTAGAGGTTCACATGAGCCTACATAGCTTATCTGGCTATTCAATTAAAGCTTGTCAATAACTAGAGGTTCACATGAGTCTACATGGTTTATCTGGCTATTCAATTAAAGCTTGTCAATAACTAGAGGTTCACATGAGCCTGCAAAGTTTATCTCGCTATTCAATTAAAGCTTGTCAATAACTAGAGGTTCACATGAGCCTGCAAAGTTTATCTGGCTATTCAATTAAAGTTTGTCAATAACTAGAGGTTCACATGAGCCTACATACAGTAGTATATATGGCTATTCAATTAAAGCTTGTCAATAACTAGAGGTTCACATGAGCCTGCAAAGTTTATCTCGCTATTCAATTAAAGCTTGTCAATAACTAGAGGTTCACATGAGCCTGCAAAGTTTATCTGGCTATTCAATTAAAGTTTGTCAATAACTAGAGGCTCACATGAGCCTGCATAGTATATCTGGCTATTCAATTAAGGTTTGTCAATAACTAGAGGTTCATATCAGCCTGCATAGCTTATCTGGCTATTCAATTAAAGCTTGTCAATAACTAGAGGTTCACATGAGCCTACATAGCTTATCTGGCTATTCAATAAAAGCTTGTCAATAACTACAGGTTCACATGAGCCTGCATAGTATATCTGGCTATTCAATTAACGTTTGTCAATAACTAGAGGTTCACATGAGACTGCATAGCTTTTCTGGCTATTCAATTAAAGCTTGTCAATAACTAGAGGCTCACATGAGCCTACATAGCTTATCTGGCTTTTCAATTAAAGCTTGTCAATAACTAGAGGCTCACATGAGCCTACATAGCTTATCTGACTATTCAATTAAAGCTTGTCAATAACTAGAGGTTCACGTGAGCCTGCATAGTATATCTGGCTATTCAATTAAAGCTTGTCAATAACTAGAGGTTCACACGAGTCTACATAGTTTATCTGGCTATTCAATTAAAGTTTGTCAATAACTAGAGGTTCACATGAGCCTACATAGCTTATCTGACTATTCAATTAAAGCTTGTCAATAACTAGAGGTTCACGTGAGCCTGCATAGTATATCTGGCTATTCAATTAAAGCTTGTCAATAACTAGAGGTTCACACGAGTCTACATAGTTTATCTGGCTATTCAATTAAAGTTTGTCAATAACTAGAGGTTCACATGAGCCTACATACAGTAGTATATATGGCTATTCAATTAAAGCTTGTCAATAACTAGAGGTTCACATGAGTCTACATAGTTTATCTGGCTATTCAATTAAAGTTTGTCAATAACTAGAGGTTCACATGAGCCTACATACAGTAGTATATCTGGCTATTCAATTAAAGCTTGTCAATAACTAGAGGTTCACATGAACCTACATAGTTTATCTGGCTATCCAATTAAAGTTTGTCAATAACTAGAGGTTCACATGAACCTACATAGCTTATCTGGCTATTCAATTAAAGTTTGTCAATAACTAGAGGTTCACATGAGCCTGCATAGCTTATCTGGCTATTCAATTAAAGTTTGTCAATAACTAGAGGTTCACATGAGCCTACATAGCTTATCTGGCTATTCAATTAAAGTTTGTCAATAACTAGAGGTTCACATGACCCTGCATATCTTATCTGGCTATTCAATTAAAGTTTGTCAATAACTGGAGGTTCACATGAGCCTACATAGCTTATCTGGCTATTCAATTAAAGCTTGTCAATAACTAGAGGTTCACATGAGCCTACATACAGTAGTATATCTGGCTATTCAATTAAAGCTTGTCAATAGCTAGAGGTTCACATGAACCTACATAGTTTATCTGGCTATCCAATTAAAGTTTGTCAATAACTAGAGGTTCACATGAACCTACATAGCTTATCTGGCTATTTAATTAAAGTTTGTCAATAACTAGAGGTTCACATGAGCCTGCATAGCTTATCTGGCTATTCAATTAAAGTTTGTCAATAACTAGAGGTTCACATGAGCCTACATAGCTTATCTGGCTATTCAATTAAAGTTTGTCAATAACTAGAGGTTCACATGAGCCTGCATATCTTATCTGGCTATTCAATTAAAGTTTGTCAATAACTGGAGGTTCACATGAGCCTACATAGCTTATCTGGCTATTAAATTAAAGCTTGTCAATAACTAGAGGTTCACATGAGCCTACATAGCTTATCTGACTATTCAATTAAAGCTTGTCAATAACTAGAGGTTCACGTGAGCCTGCATAGTATATCTGGCTATTCAATTAAAGCTTGTCAATAACTAGAGGTTCACACGAGTCTACATAGTTTATCTGGCTATTCAATTAAAGTTTGTCAATAACTAGAGGTTCACATGAGCCTACATACAGTAGTATATATGGCTATTCAATTAAAGCTTGTCAATAACTAGAGGTTCACATGAGTCTACATAGTTTATCTGGCTATTCAATTAAAGTTTGTCAATAACTAGAGGTTCACATGAGCCTACATACAGTAGTATATCTGGCTATTCAATTAAAGCTTGTCAATAACTAGAGGTTCACATGAACCTACATAGTTTATCTGGCTATCCAATTAAAGTTTGTCAATAACTAGAGGTTCACATGAACCTACATAGCTTATCTGGCTATTCAATTAAAGTTTGTCAATAACTAGAGGTTCACATGAGCCTGCATAGCTTATCTGGCTATTCAATTAAAGTTTGTCAATAACTAGAGGTTCACATGAGCCTACATAGCTTATCTGGCTATTCAATTAAAGTTTGTCAATAACTAGAGGTTCACATGACCCTGCATATCTTATCTGGCTATTCAATTAAAGTTTGTCAATAACTGGAGGTTCACATGAGCCTACATAGCTTATCTGGCTATTCAAGTAAAGCTTGTCAATAACTAGAGGTTCACATGAGCCTACATAGCTTATCTGACTATTCAATTAAAGCTTGTCAATAACTAGAGGATCACGTGAGCCTGCATAGTATATCTGGCTATTCAATTAAAGCTTGTCAATAACTAGAGGTTCACACGAGTCTACATAGTTTATCTGGCTATTCAATTAAAGTTTGTCAATAACTAGAGGTTCACATGAGCCTACATAGCTTATCTGACTATTCAATTAAAGCTTGTCAATAACTAGAGGTTCACGTGAGCCTGCATAGTATATCTGGCTATTCAATTAAAGCTTGTCAATAACTAGAGGTTCACACGAGTCTACATAGTTTATCTGGCTATTCAATTAAAGTTTGTCAATAACTAGAGGTTCACATGAGCCTACATACAGTAGTATATATGGCTATTCAATTAAAGCTTGTCAATAACTAGAGGTTCACATGAGTCTACATAGTTTATCTGGCCATTCAATTAAAGTTTGTCAATAACTAGAGGTTCACATGAGCCTACATACAGTAGTATATCTGGCTATTCAATTAAAGCTTGTCAATAGCTAGAGGTTCACATGAACCTACATAGTTTATCTGGCTATCCAATTAAAGTTTGTCAATAACTAGAGGTTCACATGAACCTACATAGCTTATCTGGCTATTTAATTAAAGTTTGTCAATAACTAGAGGTTCACATGAGCCTGCATAGCTTATCTGGCTATTCAATTAAAGTTTGTCAATAACTAGAGGTTCACATGAGCCTACATAGCTTATCTGGCTATTCAATTAAAGTTTGTCAATAACTAGAGGTTCACATGAGCCTGCATATCTTATCTGGCTATTCAATTAAAGTTTGTCAATAACTGGAGGTTCACATGAGCCTACATAGCTTATCTGGCTATTCAATTAAAGCTTGTCAATAACTAGAGGTTCACATGAGCCTACATAGATTATCTGACTATTCAATTAAAGCTTGTCAATAACTAGAGGTTCACGTGAGCCTGCATAGTATATCTGGCTATTCAATTAAAGCTTGTCAATAACTAGAGGTTCACACGAGTCTACATAGTTTATCTGGCTATTCAATTAAAGTTTGTCAATAACTAGAGGTTCACATGAGCCTACATACAGTAGTATATATGGCTATTCAATTAAAGCTTGTCAATAACTAGAGGTTCACATGAGTCTACATAGTTTATCTGGCTATTCAATTAAAGTTTGTCAATAACTAGAGGTTCACATGAGCCTACATACAGTAGTATATCTGGCTATTCAATTAAAGCTTGTCAATAACTAGAGGTTCACATGAACCTACATAGTTTATCTGGCTATCCAATTAAAGTTTGTCAATAACTAGAGGTTCATATGAACCTACATAGCTTATCTGGCTATTCAATTAAAGTTTGTCAATAACTAGAGGTTCACATGAGCCTACATAGCTTATCTGGCTATTCAATTAAAGCTTGTCAATAACTAGAGGTTCACATGAGTCTACATAGTTTATCTGGCTATTCAATTAAAGCTTGTCAATAACTAGAGGTTCACATGAGTCTACATAGTTTATCTGGCTATTCAATTAAAGTTTGTCAATAACTAGAGGTTCACATGAGCCTACATAGCTTATCTGACTATTCAATTAAAGCTTGTCAATAACTAGAGGTTCACGTGAGCCTGCATAGTATATCTGGCTATTCAATTAAAGCTTGTCAATAACTAGAGGTTCACACGAGTCTACATAGTTTATCTGGCTATTCAATTAAAGTTTGTCAATAACTAGAGGTTCACATGAGCCTACATACAGTAGTATATATGGCTATTCAATTAAAGCTTGTCAATAACTAGAGGTTCACATGAGTCTACATAGTTTATCTGGCTATTCAATTAAAGTTTGTCAATAACTAGAGGTTCACATGAGCCTACATACAGTAGTATATCTGGCTATTCAATTAAAGCTTGTCAATAGCTAGAGGTTCACATGAACCTACATAGTTTATCTGGCTATCCAATTAAAGTTTGTCAATAACTAGAGGTTCACATGAACCTACATAGCTTATCTGGCTATTTAATTAAAGTTTGTCAATAACTAGAGGTTCACATGAGCCTGCATAGCTTATCTGGCTATTCAATTAAAGTTTGTCAATAACTAGAGGTTCACATGAGCCTACATAGCTTATCTGGCTATTCAATTAAAGTTTGTCAATAACTAGAGGTTCACATGAGCCTGCATATCTTATCTGGCTATTCAATTAAAGTTTGTCAATAACTGGAGGTTCACATGAGCCTACATAGCTTATCTGGCTATTCAATTAAAGCTTGTCAATAACTAGAGGTTCACATGAGCCTACATAGATTATCTGACTATTCAATTAAAGCTTGTCAATAACTAGAGGTTCACGTGAGCCTGCATAGTATATCTGGCTATTCAATTAAAGCTTGTCAATAACTAGAGGTTCACACGAGTCTACATAGTTTATCTGGCTATTCAATTAAAGTTTGTCAATAACTAGAGGTTCACATGAGCCTACATACAGTAGTATATATGGCTATTCAATTAAAGCTTGTCAATAACTAGAGGTTCACATGAGTCTACATAGTTTATCTGGCTATTCAATTAAAGTTTGTCAATAACTAGAGGTTCACATGAGCCTACATACAGTAGTATATCTGGCTATTCAATTAAAGCTTGTCAATAACTAGAGGTTCACATGAACCTACATAGTTTATCTGGCTATCCAATTAAAGTTTGTCAATAACTAGAGGTTCACATGAACCTACATAGCTTATCTGGCTATTCAATTAAAGTTTGTCAATAACTAGAGGTTCACATGAGCCTGCATAGCTTATCTGGCTATTCAATTAAAGTTTGTCAATAACTAGAGGTTCACATGAGCCTACATAGCTTATCTGGCTATTCAATTAAAGTTTGTCAATAACTAGAGGTTCACATGACCCTGCATATCTTATCTGGCTATTCAATTAAAGTTTGTCAATAACTGGAGGTTCACATGAGCCTACATAGCTTATCTGGCTATTCAAGTAAAGCTTGTCAATAACTAGAGGTTCACATGAGCCTACATAGCTTATCTGACTATTCAATTAAAGCTTGTCAATAACTAGAGGATCACGTGAGCCTGCATAGTATATCTGGCTATTCAATTAAAGCTTGTCAATAACTAGAGGTTCACACGAGTCTACATAGTTTATCTGGCTATTCAATTAAAGTTTGTCAATAACTAGAGGTTCACATGAGCCTACATAGCTTATCTGACTATTCAATTAAAGCTTGTCAATAACTAGAGGTTCACGTGAGCCTGCATAGTATATCTGGCTATTCAATTAAAGCTTGTCAATAACTAGAGGTTCACACGAGTCTACATAGTTTATCTGGCTATTCAATTAAAGTTTGTCAATAACTAGAGGTTCACATGAGCCTACATACAGTAGTATATATGGCTATTCAATTAAAGCTTGTCAATAACTAGAGGTTCACATGAGTCTACATAGTTTATCTGGCCATTCAATTAAAGTTTGTCAATAACTAGAGGTTCACATGAGCCTACATACAGTAGTATATCTGGCTATTCAATTAAAGCTTGTCAATAGCTAGAGGTTCACATGAACCTACATAGTTTATCTGGCTATCCAATTAAAGTTTGTCAATAACTAGAGGTTCACATGAACCTACATAGCTTATCTGGCTATTTAATTAAAGTTTGTCAATAACTAGAGGTTCACATGAGCCTGCATAGCTTATCTGGCTATTCAATTAAAGTTTGTCAATAACTAGAGGTTCACATGAGCCTACATAGCTTATCTGGCTATTCAATTAAAGTTTGTCAATAACTAGAGGTTCACATGAGCCTGCATATCTTATCTGGCTATTCAATTAAAGTTTGTCAATAACTGGAGGTTCACATGAGCCTACATAGCTTATCTGGCTATTCAATTAAAGCTTGTCAATAACTAGAGGTTCACATGAGCCTACATAGATTATCTGACTATTCAATTAAAGCTTGTCAATAACTAGAGGTTCACGTGAGCCTGCATAGTATATCTGGCTATTCAATTAAAGCTTGTCAATAACTAGAGGTTCACACGAGTCTACATAGTTTATCTGGCTATTCAATTAAAGTTTGTCAATAACTAGAGGTTCACATGAGCCTACATACAGTAGTATATATGGCTATTCAATTAAAGCTTGTCAATAACTAGAGGTTCACATGAGTCTACATAGTTTATCTGGCTATTCAATTAAAGTTTGTCAATAACTAGAGGTTCACATGAGCCTACATACAGTAGTATATCTGGCTATTCAATTAAAGCTTGTCAATAACTAGAGGTTCACATGAACCTACATAGTTTATCTGGCTATCCAATTAAAGTTTGTCAATAACTAGAGGTTCATATGAACCTACATAGCTTATCTGGCTATTCAATTAAAGTTTGTCAATAACTAGAGGTTCACATGAGCCTACATAGCTTATCTGGCTATTCAATTAAAGCTTGTCAATAACTAGAGGTTCACATGAGTCTACATAGTTTATCTGGCTATTCAATTAAAGCTTGTCAATAACTAGAGGTTCACATGAGTCTACATAGTTTATCTGGCTATTCAATTAAAGTTTGTCAATAACTAGAGGTTCACATGAGCCTACATAGCTTATCTGACTATTCAATTAAAGCTTGTCAATAACTAGAGGTTCACGTGAGCCTGCATAGTATATCTGGCTATTCAATTAAAGCTTGTCAATAACTAGAGGTTCACACGAGTCTACATAGTTTATCTGGCTATTCAATTAAAGTTTGTCAATAACTAGAGGTTCACATGAGCCTACATACAGTAGTATATATGGCTATTCAATTAAAGCTTGTCAATAACTAGAGGTTCACATGAGTCTACATAGTTTATCTGGCTATTCAATTAAAGTTTGTCAATAACTAGAGGTTCACATGAGCCTACATACAGTAGTATATCTGGCTATTCAATTAAAGCTTGTCAATAGCTAGAGGTTCACATGAACCTACATAGTTTATCTGGCTATCCAATTAAAGTTTGTCAATAACTAGAGGTTCACATGAACCTACATAGCTTATCTGGCTATTTAATTAAAGTTTGTCAATAACTAGAGGTTCACATGAGCCTGCATAGCTTATCTGGCTATTCAATTAAAGTTTGTCAATAACTAGAGGTTCACATGAGCCTACATAGCTTATCTGGCTATTCAATTAAAGTTTGTCAATAACTAGAGGTTCACATGAGCCTGCATATCTTATCTGGCTATTCAATTAAAGTTTGTCAATAACTGGAGGTTCACATGAGCCTACATAGCTTATCTGGCTATTCAATTAAAGCTTGTCAATAACTAGAGGTTCACATGAGCCTACATAGATTATCTGACTATTCAATTAAAGCTTGTCAATAACTAGAGGTTCACGTGAGCCTGCATAGTATATCTGGCTATTCAATTAAAGCTTGTCAATAACTAGAGGTTCACACGAGTCTACATAGTTTATCTGGCTATTCAATTAAAGTTTGTCAATAACTAGAGGTTCACATGAGCCTACATACAGTAGTATATATGGCTATTCAATTAAAGCTTGTCAATAACTAGAGGTTCACATGAGTCTACATAGTTTATCTGGCTATTCAATTAAAGTTTGTCAATAACTAGAGGTTCACATGAGCCTACATACAGTAGTATATCTGGCTATTCAATTAAAGCTTGTCAATAACTAGAGGTTCACATGAACCTACATAGTTTATCTGGCTATCCAATTAAAGTTTGTCAATAACTAGAGGTTCATATGAACCTACATAGCTTATCTGGCTATTCAATTAAAGTTTGTCAATAACTAGAGGTTCACATGAGCCTGCATAGCTTATCTGGCTATTCAATTAAAGTTTGTCAATAACTAGAGGTTCACATGAGCCTACATAGCTTATCTGGCTATTCAATTAAAGTTTGTCAATAACTAGAGGTTCACATGACCCTGCATATCTTATCTGGCTATTCAATTAAAGTTTGTCAATAACTGGAGGTTCACATGAGCCTACATAGCTTATCTGGCTATTCAAGTAAAGCTTGTCAATAACTAGAGGTTCACATGAGCCTACATAGCTTATCTGGCTATTCAATTAAAGCTTGTCAATAACTAGAGGTTCACATGAGTCTACATAGTTTATCTGGCTATTCAATTAAAGCTTGTCAATAACTAGAGGTTCACATGAGCCTGCAAAGTTTATCTGGCTATTCAATTAAAGTTTGTCAATAACTAGAGGTTCACATGAGCCTGCATAGTATATCTGGCTATTCAATTAAGGTTTGTCAATAACTAGAGGTTCACATCAGCCTGCATAGCTTATCTGGCTATTCAATTAAAGCTTGTCAATAACTAGAGGTTCACATGAGCCTACATAGCTTATCTGGCTATTCAATTAAAGCTTGTCAATAACTAGAGGTTCACATGAGCCTACATAGCTTATCTGACTATTCAATTAAAGCTTGTCAATAACTAGAGGTTCACGTGAGCCTGCATAGTATATCTGGCTATTCAATTAAAGCTTGTCAATAACTAGAGGTTCACACGAGTCTACATAGTTTATCTGGCTATTCAATTAAAGTTTGTCAATAACTAGAGGTTCACATGAGCCTACATACAGTAGTATATATGGCTATTCAATTAAAGCTTGTCAATAACTAGAGGTTCACATGAGTCTACATAGTTTATCTGGCTATTCAATTAAAGTTTGTCAATAACTAGAGGTTCACATGAGCGTACATACAGTAGTATATCTGGCTATTCAATTAAAGCTTGTCAATAACTAGAGGTTCACATGAACCTACATAGTTTATCTGGCTATCCAATTAAAGTTTGTCAATAACTAGAGGTTCACATGAACCTACATAGCTTATCTGGCTATTCAATTAAAGTTTGTCAATAACTAGAGGTTCACATGAGCCTGCATAGCTTATCTGGCTATTCAATTAAAGTTTGTCAATAACTAGAGGTTCACATGAGCCTACATAGCTTATCTGGCTATTCAATTAAAGTTTGTCAATAACTAGAGGTTCACATGACCCTGCATATCTTATCTGGCTATTCAATTAAAGTGTGTCAATAACTGGAGGTTCACATGAGCCTACATAGCTTATCTGGCTATTCAAGTAAAGCTTGTCAATAACTAGAGGTTCACATGAGCCTACATAGCTTATCTGGCTATTCAATTAAAGCTTGTCAATAACTAGAGGTTCACATGAGTCTACATAGTTTATCTGGCTATTCAATTAAAGCTTGTCAATAACTAGAGGTTCACATGAGCCTGCAAAGTTTATCTGGCTATTCAATTAAAGTTTGTCAATAACTAGAGGTTCACATGAGCCTGCATAGTATATCTGGCTATTCAATTAAGGTTTGTCAATAACTAGAGGTTCACATCAGCCTGCATAGCTTATCTGGCTATTCAATTAAAGCTTGTCAATAACTAGAGGTTCACATGAGCCTACATAGCTTATCTGGCTATTCAATTAAAGCTTGTCAATAACTAGAGGTTCACATGAGCCTGCATAGTATATCTGGCTATTCAATTAAAGCTTGTCAATAACTAGAGGCTCACATGAGCCTACATAGCTTATCTGTCTATTCAATTAAAGCTTGTCAATAACTAGAGGCTCACATGAGCCTGCATAGTTTATCTGGCTATTCAATTAAAGTTTGTCAATAACTAGAGGTTCACATGTGACATGAGCCTACATAGCATATCTGGCTATTCAATTAAATTTTGTCAATAACTAGAGGTTCACATGAGCCTGCATAGTATATCTGGCTATTCAATTAAAGCTCATCAATAACTAGAGGTTCACATGAGCCTACATAGCTTATCTGGCTATTCAATTAAAGTTTGTCAATAACTGGAGGTTCACATGAGCTTACATAGTTTATCTGGCTATTCAATTACAGTTTGTCAATAACTAGAGGTTCACATGAGTCTACATAGTTTATCTGGCTATTCAATTAAAGTTTGTCAATATCTAGAGGTTCACATGAGCCTACATACAGTAGTATATCTGGCTATTCAATTAAAGTTTGTCAATAACTAGAGGTTCACATGAGCCTACATAGTTTATCTGGTTATTCAATTAAAGTTTGTCAATAACTAGAGGTTCACATGAGCCTACATAGCTTATCTGGCTATTCAATTAAAGTTTGTCAATAACTAGAGGTTCACATGAGCCTACATAGCTTATCCGGCTATTCAATTAAAGTTTGTCAATAACTAGAGGTTCACATGAGCCTACATAGCTTATCTGACTATTCAATTAAAGCTTGTCAATAACTAGAGGTTCACGTGAGCCTGCATAGTATATCTGGCTATTCAATTAAAGCTTGTCAATAACTAGAGGTTCACATGAGTCTACATAGTTTATCTGGCTATTCAATTAAAGTTTGTCAATAACTAGAGGTTCACATGAGCCTATATACAGTAGTATATATGGCTATTCAATTAAAGCTTGTCAATAACTAGAGGTTCACATGAGTCTACATAGTTTATCTGGCTATCCAATTAAAGTTTGTCAATAACTAGAGGTTCACATGAGCCTGCATTTCTTATCTGGCTATTCAATTAAAGTTTGTCAATAACTGGAGGTTCACATGAGCCTACATAGCTAATCTGGCTATTCAATTAAAGCTTGTCAATAACTAGAGGTTCACATGAGCCTACATAGCTTATCTGGCTATTCAATTAAAGCTTGTCAATAACTAGAGGTTCACATGAGTCTACATAGTGTATCTGGCTATTCAATTAAAGCTTGTCAATAACTAGAGGTTCACATGAGCCTGCAAAGTTTATCTGGCTATTCAATTAAAGCTTGTCAATAACTAGAGGTTCACATGAGCCTGCAAAGTTTATCTGGCTATTCAATTAAAGTTTGTCTATAACTAGAGTCTCACATGAGCCTGCATAGTATATCTGGCTATTCAATTAAGGTTTGTCAATAACTAGAGGTTCATATCAGCCTGCATAGCTTATCTGGCTATTCAATTAAAGCTTGTCAATAACTAGAGGTTCACATGAGCCTACATAGCTTATCTGGCTATTCAATAAAAGCTTGTCAATAACTACAGGTTCACATGAGCCTGCATAGTATATCTGGCTATTCAATTAAAGTTTGTCAATAACTAGAGGTTCACATGAGACTGCATAGCTTATCTGGCTATTCAATTAAAGCTTGTCAATAACTAGAGGCTCACATGAGCCTAAATAGCTTATCTGGCTTTTCAATTAAAGCTTGTCAATAACTAGAGGCTCACATGAGCCTACATAGTTTATCTGGCTATTCAATTAAAGTTTCTCAATAACTAGAGGTTCACATGAGCCTGCATAGTTTATCTGGCTATTCAATTAAAGCTTGTCAATAACTAGAGGTTCAAATGAGCCTACATAGCTTATCTGGCTATTCAATTAAAGTTTGTCAATAACTAGAGGTTCACATGAGCCTACATAGTTTATCTGACTATTCAATTAAAGCTTGTCAATAACTAGAGGTTCACATGAGCCTGCATAGTATATTTGGCTATTCAATTAAAGCTTGCTAATAACTAGAGGTTCACATGAGTCTACATAGTTTATCTGGCTATTCAATTAAAGTTTGTCAATAACTAGAGGTTCACATGAGCCTACATACAGTAGTATATCTGGCTATTCAATTAAAGCTTGTCAATAACTAGAGGTTCACATGAACCTACATAGTTTATCTGGCTATCCAATAAAAGTTTGTCAATAACTAGAGGTTCACATGAACCTACATAGCTTATCTGGCTATTCAATTAAAGTTCGTCAATAACTAGAGGTTCACATGAGCCTGCATAGCTTATCTGGCTATTCAATTAAAGTTTGTCAATAACTAGAGGTTCACATGAGCCTACATAGATTATCTGGCTATTCAATTAAAGTTTGTCAATAACTAGAGGTTCACATGAGCCTGCATATCTTATCTGGCTATTCAATTAAAGCTTGTCAATAACTAGAGGTTCACATGAGTCTACATAGTTTATCTGGCTATTCAATTAAAGCTTGTCAATAACTAGAGGTTCACATGAGCCTGCAAAGTTTATCTGGCTATTCAATTAAAGCTTGTCAATAACTAGAGGTTCACATGAGCCTGCAAAGTTTATCTGGCTATTCAATTAAAGTTTGTCTATAACTAGAGTCTCACATGAGCCTGCATAGTATATCTGGCTATTCAATTAAGGTTTGTCAATAACTAGAGGTTCATATCAGCCTGCATAGCTTATCTGGCTATTCAATTAAAGCTTGTCAATAACTAGAGGTTCACATGAGCCTACATAGCTTATCTGGCTATTCAATAAAAGCTTGTCAATAACTACAGGTTCACATGAGCTTGCATAGTATATCTGGCTATTCAATTAAAGTTTGTCAATAACTAGAGGTTCACATGAGACTGCATAGCTTATCTGGCTATTCAATTAAAGCTTGTCAATAACTAGAGGCTCACATGAGCCTACATAGCTTATCTGGCTTTTCAATTAAAGCTTGTCAATAACTAGAGGCTCACATGAGCCTACATAGTTTATCTGGCTATTCAATTAAAGTTTCTCAATAACTAGAGGTTCACATGAGCCTGCATAGTTTATCTGGCTATTCAATTAAAGCTTGTCAATAACTAGAGGCTCACATGAGCCTACATAGTTTATCTGGCTATTCAATTAAAGTTTGTCAATAACTAGAGGTTCACATGAGCCTACATACAGTAGTATATCTGGCTATTCAATTAAAGCTTGTCAATAACTAGAGGTTCACATGAACCTACATAGTTTATCTGGCTATCCAATAAAAGTTTGTCAATAACTAGAGGTTCACATGAACCTACATAGCTTATCTGGCTATTCAATTAAAGTTTGTCAATAACTAGAGGTTCACATGAGCCTGCATAGCTTATCTGGCTATTCAATTAAAGTTTGTCAATAACTAGAGGTTCACATGAGCCTACATAGATTAACTAGAGGTTCACATGAGCCTGCATATCTTATCTGGCTATTCAATTAAAGTTTGTCAATAACTAGAGGTTCACATGAGACTGCATAGCTTATCTGGCTATTCAATTAAAGCTTGTCAATAACTAGAGGCTCACATGAGCCTACATAGCTTATCTGGCTTTTCAATTAAAGCTTGTCAATAACTAGAGGCTCACATGAGCCTACATAGTTTATCTGGCTATTCAATTAAAGTTTCTCAATAACTAGAGGTTCACATGAGCCTGCATAGTTTATCTGGCTATTCAATTAAAGCTTGTCAATAACTAGAGGTTCACATGAGCCTACATAGCTTATCTGGCTATTCAATTAAAGCTTGTCAATAACTAGAGGCTCACATGAGCCTACATAGCTTATCTGGCTTTTCAATTAAAGCTTGTCAATAACTAGAGGCTCACATGAGCCTACATAGTTTATCTGGCTATTCAATTAAAGTTTCTCAATAACTAGAGGTTCACATGAGCCTGCATAGTTTATCTGGCTATTCAATTAAAGCTTGTCAATAACTAGAGGCTCACATGAGCCTACATAGTTTATCTGGCTATTCAATTAAAGTTTGTCAATAACTAGAGGTTCACATGAGCCTACATACAGTAGTATATCTGGCTATTCAATTAAAGCTTGTCAATAACTAGAGGTTCACATGAACCTACATAGTTTATCTGGCTATCCAATAAAAGTTTGTCAATAACTAGAGGTTCACATGAACCTACATAGCTTATCTGGCTATTCAATTAAAGTTTGTCAATAACTAGAGGTTCACATGAGCCTGCATAGCTTATCTGGCTATTCAATTAAAGTTTGTCAATAACTAGAGGTTCACATGAGCCTACATAGATTAACTAGAGGTTCACATGAGCCTGCATATCTTATCTGGCTATTCAATTAAAGCTTGTCAATAACTAGAGGTTCACATGAGTCTACATAGTTTATCTGGCTATTCAATTAAAGCTTGTCAATAACTAGAGGTTCACATGAGCCTGCAAAGTTTATCTGGCTATTCAATTAAAGCTTGTCAATAACTAGAGGTTCACATGAGCCTGCAAAGTTTATCTGGCTATTCAATTAAAGTTTGTCTATAACTAGAGTCTCACATGAGCCTGCATAATTATATCTGGCTATTCAATTAAGGTTTGTCAATAACTAGAGGTTCATATCAGCATGCATAGCTTATCTGGCTATTCAATTAAAGCTTGTCAATAACTAGAGGTTCACATGAGCCTACATAGCTTATCTGGCTATTCAATAAAAGCTTGTCAATAACTACAGGTTCACATGAGCCTGCATAGTATATCTGGCTATTCAATTAAAGTTTGTCAATAACTAGAGGTTCACATGAGACTGCATAGCTTATCTGGCTATTCAATTAAAGCTTGTCAATAACTAGAGGCTCACATGAGCCTACATAGCTTATCTGGCTTTTCAATTAAAGCTTGTCAATAACTAGAGGCTCACATGAGCCTACATAGTTTATCTGGCTATTCAATTAAAGTTTCTCAATAACTAGAGGTTCACATGAGCCTGCATAGTTTATCTGGCTATTCAATTAAAGCTTGTCAATAACTAGAGGTTCACATGAGCCTACATAGCTTATCTGGCTATTCAATTAAAGTTTGTCAATAACTAGAGGTTCACATGAGCCTACATAGTTTATCTGGCTATTCAATTAAAGTTTGTCAATAACTAGAGGTTCACATGAGCATACATAGCTTATCTGGCTATTCAATTAAAGTTTGTCAATAACTAGAGGTTCACATGAGCCTACATAGCTTATCTGGCTATTCAATTAAAGCTTGTCAATAACTAGAGGTTCACATGAGCCTACATAGCTTATCCGGCTATTCAATTAAAGTTTGTCAATAACTAGAGGTTCACATGAGCCTACATAGCTTATCTGACTATTCAATTAAAGCTTGTCAATAACTAGAGGTTCACATGAGCCTGCATAGTATATCTGGCTATTCAATTAAAGCTTGCTAATAACTAGAGGTTCACATGAGCATACATAGCTTATCTGGCTATTCAATTAAAGTTTGTCAATAACTAGAGGTTCACATGAGCCTACATAGCTTATCTGGCTAATCAATTAAAGTTTGTCAATAACTAGAGGTTCACATGAGCCTACATACAGTAGTATATCTGGCTATTCAATTAAAGCTTGTCAATAACTAGAGGTTCACATGAACCTACATAGTTTGTCTGGCTATCCAATAAAGGTTTGTCAATAACTAGAGGTTCACATGAACCTACATAGCTTATCTGGCTATTCAATTAAAGTTTGTCAATAACTAGAGGTTCACATGAGCCTGCATAGCTTATCTGGCTATTCAATTAAAGTTTGTCAATAACTAGAGGTTCACATGAGCCTACATAGATTATCTGGCTATTCAATTAAAGTTTGTCAATAACTAGAGGTTCACATGAGCCTGCATATCTTATCTGGCTATTCAATTAAAGTTTGTCAATAACTGGAGAATCACATGAGCCTACATAGCTTATCTGGCAATTCAATTAAAGCTTGTCAATAACTAGAGGTTCACATGAGCCTACATAGCTTATCTGGCTATTCAATTAAAGCTTGTCAATAACTAGAGGTTCACATGAGTCTACATAGTTTATCTGGCTATTCAATTAAAGCTTGTCAATAACTAGAGGTTCACATGAGCCTGCAAAGTTTATCTGGCTATTCAATTAAAGTTTGTCAATAACTAGAGGTTCACATGAGCCTGCATAGTATATCTGGTTATTCAATTAAGGTTTGTCAATAACTAGAGGTTCACATCAGTCTGCATAGCTTATCTGGCTATTCAATTAAAGCTTGTCAATAACTAGAGGTTCACATGAGCCTACATAGCTTTTCTGGCTATTCAATTAAAGCTTGTCAATAACTAGAGGTTCACATGAGCCTGCATAGTATATCTGGCTATTCAATTAAAGCTCGTCAATAACTAGAGGCTCACATGAGCCTACATAGCTTATCTGGCTTTTCAATTAAAGCTTGTCAATAACTAGAGGCTCACATGAGCCTACATAGTTTATCTGGCTATTCAATTAAAGTTTCTCAATAACTAGAGGTTCACATGAGCCTGCATAGTTTATCTGGCTATTCAATTAAAGCTTGTCAATAACTAGAGGTTCACATGAGCCTGCATAGTATATCTGGCTATTCAATTAAAGCTTGTCAATAACTAGAGGTTCACATGTGACATGAGCCTTCATAGCATATCTGGCTATTCAATTAAATTTTGTCAATAACTAGAGGTTCACATGAGCCTGCATAGTATATCTGGCTATTCAATTAAAGCTCGTCAATAACTAGAGGTTCACATGAGCCTACATAGCTTATCTGGCTATTCAATTAAAGTTTGTCAATAACTAGAGGTTCACATGAACCTACATAGCTTATCTGGCTATTCAATTAAAGTTTGTCAATAACTAGAGGTTCACATGAGCCTGCATAGCTTATCTGGCTATTCAATTAAAGTTTGTCAATAACTAGAGGTTCACATGAGCCTACATAGATTATCTGGCTATTCAATTAAAGTTTGTCAATAACTAGAGGTTCACATGAGCCTGCATATCTTATCTGGCTATTCAATTAAAGCTTGTCAATAACTAGAGGTTCACATGAGTCTACATAGTTTATCTGGCTATTCAATTAAAGCTTGTCAATAACTAGAGGTTCACATGAGCCTGCAAAGTTTATCTGGCTATTCAATTAAAGCTTGTCAATAACTAGAGGTTCACATGAGCCTGCAAAGTTTATCTGGCTATTCAATTAAAGTTTGTCTATAACTAGAGTCTCACATGAGCCTGCATAGTATATCTGGCTATTCAATTAAGGTTTGTCAATAACTAGAGGTTCATATCAGCATGCATAGCTTATCTGGCTATTCAATTAAAGCTTGTCAATAACTAGAGGTTCACATGAGCCTACATAGCTTATCTGGCTATTCAATAAAAGCTTGTCAATAACTACAGGTTCACATGAGCCTGCATAGTATATCTGGCTATTCAATTAAAGTTTGTCAATAACTAGAGGTTCACATGAGACTGCATAGCTTATCTGGCTATTCAATTAAAGCTTGTCAATAACTAGAGGCTCACATGAGCCTACATAGCTTATCTGGCTTTTCAATTAAAGCTTGTCAATAACTAGAGGCTCACATGAGCCTACATAGTTTATCTGGCTATTCAATTAAAGTTTCTCAATAACTAGAGGTTCACATGAGCCTGCATAGTTTATCTGGCTATTCAATTAAAGCTTGTCAATAACTAGAGGTTCACATGAGCCTACATAGCTTATCTGGCTATTCAATTAAAGTTTGTCAATAACTAGAGGTTCACATGAGCCTACATAGTTTATCTGGCTATTCAATTAAAGTTTGTCAATAACTAGAGGTTCACATGAGCATACATAGCTTATCTGGCTATTCAATTAAAGTTTGTCAATAACTAGAGGTTCACATGAGCCTACATAGCTTATCTGGCTATTCAATTAAAGCTTGTCAATAACTAGAGGTTCACATGAGCCTACATAGCTTATCCGGCTATTCAATTAAAGTTTGTCAATAACTAGAGGTTCACATGAGCCTACATAGCTTATCTGACTATTCAATTAAAGCTTGTCAATAACTAGAGGTTCACATGAGCCTGCATAGTATATCTGGCTATTCAATTAAAGCTTGCTAATAACTAGAGGTTCACATGAGCATACATAGCTTATCTGGCTATTCAATTAAAGTTTGTCAATAACTAGAGGTTCACATGAGCCTACATAGCTTATCTGGCTATTCAATTAAAGTTTGTCAATAACTAGAGGTTCACATGAGCCTACATACAGTAGTATATCTGGCTATTCAATTAAAGCTTGTCAATAACTAGAGGTTCACATGAACCTACATAGTTTGTCTGGCTATCCAATAAAAGTTTGTCAATAACTAGAGGTTCACATGAACCTACATAGCTTATCTGGCTATTCAATTAAAGTTTGTCAATAACTAGAGGTTCACATGAGCCTGCATAGCTTATCTGGCTATTCAATTAAAGTTTGTCAATAACTAGAGGTTCACATGAGCCTACATAGATTATCTGGCTATTCAATTAAAGTTTGTCAATAACTAGAGGTTCACATGAGCCTGCATATCTTATCTGGCTATTCAATTAAAGTTTGTCAATAACTGGAGAATCACATGAGCCTACATAGCTTATCTGGCAATTCAATTAAAGCTTGTCAATAACTAGAGGTTCACATGAGCCTACATAGCTTATCTGGCTATTCAATTAAAGCTTGTCAATAACTAGAGGTTCACATGAGTCTACATAGTTTATCTGGCTATTCAATTAAAGCTTGTCAATAACTAGAGGTTCACATGAGCCTGCAAAGTTTATCTGGCTATTCAATTAAAGTTTGTCAATAACTAGAGGTTCACATGAGCCTGCATAGTATATCTGGTTATTCAATTAAGGTTTGTCAATAACTAGAGGTTCACATCAGCCTGCATAGCTTATCTGGCTATTCAATTAAAGCTTGTCAATAACTAGAGGTTCACATGAGCCTACATAGCTTTTCTGGCTATTCAATTAAAGCTTGTCAATAACTAGAGGTTCACATGAGCCTGCATAGTATATCTGGCTATTCAATTAAAGCTCGTCAATAACTAGAGGCTCACATGAGCCTACATAGCTTATCTGGCTTTTCAATTAAAGCTTGTCAATAACTAGAGGCTCACATGAGCCTACATAGTTTATCTGGCTATTCAATTAAAGTTTCTCAATAACTAGAGGTTCACATGAGCCTGCATAGTTTATCTGGCTATTCAATTAAAGCTTGTCAATAACTAGAGGTTCACATGAGCCTGCATAGTATATCTGGCTATTCAATTAAAGCTTGTCAATAACTAGAGGTTCACATGTGACATGAGCCTACATAGCATATCTGGCTATTCAATTAAATTTTGTCAATAACTAGAGGTTCACATGAGCCTGCATAGTATATCTGGCTATTCAATTAAAGCTCGTCAATAACTAGAGGTTCACATGAGCCTACATAGCTTATCTGGCTATTCAATTAAAGTTTGTCAATAACTAGAGGTTCACATGAACCTACATAGCTTATCTGGCTATTCAATTAAAGTTTGTCAATAACTAGAGGTTCACATGAGCCTGCATAGCTTATCTGGCTATTCAATTAAAGTTTGTCAATAACTAGAGGTTCACATGAGCCTACATAGATTATCTGGCTATTCAATTAAAGTTTGTCAATAACTAGAGGTTCACATGAGCCTGCATATCTTATCTGGTTATTCAATTAAAGCTTGTCAATAACTAGAGGTTCACATGAGTCTACATAGTTTATCTGGCTATTCAATTAAAGCTTGTCAATAACTAGAGGTTCACATGAGCCTGCAAAGTTTATCTGGCTATTCAATTAAAGCTTGTCAATAACTAGAGGTTCACATGAGCCTGCAAAGTTTATCTGGCTATTCAATTAAAGTTTGTCTATAACTAGAGTCTCACATGAGCCTGCATAGTATATCTGGCTATTCAATTAAGGTTTGTCAATAACTAGAGGTTCATATCAGCCTGCATAGCTTATCTGGCTATTCAATTAAAGCTTGTCAATAACTAGAGGTTCACATGAGCCTACATAGCTTATCTAGCTATTCAATAAAAGCTTGTCAATAACTACAGGTTCACATGAGCCTGCATAGTATATCTGGCTATTCAATTAAAGTTTGTCAATAACTAGAGGTTCACATGAGACTGCATAGCTTATCTGGCTATTCAATTAAAGCTTGTCAATAACTAGAGGCTCACATGAGCCTACATAGCTTATCTGGCTTTTCAATTAAAGCTTGTCAATAACTAGAGGCTCACATGAGCCTACATAGTTTATCTGGCTATTCAATTAAAGTTTGTCAATAACTAGAGGTTCACATGAGCATACATAGCTTATCTGGCTATTCAATTAAAGTTTGTCAATAACTAGAGGTTCACATGAGCCTACAGAGCTTATCTGGCTATTCAATTAAAGCTTGTCAATAACTAGAGGTTCACATGAGCCTACATAGCTTATCCGGCTATTCAATTAAAGTTTGTCAATAACTAGAGGTTCACATGAGCCTACATAGCTTATCTGACTATTCAATTAAAGCTTGTCAATAACTAGAGGTTCACATGAGCCTGCATAGTATATCTGGCTATTCAATTAAAGCTTGCTAATAACTAGAGGTTCACATGAGCATACATAGCTTATCTGGCTATTCAATTAAAGTTTGTCAATAACTAGAGGTTCACATGAGCCTACATAGCTTATCTGGCTATTCAATTAAAGTTTGTCAATAACTAGAGGTTCACATAAGCCTACATACAGTAGTATATCTGGCTATTCAATTAAAGCTTGTCAATAACTAGAGGTTCACATGAACCTACATAGTTTGTCTGGCTATCCAATAAAAGTTTGTCAATAACTAGAGGTTCACATGAACCTACATAGCTTATCTGGCTATTCAATTAAAGTTTGTCAATAACTAGAGGTTCACATGAGCCTGCATAGCTTATCTGGCTATTCAATTAAAGTTTGTCAATAACTAGAGGTTCACATGAGCCTACATAGATTATCTGGCTATTCAATTAAAGTTTGTCAATAACTAGAGGTTCACATGAGCCTGCATATCTTATCTGGCTATTCAATTAAAGTTTGTCAATAACTGGAGAATCACATGAGCCTACATAGCTTATCTGGCAATTCAATTAAAGCTTGTCAATAACTAGAGGTTCACATGAGCCTACATAGCTTATCTGGCTATTCAATTAAAGCTTGTCAATAACTAGAGGTTCACATGAGTCTACATAGTTTATCTGGCTATTCAATTAAAGCTTGTCAATAACTAGAGGTTCACATGAGCCTGCAAAGTTTATCTGGCTATTCAATTAAAGTTTGTCAATAACTAGAGGTTCACATGAGCCTGCATAGTATACCTGGTTATTCAATTAAGGTTTGTCAATAACTAGAGGTTCACATCAGCCTGCATAGATTATCTGGCTATTCAATTAAAGCTTGTCAATAACTAGAGGTTCACATGAGCCTACATAGCTTTTCTGGCTATTCAATTAAAGCTTGTCAATAACTAGAGGTTCACATGAGCCTGCATAGTATATCTGGCTATTCAATTAAAGCTCGTCAATAACTAGAGGCTCACATGAGCCTACATAGCTTATCTGGCTTTTCAATTAAAGCTTGTCAATAACTAGAGGCTCACATGAGCCTACATAGTTTATCTGGCTATTCAATTAAAGTTTCTCAATAACTAGAGGTTCACATGAGCCTGCATAGTTTATCTGGCTATTCAATTAAAGCTTGTCAATAACTAGAGGTTCACATGAGCCTGCATAGTATATCTGGCTATTCAATTAAAGCTTGTCAATAACTAGAGGTTCACATGTGACATGAGCCTACATAGCATATCTGGCTATTCAATTAAATTTTGTCAATAACTAGAGGTTCACATGAGCCTGCATAGTATATCTGGCTATTCAATTAAAGCTCGTCAATAACTAGAGGATCACATGAGCCTACATAGCTTATCTGGCTATTCAATTAAAGTTTGTCAATAACTAGAGGTTCACATGAGCCTACATAGCTTATCTGGCTATTCAATTAAAGTTTGTCAATAACTGGAGGTTCACATGAACTTACATAGTTTATCTGGCTATTCAATTAAAGTTTGTCAATAACTAGAGTTTCACATGAGTCTACATAGTTTATCTGGCTATTCAATTAAAGTTTGACAATAACTAGAGGTTCACATGAGCCTACATACAGTAGTATATCTGGCTATTCAATTAAAGTTTGTCAATAACTAGAGGTTCACATGAGCCTACATAGTTTATCTGGCTATTGAATTAAAGTTTGTCAATAACTAGAGGTTCACATGAGCCTACATAGCTTATCTGGCTATTCAATTAAAGTTTGTCAATAACTAGAGGTTCACATGAGCCTACATAGCTTATCCGGCTATTCAATTAAAGTTTGTCAATAACTAGAGGTTCACATGAGCCTGCATAGTATATCTGGCTATTCAATTAAAGCTTGCTAATAACTAGAGGTTCACATGAGTCTACATAGTTTATCTGGCTATTCAATTAAAGTTTGTCAATAACTAGAGGTTCACATGAGCCTACATACAGTAGTATATCTGGCTATTCAATTAAAGCTTGTCAATAACTAGAGGTTCACATGAACCTACATAGTTTATCTGGCTATCCAATAAAAGTTTGTCAATAACTAGAGGTTCACATGAACCTACATAGCTTATCTGGCTATTCAATTAAAGTTTGTCAATAACTAGAGGTTCACATGAGCCTGCATAGCTTATCTGGCTATTCAATTAAAGTTTGTCAATAACTAGAGGTTCACATGAGCCTACATAGATTATCTGGCTATTCAATTAAAGTTTGTCAATAACTAGAGGTTCACATGAGCCTGCATATCTTATCTGGCTATTCAATTAAAGCTTGTCAATAACTAGAGGTTCACATGAGTCTACATAGTTTATCTGGCTATTCAATTAAAGCTTGTCAATAACTAGAGGTTCACATGAGCCTGCAAAGTTTATCTGGCTATTCAATTAAAGCTTGTCAATAACTAGAGGTTCACATGAGCCTGCAAAGTTTATCTGGCTATTCAATTAAAGTTTGTCTATAACTAGAGTCTCACATGAGCCTGCATAGTATATCTGGCTATTCAATTAAGGTTTGTCAATAACTAGAGGTTCATATCAGCCTGCATAGCTTATCTGGCTATTCAATTAAAGCTTGTCAATAACTAGAGGCTCACATGAGCCTACATAGCTTATCTGGCTTTTCAATTAAAGCTTGTCAATAACTAGAGGCTCACATGAGCCTACATAGTTTATCTGGCTATTCAATTAAAGTTTGTCAATAACTAGAGGTTCACATGAGCATACATAGCTTATCTGGCTATTCAATTAAAGTTTGTCAATAACTAGAGGTTCATATGAGCCTACAGAGCTTATCTGGCTATTCAATTAAAGCTTGTCAATAACTAGAGGTTCACATGAGCCTACATAGCTTATCCGGCTATTCAATTAAAGTTTGTCAATAACTAGAGGTTCACATGAGCCTACATAGCTTATCTGACTATTCAATTAAAGCTTGTCAATAACTAGAGGTTCACATGAGCCTGCATAGTATATCTGGCTATTCAATTAAAGCTTGCTAATAACTAGAGATTCACATGAGCATACATAGCTTATCTGGCTATTCAATTAAAGTTTGTCAATAACTAGAGGTTCACATGAGCCTACATAGCTTATCTGGCTATTCAATTAAAGTTTGTCAATAACTAGAGGTTCACATGAGCCTACATACAGTAGTATATCTGGCTATTCAATTAAAGCTTGTCAATAACTAGAGGTTCACATGAACCTACATAGTTTGTCTGGCTATCCAATAAAAGTTTGTCAATAACTAGAGGTTCACATGAACCTACATAGCTTATCTGGCTATTCAATTAAAGTTTGTCAATAACTAGAGGTTCACATGAGCCTGCATAGCTTATCTGGCTATTCAATTAAAGTTTGTCAATAACTAGAGGTTCACATGAGCCTACATAGATTATCTGGCTATTCAATTAAAGTTTGTCAATAACTAGAGGTTCACATGAGCCTGCATATCTTATCTGGCTATTCAATTAAAGTTTGTCAATAACTGGAGAATCACATGAGCCTACATAGCTTATCTGGCAATTCAATTAAAGCTTGTCAATAACTAGAGGTTCACATGAGCCTACATAGCTTATCTGGCTATTCAATTAAAGCTTGTCAATAACTAGAGGTTCACATGAGTCTACATAGTTTATCTGGCTATTCAATTAAAGCTTGTCAATAACTAGAGGTTCACATGAGCCTGCAAAGTTTATCTGGCTATTCAATTAAAGTTTGTCAATAACTAGAGGTTCACATGAGCCTGCATAGTATACCTGGTTATTCAATTAAGGTTTGTCAATAACTAGAGGTTCACATCAGCCTGCATAGATTATCTGGCTATTCAATTAAAGCTTGTCAATAACTAGAGGTTCACATGAGCCTACATAGCTTTTCTGGCTATTCAATTAAAGCTTGTCAATAACTAGAGGTTCACATGAGCCTGCATAGTATATCTGGCTATTCAATTAAAGCTCGTCAATAACTAGAGGCTCACATGAGCCTACATAGCTTATCTGGCTTTTCAATTAAAGCTTGTCAATAACTAGAGGCTCACATGAGCCTACATAGTTTATCTGGCTATTCAATTAAAGTTTCTCAATAACTAGAGGTTCACATGAGCCTGCATAGTTTATCTGGCTATTCAATTAAAGCTTGTCAATAACTAGAGGTTCACATGAGCCTGCATAGTATATCTGGCTATTCAATTAAAGCTTGTCAATAACTAGAGGTTCACATGTGACATGAGCCTACATAGCATATCTGGCTATTCAATTAAATTTTGTCAATAACTAGAGGTTCACATGAGCCTGCATAGTATATCTGGCTATTCAATTAAAGCTCGTCAATAACTAGAGGTTCACATGAGCCTACATAGCTTATCTGGCTATTCAATTAAAGTTTGTCAATAACTAGAGGTTCACATGAGCCTACATAGCTTATCTGGCTATTCAATTAAAGTTTGTCAATAACTGGAGGTTCACATGAACTTACATAGTTTATCTGGCTATTCAATTAAAGTTTGTCAATAACTAGAGTTTCACATGAGTCTACATAGTTTATCTGGCTATTCAATTAAAGTTTGACAATAACTAGAGGTTCACATGAGCCTACATACAGTAGTATATCTGGCTATTCAATTAAAGTTTGTCAATAACTAGAGGTTCACATGAGCCTACATAGTTTATCTGGCTATTGAATTAAAGTTTGTCAATAACTAGAGGTTCACATGAGCCTACATAGCTTATCTGGCTATTCAATTAAAGTTTGTCAATAACTAGAGGTTCACATGAGCCTACATAGCTTATCCGGCTATTCAATTAAAGTTTGTCAATAACTAGAGGTTCACATGAGCCTGCATAGTATATCTGGCTATTCAATTAAAGCTTGCTAATAACTAGAGGTTCACATGAGTCTACATAGTTTATCTGGCTATTCAATTAAAGTTTGTCAATAACTAGAGGTTCACATGAGCCTACATACAGTAGTATATCTGGCTATTCAATTAAAGCTTGTCAATAACTAGAGGTTCACATGAACCTACATAGTTTATCTGGCTATCCAATAAAAGTTTGTCAATAACTAGAGGTTCAAATGAACCTACATAGCTTATCTGGCTATTCAATTAAAGTTTGTCAATAACTAGAGGTTCACATGAGCCTGCATAGCTTATCTGGCTATTCAATTAAAGTTTGTCAATAACTAGAGGTTCACATGAGCCTACATAGATTATCTGGCTATTCAATTAAAGTTTGTCAATAACTAGAGGTTCACATGAGCCTGCATATCTTATCTGGCTATTCAATTAAAGCTTGTCAATAACTAGAGGTTCACATGAGTCTACATAGTTTATCTGGCTATTCAATTAAAGCTTGTCAATAACTAGAGGTTCACATGAGCCTGCAAAGTTTATCTGGCTATTCAATTAAAGCTTGTCAATAACTAGAGGTTCACATGAGCCTGCAAAGTTTATCTGGCTATTCAATTAAAGTTTGTCTATAACTAGAGTCTCACATGAGCCTGCATAGTATATCTGGCTATTCAATTAAGGTTTGTCAATAACTAGAGGTTCATATCAGCCTGCATAGCTTATCTGGCTATTCAATTAAAGCTTGTCAATAACTAGAGGTTCACATGAGCCTACATAGCTTATCTGGCTATTCAATAAAAGCTTGTCAATAACTACAGGTTCACATGAGCCTGCATAGTATATCTGGCTATTCAATTAAAGTTTGTCAATAACTAGAGGTTCACATGAGACTGCATAGCTTATCTGGCTATTCAATTAAAGCTTGTCAATAACTAGAGGCTCACATGAGCCTACATAGCTTATCTGGCTATTCAATTAAAGCTTGTCAATAACTAGAGGCTCACATGAGCCTACATAGTTTATCTGGCTATTCAATTAAAGTTTCTCAATAACTAGAGGTTCACATGAGCCTGCATAGTTTATCTGGCTATTCAATTAAAGCTTGTCAATAACTAGAGGTTCACATGAGCCTACATAGCTTATCTGGCTATTCAATTAAAGTTTGTCAATAACTAGAGGTTCACATGAGCCTACATAGTTTATCTGGCTATTCAATTAAAGTTTGTCAATAACTAGAGGTTCACATGAGCATACATAGCTTATCTGGCTATTCAATTAAAGTTTGTCAATAACTAGAGGTTCACATGAGCCTACATAGCTTATCTGGCTATTCAATTAAAGCTTGTCAATAACTAGAGGTTCACATGAGCCTACATAGCTTATCCGGCTATTCAATTAAAGTTTGTCAATAACTAGAGGTTCACATGAGCCTACATAGCTTATCTGACTATTCAATTAAAGCTTGTCAATAACTAGAGGTTCACATGAGCCTGCATAGTATATCTGGCTATTCAATTAAAGCTTGCTAATAACTAGAGGTTCACATGAGCATACATAGCTTATCTGGCTATTCAATTAAAGTTTGTTAATAACTAGAGGTTCACATGAGCCTACATAGCTTATCTGGCTATTCAATTAAAGTTTGTCAATAACTAGAGGTTCACATGAGCCTACATACAGTAGTATATCTGGCTATTCAATTAAAGCTTGTCAATAACTAGAGGTTCACATGAACCTATATAGTTTGTCTGGCTATCCAATAAAAGTTTGTCAATAACTAGAGGTTCACATGAACCTACATAGCTTATCTGGCTATTCAATTAAAGTTTGTCAATAACTAGAGGTTCACATGAGCCTGCATAGCTTATCTGGCTATTCAATTAAAGTTTGTCAATAACTAGAGGTTCACATGAGCCTACATAGATTATCTGGCTATTCAATTAAAGTTTGTCAATAACTAGAGGTTCACATGAGCCTGCATATCTTATCTGGCTATTCAATTAAAGTTTGTCAATAACTGGAGAATCACATGAGCCTACATAGCTTATCTGGCTATTCAATTAAAGCTTGTCAATAACTAGAGGTTCACATGAGCCTACATAGCTTATAAGGCTATTCAATTAAAGCTTGTCAATAACTGGAGGTTCACATGAGTCTACATAGTTTATCTGGCTATTCAATTAAAGCTTGTCAATAACTAGAGGTTCACATGAGCCTGCAAAGTTTATCTGGCTATTCAATTAAAGCTTGTCAATAACTAGAGGTTCACATGAGCCTGCATAGTTTATCTGGCTATTCAATTAAAGTTTGTCAATAACTAGAGGTTCACATGAGCCTGCAAAGTTTATCTGGCTATTCAATTAAAGCTTGTCAATAACTAGAGGTTCACATGAGCCTACATACAGTAGTATATCTGGCTATTCAATTAAAGCTTGTCAATAACTAGAGGTTCACATGAACCTACATAGTTTATCTGGCTATCCAATTAAAGTTTGTCAATAACTAGAGGTTCACATGAACCTACATAGCTTATCTGGCTATTCAATTAAAGTTTGTCAATAACTAGAGGTTCACATGAGCCTGCATAGCTTATCTGGCTATTCAATTAAAGTTTGTCAATAACTAGAGGTTCACATGAGCCTACATAGCTTATCTGGCTATTCAATTAAAGTTTGTCAATAACTAGAGGTTCACATGAGCCTGCATATCTTATCTGGCTATTCAATTAAAGTTTGTCAATAACTGGAGGTTCACATGAGCCTGCATAGTATATCTGGCAATTCAATTAAGGTTTGTCAATAACTAGAGGTTCACATCAGCCTGCATAGCTTATCTGGCTATTCAATTAAAGCTTGTCAATAACTAGAGGTTCACATGAGCCTACATAGCTTATCTGGCTATTCAATTAAAGCTTGTCAATAACTAGAGGTTCATATGAGCCTGCATAGTATATCTGGCTATTCAATTAAAGCTTGTCAATAACTAGAGGCTCACATGAGCCTACATAGCTTATCTGGCTTTTCAATTAAAGTTTCTCAATAACTAGAGGTTCACATGAGCCTGCATAGTTTATCTGGCTATTCAATTAAAGCTTGTCAATAACTAGAGGTTCACATGAGCCTGCATAGTATATCTGGCTATTCAATTAAAGCTTGTCAATAACTAGAGGTTCACATGTGACATGAGCCTACATAGCATATCTGGCTGTTCAATTAAATTTTGTCAATAACTAGAGGTTCACATGAGCCTGCATAGTATATCTGGCTATTCAATTAAAGCTCGTCAATAACTAGAGGTTCACATGAGCCTACATAGCTTATCTGGCTATTCAATTAAAGTTTGTCAATAACTAGAGGTTCACATGAGCCTACATAGCTTATCTGGCTATTCAATTAAAGTTTGTCAATAACTGGATGTTCACATGAGCTTACATAGTTTATCTGGCTATTCAATTAAAGTTTGTCAATAACTAGAGGTTCACATGAGTCTACATAGTTTATCTAGCTATTCAATTAAAGTTTGTCAATAACTAGAGGTTCACATGAGCCTACATACAGTAGTATATCTGGCTATTCAATTAAAGTTTGTCAATAACTAGAGGTTCACATGAGCTTACATAGTTTATCTGCCTATTCAATTAAAGTTTGTCAATAACTAGAGGTTCACATGAGCCTACATAGCTTATCTGGCTATTCAATTAAAGTTTGTCAATAACTAGAGGTTCACATGAGCCTACATAGCTTATCCGGCTATTCAATTAAAGCTTGTCAATAACTAGAGGTTCACATGAGCCTGCATAGTATATCTGGCTATTCAATTAAAGCTCGTCAATAACTAGAGGTTCACATGAGTCTACATAGTTTATCTGGCTATTCAATTAAAGTTTGTCAATAACTAGAGGTTCACATGAGCCTACATACAGTAGTATATATGGCTATTCAATTAAAGCTTGTCAATAACTAGAGGTTCACATGAGTCTACATAGTTTATCTGGCTATCCAATTAAAGTTTGTCAATAACTAGAGGTTCACATGAACCTACATAGCTTATCTGGCTATTCAATTAAAGTTTGTCAATAACTAGAGGTTCACATGAGCCTGCACAGCTTATCTGGCTATTCAATTAAAGTTTGTCAATAACTAGAGGTTCACATGAGCCTACATAGTTTATCTGCCTATTCAATTAAAGTTTGTCAATAACTAGAGGTTCACATGAGCCTACATAGCTTATCTGGCTATTCAATTAAAGTTTGTCAATAACTAGAGGTTCACATGAGCCTACATAGCTTATCCGGCTATTCAATTAAAGCTTGTCAATAACTAGAGGTTCACATGAGCCTGCATAGTATATCTGGCTATTCAATTAAAGCTTGTCAATAACTAGAGGTTCACATGAGTCTACATAGTTTATCTGGCTATTCAATTAAAGTTTGTCAATAACTAGAGGTTCACATGAGCCTACATACAGTAGTATATATGGCTATTCAATTAAAGCTTGTCAATAACTAGAGGTTCACATGAGTCTACATAGTTTATCTGGCTATCCAATTAAAGTTTGTCAATAACTAGAGGTTCACATGAACCTACATAGCTTATCTGGCTATTCAATTAAAGTTTGTCAATAACTAGAGGTTCACATGAGCCTGCACAGCTTATCTGGCTATTCAATTAAAGTTTGTCAATAACTAGAGGTTCACATGAGCCTACATAGCTTATCTGGCTATTCAATTAAAGTTTGTCAATAACTAGAGGTTCACATGAGCCTGCATATCTTATCTGGCTATTCAATTAAAGTTTGTCAATAACTAGAGGTTCACATGAGCCTACATAGCTTATCTGGCTATTCAATTAAAGCTTGTCAATAACTAGAGGTTCACATGAGCCTACATAGCTTATCAGGCTATTCAATTAAAGCTTGTCAATAACTGGAGGTTCACATGAGTCTACATAGTTTATCTGGCTATTCAATTAAAGCTTGTCAATAACTAGAGGTTCACATGAGCCTGCAAAGTTTATCTGGCTATTCAATTAAAGCTTGTCAATAACTAGAGGTTCACATGAGCCTGCATAGTTTATCTGGCTATTCAATTAAAGTTTGTCAATAACTAGAGGTTCACATGAGTCTACATAGTTTATCTAGCTATTCAATTAAAGTTTGTCAATAACTAGAGGTTCACATGAGCCTACATACAGTAGTATATCTGGCTATTCAATTAAAGTTTGTCAATAACTAGAGGTTCACATGAGCCTACATAGTTTATCTGGCATTTCAATTAAAGTTTGTCAATAACTAGAGGTTCACATGAGCCTACATAGCTTATCTGGCTATTCAATTAAAGTTTGTCAATAACTAGAGGTTCACATGAGCCTACATAGCTTATCTGGCTATTCAATTAAAGCTTGTCAATAACTAGAGGTTCACATGAGCCTGCATAGTATATCTGGCTATTCAATTAAAGCTTGTCAATAACTAGAGGTTCACATGAGTCTACATAGTTTATCTGGCTATTCAATTAAAGTTTGTCAATAACTGGAGGTTCACATGAGCCTACATAGCTTATCTGGCTATTCAATTAAAGCTTGTCAATAACTAGAGGTTCACATGAGCCTACATAGCTTATCAGGCTATTCAATTAAAGCTTGTCAATAACTGGAGGTTCACATGAGTCTACATAGTTTATCTGGCTATTCAATTAAAGCTTGTCAATAACTAGTGGTTCACATGAGCCTGCAAAGTTTATCTGGCTATTCAATTAAAGCTTGTCAATAACTAGAGGTTCACATGAGCCTGCATAGTTTATCTGGCTATTCAATTAAAGTTTGTCAATAACTAGAGGCTCACATGAGCCTGCATAGTATATCTGGCTATTCAATTAAGGTTTGTCAATAACTAGAGGTTCACATCAGCCTGCATAGTATATCTGGCTATTCAATTAAAGCTTGTCAATAACTAGAGGTTCACATGAGCCTACATAGCTTATCTGGCTATTCAATAAAAGTTTGTCAATAACTAGAGGTTCACATGAGCCTACATAGCTTATCTGTCTTTTCAATTAAAGCTTGTCAATAACTAGAGGCTCACATGAGCCTACATAGTTTATCTGGCTATTCAATTAAAGTTTCTCAATAACTAGAGGTTCACATGAGCCTGCATAGTTTATCTGGCTATTCAATTAAAGCTTGTCAATAACTAGAGGTTCACATGAGCCTGCATAGTATATCTGGCTATTCAATTAAAGCTTGTCAATAACTAGAGGTTCACATGTGACATGAGCATACATAGCATATCTGGCTATTCAATTAAATTTTGTCAATAACTAGAGGTTCACATGAGCCTACATAGCTTATCTGGCTATTCAATTAAAGTTTGTCAATAACTGGAGGTTCACATGAGCTTATATAGCTTATCTGGCTATTCAATTAAAGTTTGTCAATAACTAGAGGTTCGCATAAGCCTACATAGCTTATCTGGCTATTCAATTAAAGTTTGTCAATAACTGGAGGTTCACATGAGCCTACATAGCTTATCTGGCTATTCAATTAAAGTTTGTCAATAACTAGAGGTTCACATGAGCCTACATAGCTTATCCGGCTATTCAATTAAAGTTTGTCAATAACTAGAGATTCACATGAGCCTACATAGCTTATCTGGCTATTCAATTAAATTTAAAGTTTGTCAATAACTAGAAGTTCACATGAGCCTACATAGCTTATCTGGCTATTCAATTAAAGCTTGTCAATAACTAGAGGTTCACATGAGCCTGCATAGCTTATCTGGCTATTCAATTAAAGTTTGTCAATAACTAGAGGTTCACATGAGCCTACATAGCTTATCTGGCTATTCAATTAAAGTTTGTCAATAACTAGAGGTTCACATGAGCCTGCATATCTTATCTGGCTATTCAATTAAAGTTTGTCAATAACTGGAGGTTCACATGAGCCTACATAGCTTATCTGGCTATTCAATTAAAGTTTGTCAATAACTAGAGGTTCACATGAGCCTACATAGCTTATCAGGCTATTCAATTAAAGCTTGTCAATAACTGGAGGTTCACATGAGTCTACATAGTTTATCTGGCTATTCAATTAAAGCTTGTCAATAACTAGAGGTTCACATGAGCCTGCAAAGTTTATCTGGCTATTCAATTAAAGCTTGTCAATAACTAGAGGCTCACATGAGCCTGCATAGTATATCTGGCTATTCAATTAAGGTTTGTCAATAACTAGAGGTTCACATCAGCCTGCATAGTATATATGGCTATTCAATTAAAGCTTGTCAATAACTAGAGGTTCACATGAGCCTACATAGCTTATCTGGCTATTCAATAAAAGCTTGTCAATAACTAGAGGTTCACATGAGCCTGCATAGTATATCTGGCTATTCAATTAAAGTTTGTCAATAACTAGAGGTTCACATGAGACTGCATAGCTTTTCTGGCTATTCAATTAAAGCTTGTCAATAACTAGAGGCTCACATGAGCCTACATAGCTTATCTGGCTTTTCAATTAAAGCTTGTCAATAACTAGAGGCTCACATGAGCCTACATAGTTTATCTGGCTATTCAATTAAAGTTTCTCAATAACTAGAGGTTCACATGAGCCTGCATAGTTTATCTGGCTATTCAATTAAAGCTTGTCAATAACTAGAGGTTCACATGAGCCTGCATAGTATATCTGGCTATTCAATTAAAGCTTGTCAATAACTAGAGGTTCACATGTGACATGAGCCTACATAGCATATCTGGCTATTCAATTAAATTTTGTCAATAACTAGAGGTTCACATGAGCCTGCATAGTATATCTGGCTATTCAATTAAAGCTCGTCAATAACTAGAGGTTCACATGAGCCGACATAGCTTATCTGGCTATTCAATTAAAGTTTGTCAATAACTAGAGGTTCACATGAGCCTGCATAGCTTATCTGGCTATTCAATTAAAGTTTGTCAATAACTAGAGGTTCACATGAGCCTACATAGATTATCTGGCTATTCAATTAAAGTTTGTCAATAACTAGAGGTTCACATGAGCCTGCATATCTTATCTGGCTATTCAATTAAAGCTTGTCAATAACTAGAGGTTCACATGAGTCTACATAGTTTATCTGGCTATTCAATTAAAGCTTGTCAATAACTAGAGGTTCACATGAGCCTGCAAAGTTTATCTGGCTATTCAATTAAAGCTTGTCAATAACTAGAGGTTCACATGAGCCTGCAAAGTTTATCTGGCTATTCAATTAAAGTTTGTCTATAACTAGAGTCTCACATGAGCCTGCATAGTATATCTGGCTATTCAATTAAGGTTTGTCAATAACTAGAGGTTCATATCAGCCTGCATAGCTTATCTGGCTATTCAATTAAAGCTTGTCAATAACTAGAGGTTCACATGAGCCTACATAGCTTATCTGGCTATTCAATAAAAGCTTGTCAATAACTACAGGTTCACATGAGCCTGCATAGTATATCTGGCTATTCAATTAAAGTTTGTCAATAACTAGAGGTTCACATGAGACTGCATAGCTTATCTGGCTATTCAATTAAAGCTTGTCAATAACTAGAGGCTCACATGAGCCTACATAGCTTATCTGGCTTTTCAATTAAAGCTTGTCAATAACTAGAGGCTCACATGAGCCTACATAGTTTATCTGGCTATTCAATTAAAGTTTCTCAATAACTAGAGGTTCACATGAGCCTGCATAGTTTATCTGGCTATTCAATTAAAGCTTGTCAATAACTAGAGGTTCACATGAGCCTACATAGCTTATCTGGCTATTCAATTAAAGTTTGTCAATAACTAGAGGTTCACATGAGCCTACATAGTTTATCTGGCTATTCAATTAAAGTTTGTCAATAACTAGAGGTTCACATGAGCATACATAGCTTATCTGGCTATTCAATTAAAGTTTGTCAATAACTAGAGGTTCACATGAGCCTACATAGCTTATCTGGCTATTCAATTAAAGCTTGTCAATAACTAGAGGTTCACATGAGCCTACATAGCTTATCCGGCTATTCAATTAAAGTTTGTCAATAACTAGAGGTTCACATGAGCCTACATAGCTTATCTGACTATTCAATTAAAGCTTGTCAATAACTAGAGGTTCACATGAGCCTGCATAGTATATCTGGCTATTCAATTAAAGCTTGCTAATAACTAGAGGTTCACATGAGCATACATAGCTTATCTGGCTATTCAATTAAAGTTTGTTAATAACTAGAGGTTCACATGAGCCTACATAGCTTATCTGGCTATTCAATTAAAGTTTGTCAATAACTAGAGGTTCACATGAGCCTACATACAGTAGTATATCTGGCTATTCAATTAAAGCTTGTCAATAACTAGAGGTTCACATGAACCTATATAGTTTGTCTGGCTATCCAATAAAAGTTTGTCAATAACTAGAGGTTCACATGAACCTACATAGCTTATCTGGCTATTCAATTAAAGTTTGTCAATAACTAGAGGTTCACATGAGCCTGCATAGCTTATCTGGCTATTCAATTAAAGTTTGTCAATAACTAGAGGTTCACATGAGCCTACATAGATTATCTGGCTATTCAATTAAAGTTTGTCAATAACTAGAGGTTCACATGAGCCTGCATATCTTATCTGGCTATTCAATTAAAGTTTGTCAATAACTGGAGAATCACATGAGCCTACATAGCTTATCTGGCTATTCAATTAAAGCTTGTCAATAACTAGAGGTTCACATGAGCCTACATAGCTTATAAGGCTATTCAATTAAAGCTTGTCAATAACTGGAGGTTCACATGAGTCTACATAGTTTATCTGGCTATTCAATTAAAGCTTGTCAATAACTAGAGGTTCACATGAGCCTGCAAAGTTTATCTGGCTATTCAATTAAAGCTTGTCAATAACTAGAGGTTCACATGAGCCTGCATAGTTTATCTGGCTATTCAATTAAAGTTTGTCAATAACTAGAGGTTCACATGAGCCTGCAAAGTTTATCTGGCTATTCAATTAAAGCTTGTCAATAACTAGAGGTTCACATGAGCCTACATACAGTAGTATATCTGGCTATTCAATTAAAGCTTGTCAATAACTAGAGGTTCACATGAACCTACATAGTTTATCTGGCTATCCAATTAAAGTTTGTCAATAACTAGAGGTTCACATGAACCTACATAGCTTATCTGGCTATTCAATTAAAGTTTGTCAATAACTAGAGGTTCACATGAGCCTGCATAGCTTATCTGGCTATTCAATTAAAGTTTGTCAATAACTAGAGGTTCACATGAGCCTACATAGCTTATCTGGCTATTCAATTAAAGTTTGTCAATAACTAGAGGTTCACATGAGCCTGCATATCTTATCTGGCTATTCAATTAAAGTTTGTCAATAACTGGAGGTTCACATGAGCCTGCATAGTATATCTGGCAATTCAATTAAGGTTTGTCAATAACTAGAGGTTCACATCAGCCTGCATAGCTTATCTGGCTATTCAATTAAAGCTTGTCAATAACTAGAGGTTCACATGAGCCTACATAGCTTATCTGGCTATTCAATTAAAGCTTGTCAATAACTAGAGGTTCACATGAGCCTGCATAGTATATCTGGCTATTCAATTAAAGCTTGTCAATAACTAGAGGCTCACATGAGCCTACATAGCTTATCTGGCTTTTCAATTAAAGTTTCTCAATAACTAGAGGTTCACATGAGCCTGCATAGTTTATCTGGCTATTCAATTAAAGCTTGTCAATAACTAGAGGTTCACATGAGCCTGCATAGTATATCTGGCTATTCAATTAAAGCTTGTCAATAACTAGAGGTTCACATGTGACATGAGCCTACATAGCATATCTGGCTGTTCAATTAAATTTTGTCAATAACTAGAGGTTCACATGAGCCTGCATAGTATATCTGGCTATTCAATTAAAGCTCGTCAATAACTAGAGGTTCACATGAGCCTACATAGCTTATCTGGCTATTCAATTAAAGTTTGTCAATAACTAGAGGTTCACATGAGCCTACATAGCTTATCTGGCTATTCAATTAAAGTTTGTCAATAACTGGATGTTCACATGAGCTTACATAGTTTATCTGGCTATTCAATTAAAGTTTGTCAATAACTAGAGGTTCACATGAGTCTACATAGTTTATCTAGCTATTCAATTAAAGTTTGTCAATAACTAGAGGTTCACATGAGCCTACATACAGTAGTATATCTGGCTATTCAATTAAAGTTTGTCAATAACTAGAGGTTCACATGAGCTTACATAGTTTATCTGCCTATTCAATTAAAGTTTGTCAATAACTAGAGGTTCACATGAGCCTACATAGCTTATCTGGCTATTCAATTAAAGTTTGTCAATAACTAGAGGTTCACATGAGCCTACATAGCTTATCCGGCTATTCAATTAAAGCTTGTCAATAACTAGAGGTTCACATGAGCCTGCATAGTATATCTGGCTATTCAATTAAAGCTTGTCAATAACTAGAGGTTCACATGAGCCTGCATAGTATATCTGGCTATTCAATTAAAGCTTGTCAATAACTAGAGGTTCACATGTGACATGAGCCTACATAGCATATCTGGCTGTTCAATTAAATTTTGTCAATAACTAGAGGTTCACATGAGCCTGCATAGTATATCTGGCTATTCAATTAAAGCTCGTCAATAACTAGAGGTTCACATGAGCCTACATAGCTTATCTGGCTATTCAATTAAAGTTTGTCAATAACTAGAGGTTCACATGAGCCTACATAGCTTATCTGGCTATTCAATTAAAGTTTGTCAATAACTGGATGTTCACATGAGCTTACATACAGTAGTATATATGGCTATTCAATTAAAGCTTGTCAATAACTAGAGGTTCACATGAGTCTACATAGTTTATCTGGCTATCCAATTAAAGTTTGTCAATAACTAGAGGTTCACATGAACCTACATAGCTTATCTGGCTATTCAATTAAAGTTTGTCAATAACTAGAGGTTCACATGAGCCTGCACAGCTTATCTGGCTATTCAATTAAAGTTTGTCAATAACTAGAGGTTCACATGAGCCTACATAGTTTATCTGCCTATTCAATTAAAGTTTGTCAATAACTAGAGGTTCACATGAGTCTACATAGTTTATCTGGCTATCCAATTAAAGTTTGTCAATAACTAGAGGTTCACATGAACCTACATAGCTTATCTGGCTATTCAATTAAAGTTTGTCAATAACTAGAGGTTCACATGAGCCTGCACAGCTTATCTGGCTATTCAATTAAAGTTTGTCAATAACTAGAGGTTCACATGAGCCTACATAGTTTATCTGCCTATTCAATTAAAGTTTGTCAATAACTAGAGGTTCACATGAGCCTACATAGCTTATCTGGCTATTCAATTAAAGTTTGTCAATAACTAGAGGTTCACATGAGCCTACATAGCTTATCCGGCTATTCAATTAAAGCTTGTCAATAACTAGAGGTTCACATGAGCCTGCATAGTATATCTGGCTATTCAATTAAAGCTTGTCAATAACTAGAGGTTCACATGAGTCTACATAGTTTATCTGGCTATTCAATTAAAGTTTGTCAATAACTAGAGGTTCACATGAGCCTACATACAGTAGTATATATGGCTATTCAATTAAAGCTTGTCAATAACTAGAGGTTCACATGAGTCTACATAGTTTATCTGGCTATCCAATTAAAGTTTGTCAATAACTAGAGGTTCACATGAACCTACATAGCTTATCTGGCTATTCAATTAAAGTTTGTCAATAACTAGAGGTTCACATGAGCCTGCACAGCTTATCTGGCTATTCAATTAAAGTTTGTCAATAACTAGAGGTTCACATGAGCCTACATAGCTTATCTGGCTATTCAATTAAAGTTTGTCAATAACTAGAGGTTCACATGAGCCTGCATATCTTATCTGGCTATTCAATTAAAGTTTGTCAATAACTGGAGGTTCACATGAGCCTACATAGCTTATCTGGCTATTCAATTAAAGCTTGTCAATAACTAGAGGTTCACATGAGCCTACATAGCTTATCAGGCTATTCAATTAAAGCTTGTCAATAACTGGAGGTTCACATGAGTCTACATAGTTTATCTGGCTATTCAATTAAAGCTTGTCAATAACTAGAGGTTCACATGAGCCTGCAAAGTTTATCTGGCTATTCAATTAAAGCTTGTCAATAACTAGAGGTTCACATGAGCCTGCATAGTTTATCTGGCTATTCAATTAAAGTTTGTCAATAACTAGAGGTTCACATGAGTCTACATAGTTTATCTAGCTATTCAATTAAAGTTTGTCAATAACTAGAGGTTCACATGAGCCTACATACAGTAGTATATCTGGCTATTCAATTAAAGTTTGTCAATAACTAGAGGTTCACATGAGCCTACATAGTTTATCTGGCATTTCAATTAAAGTTTGTCAATAACTAGAGGTTCACATGAGCCTACATAGCTTATCTGGCTATTCAATTAAAGTTTGTCAATAACTAGAGGTTCACATGAGCCTACATAGCTTATCTGGCTATTCAATTAAAGCTTGTCAATAACTAGAGGTTCACATGAGCCTGCATAGTATATCTGGCTATTCAATTAAAGCTTGTCAATAACTAGAGGTTCACATGAGTCTACATAGTTTATCTGGCTATTCAATTAAAGTTTGTCAATAACTAGAGGTTCACATGAGCCTGCACAGCTTATCTGGCTATTCAATTAAAGTTTGTCAATAACTAGAGGTTCACATGAGCCTACATAGCTTATCTGGCTATTCAATTAAAGTTTGTCAATAACTAGAGGTTCACATGAGCCTGCATATCTTATCTGGCTATTCAATTAAAGTTTGTCAATAACTGGAGGTTCACATGAGCCTACATAGCTTATCTGGCTATTCAATTAAAGCTTGTCAATAACTAGAGGTTCACATGAGCCTACATAGCTTATCAGGCTATTCAATTAAAGCTTGTCAATAACTGGAGGTTCACATGAGTCTACATAGTTTATCTGGCTATTCAATTAAAGCTTGTCAATAACTAGAGGTTCACATGAGCCTGCAAAGTTTATCTGGCTATTCAATTAAAGCTTGTCAATAACTAGAGGTTCACATGAGCCTGCATAGTTTATCTGGCTATTCAATTAAAGTTTGTCAATAACTAGAGGTTCACATGAGTCTACATAGTTTATCTAGCTATTCAATTAAAGTTTGTCAATAACTAGAGGTTCACATGAGCCTACATACAGTAGTATATCTGGCTATTCAATTAAAGTTTGTCAATAACTAGAGGTTCACATGAGCCTACATAGTTTATCTGGCTATTCAATTAAAGTTTGTCAATAACTAGAGGTTCACATGAGCCTACATAGCTTATCTGGCTATTCAATTAAAGTTTGTCAATAACTAGAGGTTCACATGAGCCTACATAGCTTATCCGGCTATTCAATTAAAGCTTGTCAATAACTAGAGGTTCACATGAGCCTGCATAGTATATCTGGCTATTCAATTAAAGCTTGTCAATAACTAGAGGTTCACATGAGTCTACATAGTTTATCTGGCTATTCAATTAAAGTTTGTCAATAACTAGAGGTTCACATGAGCCTACATACAGTAGTATATATGGCTATTCAATTAAAGCTTGTCAATAACTAGAGGTTCACATGAGTCTACATAGTTTATCTGGCTATCCAATTAAAGTTTGTCAATAACTAGAGGTTCACATGAACCTACATAGCTTATCTGGCTATTCAATTAAAGTTTGTCAATAACTAGAGGTTCACATGAGCCTGCACAGCTTATCTGGCTATTCAATTAAAGTTTGTCAATAACTAGAGGTTCACATGAGCCTACATAGCTTATCTGGCTATTCAATTAAAGTTTGTCAATAACTAGAGGTTCACATGAGCCTGCATATCTTATCTGGCTATTCAATTAAAGTTTGTCAATAACTGGAGGTTCACATGAGCCTACATAGCTTATCTGGCTATTCAATTAAAGCTTGTCAATAACTAGAGGTTCACATGAGCCTACATAGTTTATCTGGCTATTCAATTAAAGCTTGTCAATAACTAGTGGTTCACATGAGCCTGCAAAGTTTATCTGGCTATTCAATTAAAGCTTGTCAATAACTAGAGGTTCACATGAGCCTGCATAGTTTATCTGGCTATTCAATTAAAGTTTGTCAATAACTAGAGGCTCACATGAGCCTGCATAGTATATCTGGCTATTCAATTAAGGTTTGTCAATAACTAGAGGTTCACATCAGCCTGCATAGTATATCTGGCTATTCAATTAAAGCTTGTCAATAACTAGAGGTTCACATGAGCCTACATAGCTTATCTGGCTATTCAATAAAAGTTTGTCAATAACTAGAGGTTCACATGAGCCTACATAGCTTATCTGTCTTTTCAATTAAAGCTTGTCAATAACTAGAGGCTCACATGAGCCTACATAGTTTATCTGGCTATTCAATTAAAGTTTCTCAATAACTAGAGGTTCACATGAGCCTGCATAGTTTATCTGGCTATTCAATTAAAGCTTGTCAATAACTAGAGGTTCACATGAGCCTGCATAGTATATCTGGCTATTCAATTAAAGCTTGTCAATAACTAGAGGTTCACATGTGACATGAGCATACATAGCATATCTGGCTATTCAATTAAATTTTGTCAATAACTAGAGGTTCACATGAGCCTACATAGCTTATCTGGCTATTCAATTAAAGTTTGTCAATAACTGGAGGTTCACATGAGCTTATATAGCTTATCTGGCTATTCAATTAAAGTTTGTCAATAACTAGAGGTTCGCATAAGCCTACATAGCTTATCTGGCTATTCAATTAAAGTTTGTCAATAACTGGAGGTTCACATGAGCCTACATAGCTTATCTGGCTATTCAATTAAAGTTTGTCAATAACTAGAGGTTCACATGAGCCTACATAGCTTATCCGGCTATTCAATTAAAGTTTGTCAATAACTAGAGATTCACATGAGCCTACATAGCTTATCTGGCTATTCAATTAAATTTAAAGTTTGTCAATAACTAGAAGTTCACATGAGCCTACATAGCTTATCTGGCTATTCAATTAAAGCTTGTCAATAACTAGAGGTTCACATGAGCCTGCATAGCTTATCTGGCTATTCAATTAAAGTTTGTCAATAACTAGAGGTTCACATGAGCCTACATAGCTTATCTGGCTATTCAATTAAAGTTTGTCAATAACTAGAGGTTCACATGAGCCTGCATATCTTATCTGGCTATTCAATTAAAGTTTGTCAATAACTGGAGGTTCACATGAGCCTACATAGCTTATCTGGCTATTCAATTAAAGTTTGTCAATAACTAGAGGTTCACATGAGCCTACATAGCTTATCAGGCTATTCAATTAAAGCTTGTCAATAACTGGAGGTTCACATGAGTCTACATAGTTTATCTGGCTATTCAATTAAAGCTTGTCAATAACTAGAGGTTCACATGAGCCTGCAAAGTTTATCTGGCTATTCAATTAAAGCTTGTCAATAACTAGAGGCTCACATGAGCCTGCATAGTATATCTGGCTATTCAATTAAGGTTTGTCAATAACTAGAGGTTCACATCAGCCTGCATAGTATATCTGGCTATTCAATTAAAGCTTGTCAATAACTAGAGGTTCACATGAGCCTACATAGCTTATCTGGCTATTCAATAAAAGCTTGTCAATAACTAGAGGTTCACATGAGCCTGCATAGTATATCTGGCTATTCAATTAAAGTTTGTCAATAACTAGAGGTTCACATGAGACTGCATAGCTTTTCTGGCTATTCAATTAAAGCTTGTCAATAACTAGAGGCTCACATGAGCCTACATAGCTTATCTGGCTTTTCAATTAAAGCTTGTCAATAACTAGAGGCTCACATGAGCCTACATAGTTTATCTGGCTATTCAATTAAAGTTTCTCAATAACTAGAGGTTCACATGAGCCTGCATAGTTTATCTGGCTATTCAATTAAAGCTTGTCAATAACTAGAGGTTCACATGAGCCTGCATAGTATATCTGGCTATTCAATTAAAGCTTGTCAATAACTAGAGGTTCACATGTGACATGAGCCTACATAGCATATCTGGCTATTCAATTAAATTTTGTCAATAACTAGAGGTTCACATGAGCCTGCATAGTATATCTGGCTATTCAATTAAAGCTCGTCAATAACTAGAGGTTCACATGAGCCGACATAGCTTATCTGGCTATTCAATTAAAGTTTGTCAATAACTAGAGGTTCACATGAGCCTACATAGCTTATCTGGCTATTCAATTAAAGCTTGTCAATAACTGGAGGTTCACATGAGCTTACATAGCTTATCTGGCTATTCAATTAAAGTTTGTCAATAACTAGAGGTTCACATGAGCCTACATAGCTTATCTGGCTATTCAATTAAAGTTTGTCAATAACTGGAGGTTCACATGAGCCTACATAGCTTATCTGGCTATTCAATTAAAGTTTGTCAATAACTAGAGGTTCACATGAGCCTACATAGCTTATCCGGCTATTCAATTAAAGTTTGTCAATAACTAGAGGTTCACATGAGCCTACATAGCTTATCTGGCTATTCAATTAAATTTAAAGTTTGTCAATAACTAGAGGTTCACATGAGCCTACATAACTTATCTGGCTATTCAATTAAAGCTTGTCAATAACTAGAGGTTCACATGAGCCTACATAGCTTATCTGGCTATTCAATTAAAACTTGTCAATAACTAGACGTTCACATGAGTCTACATAGCATATCTGGCTATTCAATTAAAGCTTGTCAATAACTAGAGGTTCACATGAGCCTGCATAGTTTATCTGGCTTTTCAATTAAAGCTTGTCAATAACTAGAGGCTCACATGAGCCTACATAGCTTATCTGGCTATTCAATTAAAGCTTGTCAATAACTGGAGGTTCACATGAGCCTACATAGCTTATCTGGCTATTCAATTAAAGTTTGTCAATAATTAGAGGTTCATATGAGCCTACATAGCTTATCTGGCTATTCAATTAAAGTTTGTCAAGAACTGGAGGTTCACATGAGCCTACATAGCTTATCTGTCTATTCAATTAAAGTTTGTCAATAACTGGAGGTTCACATGAGCCTACATAGCTTATCTGGCTATTCAATTAAAGCATGTCAATAACTAGAGGTTCACATGAGCCTACATAGCTTATCTGGCTATTCAATTAAAGCTTGTCAATAACTAGAGGTTCACATGAGCCTACATAGATTATCTGGCTATTCAATTAAAACTTGTCAATAACTAGAGGTTCACATGAGCCTACATAGCTTATCTGACTATTCAATTAAAGTTTGTCAATAACTAGAGGTTCACATGAGCCGACATAGCTTATCTGGCTATTCAATTAAAACTTGTCAATAACTAGAGGTTCACATGAGTCTGCATAGTTTATCTGGCTATTCAATTAAAGTTTGTCAATAACTAGAGCTTCACATGAGTCTGCATAGTTTATCTGGCTATTCAATTAAAGTTTGTCAATAACTAGAGGTTCACATGAGCCTGCATAGTTTATCTGGCTATTCAATTAAAGTTGTCAATAACTAGAGGTTCACATGAGTCTGCATAGTTTATCTGGCTATTCAATTAAAGTTTGTGAATAACTTGGGGTTCACATGAGCCTACATAGCTTATCTGGCTATTCAATTAAAGTTTGTCTCTTTTAGAGAAAACAAATTTTTTACTTAATTGGAATTAGCCAACAGACATGTGGTCCAGTTGAAAAACTAGATGCTTGCCTCAGCCTGTATCTTTCATCTAATCATTTATAGATAGTTTATTTGTTTTTGAGAAAAAAACATTTGATTAATTTTCACATAAGGTGTGTTTATTATGACAAACACATTCAACTATTAATTAAAATACAAATGACAAATTTTGCCCATTGGTACCTGTTTATCATCTCATATCTCTGAATTTGTAAAATCTACAACATAAATATGTTGGAATATTTCAGACAGGATTTTTTTCCCAAAAAAATTCAATGTGAAAAAAATACTTTTTTTTAGCTCACTTTGACCCCCTTTTTATTTGGAAAAACAATAAGAGCAAGGTCAAATATGTTTGAAAAACATTGGCAGGAAATTTGATCTGGAACCTAAAGAAAAAAATATATATCAAAATATTTCATAGGGATTACTATTTTGCCCCCAAAAAATGCATTAAACATCAGTCATTGATCCTTCACAGGATGACTGGTGCTGAATGATGCCAACAGCTCATGCCATGGCTTCTTTTTTTAACCATTTCAAACTTGCCCACTCCTCATGTGTATTTTTTTTAAACTTACGCTGCCTCTGTGAACCGAGCCATCATACTGGGACGGTCTTGATTTCTCCGAACACGAAACCATCTTTCTACCTGTCGTACTGTGAAATCTGTTTGTTTTGATAATTGCTGTAAACAGAAAAATAATAATAAATCATACATTGTACATGTAGGTACCTCTTTAACTGTGTAAGACATGCTACAATTTTAGATGATGGAACCTCCTCATTACCGTAAAAACAATTGTTGTCAATACCAGTCAATACTATAGTGTGCATCAAAGTAAACAAAAGTTCATATGAAATTTTCTATGACAGGACAAGAAAAGGTGACCTTTAAATACAGGTGACTGCATGGACTGGTTTGAGTATATTGCAGGCCATATAAGTTGTATTTAAAAGATGATACAAAGAAATCTAATATTAGTAGTGCAAGTTAACTAGAGGCTCAGCCGTGGGCTGAGCCTGTGTCGCTCATCTTTCATTCTGTTTTGAGAAAACTTTTCACCGAACCTTCCATAAGTGCTTCCTACCAAATTTCGGTTCATTTGGCTACTGCGTTTCAGAGGAGAAGATTTTTTAGAAATTGACAAATCAGAAACAAGAATTGCCTGTGGTGGCCATGTTTGTCAACGGATCAGGACAAAATGAGCATTCTTAATAGAGGACCTTCCATAGATGCTTCCTACCAAGTTTCGGTTTATTTGGACAGGCGGTTACAGAGGAGAAGATTTTTTAGAAATCGACCAATCAGAAACAAGAATTGCCTGTGTCTGCCATGTTTGTTAATGGATTAGGACAAAATGAGCACTCTTTATAGAGGACCTTCCATAGATCCTTCCTACCAAGTTTCAGTTCATTTGGCTAAGTGGTTTTAGAGGAGAAGATTAAAATGTGAAAAGTTAATGGACGACGGACGCCAAGTGATGGCAAAAGCCTTTGGCAAGGTGAGCTAAAAATTGGCTTAGCCTTTAACAGAATAAGCTATATATAAATATTTACCTCTAACAGAATAAGTTTTGTAAATAATTATTTACTTAAGTCAATATTGTATGTCATTATGAATTGTCAGTTTTTAATCTCAATAAACAATTTGAAACACAATGTATTATGAGCAGGCGCGTAGCTCCCTATACGCCAACACGCAGTTGCGTGCACATCGGCGTGCTGAAAAAAAAATAAAGAGCAAAAAAAATAAAATAAATAAGGAATAATAAAAATTAAAAAAAAAAGTGGAAAACAAAGTCTCGTTGTGGCTTTTTGTGAAAATTCAATGTCATAAAAATTACGGCATTTCAAATTGTATTGAAATGAGGTTACGGCCGTATCATTAGTATGAGTTACATCCGTCATCGTTCAGTCTGGTATATATACATGTACATTGTACGTGACCTTTCCTACGTTGAATGACAACATGACAGACTACCAGAGCCAATCACCCTGCAGACACGCCAAAACAGTATTGGAAAGTTTATTTGTACTATGCGTTTATAGACCACATGATAATGGAATTGGAGTCGCGTCTGATAAAATCAGAAAATCGCTTCTATGCACAGTATCTGCTTCCTCGTGTTATAGGAAATAGAAGTGTGTGTCTGCTAAGACACGAAGAACAGATTTTGGGCAATTTCTAAGTAAATTCTGTCTAACAAAATCATGAAATCAATGTGTTGCTTATGTATTCAATTTACCCATGAAAACACCTCAGAACGCACCATTTTGCATCTAGTCAAAAAAAAAATATTCTGGGTTTGGTTGCTTGTAGATACGATAACGTAACCCTCAGTCCGCTTTTGCTCCCAGCGAGGGTTTACGAATCTGTCCCATTCAACGTAATGGAGCAAATTAAAATGTTCGTTCCGTGAATATTTCAACTTTCTTTTTGCATATGTGGTCATAACTTATTATTCCCTACAATTTTTAAGTAATGGTGATACGAAATAAGTGTTACAATACCTGTTTCTACCTTCACGATCGATTTCGTATTCGAAAATTGTTTCTTGTCCGGCATGACACCTTACGTAGATTCTCGTGATGGGCGGAGCCTATCCTTATATGGATCTGAATCCCAAATATGGAAAACTTTTACTACGATATGTACGGCAATCGATTAAAATAAGGTTATCTCCTAAACGAGGCAAGTGCACGTGAAATAGCAACTTGTAAACAAAATGTCGGACAGAAAGAACATCTCATGCATTCATATTTTCAGATGGATATAAGTCTACCATGGATTGATGCAGCGTTTACTTAACACTTCAAGCTTTATCTAAATATATTTATCTTTCACCCCCGTTAATTTTTCCAACCACTTCAACGGAATTAGGACACAAAACCGCCCGGTGTGAATCACTCCGGGCGCTGCTCCATTACGTTGAATGGGACCGAATCGTAACCCTCGCTGGGAGCAAAAGCGGACTGAGGGTTACGTTATCGTATCTAGGTTGCTTGCACTGCAAAAAAGGCTAGCTACGCCCCTGATGAGCATTTCAATATGAAGCCTGTGTACTGGTATGATATAATTAAGCCTGTATACTGGTATTACTATGATATATTTAAGATAGTAGTATTGTACTTAAGAGTTTACATGTATTATTATACCTCAGTATATATTTTCTATATAAAATTAAATGCAGATAAAATTACTATTTTGCACATAAAAATCCAATAGCTGATTTTGTTTAAATAGTTTTGATGACTGATCATGAGTACATGACTATTATTTCTAGGGAAATAGTTAAAAAAGTGAAATAGTTCAGATCAAACAGCATACGTTTTCCCACGCTTTTATGGATCAGATCTTTCGTGTTTTAACGTACATGCACCTACATGTACAATATGTACATGCCAGAGATACGATTATTTGTTTACCAGACGATAAAATGGCATCTGCTGAAACTTTAAACTGGTTAGAATTGTTGTTAAAACGTGTTTATTCAAATATTGTTGATATTTTTTCTTAATATTACTATTAAGAACTTCTATTTGTGTCTTTTTAATAGCCATATTTTCTCAGATTTCCTAGATTATCTTTGGTATAATAAAACACTTATTTACTGGCTATTCGGACAATAGCAAGTTTATTGTCCTCAGCCAGTAAATAGGTGTATACTATGTGTACTGATCTGTATTACTGATAATATTTCTATTAGTATGGATAGCATTTACTGACTTCTGACTTATATTTTAACTTTAAAGTAATATTACACCAGTTTTGGGTGAAGAAAATTTTGCCCTGAAAATTCAACTTGGAATACGGCAGTACCTTTACTAAGCTATTATTGCACGTTTCAAGTCGAAATATGCTCCCAACAACTAGAAATCTGCAAATCCGTGTGCATGTTTATCGACCTCGCCATTGTTGTGGAGACTGATTAACTTTCGGTTGTTTTGTTCCAATGATTGTCGATCATGACCTCATGAAGAAAAGTTTTGGTCCGATGATTGCCGATCATGACCTCGTGAAGAAAAGATAAACAATCATGGATGCCGAGGTAAGCACGCACACATTCCTGACAATGATTATAGAGGAATGTCTGTTTCATGTTGTGTGAACCAATTTTTTGGCAATTAATCTTATTTGGTACACACGGAATATATATATTTTTTTTTCATCAACTGAACATTGCGCATGAGTGATAATCTCCCCCAAAAGAGTTCAAATCTTGGGTCACACGCATATCATTTGCATTACTCTACGGGAAAACAGAATTATCTGCTGTCAAATATTTTGCGATTTGCTCTTAAAATCTGCTTTTGAGCGGATTTTTAATGTTATGCAGTTGATTTTAGTTAAAATTAAGTGACATTATAATTATTAAGTGAAAATATTTAATCCAAAAATTCCACGATATTTGCCTTTCATATTACTTTAACTTAAACAAATACAACAAAACAAATGCAGATAAAATGCATTGTTTGTTTGACTTCTATCCAATAGTAAATATAAAATGACAAAATATAAAAGAAAATATAACTAGTATTACTGTGAGCACAGCTCACTAAGATATACCCCCCACTCCCCACATCTGTCCAACCTATTTCCATAACCAAAACATTACTGATTGTTCCGACCAAAAATGAAAGGGACCATCCTCTCTTCACCGGTAAGCTGCTGATAAAATTTCAAAACATTCTGAGAAACACTACTCAAGTTATCATACGACATAGGGTAAAAATCCTATTTTCCGTCATATCAAGTCCAATAACTCTGGAACGGCAAAAGTGTAAATCGTCAAAAATGAAAGGGATCCTCCTCTCTTCACCGGTAAGCTGCTGATAAAATTTCAAAACATTCTGAGAAACACTACTCAAGTTATTATACGACATAGGGTAAAAATCCTATTTTCCGTCACATCAAGTCCAATAACTCTGGAACGGCAAAAGTGTAAATCGTCAAAAATGAAAGGGATCCTCCTCTCTTCACCGGTATGCTGCTGATAAAATTTCAAAACATTCTGAGAAACACTACTCAAGATATCATACGACATAGGGTAAAAATCCTATTTTCCGTCATATCAAGTCCAATAACTCTTGAACGGCAAAAGTGAAAATCATCAAAAAAGAAAGGGATCCTCCTCTCTTCACCAGTAAACAGCTGATAAAATTTTAAAAGATTCTAAGAAACACAACTCAAGTTATCGTACGACATAGGATTTGTCTACAGACGGACGGACATGGTGAAACCAGTATACCCTCTACAACTTTGTTGTGGGGGGGTATAATTATTGCTAGCTAATTCCTTGTCACATTTCACTGAAGTGCTTGTACCAAGCCAGGAGTGTGATCAGTTATATGTATTTATCAAAATCATATAGAATGAGGAAAAATTGATACCCCTAGTATCAATTTTTCCTCTTTCTATATGATTTTGATATTTGATTTTGAAATTATTCAGAGTGTGATATTTGTTTGTTTTTCATTTTATTACTAGATACTAGTTCTGTCTTATCTGAGGGGGGAGGGGGGAGGGGGGAGGGAGGCAGGGAGACAGGGAGAAAGGGGAAGACTACCCCTCTTACTCCTCTTATCTAACTCATTATCATTAAGAGAAATACTTCACTGTATCCTCACTCTTATTACATTTTACATTTCAACATTGTGACAATATTGTATTAAGGAAATTCTATTCAATCACTGGTACATGATCCGACATCTTGTATGGAGGGGAGGGATAGGAGATACAGATTTGAAATGAGACCATCCAAGGACCATTAATCACTGGTACATGATCCGACATCTTGTATGGAGGGGAGGGATAGGAGGGATAGGAGATACAGATTTGAAATGAGACCATCCAAGGACCATCAATCACTGGTACATGATCCGACATCTTGTATGGAGGGGGGGATAGGAGATACAGATTTGAAATGAAATGAGACCATCCAAGGACCATCAATCACTGGTACATGATCCGACATCTTGTATGGAGGGGAGGGATAGGAGATACAGATTTGAAATGAGACCATCCAAGGACCATCAATCACTGGTACATGATCCGACATCTTGTATGGAAGGGAGGGATAGGAGGGATAGGAGATACAGATTTGAAATGAGACCATCCAAGGACCATTAATCACTGGTACATGATCCGACATCTTGTATGGAGGGGAGGGATAGGAGGGACAGGAGATACAGATTTGAAATGAGACCATCCAAGGACCATCAATCACTGGTACATGATCCGACATCTTGTATGGAGGGGGGGATAGGAGATACAGATTTGAAATGAGACCATCCAAGGACCATCAATCACTGGTACATAATCCGACATCTTGTATGGAGGGGAGAGATAGGAGATACAGATTGGAAATGAGACCATCCAAGGACCATTAATCACTGGTACATGATCCGACATCTTGTTTGGAGGGGAGGGATAGGAGATACAGATTTGAAATGAGACCATCCAAGGACCATCAATCACTGGTACATGATCCGACATCTTGTATGGAGGGGAGGGATAGGAGGGATAGGAGATACAGATTTGAAATGAGACCATCCAAGGACCATTAATCACTGGTACATGATCCGACATCTTGTATGGAGGGGAGGGATAGGAGATATAGATTTGAAATGAGACCATCCAAGGACCATCAATCACTGGTACATGATCCGACATCTTGTATGGAGGGGGGGATAGGAGATACAGATTTGAAATGAGACCATCCAAGGACCATCAATCACTGGTACATGATCCGACATCTTGTATGGAGGGGAGGGATGGGAGATACAGATTTGAAATGAGACCATCCAAGGACCATCAATCACTGGTACATGATCCGACATCTTGTATGGAGGGGGGGATAGGAGATACAGATTTGAAATGAGACCATCCAAGGACCATCAATCACTGGTACATAATCCAACATCTTGTATGGAGGGGAGAGATAGGAGATACAGATTTGAAATGAGACCATCCAAGGACCATCAATCACTGGTACATGATCCGACATCTTGTATGGAGGGGAGGGAGAGGAGATACAGATTTGAAATGAGACCATCCAAAGACCATCAATCACTGGTACATGATCCGACATCTTGTATGGAGGGGGGGATAGGAGATACAGATTTGAAATGAAATGAGACCATCCAAGGACCATCAATCACTGGTACATGATCCGACATCTTGTATGGAGGGGAGGGATAGGAGATACAGATTTGAAATGTGACCATCCAAGGACCATCAATCACTGGTACATGATCCGACATCTTGTATGGAGGGGAGGGATAGGAGATACAGATTTGAAATGAGACCATCCAAGGACCATCAATCACTGGTACATGATCCGACATCTTGTATGGAGGGGGGGATAGGAGATACAGATTTGAAATGAGACCATCCAAGGACCATCAATCACTGGTACATAATCCGACATCTTGTATGGAGGGGAGGGATAGGAGATACAGATTTGAAATGAGACCATCAAAGGACCATCAATCACTGGTACATGATCCGACATCTTGTATGGAGGGGAGGGATAGGAGGGATAGGAGATACAGATTTGAAATGAGACCATCCAAGGACCATCAATCACTGGTACATGATCCGACATCTTGTATGGAGGGGGGGATAGGAGATACAGATTTGAAATGAGACCATCCAAGGACCATTAATCACTGGTACATGATCCGACATCTTGTATGCAGGGGAGGGATAGGAGGGATAGGAGATACAGATTTGAAATGAGACCATCCAAGGACCATCAATCACTGGTACATGATCCGACATCTTGTATGGAGGGGGGGATAGGAGATACAGATTTGAAATGAGACCATCCAAGGACCATCAATCACTGGTACATAATCCGACATCTTGTATGGAGGGGAGAGATAGGAGATATAGATTTGAAATGAGACCATCCAAGGACCATCAATCACTGGTACATGATCCGACATCTTGTATGGAGGGGAGGGATAGGAGATACAGATTTGAAATGAGACCATCCAAGGACCATCAATCACTGGTACATGATCCGACATCTTGTATGGAGGGGAGGGATAGGAGGGATAGGAGATACAGATTTGAAATGAGACCATCCAAGGACCATTAATCACTGGTACATGATCCGACATCTTGTATGGAGGGGAGGGATAGGAGGGATAGGAGATATAGATTTGAAATGAGACCATCCAAGGACCATCAATCACTGGTACATGATCCGACATCTTGTATGGAGGGGGGGATAGGAGATACAGATTTGAAATGAGACCATCCAAGGACCATTAATCACTGGTACATGATCCGACATCTTGTATGGAGGGGAGGGATAGGAGGGATAGGAGATATAGATTTGAAATGAGACCATCCAAGGACCATCAATCACTGGTACATGATCCGACATCTTGTATGGAGGGGAGGGATGGGAGATACAGATTTGAAATGAGACCATCCAAGGACCATCAATCACTGGTACATGATCCGACATCTTGTATGGAGGGGAGAGATAGGAGATACAGATTTGAAATGAGACCATCCAAGGACCATCAATCAGTGGTACATGATCCAACATCTTGTATGGAGGGGGTGATAGGAGATACAGATTTGAAATGAGACCATCAAAGGACCATCAATCACTGGTACATGATCCAACATCTTGTATGGAGGGGAGGGATAGGAGATAGATTTGAAATGAGACCATCCAAGGACCATCAATCACTGGTACATGATCCGACATCTTGTATGGAGGGGAGAGATAGGAGATACAGATTTGAAATGAGACCATCAAAGGACCATCAATCACTGGTACATGATCCGACATCTTGTATGGAGGGGAGGATAGGAGATACAGATTTGAAATGAGACCATCCAAGGACGATCAATCACTGGTACATATTCCGACATCTTGTATGGAGGGGAGGGATAGGAGATACAGATTTGAAATGAGACCATCCAAGGACCATGACAGTCAAGTTTGGTTAAATTTAGACCAACAGTTTCAGGGGGAAGATTTAAAAAGAAACAATAACAATAGACCATGGATACCACATGAAGGCCTTAGACCAAATGAACTGAAAAGGTTGAATCACATTGCACTTGTTTTGAAACAGGAAATATTGGCAAACTATACTTGAACTTTATATTACCTTGACATTTAAATACCTGGTTTATTTTACCTGCAGACAGAGGGATTAGTGTATTAATCTGAACAAGAACTAGGAGTAAAGAAGGAATTCATATATCCCCTGTATATATCTGACTAGTAAAGGACAATGGCCTACAATTTACCTCCAGCCATTAGAAAAGGCTACTTACTAGTTAAAGTTTTAAATATATTAAATGGGGCATATTCTGTGACTGGCCACTAAAATGGCCTTATATTACCGACCTCTATTTATAAGTGTTCTAGACATATCAATTATTTATGAATCTGAATCTTTTTTATTTAAATGCACTTACAGTTGAATCTCGCTATGTCAAACTCGGTTTACTCAAAATTTTTCTGAATTCCCGTTTTGAACCGAGTGCATTTCAACTGAATTTACTCCTCTTATCACAATATTCGATGTGTCGAAATTTTAGGTATCTCGAAGTAGCTTTTCTGCCCCTAATATACAAATCCATTTAAATTATGTTCGCTATGTCGAAATTATCAAATAACAAACCTGCCAAGGTGTCTACAGCATGGCCTCAGGTGTTTACCACGTCAGGTGAGATTTATTGTGATAACTGTTAATTATCATTTTGGATTTCTGAATTGAAGCATTGAAGTCATAATCATATGAATGTAAAATTATTTAATGATCAATTTCAAAGTCTTTGATGTCATGGCGCCTCGAGTGTAGAGAAAACTCTGAAGCCATTAAACATCCCCCTGTGTACAGCGATATCACTCATTTTTTATGAAACAATTTTCATCTAAAAACTAGAGGCTCAGCCGACTGAGCCTGTATCGCTCACCTGACAATAGAATGATACTGAAGCAAATTTCAAAGGGAGATAATCATTACCTTAAAAAACAGCAGCCATCTTGAATGGAGGGTGGGGCTGTCGGACACAATTTTAAAAGGGACACACCCAGGGACCATCTATGCCAAGTTTGGCTCCATTTGGCCAAGCTGTTTCAGAGGAGAAGATTTTTTTAACATTAGCCAATCAGAAAAAATAATTATTCTTGGCGGCCATGTTTATAGGCCAAATGGAACGAAATGGAGAAACTTTATAGAGGACCTTACATAGATGCTTACTGCCAAGTTTGGTTCCATTTGGCCAAGTTGTTTCAGAGGAGAAGATTAAAATATGAAAAAGTTAACGGACGGACGACGGACACCAAGTGATGGCAATACCTCACATGGCCCTTTGGGTCAGGTGAGCTAAAAAATGATGAAAAATGGGGAATAACTCCTAGACGGGTAATCAGATTTACTTCAAAATTGCAGGGCATGTAGATCTTGACAAGCTGAACATGTTTTCAGTTTACACTCAACATCTATCTCTTATAGTTTTTGAAATAAAGGATGAAAAGTATTAACATTTTTAAAATTTGATGAAAAAAGGGCAATAACTTCAAGATGGGTAATCAGATTTACTTTAAAATTGTAGGCTAGGTTGATCTTGACATGCTGAACATGTTTGCTGTTTAAACTTAACATCTATCTCTTATAGTTTTTGAAATAAAGGACAAAAGGTATTAACATTTTGAAAATTTGACGAAAAAAAAAAGGGCAATAACTCCAAATTGGGTACTCAAATTAACTTCAAAATTACAGGGTAGGTAGATCTTAATATGCTGCACATGTTTGCAATTTAAACTTAACATTTATCTCTAATAGTTTTTGAAATATCAGACAAAAATGTTTAAATTAAAAAAATAAAAAAGGGCAATAACTCCTAGACGGGTAATCAGATTTACTTCAAAATTGCAGGGCATGTAGATCTTGACATGCTGCACATGTTTGCTGTAAACTTAACGTCTATCTCTTATAGTTTTTGAAATAAAAAACGAAAAGTATTAAAATTTTGAAAATTTGATGAAAAAAGGGCAATAACTTCAAGATAGGTAATCAGATTTTCTTCAAAATTTCAGGGTAGTTAGATCTTCCTGTGCTGATCATGTTTACCCATGTCAGATTTCTGATATTATTAACGGTTTTTGAGTTGTTACCAAAAACGTGCAATTTTACCCTATGTTCTATTTTTAGTAACAGCGGCCATGTTTGTTGGCCGAATGGAATTAAATGAAGAAGTTTTATAGAGGATCTTACATAGATGCTTCCTGCCAAGTTTGGCTCCATTTGGCCAAGCAGTTTCAGAGGAGAAGATTTTTTTAACATTAGCCAATCAGAAACAAGAATTGCCCTTGGCAGCCATATTTGTAGGCGGAATGGGATGAAATGAAGAAACTTTATAGAGGACCTTATATAGATGCTTTCTGCCAAGTTTGGTTCCATTTGGTCCAGTTGTTTCAGAGGAGTAGATTAAAATATGAAAAGTTAACGGACGGACGACGGACGCCAAGTGATGGCAATACCTCACATGACCCTTTGGGTCAGGTGAGCTAAAAAAAGACTGAACGCTTTACTCAGAATAAATTTCAACATTTTGTCAGATTGCCGATCAGCTTTTACAACAGAATAATGAAAGATATTTTTAGTGTTCAAATACGTGGTATTTTTATACTAGATTTCTATGAACGTTCGTTTTGTTGACAGTTTCGTAATCTTTGAATACACGGTTGTGTATTGGCGTATTATGTATGTACATGATGTAATCAAATGCATGTTTCTTTTTCTCTCGAAGTTTCCTGACAATTGTCGTTATTTATGTACATACTAATATTGAATTATCTTTATTTATTTACTTACTAATATTGAATCTTCTTTATTTATATACTTACTAATATTAAATCGTCTTTATTTATGTACTTACTAATATTGAATCGTCTTTATTTATGTACTTACTAATATTGAATCTTCTTTATTTATGCACTTACTAATATTGAATCGTCTTTATTTATGTACTTACTAATATTGAATTGTCGTTATTTAATTACTTACTAATATTGAATTGTCTTTATTTATTTACTTACTAATATTGAATTGTCGTTATTTATGTACTTACTAATATTGAATCAACTTTATTTATGTACATACTAATATTGAATCATCTTTATTTATTTACTTGCTAATATTGAATCATCTTTATTTATGTACTTACTAATATTGAATCCTCTTTATTTATGTACTTACTAATATTGAATTGTCGTTATTTATTTACTTACTAATATTGAATCGTCTTTATTTATGTACTTACTAATATTGAATCTTCTTTATTTATGTACTTACTAACATTGAATTGTCGTTATTTAATTACTTACTAATATTGAATCTTTATTTATTTACTTACTAATATTGAATCGTCATTATTTATGTACTTACTAATATTGAATTGTCTTTATTTATTTACTTACTAATATTGAATCATCTTTATTTATTTACTTACTAATATTGAATCATCTTTATTTATGTACTTACTAATATTGAATTGTCGTTATTTATTTACTTACTAATATTGAATCGTCTTTATTTATGTACTTACTAATATTGAATTTTCTTTATTTATGTACTTACTAATATTGAATTGTCTTTATGTACTTACTAATATTGAATCATCTTTATTTATGTACTTACTAATATTGAATTGTCGTTATAGAATTACTTACTAATATTGAATTGTCATTATTTATTTACTTACTAATATCGAATCATCTTTATTTATGTACTTACTAATAATGAATCTTCTTTATTTATGTACTTACTAATATTGAATTGTCGTTATTTAATTACTTACTAATATTGAATTGTCGTTATTTATGTACTTACTAATATTGAATCTTCTTTATTTATGTACTTACTAATATTGAATTGTTGTTATTTATTTACTTACTAATATTGAATTGTCGTTATTTATGTACTTACTAATATTGAATTGTCGTTATTTAATTACTTACTAATATTGAATTGTCGTTATTTATGTACTTACTAATATTGAATTGTCATTATTTAATTACTTACTATTATTGAATCGTCTTTATTTATGTACTTACTAATATTGAATTGTCGTTATTTATTTACCTACTAATATTGAATTGTCGTTATTTATGTACTTACTAATATTGAATTGTCGTTATTTATGTACTTACTAATATTGAATCTTCTTTATTTATGTACTTACTAATATTGAATCGTCTTTATTTATGTACTTACTAATATTTAATTGTCATTATTTAATTACTTACTAATATTGAATTGTCATTATTTATGTACTTACTAATATTGAATTGTCGTTATTTATGTACTTACTAATATTGAATCATCTTTATTTATGTACTTACTAATATTGAATTGTCATTATTTAATTACTTACTAATATTGAATTGTCGTTATTTATTTACTTACTAATATTGAATTGTCGTTATTTATGTACTTACTAATATTGAATTGTTGTTATTTATTTACTTACTAATATCAAATTGTCGTTATTTATTTACTTACTAATAATGAATCGTCTTTTGGAAACTTTCCTTTTTTATAACTACTCTCTAAGACAGGATTGTTTGGTGCTTTCTTTGGAACTCTATCTTTTATCATAAAACATTCACCTATTTTTGTAAATAGGAATCTGAAAAAAATATATACAGTACATTCAATAGTTTATGATTAAAGTATTCAGGATTTTAAAGAATCAGACAAATTCCAGAAGGTAAATTGAAGCATTATATGTGAATGTGACAATGCCATAGTTGACATTGGAAGGTAAATTGAAGTCATATGTGAATGTGACAATATCATAGTTGTCATATGAAGGTAAATTGGAGAGTCATATGTGAATGTGACAATATCATAGTTGTCATATGAAGGTAAATTGAAGCGTTATATGTGAATGTGACAATGCCATAGTTGTCATATGAAGGTAAATTGAAGCATTATATGTGAATGTGACAATATCATAGTTGTTATATGAAGGTAAATTGAAGCGTTAAATGTGAATGTGACAATATCATAGTTGTCATATGAAGGTAAATTGAAGAGTCATATGTGAATATGACAATATCATAGTTGTTATATGAAGGTAAATTGGAGAGTCATATGTGAATGTGACAATATCATAGTTGTCATATGAAGGTAAATTGAAGAGTCATATGTGAATGCAACAATATCATAGTTGTTATATGAAGGTAAATTGGAGTCATATGTGAATGTGACAATATCATAGTTGTCATATGAAGGTAAATTGAAGAGTCATATGTGAATGTGACAATATCATAGTTGTCATATGAAGGTAAATTGGAGAGTCATATGTGAATGTGACAATACCATAGTTGTCATATGAAGGTAAATTGGAGTCATATGTGAATGTGACAATATCATAGTTGTCATATGAAGGTAAATTGAAGCATTATATGTGAATGTGACAATGCCATAGTTGACATTGGAAGGTAAATTGAAGTCATATGTGAATGTGACAATACCATAGTTGTCATATGAAGGTAAATTGGAGAGTTATATGTGAATGTGACAATATCATAGCAGAGATGCAGCTAACCGTCGGCCCTGTCGGACCTAGGGGGCAGGATTTTAGAGGGTCTGGCAAATGACGTCTTTGTGTCAGACCTAATGACCGGCAAACATTTTTACTGCTTGGGGCTGTCAAAAATCAAATTTCTGTCATCCTGGTTACCTCTTAGACCCTTAAGCGAAGGATCTTTGATTATCGTTAATAAAGTCAAAAGTCGTAAACAAATCGGTAAAAATTTCTGTTCCTTTCTGTTTATGCTAAATTTCGGGAACCAGTTCCCATTTCGGATTTTATTTCGTATCCTATCGGTAATCGTTGTAAATTGTAATTTGATCATTTCCGTTATGGCTGCATGGCCAATTAAGTTTACGGAGGGGTCTAAATCTGGAAAAAAGCACCCACTACCTATCGATTTATCTACAGAGAATAAAAAAGCCAAAAGATCGGCATATGAAAAGGAGTGGCGACCGGGGCGGTCCTTTAATCGAAAATGGAAGAACAAAATGAACAAACAAATGACGGCTTGATATCAAAATACTCATTAGAGGAATAATAAAATCTTACTAATATGTAGTATTGATTATTTGATGTTGCAGGGCTATCTAAATTGAATGTGGTCTCAGTCACTAACCCCCCTTTGGCAATATCCTTAATCTGATTCTGGTCGTAGAAGTCGTTAGCTGTGTCATGAGTTTGGCGCTGCTTTTGACATCTGTTTTACCTGTTTTGTTCAAGTATTGTTATAAATAGTAAATACTGTTATAGACTATAGTGGCAGCCGGAAACTTTGAGCCGTAATGAAAGGGGGAGGTTTGGCACTTTAAAATCTGATTCAACCCACCATTTCTTTAGAAATGCCTGTACCAAGTCAGGGTCATTACGGTTTTCACAGTTTTCCGGTAGTTGACTGATTTTGTCTGTTTATATACTTATGAGTTTTGACTTTCCCTTTGTAAGATTGTTCGGAGTTCGGTAATTTTGTTATTACCCTTATTTAAGATTGTCCCTTTAATCATACTGTATTGAAAGTGAAATATTAAAAAATTTCTAAAAAAAAAGTAGGTCTGGCAAAAAGTTGATAGGTCTGGCAAAACTCTCTTACTTGCAGGACCCAATGTCTGACAGGAATTTTTTTTTATCTGCAACTCTGTCATAGGAAAGTAAATTGAAGTCATATGTGAATGTGACAATATCACAGTTGTCATATGAAGGTAAATTGGAGTCATATGTGAATGTGACAATATCATAGTTGTCATATGAAGGTAAATTGGAGAGTTATATGTGAATGTGACAATACCATAGTTGTCATATGAAGGTAAATTGGAGTCATATGTGAATGTGACAATATCATAGTTGTCATATGAAAGTAAATTGAAGAGTCATATGTGAATGTGACAATATCATAGTTGTCACATGAAGGTAAATTGGAGAGTCATATGTGAATGTGACAATACCATAGTTGTCATATGAAGGTAAATTGGAGTCATATGTGAATGTGACAATATCATAGTTGTCATATGAAGGTAAATTGAAGCATTATATGTGAATGTGACAATGCCATAGTTGACATTGGAAGGTAAATTGAAGTCATATGTGAATGTGACAATACCATAGTTGTCATATGAAGGTAAATTGGAGAGTTATATGTGAATGTGACAATATCATAGTTGTCATATGAAGGTAAATTAAAGCATTATATGTGAATGTGACAATGCCATAGTTGACATTGGAAGGTAAATTGAAGTCATATGTGAATGTGACAATATCACAGTTGTTATATGAAGGTAAATTGGAGAGTCATATGTGAATGTGACAATATCATAGTTGTCATATGAAGGTAAATTGAAGAGTCATATGTGAATATGACAATATCATAGTTGTTATATGAAGGTAAATTGGAGAGTCATATGTGAATGTGACAATACCATAGTTGTCATATGAAGGTAAATTGGAGTCATATGTAAATGTGACAATATCATAGTTGTCATATGAAGGTAAATTGAAGCGTTATATGTGAATGTGACAATATCATAGTTGTTATATGAAGGTAAATTGGAGTTATATGTGAATGTGACAATATCATAGTTGTCATATGAAGGTAAATTAAAGCATTATATGTGAATGTGACAATGCCATAGTTGACATTGGAAGGTAAATTGAAGTCATATGTGAATGTGACAATATCATAGTTGTTATATGAAGGTAAATTGGAGAGTCATATGTGAATGTGACAATATCATAGTTGTCATATGAAGGTAAATTGAAGTCTTATATGTGAATGTGACAATGCCATAGTTGTCATATGAAGGAAAATTGAAGTGTTATATGAGCAAGAATATGGTATTTGAACCGTTTCTGATAACGATAGAAAACTGATAAAATTGGATATTTCTTTGATATATGTTGTAATTCTATGGCCAAATGGTTGGTTGGTGTGTTAGATGAATGGTGACCATTGATATATTGTAAATATTTTATGAATACAAATTATTTTTAATGTCCATCTTCGTACTTTTATGCGTCGTTTCTTATCGTTATTTTCGTCTCCGAACTGCGTAACGGTGTTGGATTTCCACACAACTGTGACATACAAAAATGTAAGCTAGCCGTTAAAATATTGACAAACATTGATAATGAAGAATGGAGAGAAGAAAATTTTGAGCAGAGTAAGTATTTCTGTTACAGGTGTCATATATTGCGCGTTACATTGGTTTCCGATTTCGTAACGCTATTTTAAGTTGTGTTATATCCTTTTTGTAACAGTCGCCATAACAACGATTAGCATAAATAAACTCTCGTGAGATGTTTAAATATATTAATCACGGATGTTTACATTTAAGCTTTTCATTTTCTATTTTTATTATTCAATCATCCACCTGTTACGTTATGCGTTACATGTCATCCAAAAAGAAACGTTAATTTAAAGATTAAATATATTAGTCTGATTTACAATTTCCGCCCAATTGAACTTCCGGTCACAAGTGAACCACGTGTAATGGAAGTGTGATTTTCGGAACATTTATACAATTTTTGTATGATAATATTATAACTCTGATACAGTGCTTGTGGTATCCTGTCGCGTTAAAAAATAAAAAAAAATATGCTACTTTAATATTTAAAATGGTATATACATGCATTAAATAACCAAGAAAAAACCAAATGGTCTTGGATGGTGCCGTTTCATACATTTTTATCGCGACAGGAAACCAAATGTTTATTACCATAACTTGTAATAAGCATTTGGTTTCCTGTCACGATAAACATGTTTAAAAAGATGGGTAAATATTTTCCCTTTATATCACTTGTTTCTTTTGTACAGTATTGATATAATCATATTCCACGTGTGAAATATTTAAGTTTTAGTATTTAACCATTTGGATACCAAAAGAAACCAAAAGTTCAAATACCATATTCTTGCTCATATGTGAATGTAACAATATCATAGTTGTTATATGAAGGTAAATTGAAGTCATATGTGAATGTGACTATGCCATAGTTGACATTGGAAGGTAAATTGAAGTCATATGTGAATGTGACAGTATCATAGTTGTTATATGAAGGTAAATTGGAGAGTCATATGTGAATGTGACAATATCATAGTTGTCATATGAAGGTAAATTGAAGCGTTATATGTGAATGTGACAATGCCATATGAAGGTAAATTGAAGCGTTATATGTGAATGTGACAATATCATAGTTGTTATATGAAGGTAAATTGAAGCGTTATATGTGAATGTGACAATATCATAGTTGTCATATGAAGGTAAATTGGAGTCATTTGTGAATATGACAATATCATAGTTGTTATATGAAGGTAAATTGGAGTCATATGTGAATGTGACAATATCATAGTTGTCATATGAAGGTAAATTGAAGCATTATATGTGAATGTGACAATGCCATAGTTGACATTGGAAGGTAAATTGAAGTCATATGTGAATGTGACAATACCATAGTTGTCATATGAAGGTAAATTGGAGAGTTATATGTGAATGTGACAATATCATAGTTGTCATATGAAGGTAAATTAAAGCATTATATGTGAATGTGACAATGCCATAGTTGACATTGGAAGGTAAATTGAAGTCATATGTGAATGTGACAATATCACAGTTGTTATATGAAGGTAAATTGGAGAGTCATATGTGAATGTGACAATATCATAGTTGTCATATGAAGGTAAATTGAAGAGTCATATGTGAATATGACAATATCATAGTTGTTATATGAAGGTAAATTGGAGAGTCATATGTGAATGTGACAATACCATAGTTGTCATATGAAGGTAAATTGGAGTCATATGTAAATGTGACAATATCATAGTTGTCATATGAAGGTAAATTGAAGCGTTATATGTGAATGTGACAATATCATAGTTGTTATATGAAGGTAAATTGGAGTTATATGTGAATGTGACAATATCATAGTTGTCATATGAAGGTAAATTAAAGCATTATATGTGAATGTGACAATGCCATAGTTGACATTGGAAGGTAAATTGAAGTCATATGTGAATGTGACAATATCATAGTTGTTATATGAAGGTAAATTGGAGAGTCATATGTGAATGTGACAATATCATAGTTGTCATATGAAGGTAAATTGAAGTCTTATATGTGAAGGTGACAATGCCATAGTTGTCATATGAAGGAAAATTGAAGTGTTATATGTGAATGTAACAATATCATAGTTGTTATATGAAGGTAAATTGAAGTCATATGTGAATGTGACTATGCCATAGTTGACATTGGAAGGTAAATTGAAGTCATATGTGAATGTGACAGTATCATAGTTGTTATATGAAGGTAAATTGGAGAGTCATATGTGAATGTGACAATATCATAGTTGTCATATGAAGGTAAATTGAAGCGTTATATGTGAATGTGACAATGCCATATGAAGGTAAATTGAAGCGTTATATGTGAATGTGACAATATCATAGTTGTTATATGAAGGTAAATTGAAGCGTTATATGTGAATGTGACAATATCATAGTTGTCATATGAAGGTAAATTGGAGTCATTTGTGAATATGACAATATCATAGTTGTTATATGAAGGTAAATTGGAGAGTCATATGTGAATGTGACAATATCATAGTTGTCATTGGAAGGTAAATTGAAGTCATATGTGAATGTGACAATATCATAGTTGTCATATGAAGGTAAATTGGAGAGTCATATGTGAATGTGACAATATCATAGTTGTCATATGAAGGTAAATTGAAGAGTCATATGTGAATGTGAAAATATCATAGTTGTCATATGAAGGTAAATTGAAGAGTTATATGTGAATGTGACAATATCATAGTTGTCATATGAAGGTAAATTAAAGCATTATATGTGAATGTGACAATGCCATAGTTGACATTGGAAGGTAAATTGAAGTCATATATGAATGTGACAATATCATAGTTGTTATATGAAGGTAAATTGGAGAGTCATATGTGAATGTGACAATATCATAGTTGTCATATGAAGGTAAATTGAAGTGTTATATGTGAATGTGACAATGCCATAGTTGTCATATGAAGGAAAATTGAAGTGTTATATGTGAATGTGACAATATCATAGTTGTTATATGAAGGTAAATTGAAGTCATATGTGAATGTGACAATGCCATAGTTGACATTGGAAGGAAAATTGAAGTCATATGTGAATGTGACAGTATCATAGTTGTTATATGAAGGTAAATTGGAGAGTCATATGTGAATGTGACAATATCATAGTTGTCATATGAAGGTAAATTGAAGCGTTATATGTGAATGTGACAATATCATAGTTGTTATATGAAGGTAAATTGAAGCGTTATATGTGAATGTGACAATATCATAGTTGTCATATGAAGGTAAATTGGAGTCATATGTGAATATGACAATATCATAGTTGTTTTATGAAGGTAAATTGGAGAGTCATATGTGAATGTGACAATATCATAGTTGTCATTGGAAGGTAAATTGAAGTCATATGTGAATGTGACAATATCATAGTTGTCATATGAAGGTAAATTGGAGAGTCATATGTGAATATGACAATATCATAGTTGTCATATGAAGGTAAATTGAAGAGTCATATGTGAATGTGACAATATCATAGTTGTCATATGAAGGTAAATTGAAGAGTTATATGTGAATGTGACAATACCATAGTTGTCATATGATGGTAAATTGAAGAGTCATATGTGAATATGACAATATCATAGTTGTTATATGAAGGTAAATTGGAGAGTCATATGTGAATGTGACAATATCATAGTTGTCATTAGAAGGTAAATTGAAGAGTCATATGTGAATGCGACAATATCATAGTTGTCATATGAAGGTAAATTGGAGTCATATGTGAATGTGACAATATCATAGTTGTCATATGAAGGTAAATTGAAGAGTCATATGTGAATGTGACAATATCATAGTTGTCATATGAAGGTAAATTGGAGTCATATGTGAATGTGACAATACCATAGTTGTCATATGAAGGTAAATTGGAGTCATATGTGAATGTGACAATATCATAGTTGTCATATGAAGGTAAATTGAAGCATTATATGTGAATGTGACAATGCCATAGTTGACATTGGAAGGTAAATTGAAGTCATATGTGAATGTGACAATAACATAGTTGTCATATGAAGGTAAATTGGAGAGTCATATGTGAATGTGACAATATCATAGTTGTCATATGAAGGTAAATTGAAGTGTTATATGTGAATGTGACAATGCCATAGTTGTCATATGAAGGAAAATTGAAGTGTTATATGTGAATGTGACAATATCATAGTTGTTATATGAAGGTAAATTGAAGTCATATGTGAATGTGACAATGCCATAGTTGACATTGGAAGGAAAATTGAAGTCATATGTGAATGTGACAGTATCATAGTTGTTATATGAAGGTAAATTGGAGAGTCATATGTGAATGTGACAATATCATAGTTGTCATATTAAGGTAAATTGAAGCGTTATATGTGAATGTGACAATGCCATAGTTGTCATATGAAGGTAAATTGAAGCGTTATATGTGAATGTGACAATATCATAGTTGTTATATGAAGGTAAATTGAAGCGTTATATGTGAATGTGACAATATCATAGTTGTCATATGAAGGTAAATTGGAGTCATATGTGAATATGACAATATCATAGTTGTTTTATGAAGGTAAATTGGAGAGTCATATGTGAATGTGACAATATCATAGTTGTTATTGGAAGGTAAATTGAAGTCATATGTGAATGTGACAATATCATAGTTGTCATATGAAGGTAAATTGGAGAGTCATATGTGAATATGACAATATCATAGTTGTCATATGAAGGTAAATTGAAGAGTCATATGTGAATGTGACAATATCATAGTTGTCATATGAAGGTAAATTGAAGAGTTATATGTGAATGTGACAATACCATAGTTGTCATATGATGGTAAATTGAAGAGTCATATGTGAATATGACAATATCATAGTTGTTATATGAAGGTAAATTGGAGAGTCATATGTGAATGTGACAATATCATAGTTGTCATTAGAAGGTAAATTGAAGAGTCATATGTGAATGCGACAATATCATAGTTGTCATATGAAGGTAAATTGGAGTCATATGTGAATGTGACAATATCATAGTTGTCATATGAAGGTAAATTGAAGAGTCATATGTGAATGTGACAATATCATAGTTGTCATATGAAGGTAAATTGGAGTCATATGTGAATGTGACAATACCATAGTTGTCATATGAAGGTAAATTGGAGTCATATGTGAATGTGACAATATCATAGTTGTCATATGAAGGTAAATTGAAGCATTATATGTGAATGTGACAATGCCATAGTTGACATTGGAAGGTAAATTGAAGTCATATGTGAATGTGACAATAACATAGTTGTCATATGAAGGTAAATTGGAGAGTTATATGTGAATGTGACAATATCATAGTTGTCATATGAAGGTAAATTAAAGCATTATATGTGAATGTGACAATGCCATAGTTGACATTGGAAGGTAAATTGAAGTCATATGTGAATGTGACAATATCATAGTTGTTATATGAAGGTAAATTGGAGAGTCATATGTGAATATGACAATATCATAGTTGTTATATGAAGGTAAATTGGAGAGTCATATGTGAATGTGACAATAGCATAGTTGTCATATGAAGGTAAATTGGAGTCATATGTAAATGTGACAATATCATAGTTGTCATATGAAGGTAAATTGAAGCGTTATATGTGAATGTGACAATGCCATAGTTGACATTGGAAGGTAAATTGAAGTCATATGTGAATGTGACAATATCATAGTTGTCATATGAAGGTAAATTGGAGAGTTATATGTGAATGTGACAATATCATAGTTGTCATATGAAGATAAATTGAAGTGTTATATGTGAATGTGACAATGCCATAGTTGTCATATGAAGGTAAATTGAAGTGTTATATGTGAATTTGACAATATCATAATTGTTATATGAAGGTAAATTGAAGTCATAGGTGAATGTGACAATATCATAGTTGCTATATGAAGGTAAATTGGAGAGTCATATGTGAATGTGACAATATCATAGTTGTCATATGAAGGTAAATTGGAGTCATATGTGAATATGACAATATCATAGTTGTTATATGAAGGTAAATTGGAGAGTCATATGTGAATGTGACAATATCATAGTTGTCATTGGAAGGTAAATTGAAGTCATATGTGAATGTGACAATATCATAGTTGTCATATGAAGGTAAATTGGAGAGTCATATGTGAATGTGACAATATCATAGTTGTCATATGAAGGTAAATTGAAGAGTCATATGTGAATGTGACAATATCATAGTTGTCATATGAAGGTAAATTGAAGAGTTATATGTGAATGTGACAATACCATAGTTGTCATATGAAGGTAAATTGAAGAGTCATATGTGAATATGACAATATCATAGTTGTTATATGAAGGTAAATTGGAGTCATATGTGAATGTGACAATACCATAGTTGTCATATGAAGGTAAATTGGAGTCATATGTGAATGTGACAATATCATAGTTGTCATATGAAGGTAAATTGGAGAGTTATATGTGAATGTGACAATATCATAGTTGTCATATGAAGGTAAATTAAAGCATTATATGTGAATGTGACAATGCCATAGTTGACATTGGAAGGTAAATTGAAGTCATATGTGAATGTGACAATAACATAGTTGTCATATGAAGGTAAATTGGAGAGTTATATGTGAATGTGACAATATCATAGTTGTCATATGAAGGTAAATTAAAGCATTATATGTGAATGTGACAATGCCATAGTTGACATTGGAAGGTAAATTGAAGTCATATGTGAATGTGACAATATCATAGTTGTTATATGAAGGTAAATTGGAGAGTCATATGTGAATATGACAATATCATAGTTGTTATATGAAGGTAAATTGGAGAGTCATATGTGAATGTGACAATAGCATAGTTGTCATATGAAGGTAAGTTGGAGTCATATGTAAATGTGACAATATCATAGTTGTCATATGAAGGTAAATTGAAGCGTTATATGTGAATGTGACAATGTCATAGTTGACATTGGAAGGTAAATTGAAGTCATATGTGAATGTGACAATATCATAGTTGTCATATGAAGGTAAATTGGAGAGTTATATGTGAATGTGACAATATCATAGTTGTCATATGAAGATAAATTGAAGTGTTATATGTGAATGTGACAATGCCATAGTTGTCATATGAAGGTAAATTGAAGTGTTATATGTGAATTTGACAATATCATAGTTGTTATATGAAGGTAAATTGAAGTCATATGTGAATGTGACAATACCATAGTTGTCATATGAAGGTAAATTGGAGTCATATGTGAATGTGACAATATCATAGTTGTCATATGAAGGTAAATTGAAGAGTCATATGTGAATGTGACAATATCATAGTTGTCATATGAAGGTAAATTGGAGTCATATGTGAATGTGACAATATCATAGTTGTCATATGAAGGTAAATTGAAGAGTCATATGTGAATGTGACAATATCATAGTTGTCATATGAAGGTAAATTGGAGTCATATGTGAATGTGACAATATCATAGTTGTCATATGAAGGTAAATTGAAGCATTATATGTGAATGTGACAATGCCATAGTTGACATTGGAAGGTAAATTGAAGTCATATGTGAATGTGACAATACCATAGTTGTCATATGAAGGTAAATTGGAGTCATATGTGAATGTGACAATATCATAGTTGTCATATGAAGGTAAATTGAAGCATTATATGTGAATGTGACAATGCCATAGTTGACATTGGAAGGTAAATTGAAGTCATATGTGAATGTGACAATAACATAGTTGTCATATGAAGGTAAATTGGAGAGTTATATGTGAATGTGACAATATCATAGTTGTCATATGAAGGTAAATTAAAGCATTATATGTGAATGTGACAATGCCATAGTTGACATTGGAAGGTAAATTGAAGTCATATGTGAATGTGACAATATCATAGTTGTTATATGAAGGTAAATTGGAGAGTCATATGTGAATATGACAATATCATAGTTGTTATATGAAGGTAAATTGGAGAGTCATATGTGAATGTGACAATAGCATAGTTGTCATATGAAGGTAAATTGGAGTCATATGTAAATGTGACAATATCATAGTTGTCATATGAAGGTAAATTGAAGCGTTATATGTGAATGTGACAATGCCATAGTTGACATTGGAAGGTAAATTGAAGTCATATGTGAATGTGACAATATCATAGTTGTCATATGAAGGTAAATTGGAGAGTTATATGTGAATGTGACAATATCATAGTTGTCATATGAAGGTAAATTAAAGCATTATATGTGAATGTGACAATGCCATAGTTGACATTGGAAGGTAAATTGAAGTCATATGTGAATGTGACAATAACATAGTTGTCATATGAAGGTAAATTGGAGAGTTATATGTGAATGTGACAATATCATAGTTGTCATATGAAGGTAAATTAAAGCATTATATGTGAATGTGACAATGCCATAGTTGACACTGGAAGGTAAATTGAAGTCATATGTGAATGTGACAATATCATAGTTGTTATATGAAGGTAAATTGGAGAGTCATATGTGAATATGACAATATCATAGTTGTTATATGAAGGTAAATTGGAGAGTCATATGTGAATGTGACAATAGCATAGTTGTCATATGAAGGTAAGTTGGAGTCATATGTAAATGTGACAATATCATAGTTGTCATATGAAGGTAAATTGAAGCGTTATATGTGAATGTGACAATGTCATAGTTGACATTGGAAGGTAAATTGAAGTCATATGTGAATGTGACAATATCATAGTTGTCATATGAAGGTAAATTGGAGAGTTATATGTGAATGTGACAATATCATAGTTGTCATATGAAGGTAAATTGAAGTGTTATATGTGAATTTGACAATATCATAGTTGTTATATGAAGGTAAATTGAAGTCATAGGTGAATGTGACAATATCATAGTTGCTATATGAAGGTAAATTGGAGAGTCATATGTGAATGTGACAATATCATAGTTGTCATATGAAGGTAAATTGAAGAGTCATATGTGAATATGACCATATCATAGTTGTTATCTGAAGGTAAATTGGAGAGTCATATGTGAATGTGACAATATCATACTTGTCATTGGAATGTAAATTGAAGTCATATGAGAATGTGACAATATCATAGTTGTCATATGAAGGTAAATTGAAGAGTCATATGTGAATATGACAATATCATAGTTGTTATATGAAGGTAAATTGGAGAGTCATATGTGAATGTGACAATATCATAGTTGTCATATGAAGGTAAATTGAAGAGTCATATGTGAATGTGACAATATCATAGTTGTTATATGAAGGTAAATTGGAGTCATATGTGAATGTGGCAATATCATAGTTGTCATATGAAGGTAAATTGAAGAGTCATATGTGAATGTGACAGTATCATAGTTGTCATATGAACGTAAATTGGAGAGTCATATGTGAATGTGACAATACCATAGTTGTCATATGAAGGTAAATTTGAGTCATATGTGAATGTGACAATATCATAGTTGTCATATGAAGGTAAATTGAAGCGTTATATGTGAATGTGACAATGCCATAGTTGACATTGGAAGGTAAATTGAAGTCATATGTGAATGTGACAATATCATAGTTGTTATATGAAGGTAAATTGGAGAGTCATATGTGAATGTGACAATATCATAGTTGTCATATGAAGGTAAATTGAAGAGTCATATGTGAATATGACAATATCATAGTTGTTATATGAAGGTAAATTGGAGAGTCATATGTGAATGTGACAATACCATAATTGTCATATGAAGGTAAATTGGAGTCATATGTAAATGTGACAATATCATAGTTGTCATATGAAGGTAAATTGAAGCGTTATATGTGAATGTGACAATGCCATAGTTGACATTGGAAGGTAAATTGAAGTCATATGTGAATGTGACAATATCAGAGTTGTTATATGAAGGTAAATTGGAGTCATATGTGAATGTGACAATATCATAGTTGTCATATGAAGGTAAATTGAAGTGTTATACAGCACGCACAGCGCGATTTAGCAAGAAATCACTCAGGTCCGACGTCGGTGAAATCAAGAAAATGTCGGAGAAATTAAAAAAAAAGTCGGTGTTAACACCGCGAAATGTCCGAGAAAAATCGAACACGGTGATTTACTATAAAACACCGACAAAACACCGACATTGACGATTAAACGCTGCGAAATAAAGAAATGGGATATTAACCTTTATTTGTACATTTGTATGTTCTTGAGACTGTCATTTTTGATAATATGAATGATTCATAGCAAATACTTATTTTCTTTTTCAGGTGTGCAAGCTATGTGATCATTTTTCGTTCTTTAATTCTGATATTTGCTTTTGTTTTAATCTATTATGTTAAGAAAACAATGCCGGTAAAAACGTTTAGTATTATGTGATCATTACCATTTATAAGCTTGTGTTGTATTATTTTGTTAATTAAAATAAACTTGATCTTTTGAATGCAAGCTTGGTATCCCGAGTTAATTTGCTTTCGGGTGTTCAATTAATGGTCGACTTGGCACGTGACTTAAGTTCACCTGTTACAAAAGTTTCTAGATCCCCAAAAGCACGCTTTGATCGATAGCATGTGGAAACCTTTCTAGATTTACGTTCACGTGAAAAATATGTGTACAAATCAGAAATGGAACTTTTATTAAAGGTAAAATAACACGTGGCTTGCAAAAGGGGATTAACGACATACAAATACGAAAAAGCACGCTTGCTTTAGATAAAAAATTACATCGATTTTTTTTTTCAATCATTCTCGGTGTGTTTTTAAATCAATCCCGCAGCCTCAGGTAACTGTGTATTTGACCTTTTAGTGACCTAGTTCAATGTGTGCACTACATAAAAATAGACACATCCGTACATTGATAAAACACAGGTGATTAAAAAAAATAACATCGATATAAACCAATCGAAATGTTGGGATTAGACAAGGATTTATATAGTAGGACTACTATATATATCCCTGGATTAGATAATATACGCAAAACAAGATGCGTGCTCAGCCTCATAAATCCTATAAATAAAATGTATGCCATGCTGGCATCCCTGAAAAAAAAACCCGTATCAAATTGAAATATAAAGTACGAAATAGTAAAAAATCAAAACTAAGCAACAAAAAACAAAAGAACACATGAAGTACAGTTACATGTACGTGTATACACGTATGATTTTCGCAGCGGTGTTGTCACCGGCAATTAAAATATTTCACCGCCATTTAGGTCCTAATTTGTTAATTTTCGCGGTGAAAGTTTCACCGTGATTTCACCGACATTTTACGGTGATTTTATGACATATCACCGACATTTCACCGCGAAAAAACACCGACCAAGGTGATTTCTTGCTAAAACGCGCTGTGCGTGCTGTATGTGAATGTGACAATGCCATAGTTGTCATATGAAGGTAAATTGAAGTGTTACATGTGAATGTGACAATATCATAGTTGTTATATGAAGGTAAATTGAAGTCATAGGTGAATGTGACAATATCATAGTTGCTATATGAAGGTAAATTGGAGAGTCATATGTGAATGTGACAATATCATAGTTGTCATATGAAGGTAAATTGAAGAGTCATATGTGGATATGACCATATCATAGTTGTTATATGAAGGTAAATTGGAGGGTCATACATGTATGTGAATGTGACAATATCATAGTTGTCATTGGAATGTAAATTGAAGTCATATGAGAATGTGACAATATCATAGTTGTCATATGAAGGTAAATTGAAGAGTCATATGTGAATATGACAATATCATAGTTGTTATATGAAGGTAAATTGGAGAGTCATATGTGAATGTGACAATATCATAGTTGTCATATGAAGGTAAATTGAAGAGTCATATGTGAATGTGACAATATCATAGTTGTCATATGAAGGTAAATTGGAGTCATATGTGAATGTGACAATATCATAGTTGTCATTGGAATGTAAATTGAAGTCATATGAGAATGTGACAATATCATAGTTGTCATATGAAGGTAAATTGAAGAGTCATATGTGAATATGACAATATCATAGTTGTTATATGAAGGTAAATTGGAGAGTCATATGTGAATGTGACAATATCATAGTTGTCATTGGAAGGTAAATTGAAGAGTCATATGTGAATGTGACAATATCATAGTTGTCATATGAAGGTAAATTGGAGTCATATGTGAATGTGACAATATCATAGTTGTCATATGAAGGTAAATTGAAGAGTCATATGTGAATGTGACAATATCATAGTTGTCATATGAATGTAAATTGGAGTCATATGTGAATGTGACAATACCATAGTTGTCATATGTGAATGTGACAATATCATAGTTGTCATATGAAGGTAAATTGAAGCGTTATATGTGAATGTGACAATGTCATAGTTGACATTGGAAGGTAAATTGAAGTCATATGTGAATGTGACAATATCATAGTTGTCATATGAAGGTAAATTGGAGAGTTATATGTGAATGTGACAATATCATAGTTGTCATATGAAGGTAAATTGAAGCATTATATGTGAATGTGACAATGCCATAGTTGACATTGGAAGGTAAATTGAAGTCATATGTGAATGTGACAGTATCATAGTTGTTATATGAAGGTAAATTGGAGAGTCATATGTGAATGTGACAATATCATAGTTGTCATATGAAGGTAAATTGGAGAGTCATATGTGAATGTGACAATATCATAGTTGTCATATGAAGGTAAATTGGAGAGTTATATGTGAATGTGACAATACCATAGTTGTCATATGAAGGTAAATTGGAGTCATATGTGAATGTGACAATATCATAGTTGTCATATGAAGGTAAATTGAAGCGTTATATGTGAATGTGACAATGCCATAGTTGACATTGGAAGGTAAATTGAAGTCATATGTGAATGTGACAATATCATAATTGTTATATGAAGGTAAATTGAAGAGTCATATGTGAATATGACAATATCATAGTTGTTATATGAAGGTAAATTGAAGAGTTATATGTGAATGTGACAATATCATAGTTGCCATATGAAGGTAAATTGAAGCGTTATATGTGAATGTGACAATATCATAGTTGTTATATGAAGGTAAATTGAAGTCATAGGTGAATGTGACAATAGCATAGTTGCTATATGAAGGTAAATTGGAGAGTCATATGTGAATGTGACAATATCATAGTTGTCATATGAAGGTAAATTGAAGAGTCATGTGTGAATATGACAATATCATAGTTGTTATATGAAGGTAAATTGGAGAGTCATATGTGAATGTGACAATATCATAGTTGTCATATGAAGGTAAATTGGAGAGTCATATGTGAATGTGACAATATCATAGTTGTCATATGAAGGTAAATTGGAGAGTTATATGTGAATGTGACAATACCATAGTTGTCATATGAAGGTAAATTAAAGCATTATATGTGAATGTGACAATGCCATAGTTGTCATATGAAGGTAAATTGAAGCGTTATATGTGAATGTGACAATATCATAGTTGTTATATGAAGGTAAATTGAAGAGTCATATGTGAATATGACAATATCATAGTTGTTATATGAAGGTAAATTGAAGAGTTATATGTGAATGTGACAATATCATAGTTGTCATATGAAGGTAAATTGAAGCGTTATATGTGAATGTGACAATACCATAGTTGTCATATGAAGGTAAATTGGAGTCATATGTGAATGTGACAATATCATAGTTGTCATATGAAGGTAAATTGAAGCGTTATATGTGAATGTGACAATATCATAGTTGTTATATGAAGGTAAATTGAAGAGTCATATGTGAATATGACTATATCATAGTTGTCATATGAAGGTAAATTGGAGAGTTATATGTGAATGTGACAATACCATAGTTGTCATATGAAGGTAAATTGGAGTTATATGTGAATGTGACAATACCATAGTTGTCATACGAAGGTAAATTGGAGTCATATGTGAATGTGACAATATCATAGTTGTCATATGAATGTAAATTGAACAGCAATGTGAGAATGTGACAATAGCATATGAAGGTAAATTGAAGAGTCATACAGAGCTCTTGAAAACTGTCAACCGGTCTGACTTTTAAATGTGTCTGGTCATTCCCGATGTGCAATAAAAGGTTTGGTGCTGTATATCATTGTTTTTGGTCTTCAATGGTTGTGAATGTCATATGAAGGTAAATTTAAGTAACAAACATATGTGAAGGTCATGGTTGTCATTATACTCATAAGAAGGTAAATTTAAGTAACAGACATATGTGAAGGTCATGGTTGTCATTATACTCATAAGAAGGTAAATATAAGAGACATACAATGTATGTGACGTTCATGGTTGTCATAAGAAGGTAAATTTAATAGACATATGTGAAGGTCATGGTTGTCATATGAAGGTAAATTTAAGACATATGTGAAGGTCATGGTTGTCATATGAAGGTAAATTTAAGACATATGTGAAGGTCATGGTTGTCATATGAAGGTAAATTTAAGAGACATATGTGAAGGTCATGGTTGTTATAAGAAGGTAAATTTAAGAGACATATATATGTGAAAGTCATGGTTGTCATATGAAGGTAAATTTAACAGACATACATTATGTGAAGCCAGGTCATGGTTGTCATATGAAGGTAAATTTAACAGACATACATGTATGTGAAGGTCATGGTTGTCATATGAAGGTAAAGTGAAGAATCAGTTATAGAGTTCTTGGTAAAAAGATAGAATCTCCCAGTTATATGTCCAACTCTCTTTATGCTCGAAGCAGTGTGGAAATTTCGGGTGGCGAGTAACATCCACTTTATACTCGCCGGTCTGGCGAGTAGGAACTTGAAAACGATCGCCACGATAACTGGTGTACAGCTTTAAAATATCAGCTCCCAAACAGTTAAATGTTTTGTTAACTGTTTCATTTATCCAACATTTTATTAATCATTGTACTCGATAAGAAAACATTCCGCCATGAGTCATGACACTTCCTTTCTGTCAATAGAAAAATTAAGTATACAATCCCGACCCCGCATAATTTTGCCAAGGTCGATTTCACGATTAAATGAAATATTGTTTCATTACCAATAGATGTGATGACTTTTAAAATTAATGTAAATAAAATAATTGGGTTTTGAAATATTTCAAATGAATTCGTAGCGAAAACCTACGTGAAAACATAAAGTTAAATATGTGTCGGAACCGAGTTTGACATACATGTTTTATACCGTGCATTAAAATTTAAAAGACGAAGACAACGAAATTGAGGAAGAAGAGATCGACGCAGCTCTTAAGAGAGTGTTGATCCTTCTTGACCAAGTTAATGACTTGTCAAAATCTGCCAAATAAATTGTTGAACATTACTGTATTGTTTATTTGGTATTTGTTGGCGAGTTTAAAAAAAATGTCACTCGCCAAACATGGCGAGCTCTTTTTCATCTTGGCGAGTAATAGTTTCAGTCCATTCGCCATTTTGGCGAGTGTTTGGAAAAAATGGTTTCCCACACTGTCAAAGTCAATTGAGTTCTATGTAAAAATGTTAAGCATTAATCTTAACTCTGTATAATGTTATGTTATAGATTAAATATTTACTTAAACTCTAAAATGTAGGCATATATAACTATTAACCACACTGCATGTAAATGTATAATAATCATCTAATTAATTAAATCAAACATAAATGAGCTCAATGTAAAATACATAAATGTGTATTGATTGGCTTGTGTGTATATACATGTATATAATATGTTTAATTTTATTATTTGTTATTCTATGTACATTTGTATGTATGTACATGTATAAGGTGTGACGCTAATAAAATATTGAATTGAATTGTAAAATGCAAAGTCATTAATTTATTTAAAAGTGTATTTACAGGTAAAGATGTCAGGTAAAGAAAACACTACAGAAGATGATTAGTGATTTAAATGTTTAAGACAGTCTAATATATAAACAAATATTACACTGTAAATCTAACACTTTATAAATACTGAATCCTCTTACATGTAGGTACTATAAAATGGTTACATAAACCTATTGAATGTGTTACATATATCGTATATAATGTATTAAATGTACTGATAAATTAGTCCACATTAATTGTGACGTGGCCGTAAGAAAATGATTCATAACTATTGGTGACAAAATTTTTATTGTAAAAAAAAAAAAAAAAATTCAGGCCAACAAAAGTTGAAAGCAAATTAAACAATAATATTAGTAATTAGTAGTCTAAAAATTATACCTGTAATGTATAATAAATCTTCAAATACATGTATACAAAATGCACATAAAAAACATGTTTTACTCCCCCTATGACCCTCAAGGGAATGTGGACAATTTATACTGATGAGCCAGCAATGAGTTACCCCCAAGGGAATGTGGACAATTTATACTGATGAGCCAGCAATGAGTTACCCCCAAGGGAATGTGGACAATTTATACTGATGAGCCAGCAATGAGTTACCCCCAAGGGAATGTGGACAATTTATACTGATGAGCCAGCAATGAGTTCAAACTGAAAAGAAGCTTGGATTTACTATTTTCCAGGTGTCTAATCTCATATATTTATTCTATTGATAATATCTTCTGTAGTTATTTCTAAAATGATGATTTGACAACAGCCAATGAAACAACATGAATTACCAGGGATGATTCTTGTTAGAAAATAAAATAACTGAAAATCGATGGAAAAAAGATGAAAACATCTACACCCCATTTCAAAAGGTCCATTTTTGCCCTGTTCTGACCTTGTCCTACAACTTTCTGAAATTTTAATCCTAGCAAAATAGTTGAAATCGTTTAAATAACTAAAAAAAACTATGACTGATAAAACATAAACCATAATATGTAAGAACATACTTCTGACCAGCAAAGAGGAGAAAGAACTGCCCATCATTGGTTACAATGTTTTGCCCTGTATTGGTTACAAAGTCATATCCAGCATTAATGGCCAAGATCTGACCAGCATTGATGACAAAGATACATTTGTATTTCCAGCATTGGTGACAAATATCTGGCAAGCATTAACGACAAAGATATGTCCAGCATTGATGACAAAGAACTGGCCATCATTGGTAACAAAGATCAGACAGCATTGGTGACAATGCTCTGACCAGCATTGGAAACAAAGATCTGACAGCATTGGTAACAAAGATCTGACAGCATTGGTGACAATGCTCTGACCAGCATTGGTAACTGACAGCATTGGTGACAATGCTCTGACCAGCATTGGTAACTGACAGCATTGGTGACAATGCTCTGACCAGCATTGGTAACAAAGATCTGACAGCATTGGTGACAAAGATCTGACAGCATTGGTGACAAAGATCTGACAGCATTGGTAACAAAGATCTGACAGCATTGGCGCATTTTGGTTACAATGCTCTGACCAGCATTGGTAACAAAGATCTGACAGCATTGGTGACAATGCTCTGACCAGCATTGGTAACAAAGATCTGACAGCATTGGTGACAAAGATCCGACAGCATTGGTGACAATGCTCTGACCAGCAATGGTAACAAAGATCTGACAGCATTGGTGACAAAGATCTGACAGCATTGGTGACAATGCTCTGACCAGCATTGGTAGCAAAGATCTGACAGCATTGGTAACAAAGATCTGACAGCATTGGTAACAAAGATCTGACAGCATTGGTGACAAAGATCTGACAGCATTGGTGACAATGCTCTGACCAGCATTAACAACAAAGTCATGTCCATCATTAGTGACAATGTTCTGACCAGCATTGATGACAAAGATATGTCCAGCATTGGTGACAAAGATATGTCCAGCATTGGTGACAAAGATCTGACCAGCATTGATGACAAAGATATGTCCAACATTGGTGACAAAGATCTGACCAGCATTGATGACACAGTTATGTTCAGCATTGCCTTATTTGGTGACAAAGATCTGGTAACCAAGAGCAAATACTAGTACTGTAAAGAGTAGTGACCAAACACGCTGCTCAACAGAGCAACACCAGAGGCTCTCAAGAGCCTGTATCGTTCACCTGGTTATAAAAAAAACCAATTGGTCCTATGTAAAAACTATGTCCTGCAGTGGTAGTCATCTTGAAATTACGATCAACATAAAAAACACAAAGTTTGTAAAGGACCTTCCAATGATTGATGCACAGTTTAGGTTCAATCAGTGCAATAGCTTCAGAGAAGAAGATATTTCTGTATTTTCCCTATATGATCCTGTGTTAATACTATGACCTGTGGTGGCAGCCATCTTGGATTTCCATTCGGCATAAAAAACAGAGGACCTTCCAATGATCATTCTTGGGCAGTTTGGTTTCAGAGAAGAAGCGTTTTGAAACATTTTTCCCAAAGGGTCCAATGTTAAACAAGTCCTGCCGTAGCCGCCATTTTGAATTTCATATCAGAACAAAAAACGTAAATTTGTAGAGGACCATCCAATGAACATTCATGTACAGTTTGGTTTTAATCATATTTGTAGTTTCTGAGAAGAAGGCATTTGAACATTTTCCCATAGGGTCCAATGCTAATCTATGCATTGCGGTGGTGGCCATCTTGGATATCTGATCGGCATAAAAAACACACACCTTGTAGAGGACCTTCCAATGATCATTCCTGGGCAGTTTGGATTCAATTATCCAAGTGGTTTCAGAGAAGAAGCGTTTTGAAACATTTTTCTCATAGGGTCCAATGTTAAACTAAGTCCTGCCGTAGCCGCCATTTTGAATTTCATATCGGAACAAAAAACGTAAAGTTTGTAGAGGACCATCCAATGAACTTTCATGTACAGTTTGGCTTTAATAATATTTGTAGTTTCTGAGAAGAAGGCATTTGAACATTTTCCCATAGGGTCCAATGTTAATCTATGTATTGCGGTGGCGGCCATCTTGGATTTCCGATCGACATAAAAAACATAAACTTTGTAGAGGACCTTCCAATGATCTTTCCTGAGCAGATTGGTTTCAATTGTCCAATTGGTTTCAGAGAAGAAGCGTTTTGAAACATTTTTCCCATAGGGTCCAATGTTAAACTAAGTCCTGCCGTAGCCGCCATTTTGAATTTCATATCGGAACAAAAAACGTAAAATTTGTAGAGGACCATCCAATGAACATTCATGTACAGTTTGGCTTTAATAATATTTGTAGTTTCTGAGAAGAAGGCATTTGAACATTTTCCCATAGGGTCCAATGTTAATCTATGCATTGCGGTGGTGGCCATCTTGGATTTCCGATCGGCATAAAACACATAAAATTTGTAGAGGACCTTCCAATGATCATTCCTGGGCAGTTTGTTTTCAACTGTCCTAGTGGTTTCAGAGAAGAAGCGTTTAGAAACATTTTCCCCATAGGGTCCAATGTTAAACTAAGTCCTGCCGTAGCCGCCATTTTGAATTTCATATCGGAACAAAAAACGTAAAGTTTGTAGAGGACCATCCAATGAACATTCATGTACAGTTTGGCTTTAATAATATTTGTAGTTTCTGAGAAGAAGGCATTTGAACATTTTCCCATAGGGTCCAATGTTAATCTATGTAATGTATTGCGGTGGCGGCCATCTTGGATTTCCAATCGGCATAAAAAACATTAAATTTGTAGAGGACCTTCCAATGATCATTCCTGGGCAGTTTGGTTTCAACTGTCCTAGTGGTTTCAGAGAAGAAGCGTTTAGAAACATTTTCCCCATAGGGTCCAATGTTAAACTAAGTCCTGCTGTAGCCGCCATTTTGAATTTCATATCGGAACAAAAAACGTAAAGTTTGTAGAGGACCATCCAATGAACATTCATGTACAGTTTGGCTTTAATAATATTTGTAGTTTCTGAGAAGAAGGCATTTGAACATTTTCCCATAGGGTCCAATGTTAATCTATGTATTGCGGTGGCGGCCATCTTGGATTTCCGATCGACATATAAAACAAAAACATTGTAGAGGACCTTCCAATGATCATTCCTGGGCAGTTTGGGTTCAGTCAGTTCATTAGTTTCAGAGAAGAAGATCTTTGAAATTTCAGCCAATCAGAGCATATTATTGGGCCTGGCAGCCATATTGAATATTCGACTGGAACGAAAAACAGTAACTTTGTAGAGGACCATCCAATGAACATTCCTGCTAAGTTTGGTTCCAATCGGCCCTGTGGTTTCGGAGAAGAAGCTTGAAATGTGAAAAGTTTACAGACGACAGACAACAGACGACGGATGCCAAGTGATGGCAATAGTTCACCTGGACCTTTGGTCCAGGTGAACTAAAAAAGGGACCAGACACGCTGTGATAAACATTTATATACCCTGTTTTGGGATATACCGTTCTATACAGACGATGCCAAAAGTCTGCATCATCAAAACGATTTCATATAAACTAATGATAACCACAAAGCGTGTAAATGACGGCTATGTATCTGTAAACTTATGATCCGACCCAACCCGTTTATGACCCCAAATATTATAATTCCTATAATAATTCAAAACAATACGCACAGTGAAAATAGAAACTATTTGTATGCTAAACATGTCTTATTGAACCAACAACTTGATAAATAAAAATGGTCTACTGTTTCTACTGAGCTGAACCTGTGTCGCTCACCTTTCATTCTGCTCTGAGGAAACTTAATACAGAACCTTTCATAGCCTATAGGTGCTCCCACCAAATTTCGGTTCGCTTTGGCAAAGCAGTTTCAGAGAAGAAGATTTTTAGAAAGCGACCAATCTAAAACAAGAATTACCTGTGGCAGCCATGTTTGTTAATGGATCAAAACGAAATGAGCAATCTCTATAGAGGACCTTCCATAGATGCTTCTTACCAAGTTTCATATTACTTGGCCAAGCGGTTTCAGAGGAAAAGCTGTTTTAGAAATCGAACAATAAGAAACAAAAATTGCCTATGACGGCCATGTTTGTTAACGGATCAAAACGGAATGAGCAATTCCCATAGAGGACCTTCCATAGATGTTTCATACCAAGTTTCGGTCTATTTGGCCAAGCTGTGTCAGAATAGAAGATTTTTAGAAATTGACCAATCAGAAAACAGAATTGTCTGTGGCGGCCATGTTTGTTAACAGATTGGGACAAAATGAGCAATCTTTATAAGAGGACTTTCCAAAGATGTTTCCTACCAAGTTTCGGATCATTTGGCCATGCGGTTTCAGAAGAGATTTTTAGAAATAGACCAATCAGAAACAAGAATCGCCTGTGGTGGCCTATTGTTTGTTAATGGATCGGGACAGAATGAGCAATCTTTATAGAGGACCTTCCATAGATGCTTCCTTCCAAGTTTCGGTTCATTTGGCCAAGCGGTTTCAGAGGAGGAGAATTTTAATAATCAGCCAATCAGAAACAAGAATCGCCTGTGGTGGCCATGCTTGTTAATGGATCGGGACGGAATGAGCAATCTTTATAGAGGACCTTCCATAGATGCTTCCTACCAAGTTTCGGTTCATTTAGCGAAGCGGTTTCAGAAGAGAATAATTTTTAGAATCAGCCAATCAGAAACATGCGTCGCCTGTGGCGGCCATGTTCGGTAACGGATCGGGACAAATGAGCAATCTTTATAGAGGACCTTCCATATATGGTTCCTACCAAGTTTCAGTTCATTTGGCTGAGGGGTTTTAGAGGCATACTTATCTGTAATTCAATTCAGAGATAACTGCATTTTGAATAGATACAAAATGTATCTATATCTAAACTAGAGTTATCTCCCTTTTAACAGAAAATATGATTTTGTGGTGACCATGTTTGTTAACAGATCAAGATGAAATTAGCAATCTTTATAGAGGACCTTCCATAGATGCTTCTAACAGGTTTCGGTTCATTTGGCTAAGTGGTTTCAGAGGAAAAGATTTTTAAAAATAGGCCAATCAGAAACAAGAATTGCCTGTGGTGGCCATGTTTGTTAATGGATCGGGACAAAATTAGCAATCTTTATAGAGGAACTTCCATAGATGCTTCCTACCAAGTTTCAGTTCATATGGCTGATGGGTTTCAGAGGAGAAGATCGCCTGTGGCGGGCATATTTGTTAATGGATCGGGACGGAATGAGCAATTTTTATAGAGGCCCTTCCATAGATGCTTCCTACCAAGTTTCAGATCGTTTGGCCAAGCGGTTTCAGAGGAGAAGATTTTTAGAAATCGACCAATCAGAAATAAGAATTGCCTGTGGTAACGAAATGAGTACTCTTTATAGAGTACCGCCCATAGATGCTTCCTACAATGTACCAAGTTTCGGTTCATTTGGCCAAGCGGTTACAGAAGAGAAGAATTTTTAAAATCAGCCAATCAGAAACAAGAATCGCCTGTGGTGGCCATGCTTCAGAGCTCCAGATAATTTTCAAGTCCAAATGGTAATTACCCCCTACTTTTGAAAATGATGGGTATTTGCATATTTCCTTTGCACTGTTGTACTCTCTACTTCAGAAAAGATTGCTTACATCAGACCTTTCAATAAGGGGAGGTACCCGGTACTTTTACCTGCCTAAAATGGTCTTTGGTACCTCCTGCTTTTAAAGAGTGTTGTATAAATATTAATGAAAATTGTTCAAATTTTAATAAAAAGTACCGCCTGTAAATAGTGAAGTACTGGTATACTCGAAAAATATTGAAAGCCCTGTTACATGTACACTTTTAAAATTATGTTTGACACAAGTGTTATTCAATAAACGCAGGATGCAAGTGAAATGTATATCTCTGTTTAATTTGACACGATTGTGTCATGTTTATTAATAAAATGTTGTAAATATTTTGTTTTTTGCTCGTCGACTTTGGCAGTTTTATCAATGATTCCTTTAACTATACTGTCACTAGACACAGATGAAACTGTCAGGAACTTAAGTATAGAATTTTCCGTAGCGTGCTTATTCATGTTCTTGCTCCTTTTCAACGAACGTGTTTCCAAATTTACTTTCGTGTTTTAGTTCTTGCTTATTACGTCAACCGCATTTATTTGTAATATTGACCGCGATTGGATGATTTATCATAAGCATCCAATCAGATCTTTTCTGACATCAATGCTTAGAAAGGCAAGCATTCGGCACCCCTCGAATATATACGCTCTCTCCTTCGAAAAGTATAAAGGGAAGTAATTACGGAGAATTTCTCAAAGACAAAAATGTATTGTTATGTACACGACTGTACAAGTATGCTCTGAATTTGGAAAGTTTGCTTACACAGCAATATGTACGCATAATGTGTACACTCTGATCTGATAATACATGCGTTTTTACTCGTTTTCATTACCCTAGTAATGATTCAGACCAAGTTTGGTTTCCATTGGTCTAGTAGTAGTACTTTCAAAGGAGAAGCTTTTTGAAAAAGTTTACGACGTACGACGGACGGACGCCAAGTGATGGGAATAGCTCACCTGACCCTTTGGGTCAGGTGAGCTAAAAAGTACTTGTCCGACTCAATCTTTTAGTTGTCCGAAAAAATTAATAAAAATTACAAAAACTAGAGAATAATTATCCAGGGCTCCCACTACTTTCAAATTAGAGGGAGAAGTGACTTCTCTTTCAGAGAGCTCACAGAGAGAAGTGGGAGACAACAGAGAGAAGTGGGGAGACTTCTGGGAGAAGTCAATTGCGATTAATCGAAACATTGTTTCACAACCCCTCTGAGGTTACCCTACCCAAATTTAGTAAATAGTTAAAGCTGCCTGAACTGATTTGTTCTGGGTTTTTTTTTATTTATAACTACCTTAAGGACATATCAATGTCACATTTTTATTTCTGTCTACCTTGATTGGAGTCTTGCATACCAGTGATTTGTATATGTTAGAGATGCCAGTCAAAAATCAATTACAGGGGATGCTTGCTGTTTTTGAACCATTAGATAGAGCTCAATCTAAGAAGAACTTTGAGCCTTCCTTTGTAAAAATCGGATGAAGGGTTCAAAAGTTATGAGCATCTGAAATTGCCTATTTTTGGTCGATAATTTTCCAAAGATGGCCACCATCAATAATGGTTTTAATGACTGTTTTAGAGTTCTGATTTTCTGTGTAAACAGCAGATAATGTCTCTACTTTTGTTTTTTCCCATAGATTATAAGTTATTCTGTCAGAAAAATGAAACTGAACATGCTCGAAGTAATATTTGCTATTTGTTTTACTGTCCAAAATGTATGGCGGAGCCACTTTTGATCTTGACCGAAAGGTCCATATGGCTCACATTGCCATAATTTTGTCAGAAAATAACTTATCTGACATCATAATAGAAGAAATTGTGTGTAGAAATACTTGTTTTGTGTGCAATTATAACATATGAATCACCTTTTACATCTTTTTGTGGAATTATGAATCCATAAAGGTGGGTGTGCAATTAGTGTTCAACACTATTTGAGAATGGCACCGTTTCACAGCAGTTATATGGGAAAATGACACAAAAAGCTTCATATTTCCTAAACTAAAAATGATATCCGCACAAAATTTTGAAGGTAATACCACAGTGTTGTGCACGTTCTGTTGGACGTGATGTTTTTTTTGTCGACGCAAGAAATGGCAGCCATTTTGTTCAAAATGGCCACCATTTTTTCATAAAATTCATCAAACAGGGAACCTGTTCCAAGATAATTTGATAATTTTTTTTATCAATATAATTAATATCACTGAAAAAATGGATATGGAGATTTGTACTAATGACCTCTTACTTGTTTTAGCATTTTATTAAGGAATAATTGTCATATTGGTGATCATTTTGAAAACAAAATGGCTGCCATTGCTTTAAAATTCGTTGCTCAAATTTACGTTTTTTATGATTACTCTATTGTTTCTAGTCAGAATTTGATCATCAAGGTATCAAATTAAAGATATTTTAATAATCTATAACCTCAAGTAACTAATAAATTAAACTGAATACTTTTCATACCAATATGTAATCCCCCATGGGGTGAAGATTCCAGACACCTAGTACTACCACTTGCCGAAAGTTTAACTGGTCAGCTTGATATATATATATATATACATTTGTAGGTGTTTTTGCTTTCCTACCTCAATGTCTTGCTATCATGATGTAGCTGTACAATTGCTGAAAGTGATGTTATATGCAACAATCACCCAACAAGCATGATAGTGAAACACCTCTAAACTAAACTTCCTTAAGACCAGCTTGTGTTTAAAATAGATGGATATTATTTGCACGCTTTACACATTTCCTACGAAAGGCTACATATGGAACTTTATTTAAAATAAAGTTTATGTTGTTTATATAGGATGCTGTTTATATTCAGGTTTCCCTTGATTGCAATTTGAGAAAGTAAATTTGTTTCAGTCTTACTCTCCATGCCGTTCGAATCCCGCTCATGGTAACTTAAGGTGTACTTGATACCACATTATTGTGTGATAAAATTCGTCAGTGACTTGCAACAGGTATGTGGTTTTCTCCAGGTACTCGGGTTTGCGCCACCAATAAAAGTGACCACCACAATATAACTGAAATATTGTTGAAAATGAAACTGGCATTAAACACCATAACCCAACTCTCCGACTCCATGTCAAAGTTTCAGTCTTGCTCATTACTATTCTAATTTGCTTCTTAAAACATGTTCAATGAAAACAACAACAAAATATTAAGTTCATTCATTTATTATTTAGGAAATATCTGGTGTATTTTTTAAATACATCATCTATTGTCACATGTATTGTGGTCTGAATAAGTCCAGCTACATGTAAAACTAAATATATAATAAATTATTCTTCAATAGAGACCAGAACTCCCAACCATCTGTAAAGAAAAATATTAATGAATTTAATTATGCCAAATACAAAAGATCATTATAATGTGATGCTTACAAAAAAATTAATTTCATTTCAAGATCTAAAGTACACTGGCCTGAGAAGACCAGACCTTCCGCAAATCTCTGACAAACTTTATTACATAATGCTGTATCGAGTGCACCTCGAACCGGACTAGAACTCCTGATTGTGGTAGGCACTAATTGCATATGTAGTTGTAAATCCAACTACCATACGATCATGACTGCCCCTTAAAGAGAAGGTTTCAAATGCAAAAATGAAATTAAATCAAGACTAGTATTTTTCTTTCTTCCAATGTTCAGTCTTTACTTCTGAAGTGAGGCATTTTCAGATGCAGAAATACCTAATGATTTCTCCGCCACATTATTTATTGAATTGCAGACAACTATACATCAAGACAAGCCACTTCTTCTGGATTAAAATATATTTTCCCATGTTGAATAAAAATAATGCAACATATAAATATGCAATAACATTTTTTTTACTTTTATTTGAATTTAGTATGTAAATATTCAATCATGCTCGAGTATCCATGGAAGCTGGCAAATACAAAAAAATGTAGCACCATGACAAAAGTTGCTTGTGTTGATGCATACTTGCAATCCAATGCCCTGGTTGAATAGTTCAAGCAACATAATCTCATTGAAATTAGACCTGGCTTCGAAGAAATTTTCTGCACTATACCCTCCAACCTGAAGATAATAGAGCAGAATATTTCTTCTCACATCTAACCAAAATGTCTGTTTTAAAAGCTCAAATGCATGTACCAACTTTAAAAAAAAAAGCTTTGAATATATAAACAAAAACAAAGCTTTTGAAAAGTTGTCACAGTACACCACCCAGCATATGAATAGAATTAACTTTCTGAAGAGTGAAGACTATAATATAAAAAACAAATATTATGTACACATAGAAGAAAGTGTTTTGTGACTGTACTTTCTGTAGACTGTATTGACTGATGAAAAAGAGGAAACTCCTAATTTCTAGTGCTCGGTCATACCCTCATTTTCTAGCTGTTTGGACCAAGCTTGAAACATTTTATTTCCGAATATTTTCCTTAAAGAAAAGAGGAAAACTTTCATCTCTATTTACACCCCCCTTTTTTTCGGTTTGTTTACTTTTCGTCTTTTGTTTTGAACGTAAGTTGGAAGTATTTATAAATTGACAAGAAGTTTTTCATAAACTACTTAAAAAGAAGCAATGCAAAAAATAAATCGTACGTCTAAAACATTGAGATCAAGGTTTATACATACCTACGGCTACGATAACAGCTGTGTCAGCGTCGTTGACGTTACAAATATTTTCCACTTCCAGGGATGACGTGCGACGTTCTTCTTCAGACATGATGTTTAGCTTCAGGGGTGTTTTAAATACGAAAAACCAGCCGTGTTCCCGATCTAATAGGGTTGAGTTGGCATGTTTCCTATGTTGATATTATAATGAAAAATACAAATATCGCCATCGGAGAACGCTACTCAAAATTTTTCACTGAATTGTTCATCTTAAAACTTTTCAGAAGACCATTTCCCTTTTAGCATGCGCAGGAAAACGGAAGCGACTGTGACCATGTGCAAGCTACGAATCTGCGCTTTAATTGGATAATAATTATGGAACTATATAACGTCAGGAACATGCCGGGCAAGGCATTGAAAAGGGGGACCTTGGTGAAAAAAACCGTGCCGCGAATGTAAAATTACGAAAACAGCGATTCCGATTCGAACACGTTATATCTAAACGATTCCATATCAAAAGAAACAAATTTTTTAAAGATTTTAAACAATGTTTAGATAATTAATTAATGTAAAAAAATTATATCTTTATTTAGTTTTATCTGTAAAAAATTGACATCAAAATATTGCATTTTCATGTAAAAGCAGCTACCGGAAAACAAAATGGCGGCCAAAATAACGATAAGTCGGCATCTCTATATATGTTGTTTCCCTTTTGAATTATTACTATGTTGTGATCCAATACAACACAAATTGTAATAACTCATATTTGTGTTATATAAATCCTTGTTTCTGGTAAAAAAATATATACCTAGATACTATATACCAGTATCTAGGTATATTTTCTTTACCAGAAACAAGTGCCTGTGATATAAATAAAGCAAAGTATTTTATTTAAATTCACAGAGAAATAAAAATTTTAGTGGATCTTTTCAACGAGATCAGGAAAAAGCTTGTAATATTTGTGCATTTCAAAGGTTTCAATATTTCCCAAAAGCCTAAATCAAGTCCTCTATCGTATTTTGCACAAAAGATAAGTTTAAATTTGGCGTCAAATTGATATCCGATAATTTTTATGTGTACGTTCCGGAGTCATTCTTGTTCTTATATTTCAAATATTAATATTTCTGTTCATTAAAGCGTTTCTGAGATTGCGATTTTAATTTTGTCAATGTCCTTGAACTTCATCAAAGCATGGAGGAACGATAAATACAATAAAATAGTTTTGATGTGGCGTTTCACTTTAGTTTTAATCAAAATAAATTATGGACAAATTGGAGATCAAACAGGGCTCTTTCATACTACAAACCCAATATTTTATACCAGTGGAAATAGATGTGTCCGTCATACCGGCACGTTTGGGAATCTCTGATTTTTTCACTTGTCCCGTCGGACAACCGTAATACAAGATCTACTTGTCCGACGTCAGTTTTCACTGGTACCGGACAATCGGACAAACGTTAATGTCGAGGCCTGAGAGGACCTTCCAGTTTCAGAGGAGAAGATTTTTAGAAATCGACCAATCAGAAATAAGAATTGCCTGTGGCAGCCATGTTTGTTAATGAATCGCAGCAAAATGAGCAATCTTTATAGAGGACCTTCCATAGATGCTTCCTACCAAGTTTCAGTTCATATGGCTGTGGGGTTTCAGAGGAGAAGACTAAAATGTGAAAAGTTAACGGACAACAGACGACAGACGCCAACTTGGCGTCGCCAAGTGATGGCAAAACCTCACATTGCCTTTGGCAAGGTGAGCTAAAAAGGGGGAATTCGTGGAAGCGAGGAAGGAAATTATAGGGTGAAGTGTGTAAATTATCACCTAAAGGGTATAGCCTTAATTAACTTTTGACTTTGCATACACATTTTAAATACATGTCAACTTATTTCGTCACAATATGTGGATGAACCCAAGTCACTATTAAAAACATGGTCAGATGTCAAAGATCTTCGACTTAATCTTAACAAGTATCACAAATGTAGGTCTACTAGGGGCAGCATATTGTCACAACTGTTAAATTCAATATTTTCATTCTGAAACTGATTTCAATCATTCGTTAATGCTCTATGTTTACTTTTTGGTATTTAGTTGATACATGTACCACGTACATAAATGCATTGATTTGCTTGGTACTGCGACATTTCTCCCTGATTACCTGTTCGCCCCGGAAAGTGAGTCGATTCACCCCACTTAATTGCTATTATATAATAATAGATGAAGTTTTTTTCGAAAATTTTTTGGTAATTATTTATTTATTAGTTCATAGTTGTATACAAAAAAAAATAATAACATAAAAATAAAATCAAAATAATAACAAGAAATGTGTGCATCACAAAATACGCCCGTCTACATAAATTGTCAAATGGTATAATGGTAATGACCCCAAAATAAATAGGGTTCTTCCCCTTCAAGAGGGGAATCATGTGGCCAAGTTTGGTAAAGATCCAATATACAGAACTAAAGTTATCGTGCGGAAACGATCCTGTTGTCAAAAATTCTATTTATAGTAATGGTGACCTTGACTTTTGACCTAATGACCCCAAAATAAATAGGGTTCTTCCCCTTCCACAGGGGAATCATGTGGCCAAGTTTGGTAAAGATCCAATATACAGAACTAAAGTTATTATGCGGAAACGACTGTTGTCAAAAATTATATTTATAGTAACAGTGACCTTGACCTTTGACCTAATGACCCCAAAATAAATATGGTTCTTCCCCTTTCACAGGGGAATCATGTGGTCAAGTTTGGTAAAGATCCAATATACAGAACTAAAGTTATGCGGAAACGACCATGTTGACAAAAATTATATTTATAGTAAGTGACCTTGACCTTTGACATAATGATCCCAAAATACATAGGGTTCTTCCCCTTCCACATGGGAATCATGTGGCCAAGTTTGGTAAAGATCCGATATACAGAACTAAAGTTATTGTGCGGAAACCTGTGTGGACGCCCGCCCGCCATACCCAATCACATTATACGGACCGTCTCGAGACTGGAGTATAAAAATATATGATAAACAACGGAGTTAACATCATCAGTGTTCAAAATTCCCGGTCGTCCGATCGTCAAGGATGACCAAAAACGATTACGGACGACCTGAATTTGTAACAAAGTTGTCTGAGTGATGACCTGAAATTTTCTTTTACCCAGATGCTGAAATTTATTCTTTTCAAGTTTTGTGAGTAGATTTTCCTAAATTACCCCTTAAAATGGCTATAAATATAAAACTCTTCAAATAAACGATCATCGGATCTTTGGCATTGTTGATATTTGACCGGAATCTAAAACCGATGCCGTTTCCGGTTATTACTCGTATTTTATCAATTTCCGTTTCTCAAACATGTGGAAGTTTGTGACCGGGGCGAATTGAATCACAGGGACTCGGTTAATGGACTTATTATGGCTAAATGATAGGGTCTATGTGAAAATCGTGCTGTACTCGACTGTAACACCACTTTCTGAGGGCCTTTTTCACAACGCCCTGCCCTTTTTCAAAAAAATGCATCGTTTATTTTGATGCTTAGTAATGATCCACCATTTTTCTCGATTACGCTTCCTTGTAAACAATGCGTGCACATCATAATCAATATTCTACTTGTTTACCTTCATCAAATAAACAAATTTAACATAATATGTTGTAGTCTTATTTCTGTCACAATACCCAAGCATGACAGACGTTTGAAGGAAGAAATTAAAAAATGCAAAGAAACAAACAGAAGTTTGAATGACTTTTTTAGTACTACGTGAGTTTTTATAGATATATTTTTTTAGCATCTTGATGGTGTTGAGCTTTTAATTAATTTGAATCCTTTACAATAGCGATAAAAATATATTTAAAAAAAATAGAAATCACCACTTAGATATTTTTACAGTAGAATTTTGTATCACTGACAGTGGTTCAAAGTGTTTCCTATTATTAGCATATTAATATTTTGATCATTTTTTTATTTAATCCAATTTTAAAATGTTGAAACTTAAACAAGTAATTAAATAAAAGTTAATAAATTTTCAGAAAATGTAATTGGTAAAGTGTGATCACAGAAATTGCATGAAATAGGTCACATTGAACTATATTTTACATGTCAAACTAAATTGCAACAAACAATGTTATGAGCATGTGTCAGATACAGTAGTTGACAAGTTTTTTAGAGTTAAGGACAGAAAGATAGAATTCTATCTAGGTTGATTTGTTGAATAAACGGACCTATTTGCTCATGTATAAATAATAAACAAAAATAAAAGTCAATATTTGATTGAATACTTTATTTGATTTTACAGTGACCCTAAAAGTAAAACATGCCTTTTTTGAAAATCCAACAGCGCGCAAAAGTGCCATTTTTCAGGACCAGCACCGTGCCCTTTTGAAATCCTAGCTGGAACACTGGGAATCGGGGCGAACAGGAATAGGGGCGAAACGACTCATGGTGCGAAACGACCCTGTTTCATTTCCTTATGCTTCAAATTCAAGTAATAATACAAAAGAATGACATCACACAAATATCACATGAATCATCTTTTGCCTCAATAAAACACTCACCGGGATAATAATTTGCAAAATGAAGATATTCCCATTCATCAAATGATGTAGACATTGGACTTTTGAAGCTTAAAAATCACGCCACTTACCTTTCGAGTATTTTTCGTATAAGGAATATAAAAACTGCTAAATATAATGCTATTCTCAAATCCTTTACTTGTGGGTGGTATTCTCCGTCGCTTTTATTTTCAAAATCTTTCCATGTAGTGCCTTCTGGTAGCCAAAACCATTCGTTCCAAAATGTTTTGTAAATGACAGATGCCATTTTGTTCTATGTAATGACTAATACAAGCGCAATGACGGACGAACTCGGAACAGGTGCAGCGAACATCACGCGTCACTAATAATCCATACTATTTAACCAAAGACAAACATATTTAATCTTGTTAGACAAAACATTTTGGCAGACCAGTTTTGTTTGTAATAATTTTTTTTTATGAATTTTAAAGGGATTTGTATTTATAATACGACTGCATTTCGATCTTTCTACGTTTCATTTCCGGTTTATACGAAATACGAAATACTTTATTAAAGAAAGCTCAATAATTGAACATTAAGGTTGACAAAGATTATGAGATAGTACATGAAAGAATGACATAATAAAATAACAAATAAAATTATATATTATAGTTTGCATTTGGGAGGCAATGAAAGAGAGATAACTGTATTTGGAAAAGATAAAATATAATGATTACGCATGCCCGAAGAACAGGGCGGAAACTTCAAATCCTCCAATATTTTTTTTAGAAAAAAGTAGCTTTTGGATGTACTCACCATCATAGAATAGTATAACAGTAACCTCTTTAAACATCTGGAATAGACTGAAATGCTACCATAGATGAAAACCAACTATTTAAGGCGCAGTTAAATATATGAAAACAATAGAGATATACTCACGACTAATTCTACTGCAGTACTTGACTTCCGGTATCGTACAAACGTAAACAAACCGTAATGGAAATGATCAAAACCAGTCACATAGTTTTTATCTTTTTAATCATATCCACATCTTATCAGTTCAAAGATGATCAATTATGTTCAAACTGTACAAACTCACATCATGTGTATTATACAGACGATACAGCAGTAAAATATATAAATGGTAATATAACTTTAGCCAACGACCTAAATCTTGACATCTACAATGTTATGTTCTATCATCTGAAACATGGGAGATTTAAACCTTTGTCAATCCCAATAGAACTGAATTGTAAACACCATAGACTTTTCATAATCATTATACTGTGTAGCGGGGATATATCCTTAAACCCAGGACCAATAAAATACCCATGTGGCAAATGCTACAAACCAGTAGCAAAGAATCATAGAGCTATATTCTGTGAAGTGGGAAATCAATGGTGGCATATAAAGTGTGCGAATGTAACACCACAAGAATACAAAGATTTAGAACAGAACAGTGACCCATGGATATGTAATCTGTGTAACAACTTTAATTTTTCAGAATCCTTTTTTGATAGAAGCTTAGATCTCTCACATTCATTACATGCGAACAGTAAAGTAGATGAAGATATTTTTGATGAACTCAGGCAACTAAAGCATAAACATCCCAAGAAATTTATATGTGTATACCTAAATATAAACAGTTTGAGATATAAATTCTGTCATATATGTGAATTATTAACATCAAATACAATTGATATGCTATTCTTGGCTGAAACCAAAATTGACGACCAATTCCCAGATGCACAATTTCAAGTAAACAATTATCACTTTTGGCGTGCTGATCGAACAGCGTACGGCGGAGGAATTGCTGCATATGTGAGATCAGACTTACCATGTGACCGTAAGAAAATTCTTGAATTTAAAAATATAGAATCAATATGTATAGAAATATTAGTAGGTAATAAAAAATGGTTAATTTCAGGTGTCTACAGACCACAAACAATAAATGATAAAACTTTCAATGATGATTTTATTAAAACATGTGATAAAATTACAACAAAATATGATAATTTTATGTATATTGGTGATCTCAATTATGATTTTTTAGATGAGAAAAAATGTGCACCATTGGTAAGTGTTTGTGATATCTTGGACCTTACAAACCTGGTAAAAAGGCCAACATGTTTCACAAAGATAGCAGATCCTACTTTAAATGATGTTATATTAACTAATTCACCCAATAATTGTATGAATGTCTTAAATTTCAATTGTGGTATTAGTGATGTCCACAACTTAATTTCTGTGCAAATAAAGGGTAATATAAATCCTGCTAAAAAGAGCTTTAAGACATACAGGAGTTTTAAAAACTTTTCTGAAGAAAATTTTGTAAATGATCTAATGAAATCTGATTTGGATAAAATTACTGAAATTGAAGATGTAGACGAAGCTTATAATAAATTTGAAGAAGTTATGGTCAATACTATTGATGAACATGCTCCTATGAAAAAAAGGAAATCAATATCACAGCCAGCCCCTTTTATGAATAAAACCCTGAGAAGTGCTGTTTATAAAAAACGGATGACACATAATGAATTTTTAAAAGATAAAAGTAACAAAAATTGGGAGGCATATCGAAAGCAAAGAAATTTAGTAACAAAATTAAAAAAGCAATCAATTAGAACATATTTCTATGAAAGATGTGTTGGCGGACCAAAATCTACTGACTTTTATCCAACAATTAAACCATTTTTAACTAATAAGGGTAGTAATATAACTAAAGATATTATCTTAGAAGACAATAATAAGATCATAAATGACCAACTTCAAGTAGCAAATAATTTTAATAATTTTTTCATAAATGTGGCAAAGGATATTGGTAATGATAATAATTTATCTGCCGAAGAACATCTAAGTATTAAAATTATAAAAGAAAATAAGAAAGAAATTCCTAAATTAATATTTCATGAAATTGAAAATGATTTTGTATCAAAGCAAATAAATAAAGCAAATTCAAAAAAAGCAACCGGACGTGATGGCATTTCGGCAAAACTTCTAAAATTTGCAAAACCAGCTATTTAATAAATAAATCAATAAATAATTCCATTTTTCCAGAAAAATTAAAAGAAGTCCAAGTTGTACCACTATTCAAGAAAAATAACTCTTTAGATAAATGCAATTATAGACCTGTAAGTATCTTACCTACTATTTCAAAATTTTATGAAAGAGCAATATATGAGCAGACTGTGACCTTCTTTGACAAGGTGTTTCATCCTTCTCTGTCAGCATTCCGATCGGGTTATGGTTGCCAAACAGCTCTTCTAAAAATAATAGAAGATTGGAAAAAGGCCCTGGATGAAAATAAATTTGTAGCGGCCATCCTCATGGATTTGTCAAAAGCTTTTGACTGCCTTCCCCATAAACTGTTAATAAATAAACTAGATGCATACGGAGTAAGTGAATCTGCATTGAAACTGATAAAAAATTATCTCTCTAACAGAAAACAGTGTGTCAAAATCGGCAATATAACGAGCGAATGGGAAGACATATATAAAGGTGTACCTCAAGGTTCTATTTTAGGCCCTGTACTTTTTAATATATTTATAAATGATATATTTTATTTTATACAAGAAAGTTCCCTCTATAATTATGCAGATGATAACACTTTGTCATATGAAGGCCACAATCTGGATCAATTAATCACAGTACTTGAAAGAGACAGCCTAACTTTAATAGACTGGTTTACTGAAAACCAAATGAAAGCAAATCCAGACAAATTTCAAGCGATAGCAATTGGAAAAAAATCTAAAAATGAAAATATCTCTTTTAATCTTAATGGTAATATAATAAAATGCGAAGATGAGGTAAAACTTTTGGGAGTCACAATAGATTTTGAACTAAATTTTAATACTCATATAGCAAATATCTGTAAAAAAGCCTCAAGACAACTGAACATTTTAAAAAGAATTGGTAAATACTTAACAAAACTTGGTAGACTTACAATATACTACTCTTATATTTTCTCGAACTTTAATTATTGCCCTGTAACATGGCACTTTTGCAGTGAACAAAATACAAATAAAATGGAAAAAATACAATTTAGAGCTCTGAAATTTATCTATGATGATACTGACAGCACATATGAAGAACTTTTAACAAAATCCAAATTACCCACTTTAAAAATCAGGCGAATTAGAACTATAGCCATTGAAACATTCAAAATTGTCAATAAAACCAGTCCTTTGTACTTACATGATTTAATTACAATTAAACAAAGTAAATATTCTTTCAGATACCAAAATACTGCTAGTATACCATCGACCAGAACAACTAGGTATGGTATTAAAACTTTTAAATATTTTGCTGCCAAAACATGGAATGAGCTACCAAACCACTTTAGACTGGAAAATTCTTTTAAACAATTCAAAAACTTGATTAATTCATGGAATGGTAGCTCATGCCACTGTAATGCTTGTAGATAGCTTTAAAGCATAATTTTATTTATTTATTTGTTTTGCTTATCTGTGATGCTTTTGAAATCTGTGCTTTGTCTTTAATTATAGTTACTTTTTAGGCTGCTTATTTTAATTTATTTACTTAGTGCTTGAAATTTTAAATTAATTAGTTTAAATTATTTTTTAATATAGATGTTTTAATTTTTGCTAGTATTTTTATGTACCTTGTATGTATGCATGTATGTTGTTTTTGTTATATGTATAGTCGATTTTAAAAGCTCTGTAGAGCTTGTGTTTTATGTATGTTGTGATATGTATCGACTCTAAATAAAACTTTATTTATTATTATTTATAAAACATGCATGCAGAGAACTATGGTGCCATTTATATTTATAAACATGTGACATAGACCGTAGCCCTTTTCACAAAAATTCTTACGATAAAAAATTGTCGCAAGTGTAAAACTAAGATTAAAAAGAGTTTCACAAAAATACTTACGATAATCTTAAGGGTAAAAATAGTCCTGTCGTAAGTTGTAGTAGTAGTGGCTATACTACCAGTACAGCCCTATCTTAATATACCACGGGGAGTAACCTCCACCACCAGAGGTCATTGTCAAAGATACCAACTTCCATACTCAAGACTCAAGTGCCACCAACAATCGTTCTTCCCATCAACCATCGGACAATGGAATGAACTACCTGCAGAGGCTATCTCAGCATCAACAGTAGATGCCTTCAAGACCAGCCTACCAACAGCACTCCATTAGATGTATATAGATGTTTTTAATTGTACATACTCCAGTTTTGGATTTTTATTTTGGATGCCGTTTCCCGGTGGGCATGCGGCGTCAATCTGCGACAATACGCCAGAGGCGATTTGCAGAGTATTGGAAGAAGAAGTGTAAAATTTTGAACGTAAGAGAAATATTTGCCTTGTTACTCTGTGAAGATTATTTATGGTGTGACATGAAAAATAAGACTTTAAAGACAGACGAAATGTTTAATACTCAGCTTATTTTCGTGTTATTTGCTGGGAACTGACTTTTAATAGGCTTTGTTTATCTTTAATGAAGCAGCGAAGTAAAATATTGAATGAAACTCCGTGTACGTATGTACCAAATCCGGATTTCCCCAAATTATTGAAAAGTACATTATATTAATTTAGAAGCAGATATTCATACTCGGGGGTGTAGCTACGCAGAGCCACGGATGCACGTACATCCACATCTTTTTTACCCCCAAAAAATACAAAATAGAAAATAAATAAAAAAATTGAGCAAAGGCGGCATGATTAGAAATACAACGGTAAAAGTAATGAATGCATTCCCCACGGCGACACCGCTGTTGGAGTAGCATCATTAAAATCGATAAAAACAAATACAGAAACTGCACTTGTTTTGTCCGCATGTTTTTTTCCATAAAAAACAGTATGCTGAATTTCTGAGTAGACATATTTTGGCAAGAAAATTGAAAGAAAAATATATTCTGATTCAAGATTTTTTACCTAAGCAAATAATAAAGAAGTAAAAGATTGTCGACTCAGGTATAAAATCGTAGTCTTTTTTCCCTCCTTTCAAGTTACAGTCTCGTGCCAAAAGTATTCGCGGAAAATGGCGGACGTCCTGAAACGGCACATTTCCACTGCTTTTTAAATCGATTTTTCAATGCCGATTCCAGTCTATTTTTTAGTTTGAGATGGTCCCTATTATTTTGATACAGTCCAAATCGATGGCGTAATAAAATCGTCTGTTAAAAATACTTACAGTGTAATTTTTCCTATGTAAACAAAGATGGGTCGAAAGTCGAAAGAATTGTCACCGGACAAGAAAGAAATAATTGTTAATCTGAAGTCAAATGGTCACAAGATTTGTGAAATTTCCAGGATGTTGTCAATACCTGAAAGTACCTGCAGGTCAGTTATCAAAACTTTTAACGAACGGAAAAGTTTTGAAAAAGCTCGTCGTTCTGGACGGCTAAGAAAAATATCTGGTCGGAGTGAAGCCAGATTGAAACGCTTGGTGAAAAAAAAACGTGGAAAAGTTCTGAGGGATATAGCAACTGAATTTAATATCGGAAATGGAGATCATAGTGTGAGTGAAAGGACTGTTCAGCGATATTTACACAAAAACCGTATTTACAGGAGAATAGTGAAAAAGCGAATGGTTGTGAAAGAAATTAACAGAAAAAAAAACCGATTGACCTGGTGCTTACAGAAAAGAAGATGGACTGTAAATGAAAACTGGAGACATATTATATTTAGTGATGAATCACAAATTGTTATTGGCCAGAATAATCGGGTTTACGTGTGGAGAACCGCTCATGAAGCATACCGTCCAGAATGTATGACTGCTGAATGTGTGCCCAAAGTTTCCGTTATGATATGGGGTTGTATCACAGGGTATGGTGTCAGTACTTTATGTCAAGTTAATGGAAATATAAATGCAGAGAATTATATTTCAGTTTTGGATAGTCAATTATGGCCGGTTATTGCCCGTCATTTTCCGGATGATTCTTATGTGTTCCAGGACGACAATGCCCCTGTCCATAGGGCTAGGATTGTGGAGAGGTATAAGCATGATAACAACATTCATGGTATGGTATGGCCAGCCCAGTCACCTGATATCAATGTCATAGAAAACTGTTGGTTGAGAATTAAGAGAACTCTGCAATATCGTGCAGGAGGAATTACTAACTCTGGTCAGTTGTTTGACACCATTCTTGACATCTGGCAAAATTTTACTGTTGAATATGTTCAGAACTTGTATCAATCCATTCTAAGACGAGTTTTAGCTTGTATAAGATCCAAAGGCCACATTACGAAGTATTAAAGGTAAGTTGTTTTAGCTTATTTTACTTTTTCCTAAGTTCAAAATTGCCAAAGCGAGACAACTCAATCTTGACGTCCGCCATTTTCCGCGAATACTTTTGGCACGAGACTGTAAGTATTATCTTCAAAATGAAATCTTAAGTAAAAAAAAAAAAAAAGATTATTTGACCGAACAACTAACAAAGAAAGGACGGAAAATGTAAATTTTGAAAGCTTCTAATGGTGTGATAATTCCCTAGAATCACGGAGCTTAAAGGGCTTCACCCCCTAGACCCCCTACCAGGGATTTGCCCAGACCCCTCGCCCAATGTTATGCATCCAGATCACACTGTGTACAAACTGACCCGGGAAAATTTGTTTGGACTCGTGCATATCTAATTCCGGAACGGAACCGGACTGTACGAAGGCAAGAAGAAGGTAAGAATTCTGTTTATTTATTTGTTTTTTGCATGAACTAGGGGGAAATCAATGCTTTATTAACCATTTCCTGCTGTCAGGTGAAACATTGTTGCTATGTCGTCGTATATTAATTGAGAAATAAGCGATAATGTGCCGCAAAATGACGATCAGCTTGACCCCAACCCCGAATTTCGCTCAGTTTCTCTTTGAATTGCTCACATTGAATGGAACGAAATGTATTGAAGGAACGATTGATGAATAAAGATGACAAGAATCGTCACATTGTGCTTTTAATTATTGATATAAGTAAGCACGGGGCGAAAGAAATGGGTCATGTCAAAATGGCAGGACCCGGTTTCGTAAATGATGTTACAGCATGATGACCCGGTTTTGTTCCAAAAATGTTTACGAACAAACAGGAACCAAAGCCTTTATTTTCTCTGGAATAACATTGAAATTATGGCTTTTGTAACCATAATGTCCACTAAATGGATTCAGTTCAAGGTATTTAACTTTCAACATTAGTGAGACGTGGTTTTCCGTCGAGTGTTTTATTACTTCTTCAAATAGGACGAAGGTTGTTTTGCAGTAATAACAATGGTACGGATGATTTTCTCTAGAATGTTTTATTAAGTCATCGAATTGTGGAAATGTATCACAGTATAAACAATGGTGGCTGTGGATTTCTGTTGCTTTGGTTCCTGTTTGTTCGTAAACATTTTTGGAACAAAACCGGGTCATCATGCTGTAACATCATTCACGAAACCGGGCCCTGCCATTTTGACATGACTCATTTTTTTCACCCCGTGCTTACTTATATCAATAATTAAAAGCACAAAGTGACGATTCTTGTCATCTTTATTCATCAATCGTTCCTTCAATACATTTTGTTCCATTCAATGCGAGCAATTCAAAGAGAAACTGAGCGAAATTCGGGGTTGGGGTCAAGCTGATCGTCATTTTGCGGCACATTATCGCTTATTTCTCAATTAATATACGATGACATAGCCAAAATGTTTCATCTGACAGCAGGAACTGGTTAATAAAGCATTTATTTCCCCCAAGTTCATGCAAAAAACAACTAAATAAACAGAATTCTTACCTTCTTCTTGCCTTCGTACAGTCCGGTTCCGTTCCGGAATTAGATATGCACGAGTCCAAACATTTTTTGCCGGGTCAGTTTGTACAGAGTGGATCATAATTACCGTGGTTACATCCCTGATACTACACAATGCGAGATATATGGTAAAAAATAATTTAGTTAATTTTAATCTACTCGGCAGAAAATGTAATGATGTACCATCTCTGTCATAACTTGGTACTTTTCATATTACAAACTATTTTTAATCATATGTAATGAAAAAAATATATATATTGCCGTTGGAGATCCAATTAATTAGCAAGAAGGCGTTGGAATCGCATTAACCCATTTTTGTGCCGGTCCCAAGCCAGTATCTGATGGAGTGGTTAACCATCACTTTTTAAGCTTTCTTTCCATAGATGTCAGTAAAGACATGATTAAACCTGTGGTCATGTAAAACTCTTAGCCATTAGAAGAATGTTTCCTGAGGGCATGGTTTTACGTCAGGGTCCAATTGTTCCCGCAATGTTTTCAAATGTTGCATATTTATGATATGATCATTGATGTTGATGGCTAAGGTACCAACCATTTTTCTTATCTTTTTGTTTAAGAAAAATTAGTAACAAAGCAAAATTAAAATTTATTTATATATATACTACTAGTATTGACTTAGTTATGACTAATTTTGAAAGGCAAATTTCATGTAATTTTTGTTTCTTTTTTGGACAGTTAAAACTACCAAGCAGTAGTAGGTATGCAGGGCGGCTGTGCAGGTGGAGGGTCCAAATCGATGGAGGGGTGAGTCATGTCGGCAAAAATTACGTGTTATACCATGCGTCACATGACAACGGATGTAACGGAAGTGTTTATGACATTACCGGTGTACATGCAAACCGGAAAAGACGAAAGGGAATACACGGAAACGATGCATTTCTTGCTTTACAAGATAATCCTCAAACATTCTCTTATTAGAACACCAACTATTCGACATTGTGAAATACGAGAAAAGACTAGGTCATCTGCGGCGTCATATCAAGAAAACGGACACCGGAAGAGACCGTAGTCACTAGAACGGGGACTTCTGAATCTTATTGTTTGAATATTGATATTACATGCATTTGTTCGTATTTTATTTTCTAATTAATTTCAGGTCAATAGTATTTGACTTTGAAAAGTAAGTTCCCCGATTTAGAGCTAACATCACAGATTGGGGAAAAAACCCAACCTGTTTGTGACATACGTCACACGTGGGGGTGTAGGCACTGTAGCAGCATTTACTGTGTCATTGGTGTATGCTTGTCACAAAGTGAATTGAAATTTCCTGATTTGGTAATAGAAATCATGACCTGTCCTGACGTGGATTTCTTTGGTGAATCACAGACGCGATTGTTGGTTTAGATGTCCATATATGGTCACGTAGAGAACGATTGACGTCAAATCCGCGCGCAGTGGAGGAAAGTGATTCATCGTGTATCGCGTACTTGTGTAGCGTGTAACCTGAATAGATGTATATAAACACTGGGTCCGTACCAGTTACCTGGGGACCTGACAATTAATAGTCTTGTATAACAAAAATGTTCAAACAATGTCTAACCCAACAAACTAAAATAGGTACAATGGCTCCTTGCAATTGATATATGCTAAATCACTATTTATACAGACTAATATATAACTATCCTAATGTAACACACACTAACACTACACAGACTAATATATAACTATCCTAATGTAACACACTAACACTACACAGACTAATATATAACTATCCTAATGTAACACACACTAACACTACACAGACTAATATATAACTATCCTAATGTAACACACTAACACTACACAGACTAATATATAACTATCCTAATGTAACACACACTAACACTACACAGACTAATATATAACTATCCTAATGTAACACACTAACACTACACAGACTAATATATAACTATCCTAATGTAACACACTAACACTACACAGACTAATATATAACTATCCTAATGTAACACACTAACACTACACAGACCCCAATACAAACAATGAATATTTATAAACAACTACTTTGTTTTAGACCCTGTCTGAAACCTAACTAACCAGTCACCAGTCACCAACACCTGCTTCAGACCTATGTCTCAACCGAAAACTATGTCACAACCTTAGACGACAGATCTATACCATAAACAACATGAAAACTGTGTGAATTAATAATAGTTCCAAACCAAATGTGAATCGTCAGTTGTAACCACTGGTTTCAACACCGGACCCAGCAAAAGGTTGTCACTAACCTTGAAACAATCACCAACCGATGAGAGCCATGAGTCGTTGCCAGAGGAACAACGCAGCACCCAGCAAAATGTCGTATTGTTTCAAACTCTCTCTTACCTTGTGTCCTCACACAGCGAGGTTTCAGTCTTGAATATTATTCAATCTACCAGCACACCTTCACTGCCAAATCTTCGGGCTTAAGTACGATGAACGCGACCGTAAAAGAAAGCCTGTCAATTCTAAATTGTATTAACCAATCAAAACAACTGTTTCATATGATGTTCGGTTAGCCTAAAAAGGTGAATTCATTATCAAATGTTTCTTGTTAAATATTAATTCCAAATAAGTGATAATCTAAAAAATAATAATCTGTATGTGTTTATTAATTCACCCTTAACAAATAAATATCGTTTGTGCCATGTTTTGATTAAAAATAACACGGATGTCAACGGATTTCTAATATGACCATTGTAATAACAAAGGGGGACAATTCAGGTAATTTCATATATGTTGATGTGAACTGCTGACTTCGCTACACTTGGTTGTCATTTTATTGTCAGCTGTCGAGACGTGAGAATGGGAGGGCAAATGAAGTTCGAGTTGGGAAATGATCGCTACATCGAAGTGACAGAATTTCGAAATGAAGAAAGGGTGGACATTCGCGAATGGACAAAGACCTTCAGTGATGTGTTGACTCAAAGAAAGGGATAAGTTTACCTTTAAGACGCTTCAAACAGTCAGTAAAGATAGTACGTGCATCGACCTTCGCCAGTACTGGATACCTCCCGATAAAACAGACATCGTACCCACGACAAAAGGTATATGTCTACGCCCTCAAGAAAACTGTCGGCTGAAGGAATTTATCACCGACATAGAAAACATTTTACCACATTTGTCGACAATTATACTTTGCCTCTTTGAAGACGACCACATGAACCAAATGGCCTTAATGGGAATGTTAAGATGTAGCGAATACAACCCAAACAGTTTTACCGAATATTAATGCATCTAACGGTGTAGAATGGGAGAAAAAACCCAGAGGCATGTGAACAGGTGAAGATCGACATCAAGAAGAGCTATAACATTACGGACACTTTGTATTTACACGTAAATAATTCTGTTAAATGGACATAAACTGAATAGTGTGTAGTCAAGGTAATGAACGCAGGGGCGGATCCAGGGGGTGGGGGCGGGGCGGCGCCCCTCCCCTAAAATTGGAAAACATATGATATTTTGGCGTAAAATCGTGATTTTTCACACGAAATATCCCAAATATTTTCGCGAATCCCTCCGCAATTGGAAAACATGATTTTTTGGCGTAAAATCGTGATTTTTCACACGAATTACCCCAAAAAAATTACGCGCCTCCCTCTACCCGACGCAATTTTTTAAGTGCGCCCCCCCCCCCCCCCCCTAACTTGAAAGCCTGGATCCACCCTGGAACGATCCTGCGTACACGAACGTTGATAAACATACATCACTCATCCTTTTTTTTTGTGTAATGCGTTGTGTTTAATTGTATTGTTTGGACATTATTCGATATGTAATATATGTCATGATTACAAAATAAATATGTTTAAATGTCATGGATGTTTTTGTTTATTTGTCGTCATTTCTTTGGAATCGGTGTGTTTAGTGTCTTCGCGTGGCATGAATTTCATATAATAAAGGTAAAAGAGAAAAAGTATTGACGAGTATCTTCCATTTATTCAATAACTATTCATTTGGTTTACACAATCTGTTACGGTAACATCGTTTCATGTAGACGTTTAACGTCAAAATGTCGTACAATATCGTCCATGGTTAGATGTTTGCACAGCATAAAATATGCAATAGAGTTTACAAGTGTCGCTGTTCTTAGGCTGGATTTCGTCAGTGATGTATCGGTAGCTAGTTCCATTTGCTATGAGTACGCTTCTAAATCTAGACTGGTATGATTCGGGGTGAGAGCCAAGGAATCGAATAATTCGCAAGGTCCACCACGAGAAAAATGAAAAGCGGTTCAATGGCTGTGCATCTCCCGGCATTGCACTGTATTGACAATGAATGTATGTGGTCGGTTCGTTATCCGCGAGACCCGTGGATGCCATACAGAAGACCACCAGATTCGTAGCGGAAACTGAACTCCAAGTGTAAAGGCGAACAAAAAGAAGAAGAAGAAGTTATCCGCGAGGGTAATTGATCGGCACTCAAGACTTTTACGGAAAAGTCCTTCAGAATATTTTCTATCTCAAAATTGTTCATTGTAACAGCACGCTTCTCGATTCGACGATGTGGAGTTCCTTGGGGAAATTTTCCATACATTATTATTGTTAATCTTTCTGGTTGAGCTGTCGCGAAGCGGAGCTCCAGTCTGCAGTCTCATTTGCGTCTGGTGTTGAAATCCACTGTTTCGTCTATGTTTATGGCATATATGGTAAAACCTCCTTTGAAATCGCTCAGTGATATGTCTATGTCCGGTTTGAATTAATATTTTCATAGTAAGATAGTGTAATCTTTATTTCGGTCTTGCCTTTCTATAGTGTAATCTTCATTTCGGTCTTGCCTTTCTATAGTGTAATCTTTATTTCGGTCTTGCCTTTCTATAGTGTAATCTTTATTTCGGTCTTGCCTTTCTATAGTGTAATCTTTATTTCGGTCTTGCCTTTCTATAGTGTAATCTTTATTTTGGTCTTGCCTTTCTATAGTGTAATCTTTATTTCGGTCTTGCCTTTCTATAGTGTAATCTTTATTTCGGTCTTGCCTTTCTATAGTGTAATCTTTATTTCGGTCTTGCCTTTCTATAGTGTAATCTTTATTTCGGTCTTGCCTTTCTATAGTGTAATCTTTATTTCGGTCTTGCCTTTCTCATTATGAAAACTCAAGAAGAATTTTCCATTTGCTAACCTTTTGGAAGGTGGGACGGTAAAAATATTTACAAGGAAAATATATTTTCGAGTTTTCATGAAGAACATGGAAGTAAAGCATATCGCCCTCCCCTCCCCCGAGGAACCGATTACTCCCACCATGAGCCGTTCCTTCGTATCGTGTTTTTTTCTTGCTTCACGTTCTTTGTTGATTTGATGTTTCAACCCACGATTTTTTTATTTCAATGTTATCCGGTGACTATATTTTAGCTTCGATCATGAATGTTCCTCTCAATTTACACTCGTCACAAATTTCAACTAAGTTGTTTATAGAAGAATACGAATAGTTTGAAGATACCAAAGGGTTAATCAGAATCCGTAAATCGTAGAACAGACATCACAATGGTCAAAAGAAAAAGGATAAAAGGACAAACAACGATTTACAAAACATACACGTAAAACTAAAGATTAACACGAACCCTACTCAAGTGCTCCTGTATTGGGTCACGTCAGACTGAGAGACCATATTTAAAACGACCATCTGTATGACAGAGACTAGCCTAGGAGATGTGGGATAAAAGACAATGATACAACAACCCGACAGCAGCAACAATTCAACAAACAACAACAATGGACATACGCTTAAACCATATATCATTCTCTAAATCGCCTCGAATCTAGACACGCTGTGGATAAATTCATCAGTCTATTAAACATATATCACCAATTCACAAAAGAACAGAAAACACCAAGGAACAAAGACAACCACTATCTCGAGGATCATGACTTAGGACAGGAACATTAACATGTGATGATGTTAAACTCAGCGTTGCGTATACAATCACCTCTTATGATGAGCCTTTTTAATACTATTCCAAGAACTAAACGTAGTCATGGTCATAAAAGAATTCAACATCCAAATGTTAAAAAGGCCTCTAAACCAAGAACGTTACAAGATACTTTTAAAGATTTACTTTCTAATATGCAGAAACCTCTTGGAATTCATCACATTTGTACAATCTTATTTTCACTACCTGTAAACTACCTCAAAGATCTTAGGGATTTTGGACTTGACAAAGGAGGCGTAGATCCTTTTTCTCCTAAGTACAGATTGTCTAGTATTATATGTGACGTCTTTTCAAACCAGTTCGATCTGAACCTCTTCATGATAACAACAGAAAATTCCTCCATATTCTGTCTGCTAACAAAGGAATCGATGCTATTAACATCAGCAACATTCTTAATAGAAAAGAGGTCGTAAAAGAAATTCCACCATATTTCAAAAATCAATCTGTTCCCATTGTCTCCTATAGCTACACTAACAGCATTGGCCGTAACATTTTCAACTACAAAGAAGCATTGCAAGATATTAACATAGAAGAGTACCTTAAGAACCCTCTGATTTGTGACTGCTCCCACTCTCCTTTTCAATACAACCCATCTGGACATGTAATCACTGGTGATCTGAATATCATTCAACATGAGAGTCTCCGAAAGGTGATTGCTCATGGTCCTAAATTCAGAGAACCTCAACACATCAATTGGAAACATAATGTCAAGATAATTATGGATGCTGTTGAAGATTATGCCAGAAGGTGGATAAAGAGAGAAGTAGACCAATATCCTGAGTTAGAGTCCTTGTCAGACTGGATTAGAACAATTAGGTCTCTAGTACAAGGTCGGATTCACAAACTCAAAAATTGTGTTAATAGTCGACCTAAGTCTGTATTTAAAGACCATGAAGCTGTTAAGTGTCTTTCCTCTCTTCATGACAAATATGTTGTCGTTCCTGCGGACAAGGCTTCCAACAATATTGTGTTTGTATGTAAATCATATTACTTCGAATGCCTAATCAAGGAATTAGGCATAAATAACAACACCTCTAGTAATACCACAAACAAACCTACTTCGTTCGACAAAGATGAAATCCTAGCTAACCACAGATCATTCATGACCTCTTTAAACATTCCCTCTGGTAAAGAGTCTGAGGATTTACCCTATTAATATTGGATACCTAAACTCCATAAGGCACCATACAAAGAAAGGTGCATAGCGGGATCATCAACTTGTTCGACGAAAGAATTGTCTATTCACCTGACAAAGATTCTGTCTGCAGTAAAAGAGGGACAACAGAAATATTGTGAAACTGTTTACTCGCGTAGTGGAATAAATCACATGTGGATTTTGAAAAACTCTAAAGATCTTTTGGATAACCTGAAATCAAGATCTTTCTCTCAGGTATCCTCCATCAAAACTTTTGATTTTTCAACTCTATATACCACCCTACCGCATGACAAATTAAAAATCCGCTTAAAAGAAACAATTCACAAAGCTTTCAGTTATAGAAACTATGGCTCAAAATTTGTTGTGTTAGCCTACAATTCCACATATTTTTCAAACAAAATTCAAAAAGGTAAAACATGCTACTTTGAGGAACAAGTAATCAGTATGCTGGAGTTCCTCATCGATAACATATTTGTCTCCTTTGGAGGGACACTGTTTCAGCAGGTCGTCGGTATACCAATTGGTACGAATTGTGCCCCTCTTCTAGCCGATTTATTTTTATACTCATATGAGTCGGAGTTTCTTCAAAAACTCGTAAAAGATAAGAAGATTCATGAGGCTAGAGCCTTTAATTTCACATACAGGTATATTGATGACGTTTTATCTATCAATAATTCTAGATTTGCAGAATTTCTTTCATTGATATATCCTCCAGAGCTGGGAGTTAAAGAGACCACAGATACCGCTTCGTCCGCATCATTTTTGGACTTATACCTCGAATTGGACGACAGTGGTCAAATTTTATGCACAATATACCAGCTTCTCCTGCATATGGTACTTACATCTCGCAATTGATTCGCTATGCAAGGGCCAGTAGCAATTATTCTGATTTCCTGAAACGTCATCTTCATCTGAGAAACAGGCTACTGGACCAGGGCTATACAAAGATTCGCCTTATTCGATCTCTTAAAAAGTTTATATTCCGATACCAAGATCTTGTCGAAATATATTCCGTCTCTGCAGAAAAGATTATAAGCGATGGATTTTCATATAGTGAAAATGTATAAAGATAAGGTGTCAACAAAAATGTCAAAAATATGTTTTTATCAATGTGTGACATAAAAGTGTCTTTGGCATTTACTTCACTGAGCTTGGTGCTGCTTTGACAAATGTTTTACCTGCTTTGTTCAAGTATTGTTATAAATACTGTTATAGTGACAGCTGGAAACTTTGAGCCGTAATGAAAGGGGGAGGTTTGGCGCTTTAAAATCTGATTCAACCCACCATTTCTTTAGAAATTCCTGTACCAAGTCAGGGTCATTACGGTTTTCCCAGTTTTCCGGTTGTTGAATGATTTTGTCTGTTTATATACTTATGAGTTTTGACTTTCCCTTTGTAAGATTGTTCGGAGTTCGGTAATTTTGTTATTACCCTTATCTTCCCTTAAAGTGATAACGCAATACGATCGAGTCACCCTGTCAGCAATGGTTGCATAAAAATGGATAATAATGATTTGTAATATATACACAAAGAATGAAGTTAAGCACCCCCTAATATATTAAAACATAATAAGTTACACTAAGTTTAGATTCTAATATTTATATTGATTATAGCAAGAACAAAGTTCCATTAAAAAGATGTGCTCACACAGGTGTGACCATTATGTCTAATATCGACTAGTCATGCACGTGAACCATGCCTCTCACGCATTACTCAAAATTCAGTATGTTCACGCTTCGAATTTGGGTATTTAAGTCTGGTGTTTTAAAAATTGTATTCATTCTCAGTAAGCATGGTACGAAGGTGAATATCAGAAGCACAAAGGTGGCAAATAATCGGCATGCATACAACAGGGATGTCCTTCAAAGCTATTGGACGTCAGATGGGCTACCTCTATGCTGTAGTCAGCCGACTGGTGAGAAAACACACACAAATCAACAATGTGAAAGACTTGCCAAGATCTGGCAGACCACGGGTAACATCTGATCGTGACGACATGGCATTGCAGCGTTTGGTTAGACGGATGCCATTCGCAACCAGTCACGTACTCAAACAACACTGGCTGTCCAATAGACGTCTGTCAACAAGAACAGTTGGAAACCGTCTGAAATCAGCGGTACTTAGTCAAGGAGAGTCATTAAACGTCCACTGTTGGTAGACTGACATCGACGAACACGTTTGGCATGGTGTTTAGCACGACGTGGTTGGAGTTTAAGGACATGGCTCAAGATCCATTGGTCAGACGAGAGCCGGTTTCTGCTTCATGTAACCGACGGCCGGATGAGAGTTTGGAGACACAAAAATACAACCTATACCACAAGGAACATCCAGCCAACTCTCCCTTACGGTGGAGGCTCAGTAATGGTTTGGGGGTATATCTCTCATGACTGCAAGCTGGATTTAGTCACCATACAAGGCAACCTAACTGGTGATCAGTACATCAGAGACGTCTTGCAGCCAGTTGTTGTCCCCCATTTCGACAACCACCCACTAGCTACAAGGCATGTGCATATGGATGACAACGCCAGTCCTCATCGTTCAAGAGCAGTAACCGCCTACCTCTAAAGCGAAGCCGTGACTTCTGTTCCTTGGCCAGCCATGAACCCGGATTTGAATCCCATAGAGCATATTTCGGACATGTTAGGTCGTCGTATACAGGCTCGGGAACCTCCTGTGCAAAGCATTCGTCAATTGGAAGCAGCATTGCATCGGGAATGGCAGCAGCTATCACAACAGGACATCCGACGTTTAACTGGAGGGATGATACGCAGGGTTGAGGCCGTCATCTAAGCACGTGCGGGTTACACCCGGTACTTAACTTTGAACAATAGATGTCGTCAAGTGATTCATAAGTGACGTTTTGAAAGTGAAATGACAATCTTATCTTGTTTTATGAACTGTGAAGGTCAATGCTTAAAATGGACATGTTTTACTGGAAAAACTGGCCTTGTGATATTGTGATTAAATATTCATTAAATTAAAAATTTTCTTGATTTTTTTGTGTGGTTTCTTACAGCCAATGTGATGTCCTAACAGGTCACAATTGCGTTCTTGAGATTATCTGGTCAGTAATTTCGTGATACTTGTCGTATCATTTGTCATTTCAAAAAAACATGGGGGTGCTTAACTTTTTTCTTTGTGTATATGATGCGATTTATTGAATTAACACCGGACGTATTACGACTACAAATGCACATGTGATGATCAGCGTTAAATACCATAACCCTAACATATAGTTATTTTCCACCAAACTTCCCCGTGGACATACGTCAGAAAAAAAGACACCGGAAAAATATTTCGTCAGAGCGTTGGCCGAAACTCTCGTTGTGAGATAATTGGAAGAGAAACAAAACGAAAAAAATCAATTGTAACGGAAAGTACACAGCTGAAAACACATGCAAAAGTTCAATTTTATGATAAAAAAAATATAGTAGAGAAATAAAACATAAAGTGTCTTTCTAACCGAAATTTGAGTGATGAGATTCGTACGTAGACTGAAACAAAAACACAGATGCATGCCCGTATAAGAATTCCAGACCCAAAAGTATGTGGCGGCTAGAACGGATTTCCATTCGAGTTTCAGGAACATTTTCAAATTTTACCGGTTTTTGAATGGACGATATTACACATCAGTGAACGGTATGGAACCAACGATTCAGTAACAAGTTGACAATAAAGTATGAAGGTTGCTAAATTCGATTAAAGTTTTGCATCGATAAAAACTGGATAAATGCTACTCCATAATTAAAAAAGCCGGATATTTTGATAGGCTACAAAAACTTACCGATTCGTCATGGAAAATGCATTATACATGGCAGGTGTAAAAAACTGAGAAGGAACACGAGGAATGTTATAGATGCTAACTGGACATGTAGTGACTGTGATGGGCGAATAACGCAAACAAATTGTTTTAGCAACAATAATATTTTATTCCAATGCTTGTTACAACCAGCTTCATAAGCCCAAGCTTCTTATGAAACAATATATATATAATATAAATACATTGTATAGAGAAATTTGCGACACAATGATATTGAAATAATTCATATTCAAATAGCTTACAAATAATTTTGTAGTCTTTTTAGAAATGAACTTTTCTGAATTATTTCATTTCCATCATATATTTGTAAGTATTCCCTAACAAACAATGAGTAAACATAAAGTCTTTTAGTTTTTTGCTCTGAAATGTGATATGCCTTATATATTGAAAATCCAATGATTGTAAGAAAATATTAGAAAATAATTGAAGTCATAATAGCTTTTATCGAATATTTTATAACCGAATACAAGATGATATAAAGTTATATCATTTTGTATTCCACTTTTTTTTAAATAATTCTTTTATTTTCAGCCAAAACTCTTTGAAAAAAGTACAAGTCATAATTCTTTTCTTAATTTTGCAAAATACTTACATGGTATAACTTTCCAATTAACTAATTGATTAATAACAAGCCTATTTACCCAGGATGCTTTAAGAGACATAAGGTAACTTTGAATATCTATTATTTTAAGACCCCAGAGTGTTCCTACTACAGTGTTTCGTTTTAATTTATCAGGCTTTATTATTCCAAATAAATTTCAAGCATTTGCTATTTATTTCTTTCCTATATTTTTTCCGGAACAACACAAGCACTAGCGACATATGTAAATATTGGAACAATTAAAGATTTCATTATCAAAATTTACCCTAAGATTGCCAAGTTTCTTTTTTTGTCCATAAATGTAATACATTATTAATTTTTTATATTTTACTTTCCCAATTTAATTTTTCACATTCTTCAAGTCCAAAATTTATCCCTAGAGTTTTAACTGGTTTGTCTGTCCATTTAATCCCCACCACCACCACACACACACACACTTTGTCTTTGCAATGCTTAAGTTTCTCTATCCATAAACCTTCTGTTTTATCTTTATTCATAAGAAGTCCCGAAAAAGAACCAAAAATTTCAATTTCATTTAATACCAATGATATCTCAGTTTTAGAGTTGAAAGATAGTGTTGTGTCGTCCGCCAATTGAGACATTTTAATGCTATGATTTATCTCATCTATATTAACTTGAAACCCTTTTATATTTTTATTATTCCGAATTCTCAGTGTCATGATTTCTACTGATAGCACAACCAGGAGGGCTGACAAGGGACACCCTTGACAGTCCCTCTGATAGCACAAACAGGAGGGCTGATAAGGGACACCATTGACAGTCCCTCTGATAGCACAAACAGGAGGGCTGACAAGGGACACCATTGACAGTCCCTCTGATAGCACAAACAGGAGGGCTGACAAGGGACACATTTGACGGTCCCTCTGGTGTTTTTAAACATTTCAGATATCCACTCATTTTTAATGACACGTGTCTGAATGTCAGTATACATTGTTTTAACACAATTTACAAAAAGGGTAATAACAAAATTACCGAACTCCGAACAATCTTCCAAAAGGGAAAGTCAAAACTCATAAGTATATAAACAGACAAAATCAGTCAACAACCAGAAAACTGGGAAAACGTAATGATCCTGACTTGGCACAGGCATTTCCAAAGAAATGGTGGGTTGAATCAGATTTTACGGCGCCAAATTCCCGCTTTCATTACGGTTCAAAGGTTCCGGCTGTCACTATAACAGCATTTATAACAATACTGAAAAGGTAAAATAGTAGTCAACGCAGTACTAAATCCAGTGAGGAGGGTGGAACATATATCGTGAACCATCTCCATCAACAACCACGAGTCCCCTGAAGTATTTTAACTACGAAAGTAAATGTCAAAAACACTTACGTCACACATTGACAAAAAATATCCTTGACATTGTTGTTGACTTCCTTATCTTTATACATTTTCACTTTATGTAAATCCATCGTTCACCATTGTCTCTGCAGAGACAGAATATATTTCGACAAGATCTTGGTATCGGAAAATAAACTTTTTAAGAGATCGAATAAGGCGAATCTTTTTATAGCCCTGGTCCAGTAGCCTGTTTCTCAGATAAAGATGACGTTTCAAGAAATCAGAATAATTGCTACTAGCCCATGCATTGCGAATCAATTGCGAGATGTAAACACCATAAGCTGGTATATTGCTGCACATATTTGGAAAATATATGATTTTAAAATTGAAGTCGTCCCGTTTATCATAAATTTTAGTACTGAGTTGACCACTGTCGTCAAATTCGAGGTATAAGTCCAAAAATGATGCGGACGAAGTTGTAGCTGTGGTCTCTTTTAATTTCCAGCCTTGGAGGATATATCAATGGAAGAAATTCTGCAAATTTAGAATTATTGATAGATAAAACGTCATCAATATACCTGTATGTCAAATTAAAGGCTCTAGCTTCATTAATCTTCTTATCTTTTACAAGCTTTTGAAGAAACTCCGACTCATGAGTATAAAAATAAATCGGCTAGAAGAGGAGTACAATTCGTACCCTTTGGTATATCGACGACCTGCTGAAACAGTGTCCCTCCAAAGGAGACAAATAGGTTATCGGAGTAGCATGTTTTACCTTTTTGAATTTTGTTTGAAAAATATGTGGAATTGTAGGCTAACACAACAAATTTTGAGCCATAGTTTCTATGACTGAAAGCCTTGTGAATTGTTTCTTTTAAGCGGGTTTTTAATTTGTCATGCGGTAGGGTGGTATATAGAGTTGAAAAATCAAAAGTTTTGATGGAGGATACCTGAGAAAAAGATCTTGATTTCAGGTTATCCAAAAGATCTTTAGAGTTTTTCAAAATCCACATGTGATTTATTCCACTACGCGAGTAAACAGTTTCACAATATTTCTGTTGTCCCTCTTTTACTGCAGACAGAATCTTTGTCAGGTGAATAGACAATTCTTTCGTCGAACAAGTTGATGATCCCGCTATGTACCTTTCTTTGTATGGTGTCTTATGGAGTTTAGGTATCCAATATAAATAGGGTAAATCCTCAGACTCTTTACCAGAGGGAATGATTAAAGAGGTCATGAATGATCTGTGGTTAGCTAGGATTTCATCTTTGTCGAGCGAAGTAGGTTTGTATGTGGTATTACTAGAGGTGTTGTTATTTATGCCTAATTCCTTGATTAGGCATTCGAAGTAATATGATTTACATACAAACACGATATTCTTGGAAGCCTTGTCCGCAGGAATGATAACATATTTGTCATGAAGAGAGGAAAGACACTCAACAGCTTCTTGGTCTTTAATTACAGACTTCGGTCGACTATTAACACAATTTTTGAGTTTGCGAATCATTAAAACCAAAATGTTTCAAAGTGAACAACATAAAATCCCATTCTAATGAATCGAAGGCTTTTTTAAAATCTACAAAGACCAAAGAACCCTCTATTTTGTATATATCTGCATAATCTTTTATATACTGTATCTGTCGTAAATTAAACCCTATAAATCTGTTTTTAATATAACCTATTTGTTCTTCATTAATAAGTTTGTTTAATGTCTTTTTCAAACGTTGAGCCAGCACATAGGATAATATTTTCAAATCTACATTTAAATGCGAGATTGGTCTAAAATTATCCAATAATAATGGATCCGCATTTTTAAACAGCAATGCTAGTACACTTGAGCGCTGTGAATATGTCAACAGATTTTCCTTATAACTTTTATTATAGGTTTTAATAAGAAAATATTTAAGCTTATCCCAAAAAGTTCTGTAAAATTCAACCGAAAGACCATCTAACCCAGGATATTTATTTAATTTCATTTCATTTACTGCATCAGAACATTCTGTAACTGTTATCTCATCGTCACAAATAGCTTTGTCTTCCTTGATTAATGTATTTTCTAGCTTAGTTCCAAAAATATACTTTTGTAACATAGGTTTATTTGGTTTATTAGAGGAGTATAATTTTTCGTAGTAAGTTTTATTAATTAATTCTAATATTTCACCTTGTTCTGTTACTATATCATTATTTTCGTTATCTTATTTATTGACTTTTTAACTTGTCTTTTCTTTTCCAGTCCCAGAAATTATAAATATTTGTTTTACCTAATTCAACCCACTGTTCCCGTGCCCTTACTCATGCTCCCTTTGCTTTTTCCTGATAGATTTTTTCTAATTTTATTTCTAAAAGATTGATGTGGTCGCTTAAATTTTGTCTTCAATATTTATACCATCTCGTTTCGCTAGCTTAACATTAAACTCCTTTTCTAAGTAAGGGCACGGGAACAGTGGGTTGAATTAGGTAAACAAAAAATTATAATTTCTGGGACTGGAAAAGAAAAGACAAGTTAAAAAGTCAATAAATAAGATAACGAAAATAACGATATAGCAACAGAACAAATTATACTCCTCTAATAAACCAAATAAACCTATGTTACAAAAGTTACCTTGACTACACAATATTCAGTTTATGTCCATTTAACACAATTATTTAGGTGTAAATACAAAGTGTTCGTAATGTTATAGCTCGTCTTGATGTCGATCTTCACCTGTTCAGATGCCTCTGGGTTTTTTCTCCCATTCTACACCAACCTTGTTAGATACATTAATATTCGATGAAACTGTTTGGGTTGCATTCGCTACATTTTAACATTCCCATTTGGTTTATGTGGTCGTCTTCAAAGAGGCAAAGTATAATTGTCGACAAATGTGGTAAAATGTTTTCTATGTCGGTGATAAATTCCTTCAGCCGACAGTTTTCTTGAGGGCGTAGACCTTTTGTCGTGGGTACAATGTCTGGTTTATCGGGAGGTATCCAGTACTGGCGAACGTCGACGCACGTACTATCTTTACTGAGTGTACAGTAGGTGTTGCCACCTAGGTGTGCCTTCAACTCATCTCCATTTTTAAGCGCACGGTCAATATGCTCCATTTCGTAACACAAAAGTTTGAAGCGTCTTAAAGGTAACCTTATCCCTTTCGTTGAGTCAACACATCACTGAAGGTCTTTGTCCATTCGCGAATGTCCACCCTTTCTTCATTTCGAAATTTCTGTCACTTCGATGTAGCGATCATTTCCCAACTCGAACTTCATTTGGGCTCCCATCCTCACGTCTCGACAGCTGAAAATAAAATGACAACCAAGTACACGATACACGATGAATCACTTTCCTCCACTGCGCGCGGATTTCACGTCAATAGTTCTCTACGTGACCATATATGTACATCTAAGCCAACAATCGCGTCTGTGATTCACCAAAGAAATCTACGTCAGGACAGCTAGGTCATGATTTCTATTACCAAATCAGGAAATTTCAATTCACTTTGTGACAACCATCACTATGACGCTATCAAGTAGCCCATAACGTCAGTAAATACGCATACACCAATGACACAGGAGATTCCGCTACACCCCCACGTGTGACGTATCTTAGCTCTAAATCGGGGAACTTACTTTTCAAAGCCAAATAATATTGACTTGAAATTAATTAGAAAATAAAATATGAACAAATGCATGTAATATCAATACTCAACCAATAAGATTCAGAAGTCCCCGTTCTAGTAACCACGGTCTTTTCCGGTGTCTGTTTTCTTGATATGACGCCGCAGATCACCTGGTCTTTTCTCGTATTTCACAATGTCGAATATTTGGTGTTCTAACAAGAGAATGTTTGAGGATTATCTTGTAAAGCAAGAAATGCATCGTTTCCGTGTATTCCCTTTCCGGTCTTTAAGTACACCGGTAATGTCATACATGTAACACTTCCGTTACATCCGTTGTCATGTGACATATGGTATAACACGTCATTTTTGCCGACATGACTCACCTCTCCATCGATTTGGACCCTCCACCTGCACAGCCGCCCTGTATAACCACTACTCCAAGCATTATTCCCCAGTCGATTTTGCGCTTAATAACATTGTGAAGCTCAATGAGTTAGGTAGTTGGATTACCTAACAACTCATACAAGCCTATAACCAATACGGCGTGGGTTCGCGCCCGGCTTTGTAAATTAAAAAACCAAGTGTGCACTCCACTCATAGCCGCAAGTGATAAAGTTTACCAATTGCTTGACCATAGTCGGTGGATCTCTCCTGGTGCGCCGGCTTCATCCACCACTAAAACTGGTCGCCGCGATATAGCTGAAATATTGCTGAAAGTGGCGTTAAACACAATAAATCAATCATTATATCATTAAAAACATGATGGCGCAAATTCAGAAGTAGTCTGTTTTAATAAGGAAGGCTAGACACATCTGTCCGTAAGTTCCATGAGTACACTATATATACCTATCTCATCAAACGCAAGACCATCTATTGAATTAAGAATGCAATCTGCACCAAGTAGTCTGTCGAAGATTTTGGTTACCTGATGGAAGGGGGGAGGGGGGGGGGGGGGCTCTTTCTAAGATTGCTTGCCGCATCACGCTGTGCTGCATCTTGTCTGAATAATCTTCCTGCATTATTTGTGATTTTGTTTGCATAATTTGTGCTTATGTTTGCTTTAAAATGTGCTCTTATTTGCTTTTTATGTGCTCGTATTTGCTTTATTGTGCTCGTTTGCTTATTTGTTCTTTTATTTGATTTATCCGTGCCATTTTTGCTTAGGGGTTCTTTATTAGCTTAACATTTGATTAAGATTGATCATTTTGTTATATAGTGCTTGCCTGTTTTAACCAATTTCATTTTTTGTTTGTATATATATGTTATAGTCGGTTTTAAGAGCGTCATTTAGCTCATGTTATTTGTTGAATGTATATGTGCCGACTTTAAATAAAATGTACGTACTTACTTATATATTGTCTTTACGGTACTTTGCATACAAGAGACGAGTGGCATGTGGAAAGGATGTCATTGCTTTCAATGAAGCGGACTCCTCGTCTGATCCAAATATTAATTTTGATTGATCAGTATCAACTAATTGTGGCTGTAAATGGGGTGTGAGTAGTAGTATATGGGCACAGTTCAAGTCGCATTTGCTGAGGATCGTGCGGGGGATCGGACCATTGCGCATGCTTGACCGGAACTGACCGGAAGCCACGTGACTGTTCCCCTTACTTTTTTCCCGTACCCCCCCCCCCCCCGTACTTTTTCCCGTACTTTTTTTCGTACCCCCCCCCCCCCCGTATTTTGATCCCGTATTTTTTTCCCCGTATTTTTTTCACCGTACTTTTTTCCCCGTATTATTTTTCCCGTACTTTCTTCCTCGTATTAATTTCCCGACGTCAGTGAGTTGTTTTTCTAGTACATATCGTTATAACACAGTTCATGTTCCTTGCGGGATATCCATTCAAACGTCACCCGTAGGGCTTCCCCTGGACGGGTGGGGTGCGCACATGCGCGATCTGAAGGGACAAAAAATGATTTTTTTTTAAGCAAAAGAGGATTGAAATGTTTTATAGTACCAATCAATCATATCATTGGAAATTGAACCAATCATAAGTCGCTATTTCCGGCCGATTAGCCAATCAGAAGCCAGGAAAAAAGAACTGATTAGTAGTACAAAATGTTGGTTGGGGGGTGTTCTCTACGACGTCCGCGTCCTATAACCTTCTACGAACTAGCTCTTTTTACTGGTTATCTGCCCTTTACCCGCCATTTTCATATATTATAGTGTATATATATACCTTCTACGAACTAGCCCTTATCATTAGCTGCCCCTTTCCCGCCATTTTATTTTCATTATCTACATCCTATAACCTTATTATTTTCTACGAACTAGCCCTTTTACTGGTTATCTGCCCCTTCCATGCCATTTTATTTTCATTATCCGCGTCCTATAACCTTATTATTTTCTACGAACTAGCCCTTTCACTGGTTATCTGCCCCTTCCCCGCCATTTTATTTTCATAATTACATTATTTATTTCAATAATTACATTTCTTACAAAAGTTTGCCACCACCACCACCACCCAATTTTCCATATCATTTCACAATTTTCTTTTGTATTTTCCAAATCTTTTCACTATTCAACTTACTTTTCTTCCATATTTTCCATATCATTTCACCATTCAACTTACTTTTCTTCTGTATTTTCCAATTCTTTTCACTATTTTCTTCCGTATTTTACATATCATTTCACAATTTTCTTCCATATTTTCCCTATCTTTTCACCATTCAACTTACCTTTCTTCCATATTTTCCATATCTTTTCACAATTTTCTTCTGCATTTTCCAATTATTTTCACTATTTTCTTCCATATTTTCCCACATCATTTCACAATTGTCTTCTGTATTTTCCATATCTTTTCACTATTCATCTTACTTTTCTTCTGTATTTTCCCTATCTTTTCACAATTTTCGCCTGTATTTTCCAAATCTTTTCACTATTCAACTTGGGTTTCTTCCATATTTTTCCTATCTTTTCACTATTCAACTTATATTTCCTCTGTATTTTCCTATCTTTTCACTTTTCAACTTACTTTTCTTCCGTGTTTTCCATATCATTTCACTATTCAACTTATCTTTCTTTCATAATTTCCATGTATTTTCCAACTCTTTTCACTATTCAACTTGCCTTTCTTCTATATTTTTTTATATCTTTTCACTATTCAACCTACCTTTCATCCATATTTTACATATCTTTTCACAAAATCTTCTTCTGTATTTTCCAAATCTTTTCACTATTCAACTTACTTTTCTTCTGTATTTTCCATATCTTTTCACTATTCGACTTGGGTTTCTTCCATAATGTCCATATCTTTTCACTATTCATCTTACTTTTCTTCCGTATTTTCCATATATTTTCACTATTCAACTTGCCTTTCTTCTGTATTTCCATAGATGTTTACGTTAATGTGTGATATTTTCATAATGTGTTTCGTTTTGTTTTTGTTTGTAGCGTGTTCTGGGTGGAATTTCAACGATATGGCTGATGCTGCTGCTGCTGTTGTTGTTGTTGCTGCTGCTGCTGTTGTTATTGTTGCTGTTGTTGCTGCTGCTGCTGCTGTTGTTGTTGTTGTTGCTGCTGCTGCTCTGGGGTAAGTGTGTATGGCTGCTGCTACTGCTGTTGCTACTGGAGTAAGAGGACGATGGGAGGAGGATGAGGCGCTCTCTTTGGGTGTAATGATGACTAACACAGAAATCTTCCATATTATTCATATTTTTCACTATTAAACTTGCTTTTCTTCCATATTGTCCATATCTTATCCCTATTTTCTTCCATATTTTCCATATCATTTCACAATTCAACCTACTTTTCTTCCATATTTTCCATATCTTTTCACTATTCGACTTACTTTTCTTCCATATTTTCCAAATCATTTCACTATTCAATTTATCTTTCTTCCATATTTTTCATATCTTTTCACTATTCAACTTACTTTTCTTCCGTATTTTCCATATCTTTTCACTATTCAACTTGGGTTTCTTCCATAATGTCCATATCTTTTCACTATTTGACTTGTCTTTCTTCCATATTTTCCATATCATTTCACAATTTTCTTCTGTATTTTCCATATCTTATAACTATTCGACTTGCCTTTCTTCCATATTTTTCATATCATTTCACTATTTTCTTCTGTATTTTCCAAATTTTCCATATCATTTCACATTTCAACTTACTCTCTTTTTCCATATTTTCCAGTTATCTGCCCCTTCCCCGCCATTTTATTTTCATTATCCGTGTCCTATCACCTTATTATTTTCTACGAACTAGCCCTTTCACTGGTTATCTGCCCCTTCCCCGCCTTTTATTTTCATAAATACATTATTTATTTCAATAATTACATTTCTTACAAAAGTTTGCCACCATTTTATTTTCCAAATCTTTCCACTATTCAACTTATCTTTCTTCCATATTTTCCTTATCTTTTCACTATTTTCTTCCGTATTTTTCATATCTTTTCCGTCTTTTCTTCCATATTTTCCAAATCATTTCAATATTCAACTGATTTTTCTTCCATATTTTCCATATCTTTTCACTATTCAACTTTCTTTTCTTCCATATTTTTCATATTTTATCACTATTCGACTTGCCTTTCTTCCATATTTTCCATATCTTTTCACTATTTTCTTCTGTATTTTCCAAATCTTTTCACTATTCAACTGACTTTTCTTCCATATTTTCCATATCATTTCACAATTCAACATACTTTTCTTCGATATTGTCCATATCATTTCGCTATTTTCTTCCATATTTTCCATATCTTTTCACTATTTTCTGCCATATTTTCCATAACATTTCACATTTCAACTTACTTTTCTTCCATATTTTTCACATCATTTCGCTATTCAACTTGCCTTTCTTCTGTATTTTCCCTATCTTTTCACTATTTTCTTCCGTATTTTTCATATCTTTTCCGTCTTTTCTTCCATATTTTCCATATCGTTTTACTATTCAACTTGCCTTTCTTCCATATTTTTCATCTTTTCACTATTCAACTTACTTTTCTTCCATATTTTCCCTATCTTTTTACTATTTCTTCTGTATTTTCCATATCATTTCACTATTCAACTTACTTTTCTTCCATATTATTTCACTATTCAACTTACTTTTTTTCCCTATTTTCCATATCATTTCACTATTCAACTTACTTTTATTTCATATTTTCCAAATCTTTCCACTATTCAACCTACCTTTCTTCCATATTTTCTAAATCATTTCACTATTCAACTGACTTTTCTTCCATATTTTCGATATCTTTTCACTATTCAACTTATTTTTCTTTTTTTCTTCCATATTTTCCCTATCTTATCACTATTTTCTTCTATATTTTCCAAATCATTTCACATTTCAAATTTCTTTTCTTCCATATTTTCCATATCATTTCACAATTTTCTTCCGCATTTTCAATATCTTTTCATTTTTCAACTTGGATTTCTTCCGTATTTTGATGAGTCATCGAAGTGCTGTGACATTCGACACGGTCTGTTTAATTAACTTTGTCTCTTGTGTTTTGTCTTTTCGTTTATCTCTCCGGTTTTTTTTTATGTTTTCCTTGTTGTTTTCTGTTTCTAATTTCTACTTCACGTCACAATTTCACCAACGTCTTTTGTTTAATAGTAGTTTATCTAACTTGTACAATAATGTTATAATTTATAAGATTTGAAAAGGTCGTCAGAACAGTTTTGTTTGTGAACGAAATATACTGAATTTTCCTATTCATGTTATAAGGACATTATATATACATGTATTGACGTGTCCTTGTACCTAACGTTAACAATTCAAGCGTCATCGAGATTGAAACGTTCCGCTAACCACTTATGGAACAACAGCGACATCTATCGAAAGAAATTTGGTGAATGATCCCCATTCACCATTGCTGTTAAAATCATTACCAATCAATGTAATCAATTGTATTAAATTTTATGTTAATTGTTCTGCCTTAACAGGCGCCTAAGATTGGCAATAAAAATATTTGTTTGTTTGTTAAAGCTTACATACTCTCTCTCAAACAGCAAAATTAAAAAACTTTGATACTCGTGCACCATCAGATATTTTGGTAATATATGTTTATTAGAAAATTGTCTGTTTTGCAAGAACATATAGTTGTTGGTTCCGAATGTTTATTAGAAAATTTTCTGTTTTGCAAGTACTTATAATTGTAGGTTCCGAGTATTCATTTTGACCATGAGCTTTAGCAGTGCATTAATTGTCTGTTTTGCAAGTACATATAGTTGTAGGTTCCGAATGGCTACTTTACGCTTTAATTACCAGTACAGCTACAGAAATATGCAACTGAAATTTGTTGTTTCTGTAGCCATAATTTATTTGGGAAAGGTGTGCTACCGGAAATGACGTTACTGGAAGTCACGTGTCCAGATGTCACAGGAAGTGACGTTATTTTCCCGCGCTTTTTTCTTACTAGAGTAGTAGTACAAAATGTCCCATTGTTGTTTGTCATTCGATTTACGGCTTCTGATTATTCCTTTGGTATCTTTTGGTCATTGTGTTGTTTGTCATTCGATTGACGCTTCTGATTATTCCTTTCGTATCCTCGTGTAAGGGCACATTTTGTACTACTACTCTAGTAAGAAAAAAACGCGGGAAAATAACGTCACTTCCTGTGACGTAACTTCCGGTCGTCACTTCCGGACACGTGACTTCCAGTAGCGTCATTTCCGGTAGCACACCTTTCCCAAATAAAAAAAAAGTACGGGTGAAAAAGTACGGGGAAAAAAATACGGGAAAAAAAGTACGAAAAAAAAATAGGGGGAAAAAGTACGGAAAAAAAAGTACGGGAAAAAAAAGGACGGGGAAAAAAGTAAGGGGAAAAGTCACGTGACTTCTGGTCACTTCCGGTCAAGCATGCGCAATGGTCCGATCCTCCGCAAATGCGACTTGAACTGTGCCCATATACTACTGGTGTGAATATATGGTAGGAATCAAAGTTCCTATCACAATGCAAAATCCTGGGGCACAGATGTATTCCTGGCTGCTGGTTATGTCACAGTGGCGTAGCTAGAGTGTGTGTCTCCCAGGACAGCCATTGAGTTTGCCACCCCCAACAAAATACAACATATTGCACACTGACTCCGTCTTAAAGATATATGAATATACATTAACTACTTATAGTTAGAGCAAGGGGAGGAAGCATGCTCTATTGCCCGACATGCGCAAAGTTTTCGCGGAACCACATTGTTACGTAATGTTTTTTTTCCAGAATATTCCAGTAACAGAAAGAAACAACCAACAATCAATTAAGTTTCAATACTTCAATAAAAATAACAGAAATTACTTAATGATAAAATACAATTACAAATATCAAATTATTAAATTACAACTGGCCTGCATATTAATAGTTAATGTTCTTTTCATTTCCGGTATAATAATTAGATCCTTTCCTATGAAATTTGTTAATTTATTAACAAAGAAAATGAATATAAAGTAATTTGGAAAAACAAGTTCAACTGAAAATCAAAGGTAAAAGACTATTGATCAATAAGAGCTGGCCAAGGCGCGACCAAAACAATCGCCCAAATCACAATAAATAACCTATCCACGCACAAAATAAGTCTGTCAAGAGGGAGTAGGGCCAAAAGACGACAAACAGACCAACATTTACCATCAAGCAAACTTCTGTCAAGGAAAATAACTGAAATTTATATAACAACCAAGACAAGTTGCACATTGTTAACAATGAAAAAATAGGCCTGAATACATCACCGGATAATGTATATTGTTCCATCAAAGTAAAAATCGCCAAACTACATGTGCTATAGTTTACTGTCCGTCAACTGTGATTAGAGTTCCGACATTAAAACGACTGTATATCTCAATACAGCCTATACATTCTTATACAACAGAACCAAAAGTGCCCCCTCATAAAAGTGTCGCACGGGGGAACCTCCTGTCACCATATCCCCCCTCTCCCGCCACGACTACTACGCTGCTGTACAGATACAACATTCAAGTTTATCCTGTATTCATCGTCGGAGAACAAAACGGAACAAGGTGTTCGAGAACCGAGAAGATTAAAGCACAATATTTTACAATCGATTAGAAGATTATTTCATCTAGAATACCTAGACAGAACAAACAGTTTTATGTTCTACGGGAGGTAACTCCAACTTCATCATTTGACTGTTACTTAGCTACGAGCTTCCATAGACTCTGCTACATAATTGATTTGCACGTGTCATGTGCTGTTTCGAATTCACGAGTGGAAAAAGACGTGTCAATAAGTAAGGTCACACAAAGGTTGGCGAGTTTTGTTCTCATGATAACCTGTTCAACTATGTAGGTACATCTACATGTATGTCATCTTTGTTATGCAAGTCTAGCATTATTATTATTTATAAGGGGCCATTGTGGTCGTGATCATATGGTAGTTGGATTTACAACAACCTTTGCAATCCGTGCCAATCACCACTACAGTTGTAAGTTCCAATTCCGCTCGTGGCGAGGTGTACTCGATACAACTTAATGTGATAAAGTTTGTCAGTGACTTGTGGCAGGTCGGTGGTTTTCTCCGTGTACTCCGGTTTCCTCCACCAATAAAACTGACCGCCACGATCTAACTGAAATATTGTTGAAAGTGGCGTTAAACACCAAAGACATAATCATTATTTGCAATATTTATATAGCATTATTTAATTTAAATTACTCTAAGCGCTTAACATGATAAAAAAAAGTTGTTACTTGTACAACAAAACGTTTCTGTTTTTTCCAGGTTAGAGGCCATGACCATGAAGAAGAGTGTTCAATGAAGCTAAGTGTGCTGTAAGAAATGACCCAACCCGTCCGATAAAACGGAGAATATTTCCTGTTACACATTTTTACAACAATTGGGAGATAGCTAATTTTGTCACTGTAAACAATTTGAGGGTTTTACAGAGGTGCGAAAACGTTTGCATAGATGGTACATTCAAAACCTGTCCAAGATATATACCAAATTCGTAACTGTGCATGGGCTATACCTAAACAGGGTTTTCACATTGGTTATGTGTCTACTGACCGGTAAAACAGTCGGCCAGTATAGACAGGTTATCCAGCATTTGAAACAAAGGGTAAGATATGTTATCGGACACAGGTGGAGATCCGACATGGCGATATGCAACTTTGAGCAAGGTCTTATACTTTCCATAGAGACAGAGTTACCAGACACGATGATAAAAGCCTATTACTTCCATTTCTGCCAAAACCTTTGGTGGAAAATACAGAAGGTGGGTCTCGCCAGAACTTACTGACAACGAAGACGTCTGAGAAAAAAACCTGGCTATCGGACACCTTCCAGTGGCCTTGGTACGCCAAAATTTCAACCTCTTGACAACCGATAGATCCAAGGGAGACTATTAAATATATACCCTATTCTCAATGATTTTCTGTAATTTGTTTATTGGAATCGGCCTGTCCGTCTGTTTGACACAATTTTGTACCTCCATTCAATTTATATCAAACTTGATACATGTGCACTTTAACGAATGCAATGAAGGTATTTCAAGAAGAAGGGTTTAAGATCTTAACATATCCAGGAGTTCTGCATTTTGTATAATATTTATATTGCTTGGTCAACTTGGGATTTTAAAGAACAACTGAACAGACTTTTGTAGACGAAACGCATGTCTGGCCCGTACCAAATTTGTCTGCAACTGTTTTCGTCTTTAAAGTACATCGACGTAGCAATTTTTCTGACAAGGCTAATCAGAATTTCATGGAAACTTGTACCGGGTTAAATGTAGTTTGAATTGTTTCAATGAACATTATATTGTTGTCGGAGAGGAGCGCAATAATGGTTTCCATCTCATATTTAGGTAATATCAGGGACTCGCTTTTTAAATATTGATTCAAGATAGAAGATCAATCTGCCCTTGGTTAAAGGAACTGGGTTACAGGGTATCTAGCCATATATTTATCATTCACAGTAGGTGGAACAAGACTGTGGGATGTCAGACACCCATCACTTTGGATGTTCATACGAAAGATGAAAGATGAAGAACGCGGGGATCGATTGCATTTTAGACGGGAAAAGCAAGGTAAAAATGAGATGAAATTAAAAGGTAAATGGTGCTGTTTAGAGAGAAGAATCAAAAGAATCAGACGTGAGTACTGTGCCCGTGTCAGACCACTTCCAGAATACCGGTCCGTGATTTATTATGCGATAAAATATTACAGATAGATTACTTCAACATGACATTCTGATAAACCAGGCGACCGTTTCACTAAAGTGATCGTAAATCGTAAGTCTAAGATCACTCTTAAGATTTCCTTACGTGCACGTATACGTGCGTTTCACTAAACTAGTCCTAATCTTAAGAGTTACGACTTACGAGTTGCGACAAGTAACATCTCCTATAATGGAGGTAAAAAGATATATTGTATCATATATTTTATATATAAACCCAACAGCTCGAAAGCTGATTACATTGATAATAATAATAATCTTTATTGCAAATAAAACCCTTGTGGGTAAAGCAATACAATACAATACAACATTAATAATCACCTTTTTAAATGTGTTTAAATACATTGTTAATATTCAACTAATTATAAAACTCCAAAGTGATTTTTTAAATGAATAAACCAAAGCTATCGGAGAAAACATGTTAAGTGTAAAATTTTACCGAAATTTGAGAAGAATTTTTTTTTATGGGATATATTTGAGCAAATTTCATGCTAATATGTAAGGGGAAATTTCAAAAATGTGACTATATACTTGGCAATACATTCACATTCTGCACTGATATTCCGTTTGCTGTGCATTTCAATTGACCGGAAAAAAATTCTACATTTGCGTGAAGAACTTAACACATGACAATTGTGCGAATTTTGTTTTACCTTTCTTTAAAGTACAATTTGTATTTTCATAATGATTTATGGTTTTTATAAGCACTGATGCTGCAACTTCTTTTTTACCTCTTTATTTACTTATTTCGCCAGCCAAAAATGACTTAATCTGTAATCCCTGCCCACCACGGGGGGTAGCATTTGGGTAGTTTTATTGCATCACTATATTCACGCATATAAAATAATATGTTTCATCAACACATAAATTAAAGATACACATCTTACAATATCAAACCTTAACATAAATACATGTACTGTTGATTTATATTCATAATGAGTGTTTTGACGCTTTATTTAATCAATAAAAACTACCAATTAATTTTAATATTTGGACTGTTAAAATATCTGTTGCCTTCAAAATTATTGTTTTTGTATACATGTATGTTCCACTATTTTGTTTTAATTTATATTTCATATATTTGGATCTATGTTATTCTTATATTTTTTTTTTCATTTTAAAGGCTGACGAAAGAGGCGAATAATCCATATTGCATCGTCAATCATGCTGTAAAATGCAGAAAATGTTATATGAGTAAATCAAATATGTTCTAAATAACAGGTAATACTCGCAAATGTAAATAACAAAAAAGTCTCAGGTATATTTTACGGGAAATTGTAATGCTCTTTCTCCGTGCAAAAGTGATACCTGTTAATCCCCAAATCCACGGAAATGTAATGTGCCCCCTGTTTGTGCTCAACTTTATTTTTGAACCATTGCACCCGATATCATTGTTTTCTTTAAATGTCTTCTAGGTATACACTCGTTAATAAAAGATGTTTATATTGTAAATGTTAATAAAAGATGTTTATATTGTAAATGTTAATAAAAGATGTTTATATTGTAAATGTTAATAAAAGATGTTTATATTGTAAATGTTAATAAAAGATGTGTATATTGTAAATGTTAATAAAAGATGTTTATATTGTAAATGTTAATAAAAGATGTTTATATTGTAAATGTTAATAAAATATGTTTATATTGTAAATGTTAATAAAAGATGTTTATATTGTAAATGTTAATTAAAGATGTGTATATTGTAAATGTTAATAAAAGATGTTTATATTGTAAATGTTAATAAAAGATGTTTATATTGTAAATGTTAATAAAAGATGTTTATATTGTAAATGTTAATAAAAGATGTTTATATTGTAAATGTTAATAAAAGATGTTTATATTGTAAATGTTAATAAAAGATGTTTATATTGTAAATGTTAATAAAGGATGTTTATATTGTAAATGTTAATAAAAGATGTTAATATTGTAAATGTTAATAAAAGATGTTTATATTGTAAATGTTAATTAAAGATGTTTATATTGTAAATGTTAATAAAAGATGTTTATATTGTAAATGTTAATAAAAGATGTTTATATTGTAAATGTTAATAAAAGATGTTTATATTATAAATGTTAATAAAAGATGTTTATATTGTAAATGTTAATAAAGATGTTTATATTGTAAATGTTAATAAAAGATGTTTATATTGTAAATGTTAATAAAAGATGTTTATATTGTAAATGTTAATAAAAGATGTTTATATTGTAAATGTTAATAAAAGATGTTTATATTGTAAATGTTAATAAAAGATGTTTATATTGTAAATGTTAATAAAAGATGTTTATATTGTAAATGTTAATAAAAGATGTTTATATTGTAAATGTTAATAAAAGATGTTTATATTGTAAATGTTAATAAAAGATGTTTATATTGTAAATGTTAATAAAAGATATTTATATTGTAAATGTTAATAAAAGATGTTTATATTGTAAATGTTAATAAAAGAGGTTTATATTGTAAATGTTAATAAAAGAGGTTTATATTGTAAATGTTAATAAAAGATGTTTATATTGTAAATGTTAATAAAAGATGTTTATATTGTAAATGTTAATAAAAGATGTTTATATTGTAAATGTTAATAAAAGATGTTTATATTGTAAATGTTAATAAAAGATGTTTATATTGTAAATGTTAATAAAAGATGTTTATATTGTAAATGTTAATAAAAGATGTTTATATTGTAAATGTTAATAAAAAATGTTTATATGGTAAATGCAGAACTGATAGTAAGTACACTGAAAAAAATGATAATGTGTAGCTGTTTTAATGAATTGTAATGGCTCTCGAAATATAAAAAATATTGCGTGCATAACTATTAGTGAAACGGTCGTATCTCTTAAAGAGTACACTTACGTCTACGTTTACGACTTATGACCTTTAGTGAAACGGTCGCCAGGACAATTACAAATGTGCCTTAGACATTGTGTATTTTATTTTACATGTCTATATTCAATTACGAATGTGCCATGGACATTGTGTATTTTATTTTACATATCTATATTAAAAGCTGTCAAGTAAGATTGATTTATTTTGTTTTTTTTACTAACTTATTATCTGTGTGTATCTATTCTTTTAGCAGTTGCAATTTAATTTATGTAGAACGATTTTGAATCTGACTGCTTTCTTGTATATTAAAGGTAAGTTAGGTAACCCAGACAAACACGAATCACATTAAAGGTAAGTTAGGTAACCCAGAAAAACACGAATCACATTAAAGGTAAGTTAGGTAACCCAGAAAAACACGAATCACATTAACGGTAAGTTAGGTAACCCAGAAAAACACGAATCACATTAAAGGTAAGTTAGGTAACCCAGACAAACACGAATCACATTAAAGGTAAGTTAGGTAACCCAGAAAAACACGATTCACATTAAAGGTAAGTTAGGTAACCCAGAAAAACACGAATCACATTAAAGGTAAGTTAGGTAACCCAGAAAAACACGAATCACATTAAAGGTAAGTCAGGTAACCCAGAAAAACACGAATCACATTAAAGGTAAGTTAGGTAACCCAGAAAAACACGAATCACATTAAAGGTAAGTTAGGTAACCCAGAAAACACGAATCACATTAAAGCTAAGTTAGGTAACCCAGACAAACACGAATCACATTAAAGGTAGGTTAGGTAACCCAGAAAAACACGAATCACATTAAAGGTAAGTTAGGTAACCCAGACAAACACGAATCACATTAAAGGTAGGTTAGGTAACCCAGAAAAAACACGAATCACATTAAAGGTAGGTTAGGTAACCCAGAAAAACACGAATCACATTAAAGGTAAGTTAAGTAACCCAGAAAAACACGAATCATATTAAAGGTAAGTTAAGTAACCCAGACAAACACGAATCACATTAAAGGTAAGTTAGGTAACCCAGAAAAACACGAATCACATTAAAGGTAAGTTAAGTAACCCAGAAAAACACGAATCACATTAAAGGTAAGTTAAGTAACCCAGAAAAGCACGAATCACATTAAAGGTAAGTTAGGTATCCCAGAAAAAGACGAATCACATTAAAGGTAAGTTAGGTAACCAGAAAAACCCGAATCACATTAAAGGTAAGTTAAGTAACCCAGAAAAACACGAATCACATTAAAGGTAAGTTAGGTAACCCAGAAAAACACGAATCACATTAAAGGTAAGTTAGATAACCAGAAAAACCCGAATCACATTAAAGGTAAGTTAAGTAACCCAGAAAAACACGATTCACATTAAAGGTAAGTTAGGTAACCAAGAAAAACACGAATCACATTAAAGGTAGGTTAGGTAACCCAGAAAAACACGAATCACATTGAAGGTAAGTTAAGTAACCCAGAAAAACACGAATCACAATAAAGGTAAGTTAAGTAACCCAGAAAAACACGAATCACATTAAAGGTAAGTTAGGTAACCCAGACAAACACGAATCACATTAAAGGTAGGTTAGGTAACCCAGAAAAACACGAATCACATTAAAGGTAAGTTAGGTAACCCAGAAAAACATGAATCACATTAAAGGTAAGTTAAGTAACCCAGACAAACACGAATCACATTAAAGGTAGGTTAGGTAACCCAGAAAAACACGAATCACATTAAAGGTAGGTTAGGTAACCCAGACAAACACGAATCACATTAAAGGTAGGTTAGGTAACCCAGAAAAAACACGAATCACATGAAAGGTAGGTTAGGTAACCCAGAAAAACACGAATCACATTAAAGGTAAGTTAAGTAACCCAGGCAAACACGAATCACATTAAAGGTAAGTTAGGTAACCCAGAAAAACACGAATCACATTAAAGGTAAGTTAGGTAACCCAGAAAAACACGAATCACATTAAAGGTAAGTTAGGTAACCCAGAAAAACACGAATCACATTAACGGTAAGTTAGGTAACCCAGAAAAACACGAATCACATTAAAGGTAAGTTAGGTAACCCAGACAAACACGAATCACATTAAAGGTAAGTTAGGTAACCCAGAAAAACACGATTCACATTAAAGGTAAGTTAGGTAACCCAGAAAAACACGAATCACATTAAAGGTAAGTTAGGTAACCCAGAAAAACACGAATCACATTAAAGGTAAGTCAGGTAACCCAGAAAAACACGAATCACATTAAAGGTAAGTTAGGTAACCCAGAAAAACACGAATCACATTAAAGGTAAGTTAGGTAACCCAGAAAACACGAATCACATTAAAGCTAAGTTAGGTAACCCAGACAAACACTAATCACATTAAAGGTAGGTTAGGTAACCCAGAAAAACACGAATCACATTAAAGGTAAGTTAGGTAACCCAGACAAACACGAATCACATTAAAGGTAGGTTAGGTAACCCAGAAAAAACACGAATCACATTAAAGGTAGGTTAGGTAACCCAGAAAAACACGAATCACATTAAAGGTAAGTTAAGTAACCCAGAAAAACACGAATCACATTAAAGGTAAGTTAAGTAACCCGGAAAAACACGAATCACATTAAAGGTAAGTTAAGTAACCCAGAAAAGCACGAATCACATTAAAGGTAAGTTAGGTAACCCAGAAAAACACGAATCACATTAAAGGTAAGTTAAGTAACCCAGACAAACACGAATCACATTAAAGGTAAGTTAGGTAACCCAGAAAAACACGAATCACATTAAAGGTAGGTTAGGTAACCCAGACAAACACGAATCACATTAAAGGTAGGTTAGGTAACCCAGAAAAAACACGAATCACATGAAAGGTAGGTTAGGTAACCCAGAAAAACACGAATCACATTAAAGGTAAGTTAAGTAACCCAGACAAACACGAATCACATTAAAGGTAAGTTAGGTAACCCAGAAAAACACGAATCACATTAAAGGTAAGTTAAGTAACCCAGAAAAACACGAATCACATTAAAGGTAAGTTAAGTAACCCAGAAAAGCACGAATCATATTAAAGGTAAGTTAGGTAGCCCAGAAAAAGACGAATCACATTAAAGGTAAGTTAGGTAACCAGAAAAACCCGAATCACATTAAAGGTAAGTTAGGTAACCCAGAAAAACACGAATCACATTAAAGGTAAGTTAGGTAACCCAGAAAAACACGAATCACATTAAAGGTAAGTTAGGTAACCAGAAAAACCCGAATCACATTAAAGGTAAGTTAAGTAACCCAGAAAAACACGATTCACATTAAAGGTAAGTTAGGTAACCAAGAAAAACACGAATCACATTAAAGGTAGGTTAGGTAACCCAGAAAAACACGAATCACATTGAAGGTAAGTTAGCTAACCCAGAAAAACACGAATCACAATAAAGGTAAGTTAAGTAACCCAGAAAAACACGAATCACATTAAAGGTAAGTTAGGTAACCCAGACAAACACGAATCACATTAAAGGTAGGTTAGGTAACCCAGAAAAACACGAATCACATTAAAGGTCAGTTAGGTAACCCAGAAAAAGATGAATCACATTAAAGGTAAGTTAAGTAACCCAGACAAACACGAATCACATTAAAGGTACGTTAGGTAACCCAGAAAAACACGAATGACATTAAAGGTAAGTTAAGTAACCCAGACAAACACGAATCACATTAAGGGTAAGTTAGGTAACCCAGACAAACACGAATCACATTAAAGGTAGGTTAGGTAACCCAGACAAACACGAATCACATTGAAGGGAAGTTAAGTAACCCAGACAAACACGAATCCCATTAAAGGTAAGTTAGGTAACCCAGACAAACTCGAATCACATTAAAGGTAAGTTAAGTAACCCAGATAAACACGAATCACATTAAAGGTATGTTAGGTAACCCAGAAAAACACGAATCACATTAAACGTTGGTTAGGCAACCCGGACAAACACGAATCACATTAAAGGTAAGTTAGGTAACCCAGAAAAAACACGAATCACATTAAAAGTAAGTTAAGTAACCAAGAAAAACACGAATCACATTAAAGGTAGGTTAGGTAACCCAGAAAAACACGAATCACATTGAAGGTAAGTTAAGTAACCCAGAAAAACACGAATCACAATAAAGGTAAGTTAAGTAACCCAGAAAAACATGAATCACATTAAAGGTAAGTTAAGTAACCCAGACAAACACGAATCACATTAAAGGTAGGTAAGGTAACCCAGAAAAACACGAATCACATTAAAGGTAGGTTAGGTAACCCAGACAAACACGAATCACATTAAAGGTAGGTTAGGTAACCCAGAAAAAACACGAATCACATGAAAGGTAGGTTAGGTAACCCAGAAAAACACGAATCACATTAAAGGTAAGTTAAGTAACCCAGACAAACACGAATCACATTAAAGGTAAGTTAGGTAACCCAGAAAAACACGAATCACATTAAAGGTAAGTTAAGTAACCCAGAAAAACACGAATCACATTAAAGGTAAGTTAAGTAACCCAGAAAAGCACGAATCATATTAAAGGTAAGTTAGGTAGCCCAGAAAAAGACGAATCACATTAAAGGTAAGTTAGGTAACCAGAAAAACCCGAATCACATTAAAGGTAAGTTAGGTAACCCAGAAAAACACGAATCACATTAAAGGTAAGTTAGGTAACCCAGAAAAACACGAATCACATTAAAGGTAAGTTAGGTAACCAGAAAAACCCGAATCACATTAAAGGTAAGTTAAGTAACCCAGAAAAACACGATTCACATTAAAGGTAAGTTAGGTAACCAAGAAAAACACGAATCACATTAAAGGTAGGTTAGGTAACCCAGAAAAACACGAATCACATTGAAGGTAAGTTAGCTAACCCAGAAAAACACGAATCACAATAAAGGTAAGTTAAGTAACCCAGAAAAACACGAATCACATTAAAGGTAAGTTAGGTAACCCAGACAAACAGGAATCACATTAAAGGTAGGTTAGGTAACCCAGAAAAACACGAATCACATTAAAGGTCAGTTAGGTAACCCAGAAAAACATGAATCACATTAAAGGTAAGTTAAGTAACCCAGACAAACACGAATCACATTAAAGGTACGTTAGGTAACCCAGAAAAACACGAATGACATTAAAGGTAAGTTAAGTAACCCAGACAAACACGAATCACATTAAGGGTAAGTTAGGTAACCCAGACAAACACGAATCACATTAAAGGTAGGTTAGGTAACCCAGACAAACACGAATCACATTGAAGGGAAGTTAAGTAACCCAGACAAACACGAATCCCATTAAAGGTAAGTTAGGTAACCCAGACAAACACGAATCACATTAAAGGTAAGTTAAGTAACCCAGATAAACACGAATCACATTAAAGGTATGTTAGGTAACCCAGAAAAACACGAATCACATTAAACGTTGGTTAGGCAACCCGGACAAACACGAATCACATTAAAGGTAAGTTAGGTAACCCAGAAAAAACACGAATCACATTAAAGGTAGGTTAGGTAACCCAGACAAACACGAATCACATTAAAGGTAAGTTAAGTAACCCAGAAAAACATAAATCACATTAAAGGTAAGTTAAGTAACCCAGAAAAACACGAATCACATTAAAGGTACGTTAGGTAACCCGGAAAAACACGAATCACATTAAAGGTAAGTTAAGTAACACAGACAAACACGAATCACATTAAGGGTAGGTTAGGTAACCCAGAAAAACACGAATCACATTAAAGGTAAGTTATGTAACCCAGAAAAACAAGAATCACATTAAAGGTAAGTTATGTAACCCAGAAAAACACGAATCACATTAAAGGTAAGTTAGGTAACCCAGACAAACATGAATCACATTAAAGGTAGGTTAGGTAACCCAGAAAAAAACAAGAATCACATTAAAGGTAAGTTAAGTAACCCAGACAAACACGAATCACATTAAAGGTATGTTAGGTAACCCAGACAAACACAAATCACATTAAAGGTAAGTTAAGTAATCCAGACAAACACGAATCACATTAATGGTAAGTTAGGTAACCCAGAAAAACACGAATCACATTAAAGGTAAGTTAAGTAACCCAGACAAACACGAATCACATTAAAGGTAAGTTAAGTAACCCAGACAAACACGAATCACATTAAAGGTAAGTTAAGTAACCCAGAAAAACACGAATCACATTAAAGGTAAGTTAGGTAACCCAGAAAAACACGAATCACTTTTAAAGGTAGGTTAGGTAACCCAGAAAAACAAGAACCACAGTAAAGGTAAGTTAGGTAACCCAGAAAAACATGAATCACATTAAAGGTAGGTTAGGTAACCCAGACAAACACGAATCACATTAAAGGTAAGTTATGTAACCCAGACAAACAAGAATCACATTAAAGGTAAGTTAGGTAACCCAGACAAACACGAATCACATTAATGGTAAGTTAGGTAACCCAAAAAAACACGAATCACATTAAAGGTAAGTTAAGTAACTCAGAAAAACACGAATCACATTAAAGGTAAGTTAGGTAACCCAGCAAAACCCGAATCACATTAAAGGTAGGTTAAGTAACCCAGACAAATACGAATCACATTAAAGGTAAGTTAGGTAACCCAGACAAACATAAATCACATTAAAGGTAAGTTAGGTAACCCAGAAAAACACGAATCACATTAAAGTTAAGTTAGGTAACCCAGAAAAACATGAATCACATTAAAGGTAAGTTAAGTAACCCAGAAAAACACGAATCACATTAAAGGTACGTTAGTTAACCCAGACAAACACGAATCACATTAAAGGTAAGTTAAGTAACCCAGAAAAACACGAATCATATTAAAGGTAGGTTAGGTAACCCAGACAAACACGAATCACATTAAAGGTAAGTTAAGTAACCCAAAAAAACACGAATCACAGTAAAGGTAGGTTAGGTAACCCAGACAAACACAAATCACATTAAAGGTAAGTTAAGTAACCCAGACAAACACGAATCACATTAAAGGTAAGTTAGGTAACCCAGAAAAACACGAATCACATTAAAGGGAAGTTAAGTAACCCAGACAAACACGAATCACATTAAAGGTAAGTTAAGTAACCCAGACAAACACGAATCACATTAAAGGTAAGTTAAGTAACCCAGAAAAACACGAATCACATTAAAGGTAAGTTAGGTAACCCAGAAAAACACGAATCACTTTTAAAGGTAGGTTAGGTAACCCAAAAAAACACGAATCACATTAAAGGTAAGTTAGGTAACACAGACAAACACGAATCACATTAAACGTAAGTTAGGTAACCCAGACAAACACGAATCACATTAAAGGTAGGTTCGGTAACCCAGACAAACACAAATCACATTAAAGGTAAGTTAAGTAACCCAGACAAACACAAATCACATTAAAGGTAAGTTAAGTAACTCAGAAAAACACGAATCACATTAAAGGTAAGTTAGGTAACCCAGCAAAACCCGAATCACATTAAAGGTAGGTTAAGTAACCCAGACAAATACGAATCACATTAAAGGTAAGTTAGGTAACCCAGACAAACATAAATCACATTAAAGGTAAGTTAGGTAACCCAGAAAAACACGAATCACATTAAAGTTAAGTTAGGTAACCCAGAAAAACATGAATCACATTAAAGGTAAGTTAAGTAACCCAGAAAAACACGAATCACATTAAAGGTACGTTAGTTAACCCAGACAAACACGAATCACATTAAAGGTAAGTTAAGTAACCCAGAAAAACACGAATCATATTAAAGGTAGGTTAGGTAACCCAGACAAACACGAATCACATTAAAGGTAAGTTAAGTAACCCAAAAAAACACGAATCACAGTAAAGGTAGGTTAGGTAACCCAGACAAACACAAATCACATTAAAGGTAAGTAAGGTAACCCAGACAAACACGAATCACATTAAAGGTAAGTTAAGTAACCCAGGCAAACACGAATCACATTAAAGGTAAGTTAGGTAACCCAGAAAAACACGAATCACATTAAAGGTAAGTTAGGTAACCCAGAAAAACACGAATCACATTAAAGGTAAGTTAGGTAACCCAGAAAAACACGAATCACATTAACGGTAAGTTAGGTAACCCAGAAAAACACGAATCACATTAAAGGTAAGTTAGGTAACCCAGACAAACACGAATCACATTAAAGGTAAGTTAGGTAACCCAGAAAAACACGATTCACATTAAAGGTAAGTTAGGTAACCCAGAAAAACACGAATCACATTAAAGGTAAGTTAGGTAACCCAGAAAAACACGAATCACATTAAAGGTAAGTCAGGTAACCCAGAAAAACACGAATCACATTAAAGGTAAGTTAGGTAACCCAGAAAAACACGAATCACATTAAAGGTAAGTTAGGTAACCCAGAAAACACGAATCACATTAAAGCTAAGTTAGGTAACCCAGACAAACACTAATCACATTAAAGGTAGGTTAGGTAACCCAGAAAAACACGAATCACATTAAAGGTAAGTTAGGTAACCCAGACAAACACGAATCACATTAAAGGTAGGTTAGGTAACCCAGAAAAAACACGAATCACATTAAAGGTAGGTTAGGTAACCCAGAAAAACACGAATCACATTAAAGGTAAGTTAAGTAACCCAGAAAAACACGAATCACATTAAAGGTAAGTTAAGTAACCCGGAAAAACACGAATCACATTAAAGGTAAGTTAAGTAACCCAGAAAAGCACGAATCACATTAAAGGTAAGTTAGGTAACCCAGAAAAACACGAATCACATTAAAGGTAAGTTAAGTAACCCAGACAAACACGAATCACATTAAAGGTAAGTTAGGTAACCCAGAAAAACACGAATCACATTAAAGGTAGGTTAGGTAACCCAGACAAACACGAATCACATTAAAGGTAGGTTAGGTAACCCAGAAAAAACACGAATCACATGAAAGGTAGGTTAGGTAACCCAGAAAAACACGAATCACATTAAAGGTAAGTTAAGTAACCCAGACAAACACGAATCACATTAAAGGTAAGTTAGGTAACCCAGAAAAACACGAATCACATTAAAGGTAAGTTAAGTAACCCAGAAAAACACGAATCACATTAAAGGTAAGTTAAGTAACCCAGAAAAGCACGAATCATATTAAAGGTAAGTTAGGTAGCCCAGAAAAAGACGAATCACATTAAAGGTAAGTTAGGTAACCAGAAAAACCCGAATCACATTAAAGGTAAGTTAGGTAACCCAGAAAAACACGAATCACATTAAAGGTAAGTTAGGTAACCCAGAAAAACACGAATCACATTAAAGGTAAGTTAGGTAACCAGAAAAACCCGAATCACATTAAAGGTAAGTTAAGTAACCCAGAAAAACACGATTCACATTAAAGGTAAGTTAGGTAACCAAGAAAAACACGAATCACATTAAAGGTAGGTTAGGTAACCCAGAAAAACACGAATCACATTGAAGGTAAGTTAGCTAACCCAGAAAAACACGAATCACAATAAAGGTAAGTTAAGTAACCCAGAAAAACACGAATCACATTAAAGGTAAGTTAGGTAACCCAGACAAACACGAATCACATTAAAGGTAGGTTAGGTAACCCAGAAAAACACGAATCACATTAAAGGTCAGTTAGGTAACCCAGAAAAAGATGAATCACATTAAAGGTAAGTTAAGTAACCCAGACAAACACGAATCACATTAAAGGTACGTTAGGTAACCCAGAAAAACACGAATGACATTAAAGGTAAGTTAAGTAACCCAGACAAACACGAATCACATTAAGGGTAAGTTAGGTAACCCAGACAAACACGAATCACATTAAAGGTAGGTTAGGTAACCCAGACAAACACGAATCACATTGAAGGGAAGTTAAGTAACCCAGACAAACACGAATCCCATTAAAGGTAAGTTAGGTAACCCAGACAAACTCGAATCACATTAAAGGTAAGTTAAGTAACCCAGATAAACACGAATCACATTAAAGGTATGTTAGGTAACCCAGAAAAACACGAATCACATTAAACGTTGGTTAGGCAACCCGGACAAACACGAATCACATTAAAGGTAAGTTAGGTAACCCAGAAAAAACACGAATCACATTAAAAGTAAGTTAAGTAACCAAGAAAAACACGAATCACATTAAAGGTAGGTTAGGTAACCCAGAAAAACACGAATCACATTGAAGGTAAGTTAAGTAACCCAGAAAAACACGAATCACAATAAAGGTAAGTTAAGTAACCCAGAAAAACATGAATCACATTAAAGGTAAGTTAAGTAACCCAGACAAACACGAATCACATTAAAGGTAGGTAAGGTAACCCAGAAAAACACGAATCACATTAAAGGTAGGTTAGGTAACCCAGACAAACACGAATCACATTAAAGGTAGGTTAGGTAACCCAGAAAAAACACGAATCACATGAAAGGTAGGTTAGGTAACCCAGAAAAACACGAATCACATTAAAGGTAAGTTAAGTAACCCAGACAAACACGAATCACATTAAAGGTAAGTTAGGTAACCCAGAAAAACACGAATCACATTAAAGGTAAGTTAAGTAACCCAGAAAAACACGAATCACATTAAAGGTAAGTTAAGTAACCCAGAAAAGCACGAATCATATTAAAGGTAAGTTAGGTAGCCCAGAAAAAGACGAATCACATTAAAGGTAAGTTAGGTAACCAGAAAAACCCGAATCACATTAAAGGTAAGTTAGGTAACCCAGAAAAACACGAATCACATTAAAGGTAAGTTAGGTAACCCAGAAAAACACGAATCACATTAAAGGTAAGTTAGGTAACCAGAAAAACCCGAATCACATTAAAGGTAAGTTAAGTAACCCAGAAAAACACGATTCACATTAAAGGTAAGTTAGGTAACCAAGAAAAACACGAATCACATTAAAGGTAGGTTAGGTAACCCAGAAAAACACGAATCACATTGAAGGTAAGTTAGCTAACCCAGAAAAACACGAATCACAATAAAGGTAAGTTAAGTAACCCAGAAAAACACGAATCACATTAAAGGTCAGTTAGGTAACCCAGAAAAACATGAATCACATTAAAGGTAAGTTAAGTAACCCAGACAAACACGAATCACATTAAAGGTACGTTAGGTAACCCAGAAAAACACGAATGACATTAAAGGTAAGTTAAGTAACCCAGACAAACACGAATCACATTAAGGGTAAGTTAGGTAACCCAGACAAACACGAATCACATTAAAGGTAGGTTAGGTAACCCAGACAAACACGAATCACATTGAAGGGAAGTTAAGTAACCCAGACAAACACGAATCCCATTAAAGGTAAGTTAGGTAACCCAGACAAACACGAATCACATTAAAGGTAAGTTAAGTAACCCAGATAAACACGAATCACATTAAAGGTATGTTAGGTAACCCAGAAAAACACGAATCACATTAAACGTTGGTTAGGCAACCCGGACAAACACGAATCACATTAAAGGTAAGTTAGGTAACCCAGAAAAAACACGAATCACATTAAAGGTAGGTTAGGTAACCCAGACAAACACGAATCACATTAAAGGTAAGTTAAGTAACCCAGAAAAACATAAATCACATTAAAGGTAAGTTAAGTAACCCAGAAAAACACGAATCACATTAAAGGTACGTTAGGTAACCCGGAAAAACACGAATCACATTAAAGGTAAGTTAAGTAACACAGACAAACACGAATCACATTAAGGGTAGGTTAGGTAACCCAGAAAAACACGAATCACATTAAAGGTAAGTTATGTAACCCAGAAAAACAAGAATCACATTAAAGGTAAGTTATGTAACCCAGAAAAACACGAATCACATTAAAGGTAAGTTAGGTAACCCAGACAAACATGAATCACATTAAAGGTAGGTTAGGTAACCCAGAAAAAAACAAGAATCACATTAAAGGTAAGTTAAGTAACCCAGACAAACACGAATCACATTAAAGGTATGTTAGGTAACCCAGACAAACACAAATCACATTAAAGGTAAGTTAAGTAATCCAGACAAACACGAATCACATTAATGGTAAGTTAGGTAACCCAGAAAAACACGAATCACATTAAAGGTAAGTTAAGTAACCCAGACAAACACGAATCACATTAAAGGTAAGTTAAGTAACCCAGACAAACACGAATCACATTAAAGGTAAGTTAAGTAACCCAGAAAAACACGAATCACATTAAAGGTAAGTTAGGTAACCCAGAAAAACACGAATCACTTTTAAAGGTAGGTTAGGTAACCCAGAAAAACAAGAACCACAGTAAAGGTAAGTTAGGTAACCCAGAAAAACATGAATCACATTAAAGGTAGGTTAGGTAACCCAGACAAACACGAATCACATTAAAGGTAAGTTATGTAACCCAGACAAACAAGAATCACATTAAAGGTAAGTTAGGTAACCCAGACAAACACGAATCACATTAATGGTAAGTTAGGTAACCCAAAAAAACACGAATCACATTAAAGGTAAGTTAAGTAACTCAGAAAAACACGAATCACATTAAAGGTAAGTTAGGTAACCCAGCAAAACCCGAATCACATTAAAGGTAGGTTAAGTAACCCAGACAAATACGAATCACATTAAAGGTAAGTTAGGTAACCCAGACAAACATAAATCACATTAAAGGTAAGTTAGGTAACCCAGAAAAACACGAATCACATTAAAGTTAAGTTAGGTAACCCAGAAAAACATGAATCACATTAAAGGTAAGTTAAGTAACCCAGAAAAACACGAATCACATTAAAGGTACGTTAGTTAACCCAGACAAACACGAATCACATTAAAGGTAAGTTAAGTAACCCAGAAAAACACGAATCATATTAAAGGTAGGTTAGGTAACCCAGACAAACACGAATCACATTAAAGGTAAGTTAAGTAACCCAAAAAAACACGAATCACAGTAAAGGTAGGTTAGGTAACCCAGACAAACACAAATCACATTAAAGGTAAGTTAAGTAACCCAGACAAACACGAATCACATTAAAGGTAAGTTAGGTAACCCAGAAAAACACGAATCACATTAAAGGGAAGTTAAGTAACCCAGACAAACACGAATCACATTAAAGGTAAGTTAAGTAACCCAGACAAACACGAATCACATTAAAGGTAAGTTAAGTAACCCAGAAAAACACGAATCACATTAAAGGTAAGTTAGGTAACCCAGAAAAACACGAATCACTTTTAAAGGTAGGTTAGGTAACCCAAAAAAACACGAATCACATTAAAGGTAAGTTAGGTAACACAGACAAACACGAATCACATTAAACGTAAGTTAGGTAACCCAGACAAACACGAATCACATTAAAGGTAGGTTCGGTAACCCAGACAAACACAAATCACATTAAAGGTAAGTTAAGTAACCCAGACAAACACAAATCACATTAAAGGTAAGTTAAGTAACTCAGAAAAACACGAATCACATTAAAGGTAAGTTAGGTAACCCAGCAAAACCCGAATCACATTAAAGGTAGGTTAAGTAACCCAGACAAATACGAATCACATTAAAGGTAAGTTAGGTAACCCAGACAAACATAAATCACATTAAAGGTAAGTTAGGTAACCCAGAAAAACACGAATCACATTAAAGTTAAGTTAGGTAACCCAGAAAAACATGAATCACATTAAAGGTAAGTTAAGTAACCCAGAAAAACACGAATCACATTAAAGGTACGTTAGTTAACCCAGACAAACACGAATCACATTAAAGGTAAGTTAAGTAACCCAGAAAAACACGAATCATATTAAAGGTAGGTTAGGTAACCCAGACAAACACGAATCACATTAAAGGTAAGTTAAGTAACCCAAAAAAACACGAATCACAGTAAAGGTAGGTTAGGTAACCCAGACAAACACAAATCACATTAAAGGTAAGTTAAGTAACCCAGACAAACACGAATCACATTAAAGGTAAGTTAGGTAACCCAGAAAAACACGAATCACATTAAAGGGAAGTTAAGTAACCCAGACAAACACGAATCACATTAAAGGTAAGTTAAGTAACCCAGACAAACACGAATCACATTAAAGGTAAGTTAAGTAACCCAGAAAAACACGAATCACATTAAAGGTAAGTTAGGTAACCCAGAAAAACACGAATCACTTTTAAAGGTAGGTTAGGTAACCCAAAAAAACACGAATCACATTAAAGGTAAGTTAGGTAACACAGACAAACACGAATCACATTAAACGTAAGTTAGGTAACCCAGAAAAACACGAATCACATTAAAGGTAAGTTAAGTAACCCAGAAAACACGAATCACATTAAAGGTAAGTAAGGTAACCCAGAAAAACACGAATCACAATAAAGGTAAGTTAAGTAACCCAGACAAACACGAATCACATTAAAGATAAGTTAGTTACCCAGACAAACACGAATCACATTAAAGGTAGGTTAGGTAACCCAGACAAACACGAATGACATTAAAGGTAAGTTAAGTAACCCAGACAAACATGAATCACATTACAGATAGGTTAGGTAACTCAGAAAAAACACGAATCACATTAAAGGTACGTTAGGTAACCCAGACAAACACGAATCACATTAAAGGTAAGTTAAGTAACCCAGACAAACACGAATCACATTAAAGGTAGGTTAGGTAACCCAGACAAACACAAATCACATTAAAGGTAAGTTAAGTAACCCAGACAAACACGAATCACATTAATGGTAAGTTAGCTAACCCAGAAAAACACAATCACATTAAAGGTAAGTTAAGTAACCCAGACAAACACGAATCACATTAAAGGTAAGTTAAGTAACCCAGACAAACACGAATCACATTAAAGGTAAGTTAGGTAACCCAGAAAAACACGAATCACTTTTAAAGGTAGGTTAGGTAACCCAGAAAAACACGAACCACATTAAAGGTAAGTTAGGTAACCCAGAAAAACACGAATCACAGTAAAGGTAAGTTAGTTACCCAGTCAAACACGAATCACATTAAAGGTAGGTTAGGTAACCCAGACAAACATGAATCACATTAAAGGTAAGTTAGGTAACACAGAAAAACATGAATCACATTAAAGGTAAGTTAAGTAACCCAAACAAACACGAATCACATTAAAGGTAAGTTAGGTAACCCAGAAAAACACGAATCACATTAAAGGTAGGTTAGGTAACCCAGACAAACACGAATCACATTAAAGGTAAGTTATGTAACCCAGACAAACACGAATCACATTAAAGGTAAGTTAGGTAACCCAGAAAAACACGAATCACATTAAAGGTAAGTTAGGTAATCCAGAAAAACATAAATCACATTAAAGGTAAGTTAAGTAACCCAGACAAACACGAATCACATTAAAGGTACGTTAGGTAATCCAGAAAAACAGGAATGACATTAAAGGTAAGTTAAGTTACCCAGACAAACACGAATCACATTAAAGGTAAGTTAGGTAACCCAGACAAACACGAATCACATTAAAGGTAGGGTAGGTAACCCAGACAAACACGAATCACATTAAAGGAAAGTTATGTAACCCAGCCAAACAAGAATCACATTAAAGGTAAGTTAGGTAACCCAGAAAAACACGAATCACATTAAAGGTAAGTTAGGTAACCCAGACAAACATGAATCACAATAAAGGTAGGTTAGGTAACCCAGAAAAAACACGAATCACATTAAAGGTACGTTAGGTAACCCAGACAAACACGAATCACATTAAAGGTAAGTTAAGTAACCCAGAAAAACACGAATCACATTAAAGGTAAGCTAAGTAACCCAGAAAAACACGAATCACATTAAAGTTAAGTTAAGTAGCCCAGACAAACACGAATCACATTAAAGGTAAGTTAGGTAACCCAGACAAACACGAATCACATTAAAGGTAGGTTAGGTAACCCAGAAAAACACGAATCACATTAAAGGTAAGTTAGGTAACCCAGAAAAACATGAATCACATTAAAGGTAAGTTAAGTAACCCAGACAAACACGAATCACATTAAAGGTAGGTTAGGTAACCCAGAAAAACACGAATCACATTAAAGGTAGGTTAAGTAACCCAGACAAACACGAATCACATTAAAGGTAGGTTAGGTAACCCAGAAAAACACGAATCACATTAAAGGTAAGTTAAGTAACCTAGACAAACACGAATCACATTAAAGGTAAGTTAGGTAACCCAGAAAAATACGAATCACATTAAAGGTAAGTTAAGTAACCCAGAAAAACACGAATCACATTAAAGGTAAGTTAAGTAACCCAGAAAAGCACGAATCATATTAAAGGTAAGTTAGGTAGCCCAGAAAAAGACGAATCACATTAAAGGTAAGTTAGGTAACCAGAAAAACCCGAATCACATTAAAGGTAAGTTAGGTAACCCAGAAAAACACGAATCACATTAAAGGTAAGTTAGGTAACCCAGAAAAATACGAATCACATTAAAGGTAAGTTAGGTAACCAGAAAAACCCGAATCACATTAAAGGTAAGTTAAGTAACCCAGAAAAACACGATTCACATTAAAGGTAAGTTAGGTAACTAAGAAAAACACGAATCACATTAAAGGTAGGTTAGGTAACCCAGAAAAACACGAATCACATTGAAGGTAAGTTAGCTAACCCAGAAAAACACGAATCACAATAAAGGTAAGTTAAGTAACCCAGAAAAACACGAATCACATTAAAGGTAAGTTAGGTAACCCAGACAAACACGAATCACATTAAAGGTAGGTTAGGTAACCCAGAAAAACACGAATCACATTAAAGGTCAGTTAGGTAACCCAGAAAAACATGAATCACATTAAAGGTAAGTTAAGTAACCCAGACAAACACGAATCACATTAAAGGTACGTTAGGTAACCCAGAAAAACACGAATGACATTAAAGGTAAGTTAAGTAACTCAGAAAAACACGAATCACATTAAAGGTAAGTTAGGTAACCCAGCAAAACCCGAATCACATTAAAGGTAGGTTAAGTAACCCAGACAAATACGAATCACATTAAAGGTAAGTTAGGTAACCCAGACAAACATAAATCACATTAAAGGTAAGTTAGGTAACCCAGAAAAACACGAATCACATTAAAGTTAAGTTAGGTAACCCAGAAAAACATGAATCACATTAAAGGTAAGTTAAGTAACCCAGAAAAACACGAATCACATTAAAGGTACGTTAGTTAACCCAGACAAACACGAATCACATTAAAGGTAAGTTAAGTAACCCAGAAAAACACGAATCATATTAAAGGTAGGTTAGGTAACCCAGACAAACACGAATCACATTAAAGGTAAGTTAAGTAACCCAAAAAAACACGAATCACAGTAAAGGTAGGTTAGGTAACCCAGACAAACACAAATCACATTAAAGGTAAGTTAAGTAACCCAGACAAACACGAATCACATTAAAGGTAGGTTAGGTAACCCAGAAAAACACGAATCACATTAAAGGGAAGTTAAGTAACCCAGACAAACACGAATCACATTAAAGGTAAGTTAAGTAACCCAGACAAACACGAATCACATTAAAGGTAAGTTAAGTAACCCAGAAAAACACGAATCACATTAAAGGTAAGTTAGGTAACCCAGAAAAACACGAATCACTTTTAAAGGTAGGTTAGGTAACCCAAAAAAACACGAATCACATTAAAGGTAAGTTAGGTAACACAGACAAACACGAATCACATTAAACGTAAGTTAGGTAACCCAGACAAACACGAATCACATTAAAGGTAGGTTCGGTAACCCAGACAAACACAAATCACATTAAAGGTAAGTTAAGTAACCCAGACAAACACGAATCACATTAATGGTAAGTTAGGTAACCCAGAAAAACACGAATCACATTAAAGGTAAGTTAAGTAACCCAGAAAACACGAATCACATTAAAGGTAAGTAAGGTAACCCAGAAAAACACGAATCACAATAAAGGTAAGTTAAGTAACCCAGACAAACACGAATCACATTAAAGATAAGTTAGTTACCCAGACAAACACGAATCACATTAAAGGTAGGTTAGGTAACCCAGACAAACACGAATGACATTAAAGGTAAGTTAAGTAACCCAGACAAACATGAATCACATTACAGATAGGTTAGGTAACTCAGAAAAAACACGAATCACATTAAAGGTACGTTAGGTAACCCAGAAAAACACGAATCACATTAAAGGTAAGTTAAGTAACCCAGAAAAACACGAATCACATTAAAGGTAAGTTAGGTAACCCAGAAAAACACGAATCACATTAAAGTTAAGTTAGGTAACCCAGAAAAACATGAATCACATTAAAGGTAAGTTAAGTAACCCAGAAAAACACGAATCACATTAAAGGTACGTTAGTTAACCCAGACAAACACGAATCACATTAAAGGTAAGTTAAGTAACCCAGAAAAACACGAATCATATTAAAGGTAGGTTAGGTAACCCAGACAAACACGAATCACATTAAAGGTAAGTTAAGTAACCCAAAAAAACACGAATCACAGTAAAGGTAGGTTAGGTAACCCAGACAAACACAAATCACATTAAAGGTAAGTTAAGTAACCCAGACAAACACGAATCACATTAAAGGTAAGTTAGGTAACCCAGAAAAACACGAATCACATTAAAGGGAAGTTAAGTAACCCAGACAAACACGAATCACATTAAAGGTAAGTTAAGTAACCCAGACAAACACGAATCACATTAAAGGTAAGTTAAGTAACCCAGAAAAACACGAATCACATTAAAGGTAAGTTAGGTAACCCAGAAAAACACGAATCACTTTTAAAGGTAGGTTAGGTAACCCAAAAAAACACGAATCACATTAAAGGTAAGTTAGGTAACACAGACAAACACGAATCACATTAAACGTAAGTTAGGTAACCCAGACAAACACGAATCACATTAAAGGTAGGTTCGGTAACCCAGACAAACACAAATCACATTAAAGGTAAGTTAAGTAACCCAGACAAACACAAATCACATTAAAGGTAAGTTAAGTAACCCAGACAAACACAAATCACATTAAAGGTAAGTTAAGTAACTCAGAAAAACACGAATCACATTAAAGGTAAGTTAGGTAACCCAGCAAAACCCGAATCACATTAAAGGTAGGTTAAGTAACCCAGACAAATACGAATCACATTAAAGGTAAGTTAGGTAACCCAGACAAACATAAATCACATTAAAGGTAAGTTAGGTAACCCAGAAAAACACGAATCACATTAAAGTTAAGTTAGGTAACCCAGAAAAACATGAATCACATTAAAGGTAAGTTAAGTAACCCAGAAAAACACGAATCACATTAAAGGTACGTTAGTTAACCCAGACAAACACGAATCACATTAAAGGTAAGTTAAGTAACCCAGAAAAACACGAATCATATTAAAGGTAGGTTAGGTTACCCAGACAAACACGAATCACATTAAAGGTAAGTTAAGTAACCCAAAAAAACACGAATCACAGTAAAGGTAGGTTAGGTAACCCAGACAAACACAAATCACATTAAAGGTAAGTTAAGTAACCCAGACAAACACGAATCACATTAAAGGTAAGTTAGGTAACCCAGAAAAACACGAATCACATTAAAGGGAAGTTAAGTAACCCAGACAAACACGAATCACATTAAAGGTAAGTTAAGTAACCCAGACAAACACGAATCACATTAAAGGTAAGTTAAGTAACCCAGAAAAACACGAATCACATTAAAGGTAAGTTAGGTAACCCAGAAAAACACGAATCACTTTTAAAGGTAGGTTAGGTAACCCAAAAAAACACGAATCACATTAAAGGTAAGTTAGGTAACACAGACAAACACGAATCACATTAAACGTAAGTTAGGTAACCCAGAAAAACACGAATCACATTAAAGGTAAGTTAAGTAACCCAGAAAACACGAATCACATTAAAGGTAAGTAAGGTAACCCAGAAAAACACGAATCACAATAAAGGTAAGTTAAGTAACCCAGACAAACACGAATCACATTAAAGATAAGTTAGTTACCCAGACAAACACGAATCACATTAAAGGTAGGTTAGGTAACCCAGACAAACACGAATGACATTAAAGGTAAGTTAAGTAACCCAGACAAACATGAATCACATTACAGATAGGTTAGGTAACTCAGAAAAAACACGAATCACATTAAAGGTACGTTAGGTAACCCAGACAAACACGAATCACATTAAAGGTAAGTTAAGTAACCCAGACAAACACGAATCACATTAAAGGTAGGTTAAGTAACCCAGACAAACACAAATCACATTAAAGGTAAGTTAAGTAACCCAGACAAACACGAATCACATTAATGGTAAGTTAGCTAACCCAGAAAAACACAATCACATTAAAGGTAAGTTAAGTAACCCAGACAAACACGAATCACATTAAAGGTAAGTTAAGTAACCCAGACAAACACGAATCACATTAAAGGTAAGTTAGGTAACCCAGAAAAACACGAATCACTTTTAAAGGTAGGTTAGGTAACCCAGAAAAACACGAACCACATTAAAGGTAAGTTAGGTAACCCAGAAAAACACGAATCACAGTAAAGGTAAGTTAGTTACCCAGTCAAACACGAATCACATTAAAGGTAGGTTAGGTAACCCAGACAAACATGAATCACATTAAAGGTAAGTTAGGTAACACAGAAAAACATGAATCACATTAAAGGTAAGTTAAGTAACCCAAACAAACACGAATCACATTAAAGGTAAGTTAGGTAACCCAGAAAAACACGAATCACATTAAAGGTAGGTTAGGTAACCCAGACAAACACGAATCACATTAAAGGTAAGTTATGTAACCCAGACAAACACGAATCACATTAAAGGTAAGTTAGGTAACCCAGAAAAACACGAATCACATTAAAGGTAAGTTAGGTAATCCAGAAAAACATAAATCACATTAAAGGTAAGTTAAGTAACCCAGACAACCACGAATCACATTAAAGGTACGTTAGGTAATCCAGAAAAACAGGAATGACATTAAAGGTAAGTTAAGTTACCCAGACAAACACGAATCACATTAAACGTAAGTTAGGTAACCCAGACAAACACGAATCACATTAAAGGTAGGTTCGGTAACCCAGACAAACACAAATCACATTAAAGGTAAGTTAAGTAACCCAGACAAACACAAATCACATTAAAGGTAAGTTAAGTAACTCAGAAAAACACGAATCACATTAAAGGTAAGTTAGGTAACCCAGCAAAACCCGAATCACATTAAAGGTAGGTTAAGTAACCCAGACAAATACGAATCACATTAAAGGTAAGTTAGGTAACCCAGACAAACATAAATCACATTAAAGGTAAGTTAGGTAACCCAGAAAAACACGAATCACATTAAAGTTAAGTTAGGTAACCCAGAAAAACATGAATCACATTAAAGGTAAGTTAAGTAACCCAGAAAAACACGAATCACATTAAAGGTACGTTAGTTAACCCAGACAAACACGAATCACATTAAAGGTAAGTTAAGTAACCCAGAAAAACACGAATCATATTAAAGGTAGGTTAGGTAACCCAGACAAACACGAATCACATTAAAGGTAAGTTAAGTAACCCAAAAAAACACGAATCACAGTAAAGGTAGGTTAGGTAACCCAGACAAACACAAATCACATTAAAGGTAAGTTAAGTAACCCAGACAAACACGAATCACATTAAAGGTAAGTTAGGTAACCCAGAAAAACACGAATCACATTAAAGGGAAGTTAAGTAACCCAGACAAACACGAATCACATTAAAGGTAAGTTAAGTAACCCAGACAAACACGAATCACATTAAAGGTAAGTTAAGTAACCCAGAAAAACACGAATCACATTAAAGGTAAGTTAGGTAACCCAGAAAAACACGAATCACTTTTAAAGGTAGGTTAGGTAACCCAAAAAAACACGAATCACATTAAAGGTAAGTTAGGTAACACAGACAAACACGAATCACATTAAACGTAAGTTAGGTAACCCAGAAAAACACGAATCACATTAAAGGTAAGTTAAGTAACCCAGAAAACACGAATCACATTAAAGGTAAGTAAGGTAACCCAGAAAAACACGAATCACAATAAAGGTAAGTTAAGTAACCCAGACAAACACGAATCACATTAAAGATAAGTTAGTTACCCAGACAAACACGAATCACATTAAAGGTAGGTTAGGTAACCCAGACAAACACGAATGACATTAAAGGTAAGTTAGGTAACCCAGACAAACATGAATCACATTACAGATAGGTTAGGTAACTCAGAAAAAACACGAATCACATTAAAGGTACGTTAGGTAACCCAGACAAACACGAATCACATTAAAGGTAAGTTAAGTAACCCAGACAAACACGAATCACATTAAAGGTAGGTTAGGTAACCCAGACAAACACGAATCACATTAATGGTAAGTTAGCTAACCCAGAAAAACACAATCACATTAAAGGTAAGTTAAGTAACCCAGACAAACACGAATCACATTAAAGGTAAGTTAAGTAACCCAGACAAACACGAATCACATTAAAGGTAAGTTAGGTAACCCAGAAAAACACGAATCACTTTTAAAGGTAGGTTAGGTAACCCAGAAAAACACGAACCACATTAAAGGTAAGTTAGTTACCCAGTCAAACACGAATCACATTAAAGGTAGGTTAGGTAACCCAGACAAACATGAATCACATTAAAGGTAAGTTAGGTAACACAGAAAAACATGAATCACATTAAAGGTAAGTTAAGTAACCCAAACAAACACGAATCACATTAAAGGTAAGTTAGGTAACCCAGAAAAACACGAATCACATTAAAGGTAGGTTAGGTAACCCAGACAAACACGAATCACATTAAAGGTAAGTTATGTAACCCAGACAAACACGAATCACATTAAAGGTAAGTTAGGTAACCCAGAAAAACACGAATCACATTAAAGGTAAGTTAGGTAATCCAGAAAAACATAAATCACATTAAAGGTAAGTTAAGTAACCCAGACAAACACGAATCACATTAAAGGTACGTTAGGTAATCCAGAAAAACAGGAATGACATTAAAGGTAAGTTAAGTTACCCAGACAAACACGAATCACATTAAAGGTAAGTTAGGTAACCCAGACAAACACGAATCACATTAAAGGTAGGGTAGGTAACCCAGACAAACACGAATCACATTAAAGGAAAGTTATGTAACCCAGCCAAACAAGAATCACATTAAAGGTAAGTTAGGTAACCCAGAAAAACACGAATCACATTAAAGGTAAGTTAGGTAACCCAGACAAACATGAATCACAATAAAGGTAGGTTAGGTAACCCAGAAAAAACACGAATCACATTAAAGGTACGTTAGGTAACCCAGACAAACACGAATCACATTAAAGGTAAGTTAAGTAACCCAGAAAAACACGAATCACATTAAAGGTAAGCTAAGTAACCCAGAAAAACACGAATCACATTAAAGTTAAGTTAAGTAGCCCAGACAAACACGAATCACATTAAAGGTAAGTTAGGTAACCCAGACAAACACGAATCACATTAAAGGTAGGTTAGGTAACCCAGAAAAACACGAATCACATTAAAGGTAAGTTAGGTAACCCAGAAAAACATGAATCACATTAAAGGTAAGTTAAGTAACCCAGACAAACACGAATCACATTAAAGGTAGGTTAGGTAACCCAGACAAACACGAATCACATTAAAGGTAGGTTAGGTAACCCAGAAAAACACGAATCACATTAAAGGTAAGTTAAGTAACCCAGACAAACACGAATCACATTAAAGGTAAGTTAGGTAACCCAGAAAAACACGAATCACATTAAAGGTAAGTTAAGTAACCCAGAAAAACACGAATCACATTAAAGGTAAGTTAAGTAACCCAGAAAAGCACGAATCATATTAAAGGTAAGTTAGGTAGCCCAGAAAAAGACGAATCACATTAAAGGTAAGTTAGGTAACCAGAAAAACCCGAATCACATTAAAGGTAAGTTAGGTAACCCAGAAAAACACGAATCACATTAAAGGTAAGTTAGGTAACCCAGAAAAACACGAATCACATTAAAGGTAAGTTAGGTAACCAGAAAAACCCGAATCACATTAAAGGTAAGTTAAGTAACCCAGAAAAACACGATTCACATTAAAGGTAAGTTAGGTAACTAAGAAAAACACGAATCACATTAAAGGTAGGTTAGGTAACCCAGAAAAACACGAATCACATTGAAGGTAAGTTAGCTAACCCAGAAAAACACGAATCACAATAAAGGTAAGTTAAGTAACCCAGAAAAATACGAATCACATTAAAGGTAAGTTAGGTAACCCAGACAAACACGAATCACATTAAAGGTAGGTTAGGTAACCCAGAAAAACACGAATCACATTAAAGGTCAGTTAGGTAACCCAGAAAAACATGAATCACATTAAAGGTAAGTTAAGTAACCCAGACAAACACGAATCACATTAAAGGTACGTTAGGTAACCCAGAAAAACACGAATGACATTAAAGGTAAGTTAAGTAACTCAGAAAAACACGAATCACATTAAAGGTAAGTTAGGTAACCCAGCAAAACCCGAATCACATTAAAGGTAGGTTAAGTAACCCAGACAAATACGAATCACATTAAAGGTAAGTTAGGTAACCCAGACAAACATAAATCACATTAAAGGTAAGTTAGGTAACCCAGAAAAACACGAATCACATTAAAGTTAAGTTAGGTAACCCAGAAAAACATGAATCACATTAAAGGTAAGTTAAGTAACCCAGAAAAACACGAATCACATTAAAGGTACGTTAGTTAACCCAGACAAACACGAATCACATTAAAGGTAAGTTAAGTAACCCAGAAAAACACGAATCATATTAAAGGTAGGTTAGGTAACCCAGACAAACACGAATCACATTAAAGGTAAGTTAAGTAACCCAAAAAAACACGAATCACAGTAAAGGTAGGTTAGGTAACCCAGACAAACACAAATCACATTAAAGGTAAGTTAAGTAACCCAGACAAACACGAATCACATTAAAGGTAGGTTAGGTAACCCAGAAAAACACGAATCACATTAAAGGGAAGTTAAGTAACCCAGACAAACACGAATCACATTAAAGGTAAGTTAAGTAACCCAGACAAACACGAATCACATTAAAGGTAAGTTAAGTAACCCAGAAAAACACGAATCACATTAAAGGTAAGTTAGGTAACCCAGAAAAACACGAATCACTTTTAAAGGTAGGTTAGGTAACCCAAAAAAACACGAATCACATTAAAGGTAAGTTAGGTAACACAGACAAACACGAATCACATTAAACGTAAGTTAGGTAACCCAGACAAACACGAATCACATTAAAGGTAGGTTCGGTAACCCAGACAAACACAAATCACATTAAAGGTAAGTTAAGTAACCCAGACAAACACGAATCACATTAATGGTAAGTTAGGTAACCCAGAAAAACACGAATCACATTAAAGGTAAGTTAAGTAACCCAGAAAACACGAATCACATTAAAGGTAAGTAAGGTAACCCAGAAAAACACGAATCACAATAAAGGTAAGTTAAGTAACCCAGACAAACACGAATCACATTAAAGATAAGTTAGTTACCCAGACAAACACGAATCACATTAAAGGTAGGTTAGGTAACCCAGACAAACACGAATGACATTAAAGGTAAGTTAAGTAACCCAGACAAACATGAATCACATTACAGATAGGTTAGGTAACTCAGAAAAAACACGAATCACATTAAAGGTACGTTAGGTAACCCAGAAAAACACGAATCACATTAAAGGTAAGTTAAGTAACCCAGAAAAACACGAATCACATTCAAGGTAAGTTAGGTAACCCAGAAAAACACGAATCACATTAAAGTTAAGTTAGGTAACCCAGAAAAACATGAATCACATTAAAGGTAAGTTAAGTAACCCAGAAAAACACGAATCACATTAAAGGTACGTTAGTTAACCCAGACAAACACGAATCACATTAAAGGTAAGTTAAGTAACCCAGAAAAACACGAATCATATTAAAGGTAGGTTAGGTAACCCAGACAAACACGAATCACATTAAAGGTAAGTTAAGTAACCCAAAAAAACACGAATCACAGTAAAGGTAGGTTAGGTAACCCAGACAAACACAAATCACATTAAAGGTAAGTTAAGTAACCCAGACAAACACGAATCACATTAAAGGTAAGTTAGGTAACCCAGAAAAACACGAATCACATTAAAGGGAAGTTAAGTAACCCAGACAAACACGAATCACATTAAAGGTAAGTTAAGTAACCCAGACAAACACGAATCACATTAAAGGTAAGTTAAGTAACCCAGAAAAACACGAATCACATTAAAGGTAAGTTAGGTAACCCAGAAAAACACGAATCACTTTTAAAGGTAGGTTAGGTAACCCAAAAAAACACGAATCACATTAAAGGTAAGTTAGGTAACACAGACAAACACGAATCACATTAAACGTAAGTTAGGTAACCCAGAAAAACACGAATCACATTAAAGGTAAGTTAAGTAACCCAGAAAACACGAATCACATTAAAGGTAAGTAAGGTAACCCAGAAAAACACGAATCACAATAAAGGTAAGTTAAGTAACCCAGACAAACACGAATCACATTAAAGATAAGTTAGTTACCCAGACAAACACGAATCACATTAAAGGTAGGTTAGGTAACCCAGACAAACACGAATGACATTAAAGGTAAGTTAAGTAACCCAGACAAACATGAATCACATTACAGATAGGTTAGGTAACTCAGAAAAAACACGAATCACATTAAAGGTACGTTAGGTAACCCAGACAAACACGAATCACATTAAAGGTAAGTTAAGTAACCCAGACAAACACGAATCACATTAAAGGTAGGTTAGGTAACCCAGACAAACACAAATCACATTAAAGGTAAGTTAAGTAACCCAGACAAACACGAATCACATTAATGGTAAGTTAGCTAACCCAGAAAAACACAATCACATTAAAAGTAAGTTAAGTAACCCAGACAAACACGAATCACATTAAAGGTAAGTTAAGTAACCCAGACAAACACGAATCACATTAAAGGTAAGTTAGGTAACCCAGAAAAACACGAATCACTTTTAAAGGTAGGTTAGGTAACCCAGAAAAACACGAACCACATTAAAGGTAAGTTAGGTAACCCAGAAAAACACGAATCACAGTAAAGGTAAGTTAGTTACCCAGTCAAACACGAATCACATTAAAGGTAGGTTAGGTAACCCAGACAAACATGAATCACATTAAAGGTAAGTTAGGTAACACAGAAAAACATGAATCACATTAAAGGTAAGTTAAGTAACCCAAACAAACACGAATCACATTAAAGGTAAGTTAGGTAACCCAGAAAAACACGAATCACATTAAAGGTAGGTTAGGTAACCCAGACAAACACGAATCACATTAAAGGTAAGTTATGTAACCCAGACAAACACGAATCACATTAAAGGTAAGTTAGGTAACCCAGAAAAACACGAATCACATTAAAGGTAAGTTAGGTAATCCAGAAAAACATAAATCACATTAAAGGTAAGTTAAGTAACCCAGACAAACACGAATCACATTAAAGGTACGTTAGGTAATCCAGAAAAACAGGAATGACATTAAAGGTAAGTTAAGTTACCCAGACAAACACGAATCACATTAAAGGTAAGTTAGGTAACCCAGACAAACACGAATCACATTAAAGGTAGGGTAGGTAACCCAGACAAACACGAATCACATTAAAGGAAAGTTATGTAACCCAGCCAAACAAGAATCACATTAAAGGTAAGTTAGGTAACCCAGAAAAACACGAATCACATTAAAGGTAAGTTAGGTAACCCAGACAAACATGAATCACAATAAAGGTAGGTTAGGTAACCCAGAAAAAACACGAATCACATTAAAGGTACGTTAGGTAACCCAGACAAACACGAATCACATTAAAGGTAAGTTAAGTAGCCCAGACAAACACGAATCACATTAAAGGTAAGTTAGGTAACCCAGACAAACACGAAACACATTAAAGGTAGGTTAGGTAACCCAGAAAAACACGAATCACATTAAAGGTAAGTTAGGTAACCCAGAAAAACATGAATCACATTAAAGGTAAGTTAAGTAACCCAGACAAACACGAATCACATTAAAGGTAGGTTAGGTAACCCAAAAAAACACGAATCACATTAAAGGTAGGTTAGGTAACCCAGACAAACACGAATCACATTAAAGGTAGGTTAGGTAACCCAGAAAAACACGAATCACATTAAAGGTAAGTTAAGTAACCCAGACAAACACGAATCACATTAAAGGTAAGTTAGGTAACCCAGAAAAACACGAATCACATTAAAGGTAAGTTAAGTAACCCAGAAAAACACGAATCACATTAAAGGTAAGTTAAGTAACCCAGAAAAGCACGAATCATATTAAAGGTAAGTTAGGTAGCCCAGAAAAAGACGAATCACATTAAAGGTAAGTTAGGTAACCAGAAAAACCCGAATCACATTAAAGGTAAGTTAGGTAACCCAGAAAAACACGAATCACATTAAAGGTAAGTTAGGTAACCCAGAAAAACACGAATCACATTAAAGGTAAGTTAGGTAACCAGAAAAACCCGAATCACATTAAAGGTAAGTTAAGTAACCCAGAAAAACACGATTCACATTAAAGGTAAGTTAGGTAACTAAGAAAAACACGAATCACATTAAAGGTAGGTTAGGTAACCCAGAAAAACAAGAATCACATTGAAGGTAAGTTAGCTAACCCAGAAAAACACGAATCACAATAAAGGTAAGTTAAGTAACCCAGAAAAACACGAATCACATTAAAGGTAAGTAAGGTAACCCAGACAAACACGAATCACATTAAAGGTAGGTTAGGTAACCCAGAAAAACACGAATCACATTAAAGGTCAGTTAGGTAACCCAGAAAAACATGAATCACATTAAAGGTAAGTTAAGTAACCCAGACAAACACGAATCACATTAAAGGTAAGTTAAGTAACCCAGAAAAACACGAATCACATTAAAGGTACGTTAGTTAACCCAGACAAACACGAATCACATTAAAGGTAAGTTAAGTAACCCAGAAAAACACGAATCATATTAAAGGTAGGTTAGGTAACCCAGACAAACACGAATCACATTAAAGGTAAGTTAAGTAACCCAAAAAAACACGAATCACAGTAAAGGTAGGTTAGGTAACCCAGACAAACACAAATCACATTAAAGGTAAGTTAAGTAACCCAGACAAACACGAATCACATTAAAGGTAAGTTAGGTAACCCAGAAAAACACGAATCACATTAAAGGGAAGTTAAGTAACCCAGACAAACACGAATCACATTAAAGGTAAGTTAAGTAACCCAGACAAACACGAATCACATTAAAGGTAAGTTAAGTAACCCAGAAAAACACGAATCACATTAAAGGTAAGTTAGGTAACCCAGAAAAACACGAATCACTTTTAAAGGTAGGTTAGGTAACCCAAAAAAACACGAATCACATTAAAGGTAAGTTAGGTAACACAGACAAACACGAATCACATTAAACGTAAGTTAGGTAACCCAGAAAAACACGAATCACATTAAAGGTAAGTTAAGTAACCCAGAAAACACGAATCACATTAAAGGTAAGTAAGGTAACCCAGAAAAACACGAATCACAATAAAGGTAAGTTAAGTAACCCAGACAAACACGAATCACATTAAAGATAAGTTAGTTACCCAGACAAACACGAATCACATTAAAGGTAGGTTAGGTAACCCAGACAAACACGAATGACATTAAAGGTAAGTTAGGTAACCCAGACAAACATGAATCACATTACAGATAGGTTAGGTAACTCAGAAAAAACACGAATCACATTAAAGGTACGTTAGGTAACCCAGACAAACACGAATCACATTAAAGGTAAGTTAAGTAACCCAGACAAACACGAATCACATTAAAGGTAGGTTAGGTAACCCAGACAAACACGAATCACATTAATGGTAAGTTAGCTAACCCAGAAAAACACAATCACATTAAAGGTAAGTTAAGTAACCCAGACAAACACGAATCACATTAAAGGTAAGTTAAGTAACCCAGACAAACACGAATCACATTAAAGGTAAGTTAGGTAACCCAGAAAAACACGAATCACTTTTAAAGGTAGGTTAGGTAACCCAGAAAAACACGAACCACATTAAAGGTAAGTTAGGTAACCCAGAAAAACACGAATCACAGTAAAGGTAAGTTAGTTACCCAGTCAAATACGAATCACATTAAAGGTAGGTTAGGTAACCCAGACAAACATGAATCACATTAAAGGTAAGTTAGGTAACACAGAAAAACATGAATCACATTAAAGGTAAGTTAAGTAACCCAAACAAACACGAATCACATTAAAGGTAAGTTAGGTAACCCAGAAAAACACGAATCACATTAAAGGTAGGTTAGGTAACCCAGACAAACACGAATCACATTAAAGGTAAGTTATGTAACCCAGACAAACACGAATCACATTAAAGGTAAGTTAGGTAACCCAGAAAAACACGAATCACATTAAAGGTAAGTTAGGTAATCCAGAAAAACATAAATCACATTAAAGGTAAGTTAAGTAACCCAGACAAACACGAATCACATTAAAGGTACGTTAGGTAATCCAGAAAAACAGGAATGACATTAAAGGTAAGTTAAGTTACCCAGACAAACACGAATCACATTAAAGGTAAGTTAGGTAACCCAGACAAACACGAATCACATTAAAGGTAGGGTAGGTAACCCAGACAAACACGAATCACATTAAAGGAAAGTTATGTAACCCAGCCAAACAAGAATCACATTAAAGGTAAGTTAGGTAACCCAGAAAAACACGAATCACATTAAAGGTAAGTTAGGTAACCCAGACAAACATGAATCACAATAAAGGTAGGTTAGGTAACCCAGAAAAAACACGAATCACATTAAAGGTACGTTAGGTAACCCAGACAAACACGAATCACATTAAAGGTAAGTTAAGTAACCCAGAAAAACACGAATCACATTAAAGGTAAGCTAAGTAACCCAGAAAAACACGAATCACATTAAAGTTAAGTTAAGTAGCCCAGACAAACACGAATCACATTAAAGGTAAGTTAGGTAACCCAGACAAACACGAATCACATTAAAGGTAGGTTAGGTAACCCAGAAAAACACGAATCACATTAAAGGTAAGTTAGGTAACCCAGAAAAACATGAATCACATTAAAGGTAAGTTAAGTAACCCAGACAAACACGAATCACATTAAAGGTAGGTTAGGTAACCCAGACAAACACGAATCACATTAAAGGTAGGTTAGGTAACCCAGAAAAACACGAATCACATTAAAGGTAAGTTAAGTAACCCAGACAAACACGAATCACATTAAAGGTAAGTTAGGTAACCCAGAAAAACACGAATCACATTAAAGGTAAGTTAAGTAACCCAGAAAAACACGAATCACATTAAAGGTAAGTTAAGTAACCCAGAAAAGCACGAATCATATTAAAGGTAAGTTAGGTAGCCCAGAAAAAGACGAATCACATTAAAGGTAAGTTAGGTAACCAGAAAAACCCGAATCACATTAAAGGTAAGTTAGGTAACCCAGAAAAACACGAATCACATTAAAGGTAAGTTAGGTAACCCAGAAAAACACGAATCACATTAAAGGTAAGTTAGGTAACCAGAAAAACCCGAATCACATTAAAGGTAAGTTAAGTAACCCAGAAAAACACGATTCACATTAAAGGTAAGTTAGGTAACTAAGAAAAACACGAATCACATTAAAGGTAGGTTAGGTAACCCAGAAAAACACGAATCACATTGAAGGTAAGTTAGCTAACCCAGAAAAACACGAATCACAATAAAGGTAAGTTAAGTAACCCAGAAAAATACGAATCACATTAAAGGTAAGTTAGGTAACCCAGACAAACACGAATCACATTAAAGGTAGGTTAGGTAACCCAGAAAAACACGAATCACATTAAAGGTCAGTTAGGTAACCCAGAAAAACATGAATCACATTAAAGGTAAGTTAAGTAACCCAGACAAACACGAATCACATTAAAGGTACGTTAGGTAACCCAGAAAAACACGAATGACATTAAAGGTAAGTTAAGTAACTCAGAAAAACACGAATCACATTAAAGGTAAGTTAGGTAACCCAGCAAAACCCGAATCACATTAAAGGTAGGTTAAGTAACCCAGACAAATACGAATCACATTAAAGGTAAGTTAGGTAACCCAGACAAACATAAATCACATTAAAGGTAAGTTAGGTAACCCAGAAAAACACGAATCACATTAAAGTTAAGTTAGGTAACCCAGAAAAACATGAATCACATTAAAGGTAAGTTAAGTAACCCAGAAAAACACGAATCACATTAAAGGTACGTTAGTTAACCCAGACAAACACGAATCACATTAAAGGTAAGTTAAGTAACCCAGAAAAACACGAATCATATTAAAGGTAGGTTAGGTAACCCAGACAAACACGAATCACATTAAAGGTAAGTTAAGTAACCCAAAAAAACACGAATCACAGTAAAGGTAGGTTAGGTAACCCAGACAAACACAAATCACATTAAAGGTAAGTTAAGTAACCCAGACAAACACGAATCACATTAAAGGTAGGTTAGGTAACCCAGAAAAACACGAATCACATTAAAGGGAAGTTAAGTAACCCAGACAAACACGAATCACATTAAAGGTAAGTTAAGTAACCCAGACAAACACGAATCACATTAAAGGTAAGTTAAGTAACCCAGAAAAACACGAATCACATTAAAGGTAAGTTAGGTAACCCAGAAAAACACGAATCACTTTTAAAGGTAGGTTAGGTAACCCAAAAAAACACGAATCACATTAAAGGTAAGTTAGGTAACACAGACAAACACGAATCACATTAAACGTAAGTTAGGTAACCCAGACAAACACGAATCACATTAAAGGTAGGTTCGGTAACCCAGACAAACACAAATCACATTAAAGGTAAGTTAAGTAACCCAGACAAACACGAATCACATTAAAGGTAAGTTAGGTAACCCAGAAAAACACGAATCACATTAAAGGTAAGTTAAGTAACCCAGAAAACACGAATCACATTAAAGGTAAGTAAGGTAACCCAGAAAAACACGAATCACAATAAAGGTAAGTTAAGTAACCCAGACAAACACGAATCACATTAAAGATAAGTTAGTTACCCAGACAAACACGAATCACATTAAAGGTAGGTTAGGTAACCCAGACAAACACGAATGACATTAAAGGTAAGTTAAGTAACCCAGACAAACATGAATCACATTACAGATAGGTTAGGTAACTCAGAAAAAACACGAATCACATTAAAGGTACGTTAGGTAACCCAGAAAAACACGAATCACATTAAAGGTAAGTTAAGTAACCCAGAAAAACACGAATCACATTCAAGGTAAGTTAGGTAACCCAGAAAAACACGAATCACATTAAAGTTAAGTTAGGTAACCCAGAAAAACATGAATCACATTAAAGGTAAGTTAAGTAACCCAGAAAAACACGAATCACATTAAAGGTACGTTAGTTAACCCAGACAAACACGAATCACATTAAAGGTAAGTTAAGTAACCCAGAAAAACACGAATCATATTAAAGGTAGGTTAGGTAACCCAGACAAACACGAATCACATTAAAGGTAAGTTAAGTAACCCAAAAAAACACGAATCACAGTAAAGGTAGGTTAGGTAACCCGGACAAACACAAATCACATTAAAGGTAAGTTAAGTAACCCAGACAAACACGAATCACATTAAAGGTAAGTTAGGTAACCCAGAAAAACACGAATCACATTAAAGGGAAGTTAAGTAACCCAGACAAACACGAATCACATTAAAGGTAAGTTAAGTAACCCAGACAAACACGAATCACATTAAAGGTAAGTTAAGTAACCCAGAAAAACACGAATCACATTAAAGGTAAGTTAGGTAACCCAGAAAAACACGAATCACTTTTAAAGGTAGGTTAGGTAACCCAAAAAAACACGAATCACATTAAAGGTAAGTTAGGTAACACAGACAAACACGAATCACATTAAACGTAAGTTAGGTAACCCAGAAAAACACGAATCACATTAAAGGTAAGTTAAGTAACCCAGAAAACACGAATCACATTAAAGGTAAGTAAGGTAACCCAGAAAAACACGAATCACAATAAAGGTAAGTTAAGTAACCCAGACAAACACGAATCACATTAAAGATAAGTTAGTTACCCAGACAAACACGAATCACATTAAAGGTAGGTTAGGTAACCCAGACAAACACGAATGACATTAAAGGTAAGTTAAGTAACCCAGACAAACATGAATCACATTACAGATAGGTTAGGTAACTCAGAAAAAACACGAATCACATTAAAGGTACGTTAGGTAACCCAGACAAACACGAATCACATTAAAGGTAAGTTAAGTAACCCAGACAAACACGAATCACATTAAAGGTAGGTTAGGTAACCCAGACAAACACAAATCACATTAAAGGTAAGTTAAGTAACCCAGACAAACACGAATCACATTAATGGTAAGTTAGCTAACCCAGAAAAACACAATCACATTAAAAGTAAGTTAAGTAACCCAGACAAACACGAATCACATTAAAGGTAAGTTAAGTAACCCAGACAAACACGAATCACATTAAAGGTAAGTTAGGTAACCCAGAAAAACACGAATCACTTTTAAAGGTAGGTTAGGTAACCCAGAAAAACACGAACCACATTAAAGGTAAGTTAGGTAACCCAGAAAAACACGAATCACAGTAAAGGTAAGTTAGTTACCCAGTCAAACACGAATCACATTAAAGGTAGGTTAGGTAACCCAGACAAACATGAATCACATTAAAGGTAAGTTAGGTAACACAGAAAAACATGAATCACATTAAAGGTAAGTTAAGTAACCCAAACAAACACGAATCACATTAAAGGTAAGTTAGGTAACCCAGAAAAACACGAATCACATTAAAGGTAGGTTAGGTAACCCAGACAAACACGAATCACATTAAAGGTAAGTTATGTAACCCAGACAAACACGAATCACATTAAAGGTAAGTTAGGTAACCCAGAAAAACACGAATCACATTAAAGGTAAGTTAGGTAATCCAGAAAAACATAAATCACATTAAAGGTAAGTTAAGTAACCCAGACAAACACGAATCACATTAAAGGTACGTTAGGTAATCCAGAAAAACAGGAATGACATTAAAGGTAAGTTAAGTTACCCAGACAAACACGAATCACATTAAAGGTAAGTTAGGTAACCCAGACAAACACGAATCACATTAAAGGTAGGGTAGGTAACCCAGACAAACACGAATCACATTAAAGGAAAGTTATGTAACCCAGCCAAACAAGAATCACATTAAAGGTAAGTTAGGTAACCCAGAAAAACACGAATCACATTAAAGGTAAGTTAGGTAACCCAGACAAACATGAATCACAATAAAGGTAGGTTAGGTAACCCAGAAAAAACACGAATCACATTAAAGGTACGTTAGGTAACCCAGACAAACACGAATCACATTAAAGGTAAGTTAAGTAGCCCAGACAAACACGAATCACATTAAAGGTAAGTTAGGTAACCCAGACAAACACGAAACACATTAAAGGTAGGTTAGGTAACCCAGAAAAACACGAATCACATTAAAGGTAAGTTAGGTAACCCAGAAAAACATGAATCACATTAAAGGTAAGTTAAGTAACCCAGACAAACACGAATCACATTAAAGGTAGGTTAGGTAACCCAAAAAAACACGAATCACATTAAAGGTAGGTTAGGTAACCCAGACAAACACGAATCACATTAAAGGTAGGTTAGGTAACCCAGAAAAACACGAATCACATTAAAGGTAAGTTAAGTAACCCAGACAAACACGAATCACATTAAAGGTAAGTTAGGTAACCCAGAAAAACACGAATCACATTAAAGGTAAGTTAAGTAACCCAGAAAAACACGAATCACATTAAAGGTAAGTTAAGTAACCCAGAAAAGCACGAATCATATTAAAGGTAAGTTAGGTAGCCCAGAAAAAGACGAATCACATTAAAGGTAAGTTAGGTAACCAGAAAAACCCGAATCACATTAAAGGTAAGTTAGGTAACCCAGAAAAACACGAATCACATTAAAGGTAAGTTAGGTAACCCAGAAAAACACGAATCACATTAAAGGTAAGTTAGGTAACCAGAAAAACCCGAATCACATTAAAGGTAAGTTAAGTAACCCAGAAAAACACGATTCACATTAAAGGTAAGTTAGGTAACTAAGAAAAACACGAATCACATTAAAGGTAGGTTAGGTAACCCAGAAAAACAAGAATCACATTGAAGGTAAGTTAGCTAACCCAGAAAAACACGAATCACAATAAAGGTAAGTTAAGTAACCCAGAAAAACACGAATCACATTAAAGGTAAGTAAGGTAACCCAGACAAACACGAATCACATTAAAGGTAGGTTAGGTAACCCAGAAAAACACGAATCACATTAAAGGTCAGTTAGGTAACCCAGAAAAACATGAATCACATTAAAGGTAAGTTAAGTAACCCAGACAAACACGAATCACATTAAAGGTACGTTAGGTAACCCAGAAAAACACGAATGACATTAAAGGTAAGTTAAGTAACCCAGACAAACACGAATCACATTAAGGGTAAGTTAGGTAACCCAGACAAACACGAATCACATTAAAGGTAGGTTAGGTAACCCAGACAAACACGAATCACATTGAAGGGAAGTTAAGTAACCCAGACAAACACGAATCCCATTAAAGGTAAGTTAAGTAACCCAGACAAACACGAATCACATTAAAGGTATGTTAGGTAACCCAGAAAAACACGAATCACATTAAACGTTGGTTAGGCAACCCGGACAAACACGAATCACATTAAAGGTAAGTTAGGTAACCCAGAAAAAACACGAATCACATTAAAGGTAGGTTAGGTAACCCAGAAAAACACGAATCACATTAAAGGTAAGTTAAGTAACCCAGAAAAACATAAATCACATTAAAGGTAAGTTAAGTAACCCAGAAAAACACGAATCACATTAAAGGTACGTTAGGTAACCCGGAAAAACACGAATCACATTAAAGGTAAGTTAAGTAACACAGACAAACACGAATCACATTAAGGGTAGGTTAGGTAACCCAGAAAAACACGAATCACATTAAAGGTAAGTTATGTAACCCAGAAAAACAAGAATCACATTAAAGGTAAGTTATGTAACCCAGAAAAACACGAATCACATTAAAGGTAAGTTAGGTAACCCAGACAAACATGAATCACATTAAAGGTAGGTTAGGTAATCCAGAAAAAAACAAGAATCACATTAAAGGTAAGTTAAGTAACCCAGACAAACACGAATCACATTAAAGGTATGTTAGGTAACCCAGAAAAACACAATCACATTAAAAGTAAGTTAAGTAACCCAGACAAACACGAATCACATTAAAGGTAAGTTAAGTAACCCAGACAAACACGAATCACATTAAAGGTAAGTTAGGTAACCCAGAAAAACACGAATCACTTTTAAAGGTAGGTTAGGTAACCCAGAAAAACACGAACCACATTAAAGGTAAGTTAGGTAACCCAGAAAAACACGAATCACAGTAAAGGTAAGTTAGTTACCCAGTCAAACACGAATCACATTAAAGGTAGGTTAGGTAACCCAGACAAACAGGAATCACATTAAAGGTAAGTTAGGTAACACAGAAAAACATGAATCACATTAAAGGTAAGTTAAGTAACCCAAACAAACACGAATCACATTAAAGGTAAGTTAGGTAACCCAGAAAAACACGAATCACATTAAAGGTAGGTTAGGTAACCCAGACAAACACGAATCACATTAAAGGTAAGTTATGTAACCCAGACAAACACGAATCACATTAAAGGTAAGTTAGGTAACCCAGAAAAACACGAATCACATTAAAGGTAAGTTAGGTAATCCAGAAAAACATAAATCACATTAAAGGTAAGTTAAGTAACCCAGACAAACACGAATCACATTAAAGGTACGTTAGGTAATCCAGAAAAACAGGAATGACATTAAAGGTAAGTTAAGTTACCCAGACAAACACGAATCACATTAAAGGTAAGTTAGGTAACCCAGACAAACACGAATCACATTAAAGGTAGGGTAGGTAACCCAGACAAACACGAATCACATTAAAGGAAAGTTATGTAACCCAGCCAAACAAGAATCACATTAAAGGTAAGTTAGGTAACCCAGAAAAACACGAATCACATTAAAGGTAAGTTAGGTAACCCAGACAAACATGAATCACAATAAAGGTAGGTTAGGTAACCCAGAAAAAACACGAATCACATTAAAGGTACGTTAGGTAACCCAGACAAACACGAATCACATTAAAGGTAAGTTAAGTAACCCAGAAAAACACGAATCACATTAAAGGTAAGCTAAGTAACCCAGAAAAACACGAATCACATTAAAGTTAAGTTAAGTAGCCCAGACAAACACGAATCACATTAAAGGTAAGTTAGGTAACCCAGACAAACACGAAACACATTAAAGGTAGGTTAGGTAACCCAGAAAAACACGAATCACATTAAAGGTAAGTTAGGTAACCCAGAAAAACATGAATCACATTAAAGGTAAGTTAAGTAACCCAGACAAACACGAATCACATTAAAGGTAGGTTAGGTAACCCAAAAAAACACGAATCACATTAAAGGTAGGTTAGGTAACCCAGACAAACACGAATCACATTAAAGGTAGGTTAGGTAACCCAGAAAAACACGAATCACATTAAAGGTAAGTTAAGTAACCCAGACAAACACGAATCACATTAAAGGTAAGTTAGGTAACCCAGAAAAACACGAATCACATTAAAGGTAAGTTAAGTAACCCAGAAAAACACGAATCACATTAAAGGTAAGTTAAGTAACCCAGAAAAGCACGAATCATATTAAAGGTAAGTTAGGTAGCCCAGAAAAAGACGAATCACATTAAAGGTAAGTTAGGTAACCAGAAAAACCCGAATCACATTAAAGGTAAGTTAGGTAACCCAGAAAAACACGAATCACATTAAAGGTAAGTTAGGTAACCAGAAAAACCCGAATCACATTAAAGGTAAGTTAAGTAACCCAGAAAAACACGATTCACATTAAAGGTAAGTTAGGTAACTAAGAAAAACACGAATCACATTAAAGGTAGGTTAGGTAACCCAGAAAAACACGAATCACATTGAAGGTAAGTTAGCTAACCCAGAAAAACACGAATCACAATAAAGGTAAGTTAAGTAACCCAGAAAAACACGAATCACATTAAAGGTAAGTAAGGTAACCCAGACAAACACGAATCACATTAAAGGTAGGTTAGGTAACCCAGAAAAACACGAATCACATTAAAGGTCAGTTAGGTAACCCAGAAAAACATGAATCACATTAAAGGTAAGTTAAGTAACCCAGACAAACACGAATCACATTAAAGGTACGTTAGGTAACCCAGAAAAACACGAATGACATTAAAGGTAAGTTAAGTAACCCAGACAAACACGAATCACATTAAGGGTAAGTTAGGTAACCCAGACAAACACGAATCACATTAAAGGTAGGTTAGGTAACCCAGACAAACACGAATCACATTGAAGGGAAGTTAAGTAACCCAGACAAACACGAATCCCATTAAAGGTAAGTTAAGTAACCCAGACAAACACGAATCACATTAAAGGTATGTTAGGTAACCCAGAAAAACACGAATCACATTAAACGTTGGTTAGGCAACCCGGACAAACACGAATCACATTAAAGGTAAGTTAGGTAACCCAGAAAAAACACGAATCACATTAAAGGTAGGTTAGGTAACCCAGACAAACACGAATCACATTAAAGGTAAGTTAAGTAACCCAGAAAAACATAAATCACATTAAAGGTAAGTTAAGTAACCCAGAAAAACACGAATCACATTAAAGGTACGTTAGGTAACCCGGAAAAACACGAATCACATTAAAGGTAAGTTAAGTAACACAGACAAACACGAATCACATTAAGGGTAGGTTAGGTAACCCAGAAAAACACGAATCACATTAAAGGTAAGTTATGTAACCCAGAAAAACAAGAATCACATTAAAGGTAAGTTATGTAACCCAGAAAAACACGAATCACATTAAAGGTAAGTTAGGTAACCCAGACAAACATGAATCACATTAAAGGTAGGTTAGGTAATCCAGAAAAAAACAAGAATCACATTAAAGGTAAGTTAAGTAACCCAGACAAACACGAATCACATTAAAGGTATGTTAGGTAACCCAGACAAACACAAATCACATTAAAGGTAAGTTAAGTAATCCAGAAAAACACGAATCACATTAATGGTAAGTTAGGTAACCCAGAAAAACACGAATCACATTAAAGGTAAGTTAAGTAACCCAGACAAACACGAATCACATTAAAGGTAAGTTAAGTAACCCAGACAAACACGAATCACATTAAAGGTAAGTTAAGTAACCCAGAAAAACACGAATCACATTAAAGGTAAGTTAGGTAACCCAGAAAAACACGAATCACTTTTAAAGGTAGGTTAGGTAACCCAGAAAAACACGAACCACAGTAAAGGTAAGTTAGGTAACCCAGAAAAACATGAATCACATTAAAGGTAGGTTACGTAACCCAGACAAACACGAATCACATTAAAGGTAAGTTATGTAACCCAGACAAACAAGAATCACATTAAAGGTAAGTTAGGTAACCCAGACAAACACGAATCACATTAATGGTAAGTTAGGTAACCCAAAAAAACACGAATCACATTAAAGGTAAGTTAAGTAACTCAGAAAAACACGAATCACATTAAAGGTAAGTTAGGTAACCCAGCAAAACCCGAATCACATTAAAGGTAGGTTAAGAAACCCAGACAAATACGAATCACATTAAAGGTAAGTTAGGTAACCCAGACAAACATAAATCACATTAAAGGTAAGTTAGGTAACCCAGAAAAACACGAATCACATTAAAGTTAAGTTAGGTAACCCAGAAAAACATGAATCACATTAAAGGTAAGTTAAGTAACCCAGAAAAACACGAATCACATTAAAGGTACGTTAGTTAACCCAGACAAACACGAATCACATTAAAGGTAAGTTAAGTAACCCAGAAAAACACGAATCATATTAAAGGTAGGTTAGGTAACCCAGACAAACACGAATCACATTAAAGGTAAGTTAAGTAACCCAAAAAAACACGAATCACAGTAAAGGTAGGTTAGGTAACCCAGACAAACACAAATCACATTAAAGGTAAGTTAAGTAACCCAGACAAACACGAATCACATTAAAGGTAAGTTAGGTAACCCAGAAAAACACGAATCACATTAAAGGGAAGTTAAGTAACCCAGACAAACACGAATCACATTAAAGGTAAGTTAAGTAACCCAGACAAACACGAATCACATTAAAGGTAAGTTAAGTAACCCAGACAAACACGAATCACATTAAAGGTAAGTTAAGTAACCCAGACAAACACGAATCACATTAAAGGTAAGTTAAGTAACCCAGAAAAACACGAATCACATTAAAGGTAAGTTAGGTAACCCAGAAAAACACGAATCACTTTTAAAGGTTGGTTAGGTAACCCAAAAAAACACGAATCACATTAAAGGTAAGTTAGGTAACACAGACAAACACGAATCACATTAAACGTAAGTTAGGTAACCCAGACAAACACGAATCACATTAAAGGTAGGTTCGGTAACCCAGACAAACACAAATCACATTAAAGGTAAGTTAAGTAACCCAGACAAACACGAATCACATTAATGGTAAGTTAGGTAACCCAGAAAAACACGAATCACATTAAAGGTAAGTTAAGTAACCCAGAAAACACGAATCACATTAAAGGTAAGTAAGGTAACCCAGAAAAACACGAATCACAATAAAGGTAAGTTAAGTAACCCAGACAAACACGAATCACATTAAAGATAAGTTAGTTACCCAGACAAACACGAATCACATTAAAGGTAGGTTAGGTAACCCAGACAAACACGAATGACATTAAAGGTAAGTTAAGTAACCCAGACAAACATGAATCACATTACAGATAGGTTAGGTAACTCAGAAAAAACACGAATCACATTAAAGGTACGTTAGGTAACCCAGAAAAACACGAATCACATTAAAGGTAAGTTAAGTAACCCAGAAAAACACGAATCACATTAAAGGTAGGTTAGGTAACTCAGACAAACACAAATCACATTAAAGGTAAGTTAAGTAACCCAGACAAACACGAATCACATTAATGGTAAGTTAGCTAACCCAGAAAAACACAATCACATTAAAGGTAAGTTAAGTAACCCAGACAAACACGAATCACATTAAAGGTAAGTTAAGTAACCCAGACAAACACGAATCACATTAAAGGTAAGTTAGGTAACCCAGAAAAACACGAATCACTTTTAAAGGTAGGTTAGGTAACCCAGAAAAACACGAACCACATTAAAGGTAAGTTAGGTAACCCAGAAAAACACGAATCACAGTAAAGGTAAGTTAGTTACCCAGTCAAACACGAATCACATTAAAGGTAGGTTAGGTAACCCAGACAAACATGAATCACATTAAAGGTAAGTTAGGTAACACAGAAAAACATGAATCACATTAAAGGTAAGTTAAGTAACCCAAACAAACACGAATCACATTAAAGGTAAGTTAGGTAACCCAGAAAAACACGAATCACATTAAAGGTAGGTTAGGTAACCCAGACAAACACGAATCACATTAAAGGTAAGTTATGTAACCCAGACAAACACGAATCACATTAAAGGTAAGTTAGGTAACCCAGAAAAACACGAATCACATTAAAGGTAAGTTAGGTAATCCAGAAAAACATAAATCACATTAAAGGTAAGTTAAGTAACCCAGACAAACACGAATCACATTAAAGGTACGTTAGGTAATCCAGAAAAAACAGGAATGACATTAAAGGTAAGTTAAGTTACCCAGACAAACACGAATCACATTAAAGGTAAGTTAGGTAACCCAGACAAACACGAATCACATTAAAGGTAGGGTAGGTAACCCAGACAAACACGAATCACATTAAAGGTAGGTTAGGTAACCCAGAAAAACACGAATCACATTAAAGGTAAGTTAAGTAACCCAGACAAACACGAATCACATTAAAGGTAAGTTAGGTAACCCAGAAAAACACGAATCACATTAAAGGTAAGTTAAGTAACCCAGAAAAACACGAATCACATTAAAGGTAAGTTAAGTAACCCAGAAAAGCACGAATCATATTAAAGGTAAGTTAGGTAGCCCAGAAAAAGACGAATCACATTAAAGGTAAGTTAGGTAACCAGAAAAACCCGAATCACATTAAAGGTAAGTTAGGTAACCCAGAAAAACACGAATCACATTAAAGGTAAGTTAGGTAACCCAGAAAAACACGAATCACATTAAAGGTAAGTTAGGTAACCAGAAAAACCCGAATCACATTAAAGGTAAGTTAAGTAACCCAGAAAAACACGATTCACATTAAAGGTAAGTTAGGTAACTAAGAAAAACACGAATCACATTAAAGGTAGGTTAGGTAACCCAGAAAAACACGAATCACATTGAAGGTAAGTTAGCTAACCCAGAAAAACACGAATCACAATAAAGGTAAGTTAAGTAACCCAGAAAAACACGAATCACATTAAAGGTAAGTTAGGTAACCCAGAAAAACACGAATCACATTAAAGGTAGGTTAGGTAACCCAGAAAAACACGAATCACATTAAAGGTCAGTTAGGTAACCCAGAAAAACATGAATCACATTAAAGGTAAGTTAAGTAACCCAGACAAACACGAATCACATTAAAGGTACGTTAGGTAACCCAGAAAAACACGAATGACATTAAAGGTAAGTTAAGTAACCCAGACAAACACGAATCACATTAAGGGTAAGTTAGGTAACCCAGACAAACACGAATCACATTAAAGGTAGGTTAGGTAACCCAGACAAACACGAATCACATTGAAGGGAAGTTAAGTAACCCAGACAAACACGAATCCCATTAAAGGTAAGTTAAGTAACCCAGACAAACACGAATCACATTAAAGGTATGTTAGGTAACCCAGAAAAACACGAATCACATTAAACGTTGGTTAGGCAACCCGGACAAACACGAATCACATTAAAGGTAAGTTAGGTAACCCAGAAAAAACACGAATCACATTAAAGGTAGGTTAGGTAACCCAGACAAACACGAATCACATTAAAGGTAAGTTAAGTAACCCAGAAAAACATAAATCACATTAAAGGTAAGTTAAGTAACCCAGAAAAACACGAATCACATTAAAGGTACGTTAGGTAACCCGGAAAAACACGAATCACATTAAAGGTAAGTTAAGTAACACAGACAAACACGAATCACATTAAGGGTAGGTTAGGTAACCCAGAAAAACACGAATCACATTAAAGGTAAGTTATGTAACCCAGAAAAACAAGAATCACATTAAAGGTAAGTTATGTAACCCAGAAAAACACGAATCACATTAAAGGTAAGTTAGGTAACCCAGACAAACATGAATCACATTAAAGGTAGGTTAGGTAATCCAGAAAAAAACAAGAATCACATTAAAGGTAAGTTAAGTAACCCAGACAAACACGAATCACATTAAAGGTATGTTAGGTAACCCAGACAAACACAAATCACATTAAAGGTAAGTTAAGTAATCCAGAAAAACACGAATCACATTAATGGTAAGTTAGGTAACCCAGAAAAACACGAATCACATTAAAGGTAAGTTAAGTAACCCAGACAAACACGAATCACATTAAAGGTAAGTTAAGTAACCCAGACAAACACGAATCACATTAAAGGTAAGTTAAGTAACCCAGAAAAACACGAATCACATTAAAGGTAAGTTAGGTAACCCAGAAAAACACGAATCACTTTTAAAGGTAGGTTAGGTAACCCAGAAAAACACGAACCACAGTAAAGGTAAGTTAGGTAACCCAGAAAAACATGAATCACATTAAAGGTAGGTTACGTAACCCAGACAAACACGAATCACATTAAAGGTAAGTTATGTAACCCAGACAAACAAGAATCACATTAAAGGTAAGTTAGGTAACCCAGACAAACACGAATCACATTAATGGTAAGTTAGGTAACCCAGACAAACACGAATCACATTAAAGGTAGGTTAGGTAACCCAGACAAACACGAATCACATTGAAGGGAAGTTAAGTAACCCAGACAAACACGAATCCCATTAAAGGTAAGTTAAGTAACCCAGACAAACACGAATCACATTAAAGGTATGTTAGGTAACCCAGAAAAACACGAATCACATTAAAGGTAAGTTATGTAACCCAGACAAACAAGAATCACATTAAAGGTAAGTTAGGTAACCCAGACAAACACGAATCACATTAATGGTAAGTTAGGTAACCCAAAAAAACACGAATCACATTAAAGGTAAGTTAAGTAACTCAGAAAAACACGAATCACATTAAAGGTAAGTTAGGTAACCCAGCAAAACCCGAATCACATTAAAGGTAGGTTAAGAAACCCAGACAAATACGAATCACATTAAAGGTAAGTTAGGTAACCCAGACAAACATAAATCACATTAAAGGTAAGTTAGGTAACCCAGAAAAACACGAATCACATTAAAGTTAAGTTAGGTAACCCAGAAAAACATGAATCACATTAAAGGTAAGTTAAGTAACCCAGAAAAACACGAATCACATTAAAGGTACGTTAGTTAACCCAGACAAACACGAATCACATTAAAGGTAAGTTAAGTAACCCAGAAAAACACGAATCATATTAAAGGTAGGTTAGGTAACCCAGACAAACACGAATCACATTAAAGGTAAGTTAAGTAACCCAAAAAAACACGAATCACAGTAAAGGTAGGTTAGGTAACCCAGACAAACACAAATCACATTAAAGGTAAGTTAAGTAACCCAGACAAACACGAATCACATTAAAGGTAAGTTAGGTAACCCAGAAAAACACGAATCACATTAAAGGGAAGTTAAGTAACCCAGACAAACACGAATCACATTAAAGGTAAGTTAAGTAACCCAGACAAACACGAATCACATTAAAGGTAAGTTAAGTAACCCAGACAAACACGAATCACATTAAAGGTAAGTTAAGTAACCCAGACAAACACGAATCACATTAAAGGTAAGTTAAGTAACCCAGAAAAACACGAATCACATTAAAGGTAAGTTAGGTAACCCAGAAAAACACGAATCACTTTTAAAGGTTGGTTAGGTAACCCAAAAAAACACGAATCACATTAAAGGTAAGTTAGGTAACACAGACAAACACGAATCACATTAAACGTAAGTTAGGTAACCCAGACAAACACGAATCACATTAAAGGTAGGTTCGGTAACCCAGACAAACACAAATCACATTAAAGGTAAGTTAAGTAACCCAGACAAACACGAATCACATTAATGGTAAGTTAGGTAACCCAGAAAAACACGAATCACATTAAAGGTAAGTTAAGTAACCCAGAAAACACGAATCACATTAAAGGTAAGTAAGGTAACCCAGAAAAACACGAATCACAATAAAGGTAAGTTAAGTAACCCAGACAAACACGAATCACATTAAAGATAAGTTAGTTACCCAGACAAACACGAATCACATTAAAGGTAGGTTAGGTAACCCAGACAAACACGAATGACATTAAAGGTAAGTTAAGTAACCCAGACAAACATGAATCACATTACAGATAGGTTAGGTAACTCAGAAAAAACACGAATCACATTAAAGGTACGTTAGGTAACCCAGAAAAACACGAATCACATTAAAGGTAAGTTAAGTAACCCAGAAAAACACGAATCACATTAAAGGTAGGTTAGGTAACTCAGACAAACACAAATCACATTAAAGGTAAGTTAAGTAACCCAGACAAACACGAATCACATTAATGGTAAGTTAGCTAACCCAGAAAAACACAATCACATTAAAGGTAAGTTAAGTAACCCAGACAAACACGAATCACATTAAAGGTAAGTTAAGTAACCCAGACAAACACGAATCACATTAAAGGTAAGTTAGGTAACCCAGAAAAACACGAATCACTTTTAAAGGTAGGTTAGGTAACCCAGAAAAACACGAACCACATTAAAGGTAAGTTAGGTAACCCAGAAAAACACGAATCACAGTAAAGGTAAGTTAGTTACCCAGTCAAACACGAATCACATTAAAGGTAGGTTAGGTAACCCAGACAAACATGAATCACATTAAAGGTAAGTTAGGTAACACAGAAAAACATGAATCACATTAAAGGTAAGTTAAGTAACCCAAACAAACACGAATCACATTAAAGGTAAGTTAGGTAACCCAGAAAAACACGAATCACATTAAAGGTAAGTTAGGTAACCCAGAAAAACACGAATCACATTAAAGGTAAGTTATGTAACCCAGACAAACACGAATCACATTAAAGGTAAGTTAAGTAACCCAGACAAACACGAATCACATTAAAGGTAAGTTAAGTAACCCAGAAAAACACGAATCACATTAAAGGTAAGTTAGGTAACCCAGAAAAACACGAATCACTTTTAAAGGTAGGTTAGGTAACCCAGAAAAACACGAACCACAGTAAAGGTAAGTTAGGTAACCCAGAAAAACATGAATCACATTAAAGGTAGGTTACGTAACCCAGACAAACACGAATCACATTAAAGGTAAGTTATGTAACCCAGACAAACAAGAATCACATTAAAGGTAAGTTAGGTAACCCAGACAAACACGAATCACATTAATGGTAAGTTAGGTAACCCAGACAAACACGAATCACATTAAAGGTAGGTTAGGTAACCCAGACAAACACGAATCACATTGAAGGGAAGTTAAGTAACCCAGACAAACACGAATCCCATTAAAGGTAAGTTAAGTAACCCAGACAAACACGAATCACATTAAAGGTATGTTAGGTAACCCAGAAAAACACGAATCACATTAAAGGTAAGTTATGTAACCCAGACAAACAAGAATCACATTAAAGGTAAGTTAGGTAACCCAGACAAACACGAATCACATTAATGGTAAGTTAGGTAACCCAAAAAAACACGAATCACATTAAAGGTAAGTTAAGTAACTCAGAAAAACACGAATCACATTAAAGGTAAGTTAGGTAACCCAGCAAAACCCGAATCACATTAAAGGTAGGTTAAGAAACCCAGACAAATACGAATCACATTAAAGGTAAGTTAGGTAACCCAGACAAACATAAATCACATTAAAGGTAAGTTAGGTAACCCAGAAAAACACGAATCACATTAAAGTTAAGTTAGGTAACCCAGACAAACACGAATCACATTAAAGGTAAGTTAAGTAACCCAGAAAAACATAAATCACATTAAAGGTAAGTTAAGTAACCCAGAAAAACACGAATCACATTAAAGGTACGTTAGGTAACCCGGAAAAACACGAATCACATTAAAGGTAAGTTAAGTAACACAGACAAACACGAATCACATTAAGGGTAGGTTAGGTAACCCAGAAAAACACGAATCACATTAAAGGTAAGTTATGTAACCCAGAAAAACAAGAATCACATTAAAGGTAAGTTATGTAACCCAGAAAAACACGAATCACATTAAAGGTAAGTTAGGTAACCCAGACAAACATGAATCACATTAAAGGTAGGTTAGGTAATCCAGAAAAAAACAAGAATCACATTAAAGGTAAGTTAAGTAACCCAGACAAACACGAATCACATTAAAGGTATGTTAGGTAACCCAGACAAACACAAATCACATTAAAGGTAAGTTAAGTAATCCAGAAAAACACGAATCACATTAATGGTAAGTTAGGTAACCCAGAAAAACACGAATCACATTAAAGGTAAGTTAAGTAACCCAGACAAACACGAATCACATTAAAGGTAAGTTAAGTAACCCAGACAAACACGAATCACATTAAAGGTAAGTTAAGTAACCCAGAAAAACACGAATCACATTAAAGGTAAGTTAGGTAACCCAGAAAAACACGAATCACTTTTAAAGGTAGGTTAGGTAACCCAGAAAAACACGAACCACAGTAAAGGTAAGTTAGGTAACCCAGAAAAACATGAATCACATTAAAGGTAGGTTACGTAACCCAGACAAACACGAATCACATTAAAGGTAAGTTATGTAACCCAGACAAACAAGAATCACATTAAAGGTAAGTTAGGTAACCCAGACAAACACGAATCACATTAATGGTAAGTTAGGTAACCCAGACAAACACGAATCACATTAAAGGTAGGTTAGGTAACCCAGACAAACACGAATCACATTGAAGGGAAGTTAAGTAACCCAGACAAACACGAATCCCATTAAAGGTAAGTTAAGTAACCCAGACAAACACGAATCACATTAAAGGTATGTTAGGTAACCCAGAAAAACACGAATCACATTAAAGGTAAGTTATGTAACCCAGACAAACAAGAATCACATTAAAGGTAAGTTAGGTAACCCAGACAAACACGAATCACATTAATGGTAAGTTAGGTAACCCAAAAAAACACGAATCACATTAAAGGTAAGTTAAGTAACTCAGAAAAACACGAATCACATTAAAGGTAAGTTAGGTAACCCAGCAAAACCCGAATCACATTAAAGGTAGGTTAAGAAACCCAGACAAATACGAATCACATTAAAGGTAAGTTAGGTAACCCAGACAAACATAAATCACATTAAAGGTAAGTTAGGTAACCCAGAAAAACACGAATCACATTAAAGTTAAGTTAGGTAACCCAGAAAAACATGAATCACATTAAAGGTAAGTTAAGTAACCCAGAAAAACACGAATCACATTAAAGGTACGTTAGTTAACCCAGACAAACACGAATCACATTAAAGGTAAGTTAAGTAACCCAGAAAAACACGAATCATATTAAAGGTAGGTTAGGTAACCCAGACAAACACGAATCACATTAAAGGTAAGTTAAGTAACCCAAAAAAACACGAATCACAGTAAAGGTAGGTTAGGTAACCCAGACAAACACAAATCACATTAAAGGTAAGTTAAGTAACCCAGACAAACACGAATCACATTAAAGGTAAGTTAGGTAACCCAGAAAAACACGAATCACATTAAAGGGAAGTTAAGTAACCCAGACAAACACGAATCACATTAAAGGTAAGTTAAGTAACCCAGACAAACACGAATCACATTAAAGGTAAGTTAAGTAACCCAGACAAACACGAATCACATTAAAGGTAAGTTAAGTAACCCAGACAAACACGAATCACATTAAAGGTAAGTTAAGTAACCCAGAAAAACACGAATCACATTAAAGGTAAGTTAGGTAACCCAGAAAAACACGAATCACTTTTAAAGGTAGGTTAGGTAACCCAGAAAAACACGAACCACAGTAAAGGTAAGTTAGGTAACCCAGAAAAACATGAATCACATTAAAGGTAGGTTACGTAACCCAGACAAACACGAATCACATTAAAGGTAAGTTATGTAACCCAGACAAACAAGAATCACATTAAAGGTAAGTTAGGTAACCCAGACAAACACGAATCACATTAATGGTAAGTTAGGTAACCCAGACAAACACGAATCACATTAAAGGTAGGTTAGGTAACCCAGACAAACACGAATCACATTGAAGGGAAGTTAAGTAACCCAGACAAACACGAATCCCATTAAAGGTAAGTTAAGTAACCCAGACAAACACGAATCACATTAAAGGTATGTTAGGTAACCCAGAAAAACACGAATCACATTAAAGGTAAGTTATGTAACCCAGACAAACAAGAATCACATTAAAGGTAAGTTAGGTAACCCAGACAAACACGAATCACATTAATGGTAAGTTAGGTAACCCAAAAAAACACGAATCACATTAAAGGTAAGTTAAGTAACTCAGAAAAACACGAATCACATTAAAGGTAAGTTAGGTAACCCAGCAAAACCCGAATCACATTAAAGGTAGGTTAAGAAACCCAGACAAATACGAATCACATTAAAGGTAAGTTAGGTAACCCAGACAAACATAAATCACATTAAAGGTAAGTTAGGTAACCCAGAAAAACACGAATCACATTAAAGTTAAGTTAGGTAACCCAGAAAAACATGAATCACATTAAAGGTAAGTTAAGTAACCCAGAAAAACACGAATCACATTAAAGGTACGTTAGTTAACCCAGACAAACACGAATCACATTAAAGGTAAGTTAAGTAACCCAGAAAAACACGAATCATATTAAAGGTAGGTTAGGTAACCCAGACAAACACGAATCACATTAAAGGTAAGTTAAGTAACCCAAAAAAACACGAATCACAGTAAAGGTAGGTTAGGTAACCCAGACAAACACAAATCACATTAAAGGTAAGTTAAGTAACCCAGACAAACACGAATCACATTAAAGGTAAGTTAGGTAACCCAGAAAAACACGAATCACATTAAAGGGAAGTTAAGTAACCCAGACAAACACGAATCACATTAAAGGTAAGTTAAGTAACCCAGACAAACACGAATCACATTAAAGGTAAGTTAAGTAACCCAGACAAACACGAATCACATTAAAGGTAAGTTAAGTAACCCAGACAAACACGAATCACATTAAAGGTAAGTTAAGTAACCCAGAAAAACACGAATCACATTAAAGGTAAGTTAGGTAACCCAGAAAAACACGAATCACTTTTAAAGGTTGGTTAGGTAACCCAAAAAAACACGAATCACATTAAAGGTAAGTTAGGTAACACAGACAAACACGAATCACATTAAACGTAAGTTAGGTAACCCAGACAAACACGAATCACATTAAAGGTAGGTTCGGTAACCCAGACAAACACAAATCACATTAAAGGTAAGTTAAGTAACCCAGACAAACACCAATCACATTAATGGTAAGTTAGGTAACCCAGAAAAACACGAATCACATTAAAGGTAAGTTAAGTAACCCAGAAAACACGAATCACATTAAAGGTAAGTAAGGTAACCCAGAAAAACACGAATCACAATAAAGGTAAGTTAAGTAACCCAGACAAACACGAATCACATTAAAGATAAGTTAGTTACCCAGACAAACACGAATCACATTAAAGGTAGGTTAGGTAACCCAGACAAACACGAATGACATTAAAGGTAAGTTAAGTAACCCAGACAAACATGAATCACATTACAGATAGGTTAGGTAACTCAGAAAAAACACGAATCACATTAAAGGTACGTTAGGTAACCCAGAAAAACACGAATCACATTAAAGGTAAGTTAAGTAACCCAGAAAAACACGAATCACATTAAAGGTAGGTTAGGTAACTCAGACAAACACAAATCACATTAAAGGTAAGTTAAGTAACCCAGACAAACACGAATCACATTAATGGTAAGTTAGCTAACCCAGAAAAACACAATCACATTAAAGGTAAGTTAAGTAACCCAGACAAACACGAATCACATTAAAGGTAAGTTAAGTAACCCAGACAAACACGAATCACATTAAAGGTAAGTTAGGTAACCCAGAAAAACACGAATCACTTTTAAAGGTAGGTTAGGTAACCCAGAAAAACACGAACCACATTAAAGGTAAGTTAGGTAACCCAGAAAAACACGAATCACAGTAAAGGTAAGTTAGTTACCCAGTCAAACACGAATCACATTAAAGGTAGGTTAGGTAACCCAGACAAACATGAATCACATTAAAGGTAAGTTAGGTAACACAGAAAAACATGAATCACATTAAAGGTAAGTTAAGTAACCCAAACAAACACGAATCACATTAAAGGTAAGTTAGGTAACCCAGAAAAACACGAATCACATTAAAGGTAAGTTAGGTAACCCAGAAAAACACGAATCACATTAAAGGTAAGTTATGTAACCCAGACAAACACGAATCACATTAAAGGTAAGTTAAGTAACCCAGACAAACACGAATCACATTAAAGGTATGTTAGGTAACCCAGACAAACACAAATCACATTAAAGGTAAGTTAAGTAATCCAGAAAAACACGAATCACATTAATGGTAAGTTAGGTAACCCAGAAAAACACGAATCACATTAAAGGTAAGTTAAGTAACCCAGACAAACACGAATCACATTAAAGGTAAGTTAAGTAACCCAGACAAACACGAATCACATTAAAGGTAAGTTAAGTAACCCAGAAAAACACGAATCACATTAAAGGTAAGTTAGGTAACCCAGAAAAACACGAATCACTTTTAAAGGTAGGTTAGGTAACCCAGAAAAACACGAACCACAGTAAAGGTAAGTTAGGTAACCCAGAAAAACATGAATCACATTAAAGGTAGGTTACGTAACCCAGACAAACACGAATCACATTAAAGGTAAGTTATGTAACCCAGACAAACAAGAATCACATTAAAGGTAAGTTAGGTAACCCAGACAAACACGAATCACATTAATGGTAAGTTAGGTAACCCAGACAAACACGAATCACATTAAAGGTAGGTTAGGTAACCCAGACAAACACGAATCACATTGAAGGGAAGTTAAGTAACCCAGACAAACACGAATCCCATTAAAGGTAAGTTAAGTAACCCAGACAAACACGAATCACATTAAAGGTATGTTAGGTAACCCAGAAAAACACGAATCACATTAAAGGTAAGTTATGTAACCCAGACAAACAAGAATCACATTAAAGGTAAGTTAGGTAACCCAGACAAACACGAATCACATTAATGGTAAGTTAGGTAACCCAAAAAAACACGAATCACATTAAAGGTAAGTTAAGTAACTCAGAAAAACACGAATCACATTAAAGGTAAGTTAGGTAACCCAGCAAAACCCGAATCACATTAAAGGTAGGTTAAGAAACCCAGACAAATACGAATCACATTAAAGGTAAGTTAGGTAACCCAGACAAACATAAATCACATTAAAGGTAAGTTAGGTAACCCAGAAAAACACGAATCACATTAAAGTTAAGTTAGGTAACCCAGAAAAACATGAATCACATTAAAGGTAAGTTAAGTAACCCAGAAAAACACGAATCACATTAAAGGTACGTTAGTTAACCCAGACAAACACGAATCACATTAAAGGTAAGTTAAGTAACCCAGAAAAACACGAATCATATTAAAGGTAGGTTAGGTAACCCAGACAAACACGAATCACATTAAAGGTAAGTTAAGTAACCCAAAAAAACACGAATCACAGTAAAGGTAGGTTAGGTAACCCAGACAAACACAAATCACATTAAAGGTAAGTTAAGTAACCCAGACAAACACGAATCACATTAAAGGTAAGTTAGGTAACCCAGAAAAACACGAATCACATTAAAGGGAAGTTAAGTAACCCAGACAAACACGAATCACATTAAAGGTAAGTTAAGTAACCCAGACAAACACGAATCACATTAAAGGTAAGTTAAGTAACCCAGACAAACACGAATCACATTAAAGGTAAGTTAAGTAACCCAGACAAACACGAATCACATTAAAGGTAAGTTAAGTAACCCAGAAAAACACGAATCACATTAAAGGTAAGTTAGGTAACCCAGAAAAACACGAATCACTTTTAAAGGTAGGTTAGGTAACCCAGAAAAACACGAACCACAGTAAAGGTAAGTTAGGTAACCCAGAAAAACATGAATCACATTAAAGGTAGGTTACGTAACCCAGACAAACACGAATCACATTAAAGGTAAGTTATGTAACCCAGACAAACAAGAATCACATTAAAGGTAAGTTAGGTAACCCAGACAAACACGAATCACATTAATGGTAAGTTAGGTAACCCAGACAAACACGAATCACATTAAAGGTAGGTTAGGTAACCCAGACAAACACGAATCACATTGAAGGGAAGTTAAGTAACCCAGACAAACACGAATCCCATTAAAGGTAAGTTAAGTAACCCAGACAAACACGAATCACATTAAAGGTATGTTAGGTAACCCAGAAAAACACGAATCACATTAAAGGTAAGTTATGTAACCCAGACAAACAAGAATCACATTAAAGGTAAGTTAGGTAACCCAGACAAACACGAATCACATTAATGGTAAGTTAGGTAACCCAAAAAAACACGAATCACATTAAAGGTAAGTTAAGTAACTCAGAAAAACACGAATCACATTAAAGGTAAGTTAGGTAACCCAGCAAAACCCGAATCACATTAAAGGTAGGTTAAGAAACCCAGACAAATACGAATCACATTAAAGGTAAGTTAGGTAACCCAGACAAACATAAATCACATTAAAGGTAAGTTAGGTAACCCAGAAAAACACGAATCACATTAAAGTTAAGTTAGGTAACCCAGAAAAACATGAATCACATTAAAGGTAAGTTAAGTAACCCAGAAAAACACGAATCACATTAAAGGTACGTTAGTTAACCCAGACAAACACGAATCACATTAAAGGTAAGTTAAGTAACCCAGAAAAACACGAATCATATTAAAGGTAGGTTAGGTAACCCAGACAAACACGAATCACATTAAAGGTAAGTTAAGTAACCCAAAAAAACACGAATCACAGTAAAGGTAGGTTAGGTAACCCAGACAAACACAAATCACATTAAAGGTAAGTTAAGTAACCCAGACAAACACGAATCACATTAAAGGTAAGTTAGGTAACCCAGAAAAACACGAATCACATTAAAGGGAAGTTAAGTAACCCAGACAAACACGAATCACATTAAAGGTAAGTTAAGTAACCCAGACAAACACGAATCACATTAAAGGTAAGTTAAGTAACCCAGACAAACACGAATCACATTAAAGGTAAGTTAAGTAACCCAGACAAACACGAATCACATTAAAGGTAAGTTAAGTAACCCAGAAAAACACGAATCACATTAAAGGTAAGTTAAGTAACCCAGACAAACACGAATCACATTAAAGGTATGTTAGGTAACCCAGACAAACACAAATCACATTAAAGGTAAGTTAAGTAATCCAGAAAAACACGAATCACATTAATGGTAAGTTAGGTAACCCAGAAAAACACGAATCACATTAAAGGTAAGTTAAGTAACCCAGACAAACACGAATCACATTAAAGGTAAGTTAAGTAACCCAGACAAACACGAATCACATTAAAGGTAAGTTAAGTAACCCAGAAAAACACGAATCACATTAAAGGTAAGTTAGGTAACCCAGAAAAACACGAATCACTTTTAAAGGTAGGTTAGGTAACCCAGAAAAACACGAACCACAGTAAAGGTAAGTTAGGTAACCCAGAAAAACATGAATCACATTAAAGGTAGGTTACGTAACCCAGACAAACACGAATCACATTAAAGGTAAGTTATGTAACCCAGACAAACAAGAATCACATTAAAGGTAAGTTAGGTAACCCAGACAAACACGAATCACATTAATGGTAAGTTAGGTAACCCAGACAAACACGAATCACATTAAAGGTAGGTTAGGTAACCCAGACAAACACGAATCACATTGAAGGGAAGTTAAGTAACCCAGACAAACACGAATCCCATTAAAGGTAAGTTAAGTAACCCAGACAAACACGAATCACATTAAAGGTATGTTAGGTAACCCAGAAAAACACGAATCACATTAAAGGTAAGTTATGTAACCCAGACAAACAAGAATCACATTAAAGGTAAGTTAGGTAACCCAGACAAACACGAATCACATTAATGGTAAGTTAGGTAACCCAAAAAAACACGAATCACATTAAAGGTAAGTTAAGTAACTCAGAAAAACACGAATCACATTAAAGGTAAGTTAGGTAACCCAGCAAAACCCGAATCACATTAAAGGTAGGTTAAGAAACCCAGACAAATACGAATCACATTAAAGGTAAGTTAGGTAACCCAGACAAACATAAATCACATTAAAGGTAAGTTAGGTAACCCAGAAAAACACGAATCACATTAAAGTTAAGTTAGGTAACCCAGAAAAACATGAATCACATTAAAGGTAAGTTAAGTAACCCAGAAAAACACGAATCACATTAAAGGTACGTTAGTTAACCCAGACAAACACGAATCACATTAAAGGTAAGTTAAGTAACCCAGAAAAACACGAATCATATTAAAGGTAGGTTAGGTAACCCAGACAAACACGAATCACATTAAAGGTAAGTTAAGTAACCCAAAAAAACACGAATCACAGTAAAGGTAGGTTAGGTAACCCAGACAAACACAAATCACATTAAAGGTAAGTTAAGTAACCCAGACAAACACGAATCACATTAAAGGTAAGTTAGGTAACCCAGAAAAACACGAATCACATTAAAGGGAAGTTAAGTAACCCAGACAAACACGAATCACATTAAAGGTAAGTTAAGTAACCCAGACAAACACGAATCACATTAAAGGTAAGTTAAGTAACCCAGACAAACACGAATCACATTAAAGGTAAGTTAAGTAACCCAGACAAACACGAATCACATTAAAGGTAAGTTAAGTAACCCAGAAAAACACGAATCACATTAAAGGTAAGTTAGGTAACCCAGAAAAACACGAATCACTTTTAAAGGTAGGTTAGGTAACCCAGAAAAACACGAACCACAGTAAAGGTAAGTTAGGTAACCCAGAAAAACATGAATCACATTAAAGGTAGGTTACGTAACCCAGACAAACACGAATCACATTAAAGGTAAGTTATGTAACCCAGACAAACAAGAATCACATTAAAGGTAAGTTAGGTAACCCAGACAAACACGAATCACATTAATGGTAAGTTAGGTAACCCAGACAAACACGAATCACATTAAAGGTAGGTTAGGTAACCCAGACAAACACGAATCACATTGAAGGGAAGTTAAGTAACCCAGACAAACACGAATCCCATTAAAGGTAAGTTAAGTAACCCAGACAAACACGAATCACATTAAAGGTATGTTAGGTAACCCAGAAAAACACGAATCACATTAAAGGTAAGTTATGTAACCCAGACAAACAAGAATCACATTAAAGGTAAGTTAGGTAACCCAGACAAACACGAATCACATTAATGGTAAGTTAGGTAACCCAAAAAAACACGAATCACATTAAAGGTAAGTTAAGTAACTCAGAAAAACACGAATCACATTAAAGGTAAGTTAGGTAACCCAGCAAAACCCGAATCACATTAAAGGTAGGTTAAGAAACCCAGACAAATACGAATCACATTAAAGGTAAGTTAGGTAACCCAGACAAACATAAATCACATTAAAGGTAAGTTAGGTAACCCAGAAAAACACGAATCACATTAAAGTTAAGTTAGGTAACCCAGAAAAACATGAATCACATTAAAGGTAAGTTAAGTAACCCAGAAAAACACGAATCACATTAAAGGTACGTTAGTTAACCCAGACAAACACGAATCACATTAAAGGTAAGTTAAGTAACCCAGAAAAACACGAATCATATTAAAGGTAGGTTAGGTAACCCAGACAAACACGAATCACATTAAAGGTAAGTTAAGTAACCCAAAAAAACACGAATCACAGTAAAGGTAGGTTAGGTAACCCAGACAAACACAAATCACATTAAAGGTAAGTTAAGTAACCCAGACAAACACGAATCACATTAAAGGTAAGTTAGGTAACCCAGAAAAACACGAATCACATTAAAGGGAAGTTAAGTAACCCAGACAAACACGAATCACATTAAAGGTAAGTTAAGTAACCCAGACAAACACGAATCACATTAAAGGTAAGTTAAGTAACCCAGACAAACACGAATCACATTAAAGGTAAGTTAAGTAACCCAGACAAACACGAATCACATTAAAGGTAAGTTAAGTAACCCAGAAAAACACGAATCACATTAAAGGTAAGTTAAGTAACCCAGACAAACACGAATCACATTAAAGGTATGTTAGGTAACCCAGACAAACACAAATCACATTAAAGGTAAGTTAAGTAATCCAGAAAAACACGAATCACATTAATGGTAAGTTAGGTAACCCAGAAAAACACGAATCACATTAAAGGTAAGTTAAGTAACCCAGACAAACACGAATCACATTAAAGGTAAGTTAAGTAACCCAGACAAACACGAATCACATTAAAGGTAAGTTAAGTAACCCAGAAAAACACGAATCACATTAAAGGTAAGTTAGGTAACCCAGAAAAACACGAATCACTTTTAAAGGTAGGTTAGGTAACCCAGAAAAACACGAACCACAGTAAAGGTAAGTTAGGTAACCCAGAAAAACATGAATCACATTAAAGGTAGGTTACGTAACCCAGACAAACACGAATCACATTAAAGGTAAGTTATGTAACCCAGACAAACAAGAATCACATTAAAGGTAAGTTAGGTAACCCAGACAAACACGAATCACATTAATGGTAAGTTAGGTAACCCAGACAAACACGAATCACATTAAAGGTAGGTTAGGTAACCCAGACAAACACGAATCACATTGAAGGGAAGTTAAGTAGCCCAGACAAACACGAATCCCATTAAAGGTAAGTTAAGTAACCCAGACAAACACGAATCACATTAAAGGTATGTTAGGTAACCCAGAAAAACACGAATCACATTAAAGGTAAGTTATGTAACCCAGACAAACAAGAATCACATTAAAGGTAAGTTAGGTAACCCAGACAAACACGAATCACATTAATGGTAAGTTAGGTAACCCAAAAAAACACGAATCACATTAAAGGTAAGTTAAGTAACTCAGAAAAACACGAATCACATTAAAGGTAAGTTAGGTAACCCAGCAAAACCCGAATCACATTAAAGGTAGGTTAAGAAACCCAGACAAATACGAATCACATTAAAGGTAAGTTAGGTAACCCAGACAAACATAAATCACATTAAAGGTAAGTTAGGTAACCCAGAAAAACACGAATCACATTAAAGTTAAGTTAGGTAACCCAGAAAAACATGAATCACATTAAAGGTAAGTTAAGTAACCCAAAAAAACACGAATCACAGTAAAGGTAGGTTAGGTAACCCAGACAAACACAAATCACATTAAAGGTAAGTTAAGTAACCCAGACAAACACGAATCACATTAAAGGTAAGTTAGGTAACCCAGAAAAACACGAATCACATTAAAGGGAAGTTAAGTAACCCAGACAAACACGAATCACATTAAAGGTAAGTTAAGTAACCCAGACAAACACGAATCACATTAAAGGTAAGTTAAGTAACCCAGACAAACACGAATCACATTAAAGGTAAGTTAAGTAACCCAGACAAACACGAATCCCATTAAAGGTAAGTTAAGTAACCCAGACAAACACGAATCACATTAAAGGTATGTTAGGTAACCCAGAAAAACACGAATCACATTAAAGGTAAGTTATGTAACCCAGACAAACAAGAATCACATTAAAGGTAAGTTAGGTAACCCAGACAAACACGAATCACATTAATGGTAAGTTAGGTAACCCAAAAAAACACGAATCACATTAAAGGTAAGTTAAGTAACTCAGAAAAACACGAATCACATTAAAGGTAAGTTAGGTAACCCAGCAAAACCCGAATCACATTAAAGGTAGGTTAAGAAACCCAGACAAATACGAATCACATTAAAGGTAAGTTAGGTAACCCAGACAAACATAAATCACATTAAAGGTAAGTTAGGTAACCCAGAAAAACACGAATCACATTAAAGTTAAGTTAGGTAACCCAGAAAAACATGAATCACATTAAAGGTAAGTTAAGTAACCCAGAAAAACACGAATCACATTAAAGGTACGTTAGTTAACCCAGACAAACACGAATCACATTAAAGGTAAGTTAAGTAACCCAGAAAAACACGAATCATATTAAAGGTAGGTTAGGTAACCCAGACAAACACGAATCACATTAAAGGTAAGTTAAGTAACCCAAAAAAACACGAATCACAGTAAAGGTAGGTTAGGTAACCCAGACAAACACAAATCACATTAAAGGTAAGTTAAGTAACCCAGACAAACACGAATCACATTAAAGGTAAGTTAGGTAACCCAGACAAACACGAATCACATTAAAGGTAAGTTAAGTAACCCAGACAAACACGAATCACATTAAAGGTATGTTAGGTAACCCAGACAAACACAAATCACATTAAAGGTAAGTTAAGTAATCCAGAAAAACACGAATCACATTAATGGTAAGTTAGGTAACCCAGAAAAACACGAATCACATTAAAGGTAAGTTAAGTAACCCAGACAAACACGAATCACATTAAAGGTAAGTTAAGTAACCCAGACAAACACGAATCACATTAAAGGTAAGTTAAGTAACCCAGAAAAACACGAATCACATTAAAGGTAAGTTAGGTAACCCAGAAAAACACGAATCACTTTTAAAGGTAGGTTAGGTAACCCAGAAAAACACGAACCACAGTAAAGGTAAGTTAGGTAACCCAGAAAAACATGAATCACATTAAAGGTAGGTTACGTAACCCAGACAAACACGAATCACATTAAAGGTAAGTTATGTAACCCAGACAAACAAGAATCACATTAAAGGTAAGTTAGGTAACCCAGACAAACACGAATCACATTAATGGTAAGTTAGGTAACCCAGACAAACACGAATCACATTAAAGGTAGGTTAGGTAACCCAGACAAACACGAATCACATTGAAGGGAAGTTAAGTAACCCAGACAAACACGAATCCCATTAAAGGTAAGTTAAGTAACCCAGACAAACACGAATCACATTAAAGGTATGTTAGGTAACCCAGAAAAACACGAATCACATTAAAGGTAAGTTATGTAACCCAGACAAACAAGAATCACATTAAAGGTAAGTTAGGTAACCCAGACAAACACGAATCACATTAATGGTAAGTTAGGTAACCCAAAAAAACACGAATCACATTAAAGGTAAGTTAAGTAACTCAGAAAAACACGAATCACATTAAAGGTAAGTTAGGTAACCCAGCAAAACCCGAATCACATTAAAGGTAGGTTAAGAAACCCAGACAAATACGAATCACATTAAAGGTAAGTTAGGTAACCCAGACAAACATAAATCACATTAAAGGTAAGTTAGGTAACCCAGAAAAACACGAATCACATTAAAGTTAAGTTAGGTAACCCAGAAAAACATGAATCACATTAAAGGTAAGTTAAGTAACCCAGAAAAACACGAATCACATTAAAGGTACGTTAGTTAACCCAGACAAACACGAATCACATTAAAGGTAAGTTAAGTAACCCAGAAAAACACGAATCATATTAAAGGTAGGTTAGGTAACCCAGACAAACACGAATCACATTAAAGGTAAGTTAAGTAACCCAAAAAAACACGAATCACAGTAAAGGTAGGTTAGGTAACCCAGACAAACACAAATCACATTAAAGGTAAGTTAAGTAACCCAGACAAACACGAATCACATTAAAGGTAAGTTAGGTAACCCAGAAAAACACGAATCACATTAAAGGGAAGTTAAGTAACCCAGACAAACACGAATCACATTAAAGGTAAGTTAAGTAACCCAGACAAACACGAATCACATTAAAGGTAAGTTAAGTAACCCAGACAAACACGAATCACATTAAAGGTAAGTTAAGTAACCCAGACAAACACGAATCACATTAAAGGTAAGTTAAGTAACCCAGAAAAACACGAATCACATTAAAGGTAAGTTAAGTAACCCAGACAAACACGAATCACATTAAAGGTATGTTAGGTAACCCAGACAAACACAAATCACATTAAAGGTAAGTTAAGTAATCCAGAAAAACACGAATCACATTAATGGTAAGTTAGGTAACCCAGAAAAACACGAATCACATTAAAGGTAAGTTAAGTAACCCAGACAAACACGAATCACATTAAAGGTAAGTTAAGTAACCCAGACAAACACGAATCACATTAAAGGTAAGTTAAGTAACCCAGAAAAACACGAATCACATTAAAGGTAAGTTAGGTAACCCAGAAAAACACGAATCACTTTTAAAGGTAGGTTAGGTAACCCAGAAAAACACGAACCACAGTAAAGGTAAGTTAGGTAACCCAGAAAAACATGAATCACATTAAAGGTAGGTTACGTAACCCAGACAAACACGAATCACATTAAAGGTAAGTTATGTAACCCAGACAAACAAGAATCACATTAAAGGTAAGTTAGGTAACCCAGACAAACACGAATCACATTAATGGTAAGTTAGGTAACCCAGACAAACACGAATCACATTAAAGGTAGGTTAGGTAACCCAGACAAACACGAATCACATTGAAGGGAAGTTAAGTAACCCAGACAAACACGAATCCCATTAAAGGTAAGTTAAGTAACCCAGACAAACACGAATCACATTAAAGGTATGTTAGGTAACCCAGAAAAACACGAATCACATTAAAGGTAAGTTATGTAACCCAGACAAACAAGAATCACATTAAAGGTAAGTTAGGTAACCCAGACAAACACGAATCACATTAATGGTAAGTTAGGTAACCCAAAAAAACACGAATCACATTAAAGGTAAGTTAAGTAACTCAGAAAAACACGAATCACATTAAAGGTAAGTTAGGTAACCCAGCAAAACCCGAATCACATTAAAGGTAGGTTAAGAAACCCAGACAAATACGAATCACATTAAAGGTAAGTTAGGTAACCCAGACAAACATAAATCACATTAAAGGTAAGTTAGGTAACCCAGAAAAACACGAATCACATTAAAGTTAAGTTAGGTAACCCAGAAAAACATGAATCACATTAAAGGTAAGTTAAGTAACCCAAAAAAACACGAATCACAGTAAAGGTAGGTTAGGTAACCCAGACAAACACAAATCACATTAAAGGTAAGTTAAGTAACCCAGACAAACACGAATCACATTAAAGGTAAGTTAGGTAACCCAGAAAAACACGAATCACATTAAAGGGAAGTTAAGTAACCCAGACAAACACGAATCACATTAAAGGTAAGTTAAGTAACCCAGACAAACACGAATCACATTAAAGGTAAGTTAAGTAACCCAGACAAACACGAATCACATTAAAGGTAAGTTAAGTAACCCAGACAAACACGAATCACATTAAAGGTAAGTTAAGTAACCCAGAAAAACACGAATCACATTAAAGGTAAGTTAGGTAACCCAGAAAAACACGAATCACTTTTAAAGGTAGGTTAGGTAACCCAGAAAAACACGAACCACAGTAAAGGTAAGTTAGGTAACCCAGAAAAACATGAATCACATTAAAGGTAGGTTACGTAACCCAGACAAACACGAATCACATTAAAGGTAAGTTATGTAACCCAGACAAACAAGAATCACATTAAAGGTAAGTTAGGTAACCCAGACAAACACGAATCACATTAATGGTAAGTTAGGTAACCCAGACAAACACGAATCACATTAAAGGTAGGTTAGGTAACCCAGACAAACACGAATCACATTGAAGGGAAGTTAAGTAACCCAGACAAACACGAATCCCATTAAAGGTAAGTTAAGTAACCCAGACAAACACGAATCACATTAAAGGTATGTTAGGTAACCCAGAAAAACACGAATCACATTAAAGGTAAGTTATGTAACCCAGACAAACAAGAATCACATTAAAGGTAAGTTAGGTAACCCAGACAAACACGAATCACATTAATGGTAAGTTAGGTAACCCAAAAAAACACGAATCACATTAAAGGTAAGTTAAGTAACTCAGAAAAACACGAATCACATTAAAGGTAAGTTAGGTAACCCAGCAAAACCCGAATCACATTAAAGGTAGGTTAAGAAACCCAGACAAATACGAATCACATTAAAGGTAAGTTAGGTAACCCAGACAAACATAAATCACATTAAAGGTAAGTTAGGTAACCCAGAAAAACACGAATCACATTAAAGTTAAGTTAGGTAACCCAGAAAAACATGAATCACATTAAAGGTAAGTTAAGTAACCCAGAAAAACACGAATCACATTAAAGGTACGTTAGTTAACCCAGACAAACACGAATCACATTAAAGGTAAGTTAAGTAACCCAGAAAAACACGAATCATATTAAAGGTAGGTTAGGTAACCCAGACAAACACGAATCACATTAAAGGTAAGTTAAGTAACCCAAAAAAACACGAATCACAGTAAAGGTAGGTTAGGTAACCCAGACAAACACAAATCACATTAAAGGTAAGTTAAGTAACCCAGACAAACACGAATCACATTAAAGGTAAGTTAGGTAACCCAGAAAAACACGAATCACATTAAAGGGAAGTTAAGTAACCCAGACAAACACGAATCACATTAAAGGTAAGTTAAGTAACCCAGACAAACACGAATCACATTAAAGGTAAGTTAAGTAACCCAGACAAACACGAATCACATTAAAGGTAAGTTAAGTAACCCAGACAAACACGAATCACATTAAAGGTAAGTTAAGTAACCCAGAAAAACACGAATCACATTAAAGGTAAGTTAAGTAACCCAGACAAACACGAATCACATTAAAGGTATGTTAGGTAACCCAGACAAACACAAATCACATTAAAGGTAAGTTAAGTAATCCAGAAAAACACGAATCACATTAATGGTAAGTTAGGTAACCCAGAAAAACACGAATCACATTAAAGGTAAGTTAAGTAACCCAGACAAACACGAATCACATTAAAGGTAAGTTAAGTAACCCAGACAAACACGAATCACATTAAAGGTAAGTTAAGTAACCCAGAAAAACACGAATCACATTAAAGGTAAGTTAGGTAACCCAGAAAAACACGAATCACTTTTAAAGGTAGGTTAGGTAACCCAGAAAAACACGAACCACAGTAAAGGTAAGTTAGGTAACCCAGAAAAACATGAATCACATTAAAGGTAGGTTACGTAACCCAGACAAACACGAATCACATTAAAGGTAAGTTATGTAACCCAGACAAACAAGAATCACATTAAAGGTAAGTTAGGTAACCCAGACAAACACGAATCACATTAATGGTAAGTTAGGTAACCCAGACAAACACGAATCACATTAAAGGTAGGTTAGGTAACCCAGACAAACACGAATCACATTGAAGGGAAGTTAAGTAACCCAGACAAACACGAATCCCATTAAAGGTAAGTTAAGTAACCCAGACAAACACGAATCACATTAAAGGTATGTTAGGTAACCCAGAAAAACACGAATCACATTAAAGGTAAGTTATGTAACCCAGACAAACAAGAATCACATTAAAGGTAAGTTAGGTAACCCAGACAAACACGAATCACATTAATGGTAAGTTAGGTAACCCAAAAAAACACGAATCACATTAAAGGTAAGTTAAGTAACTCAGAAAAACACGAATCACATTAAAGGTAAGTTAGGTAACCCAGCAAAACCCGAATCACATTAAAGGTAGGTTAAGAAACCCAGACAAATACGAATCACATTAAAGGTAAGTTAGGTAACCCAGACAAACATAAATCACATTAAAGGTAAGTTAGGTAACCCAGAAAAACACGAATCACATTAAAGTTAAGTTAGGTAACCCAGAAAAACATGAATCACATTAAAGGTAAGTTAAGTAACCCAGAAAAACACGAATCACATTAAAGGTACGTTAGTTAACCCAGACAAACACGAATCACATTAAAGGTAAGTTAAGTAACCCAGAAAAACACGAATCATATTAAAGGTAGGTTAGGTAACCCAGACAAACACGAATCACATTAAAGGTAAGTTAAGTAACCCAAAAAAACACGAATCACAGTAAAGGTAGGTTAGGTAACCCAGACAAACACAAATCACATTAAAGGTAAGTTAAGTAACCCAGACAAACACGAATCACATTAAAGGTAAGTTAGGTAACCCAGAAAAACACGAATCACATTAAAGGGAAGTTAAGTAACCCAGACAAACACGAATCACATTAAAGGTAAGTTAAGTAACCCAGACAAACACGAATCACATTAAAGGTAAGTTAAGTAACCCAGACAAACACGAATCACATTAAAGGTAAGTTAAGTAACCCAGACAAACACGAATCACATTAAAGGTAAGTTAAGTAACCCAGAAAAACACGAATCACATTAAAGGTAAGTTAGGTAACCCAGAAAAACACGAATCACTTTTAAAGGTAGGTTAGGTAACCCAGAAAAACACGAACCACAGTAAAGGTAAGTTAGGTAACCCAGAAAAACATGAATCACATTAAAGGTAGGTTACGTAACCCAGACAAACACGAATCACATTAAAGGTAAGTTATGTAACCCAGACAAACAAGAATCACATTAAAGGTAAGTTAGGTAACCCAGACAAACACGAATCACATTAATGGTAAGTTAGGTAACCCAGACAAACACGAATCACATTAAAGGTAGGTTAGGTAACCCAGACAAACACGAATCACATTGAAGGGAAGTTAAGTAACCCAGACAAACACGAATCCCATTAAAGGTAAGTTAAGTAACCCAGACAAACACGAATCACATTAAAGGTATGTTAGGTAACCCAGAAAAACACGAATCACATTAAAGGTAAGTTATGTAACCCAGACAAACAAGAATCACATTAAAGGTAAGTTAGGTAACCCAGACAAACACGAATCACATTAATGGTAAGTTAGGTAACCCAAAAAAACACGAATCACATTAAAGGTAAGTTAAGTAACTCAGAAAAACACGAATCACATTAAAGGTAAGTTAGGTAACCCAGCAAAACCCGAATCACATTAAAGGTAGGTTAAGAAACCCAGACAAATACGAATCACATTAAAGGTAAGTTAGGTAACCCAGACAAACATAAATCACATTAAAGGTAAGTTAGGTAACCCAGAAAAACACGAATCACATTAAAGTTAAGTTAGGTAACCCAGAAAAACATGAATCACATTAAAGGTAAGTTAAGTAACCCAGAAAAACACGAATCACATTAAAGGTACGTTAGTTAACCCAGACAAACACGAATCACATTAAAGGTAAGTTAAGTAACCCAGAAAAACACGAATCATATTAAAGGTAGGTTAGGTAACCCAGACAAACACGAATCACATTAAAGGTAAGTTAAGTAACCCAAAAAAACACGAATCACAGTAAAGGTAGGTTAGGTAACCCAGACAAACACAAATCACATTAAAGGTAAGTTAAGTAACCCAGACAAACACGAATCACATTAAAGGTAAGTTAGGTAACCCAGAAAAACACGAATCACATTAAAGGGAAGTTAAGTAACCCAGACAAACACGAATCACATTAAAGGTAAGTTAAGTAACCCAGACAAACACGAATCACATTAAAGGTAAGTTAAGTAACCCAGACAAACACGAATCACATTAAAGGTAAGTTAAGTAACCCAGACAAACACGAATCACATTAAAGGTAAGTTAAGTAACCCAGAAAAACACGAATCACATTAAAGGTAAGTTAAGTAACCCAGACAAACACGAATCACATTAAAGGTATGTTAGGTAACCCAGACAAACACAAATCACATTAAAGGTAAGTTAAGTAATCCAGAAAAACACGAATCACATTAATGGTAAGTTAGGTAACCCAGAAAAACACGAATCACATTAAAGGTAAGTTAAGTAACCCAGACAAACACGAATCACATTAAAGGTAAGTTAAGTAACCCAGACAAACACGAATCACATTAAAGGTAAGTTAAGTAACCCAGAAAAACACGAATCACATTAAAGGTAAGTTAGGTAACCCAGAAAAACACGAATCACTTTTAAAGGTAGGTTAGGTAACCCAGAAAAACACGAACCACAGTAAAGGTAAGTTAGGTAACCCAGAAAAACATGAATCACATTAAAGGTAGGTTACGTAACCCAGACAAACACGAATCACATTAAAGGTAAGTTATGTAACCCAGACAAACAAGAATCACATTAAAGGTAAGTTAGGTAACCCAGACAAACACGAATCACATTAATGGTAAGTTAGGTAACCCAGACAAACACGAATCACATTAAAGGTAGGTTAGGTAACCCAGACAAACACGAATCACATTGAAGGGAAGTTAAGTAACCCAGACAAACACGAATCCCATTAAAGGTAAGTTAAGTAACCCAGACAAACACGAATCACATTAAAGGTATGTTAGGTAACCCAGAAAAACACGAATCACATTAAAGGTAAGTTATGTAACCCAGACAAACAAGAATCACATTAAAGGTAAGTTAGGTAACCCAGACAAACACGAATCACATTAATGGTAAGTTAGGTAACCCAAAAAAACACGAATCACATTAAAGGTAAGTTAAGTAACTCAGAAAAACACGAATCACATTAAAGGTAAGTTAGGTAACCCAGCAAAACCCGAATCACATTAAAGGTAGGTTAAGAAACCCAGACAAATACGAATCACATTAAAGGTAAGTTAGGTAACCCAGACAAACATAAATCACATTAAAGGTAAGTTAGGTAACCCAGAAAAACACGAATCACATTAAAGTTAAGTTAGGTAACCCAGAAAAACATGAATCACATTAAAGGTAAGTTAAGTAACCCAGAAAAACACGAATCACATTAAAGGTACGTTAGTTAACCCAGACAAACACGAATCACATTAAAGGTAAGTTAAGTAACCCAGAAAAACACGAATCATATTAAAGGTAGGTTAGGTAACCCAGACAAACACGAATCACATTAAAGGTAAGTTAAGTAACCCAAAAAAACACGAATCACAGTAAAGGTAGGTTAGGTAACCCAGACAAACACAAATCACATTAAAGGTAAGTTAAGTAACCCAGACAAACACGAATCACATTAAAGGTAAGTTAGGTAACCCAGAAAAACACGAATCACATTAAAGGGAAGTTAAGTAACCCAGACAAACACGAATCACATTAAAGGTAAGTTAAGTAACCCAGACAAACACGAATCACATTAAAGGTAAGTTAAGTAACCCAGACAAACACGAATCACATTAAAGGTAAGTTAAGTAACCCAGACAAACACGAATCACATTAAAGGTAAGTTAAGTAACCCAGAAAAACACGAATCACATTAAAGGTAAGTTAGGTAACCCAGAAAAACACGAATCACTTTTAAAGGTAGGTTAGGTAACCCAGAAAAACACGAACCACAGTAAAGGTAAGTTAGGTAACCCAGAAAAACATGAATCACATTAAAGGTAGGTTACGTAACCCAGACAAACACGAATCACATTAAAGGTAAGTTATGTAACCCAGACAAACAAGAATCACATTAAAGGTAAGTTAGGTAACCCAGACAAACACGAATCACATTAATGGTAAGTTAGGTAACCCAGACAAACACGAATCACATTAAAGGTAGGTTAGGTAACCCAGACAAACACGAATCACATTGAAGGGAAGTTAAGTAACCCAGACAAACACGAATCCCATTAAAGGTAAGTTAAGTAACCCAGACAAACACGAATCACATTAAAGGTATGTTAGGTAACCCAGAAAAACACGAATCACATTAAAGGTAAGTTATGTAACCCAGACAAACAAGAATCACATTAAAGGTAAGTTAGGTAACCCAGACAAACACGAATCACATTAATGGTAAGTTAGGTAACCCAAAAAAACACGAATCACATTAAAGGTAAGTTAAGTAACTCAGAAAAACACGAATCACATTAAAGGTAAGTTAGGTAACCCAGCAAAACCCGAATCACATTAAAGGTAGGTTAAGAAACCCAGACAAATACGAATCACATTAAAGGTAAGTTAGGTAACCCAGACAAACATAAATCACATTAAAGGTAAGTTAGGTAACCCAGAAAAACACGAATCACATTAAAGTTAAGTTAGGTAACCCAGAAAAACATGAATCACATTAAAGGTAAGTTAAGTAACCCAGAAAAACACGAATCACATTAAAGGTACGTTAGTTAACCCAGACAAACACGAATCACATTAAAGGTAAGTTAGGTAACCCAGAAAAACACGAATCACTTTTAAAGGTAGGTTAGGTAACCCAGAAAAACACGAACCACAGTAAAGGTAAGTTAGGTAACCCAGAAAAACATGAATCACATTAAAGGTAGGTTACGTAACCCAGACAAACACGAATCACATTAAAGGTAAGTTATGTAACCCAGACAAACAAGAATCACATTAAAGGTAAGTTAGGTAACCCAGACAAACACGAATCACATTAATGGTAAGTTAGGTAACCCAGACAAACACGAATCACATTAAAGGTAGGTTAGGTAACCCAGACAAACACGAATCACATTGAAGGGAAGTTAAGTAACCCAGACAAACACGAATCCCATTAAAGGTAAGTTAAGTAACCCAGACAAACACGAATCACATTAAAGGTATGTTAGGTAACCCAGAAAAACACGAATCACATTAAAGGTAAGTTATGTAACCCAGACAAACAAGAATCACATTAAAGGTAAGTTAGGTAACCCAGACAAACACGAATCACATTAATGGTAAGTTAGGTAACCCAAAAAAACACGAATCACATTAAAGGTAAGTTAAGTAACTCAGAAAAACACGAATCACATTAAAGGTAAGTTAGGTAACCCAGCAAAACCCGAATCACATTAAAGGTAGGTTAAGAAACCCAGACAAATACGAATCACATTAAAGGTAAGTTAGGTAACCCAGACAAACATAAATCACATTAAAGGTAAGTTAGGTAACCCAGAAAAACACGAATCACATTAAAGTTAAGTTAGGTAACCCAGAAAAACATGAATCACATTAAAGGTAAGTTAAGTAACCCAGAAAAACACGAATCACATTAAAGGTACGTTAGTTAACCCAGACAAACACGAATCACATTAAAGGTAAGTTAAGTAACCCAGAAAAACACGAATCATATTAAAGGTAGGTTAGGTAACCCAGAAAAACACGAACCACAGTAAAGGTAAGTTAGGTAACCCAGAAAAACATGAATCACATTAAAGGTAGGTTACGTAACCCAGACAAACACGAATCACATTAAAGGTAAGTTATGTAACCCAGACAAACAAGAATCACATTAAAGGTAAGTTAGGTAACCCAGACAAACACGAATCACATTAATGGTAAGTTAGGTAACCCAGACAAACACGAATCACATTAAAGGTAGGTTAGGTAACCCAGACAAACACGAATCACATTGAAGGGAAGTTAAGTAACCCAGACAAACACGAATCCCATTAAAGGTAAGTTAAGTAACCCAGACAAACACGAATCACATTAAAGGTATGTTAGGTAACCCAGAAAAACACGAATCACATTAAAGGTAAGTTATGTAACCCAGACAAACAAGAATCACATTAAAGGTAAGTTAGGTAACCCAGACAAACACGAATCACATTAATGGTAAGTTAGGTAACCCAAAAAAACACGAATCACATTAAAGGTAAGTTAAGTAACTCAGAAAAACACGAATCACATTAAAGGTAAGTTAGGTAACCCAGCAAAACCCGAATCACATTAAAGGTAGGTTAAGAAACCCAGACAAATACGAATCACATTAAAGGTAAGTTAGGTAACCCAGACAAACATAAATCACATTAAAGGTAAGTTAGGTAACCCAGAAAAACACGAATCACATTAAAGTTAAGTTAGGTAACCCAGAAAAACATGAATCACATTAAAGGTAAGTTAAGTAACCCAGAAAAACACGAATCACATTAAAGGTACGTTAGTTAACCCAGACAAACACGAATCACATTAAAGGTAAGTTAAGTAACCCAGAAAAACACGAATCATATTAAAGGTAGGTTAGGTAACCCAGACAAACACGAATCACATTAAAGGTAAGTTAAGTAACCCAAAAAAACACGAATCACAGTAAAGGTAGGTTAGGTAACCCAGACAAACACAAATCACATTAAAGGTAAGTTAAGTAACCCAGACAAACACGAATCACATTAAAGGTAAGTTAGGTAACCCAGAAAAACACGAATCACATTAAAGGGAAGTTAAGTAACCCAGACAAACACGAATCACATTAAAGGTAAGTTAAGTAACCCAGACAAACACGAATCACATTAAAGGTAAGTTAAGTAACCCAGACAAACACGAATCACATTAAAGGTAAGTTAAGTAACCCAGACAAACACGAATCACATTAAAGGTAAGTTAAGTAACCCAGAAAAACACGAATCACATTAAAGGTAAGTTAGGTAACCCAGAAAAACACGAATCACTTTTAAAGGTAGGTTAGGTAACCCAGAAAAACACGAACCACAGTAAAGGTAAGTTAGGTAACCCAGAAAAACATGAATCACATTAAAGGTAGGTTACGTAACCCAGACAAACACGAATCACATTAAAGGTAAGTTATGTAACCCAGACAAACAAGAATCACATTAAAGGTAAGTTAGGTAACCCAGACAAACACGAATCACATTAATGGTAAGTTAGGTAACCCAGACAAACACGAATCACATTAAAGGTAGGTTAGGTAACCCAGACAAACACGAATCACATTGAAGGGAAGTTAAGTAACCCAGACAAACACGAATCACATTAAAGGTAAGTTAAGTAACCCAGACAAACACGAATCACATTAAAGGTAAGTTAGGTAACCCAGAAAAACACGTATCACTTTTAAAGGTAGGTTAGGTAACCCAGAAAAACACGAACCACATTAAAGGTAAGTTAAGTAACCCAGAAAAACATGAATCACATTAAAGGTAAGTTAAGTAACCCAAAAAACACGAATCACATTAAAGGTAGGTTATGTAACCCAGACAAACACGAATCACATTAAAGGTAAGTTAGGTAACCCAGAAAAACACGAATCACATTAAAGGTAAATTACGTAATCCAGAGAAACATGAATCACATTAAAGGTAAGTTAAGTAACCCAGACAAACACGAATCACATTAAAGGTAAGTTAGTTAACCCAGAAAAACACGAATCACATAAAGGGTAAGTTAGGTAACCCAGAAAAAACACAAATCACATTAAAGGTGGGTTAGGTAACCCAGACAAACACGAATGACATTAAAGGTAAATTAGGTAATCCAGAGAAACATGAATCACATTAAAGGTAAGTTAAGTAACCCAGACAAACACGAATCACATTAAAGGTAAGTTAAGTAACCAAGACAAATACGAATCACATTAAAGGGAAATTAGGTAACCCAGAAAAACACGAATCACATTAAAGGTAGGTTAGGTAACCCAGACAAACAAGAATCACATTAAAGGTAAGTTAGATAACCCAGACAAACACGAATCACATTAATGGTAAGTTAGGTAACCCAAAAAAACACGAATCACATTAAAGGTAAGTTAAGTAACCCAGAAAAACACGAATCACATTAAAGGTAAGTTAGGTAACCCTGAAAAACACGAATCACATTAAAGGAAAGTTAAGTAACCCAGACAAATACGAATCACATTAAAGGTAAGTTAGGTAACCCAGACAAACACGAATCACATTAAAGGTAAGTTAAGTAACCCAGACAAACACGAATCACATTAAAGGTAAGTTAGGTAACCCAGAAAAACACGAATCACATTAAAGGTAAGTTAGGTAACCCAGAAAAATACGAATCACATTAAAGGTAAGTTAGGTAACCCAAACAAACACGAATCACATTAAAGGTAAGTTAGGTAACCAAGACAAACACGAATCACATTAAAGGTAAGTTAGGTGACCCAGAAAAACATGAATCACATTAAAGGTAGGTTAGGTAACCCAGACAAAACACGAATCACATTAAAGTTAAGTTAAGTAGCCCAGACAAACACGAATCACATTAAAGGTAGGTTAGGTAACCCAGACAAACACAAATCACATTAAAGGTAAGTTAAGTAACCCAGAAAAACACGAATCACATTAATGGTAAGTTAGGTAACCCAGAAAAACACGAATCACATTAAAGGTAAGTTAAGTAACCCAGACAAACACGAATCACATTAAAGGTAAGTTAAGTAACCCAGACAAACACGAATCACATTAAAGGTAAGTTAGGTAACCCAGAAAAACACGTATCACTTTTAAAGGTAGGTTAGGTAACCCAGAAAAACACGAACCACATTAAAGGTAAGTTAGGTAACCCAGAAAAACACGAATCACATTAAAGGTAAGTTAGGTAACCCAGAAAAACATGAATCACATTAAAGGTAAGTTAAGTAACCCAAACAAACACGAATCACATTAAAGGTAGGTTATGTAACCCAGACAAACACGAATCACATTAAAGGTAAGTTAGGTAACCAAGAAAAACACGAATCACATTAAAGGTAAATTAGGTAATCCAGAGAAACATGAATCACATTAAAGGTAAGTTAAGTAACCCAGACAAACACGAATCACATTAAAGGTAAGTTAGTTAACCCAGACAAACACGAATCACATTAAGGGTAAGTTAGGTAACCCAGAAAAAACACAAATCACATTAAAGGTGGGTTAGGTAACCCAGACAAACACGAATGACATTAAAGGTAAATTAGGTAATCCAGAGAAACATGAATCACATTAAAGGTAAGTTAAGTAACCCAGACAAACACGAATCACATTAAAGGTAAGTTAAGTAACCAAGACAAATACGAATCACATTAAAGGGAAATTAGGTAACCCAGAAAAACACGAATCACATTAAAGGTAGGTTAGGTAACCCAGACAAACAAGAATCACATTAAAGGTAAGTTAGATAACCCAGACAAACACGAATCACATTAATGGTAAGTTAGGTAACCCAAAAAAACACGAATCACATTAAAGGTAAGTTAAGTAACCCAGAAAAACACGAATCACATTAAAGGTAAGTTAGGTAACCCAGAAAAACACGAATCACATTAAAGGAAAGTTAAGTAACCCAGACAAATACGAATCACATTAAAGGTAGGTTCGGTAACCCAGACAAACACAAATCACATTAAAGGTAAGTTAAGTAACCCAGACAAACACGAATCACATTAATGGTAAGTTAGGTAACCCAGAAAAACACGAATCACATTAAAGGTAAGTTAAGTAACCCAGAAAACACGAATCACATTAAAGGTAAGTAAGGTAACCCAGAAAAACACGAATCACAATAAAGGTAAGTTAAGTAACCCAGACAAACACGAATCACATTAAAGATAAGTTAGTTACCCAGACAAACACGAATCACATTAAAGGTAGGTTAGGTAACCCAGACAAACACGAATGACATTAAAGGTAAGTTAAGTAACCCAGACAAACATGAATCACATTACAGATAGGTTAGGTAACTCAGAAAAAACACGAATCACATTAAAGGTACGTTAGGTAACCCAGAAAAACACGAATCACATTAAAGGTAAGTTAAGTAACCCAGAAAAACACGAATCACATTAAAGGTAGGTTAGGTAACCCAGACAAACACAAATCACATTAAAGGTAAGTTAAGTAACCCAGACAAACACGAATCACATTAATGGTAAGTTAGCTAACCCAGAAAAACACAATCACATTAAAGGTAAGTTAAGTAACCCAGACAAACACGAATCACATTAAAGGTAAGTTAAGTAACCCAGACAAACACGAATCACATTAAAGGTAAGTTAGGTAACCCAGAAAAACACGAATCACTTTTAAAGGTAGGTTAGGTAACCCAGAAAAACACGAACCACATTAAAGGTAAGTTAGGTAACCCAGAAAAACACGAATCACAGTAAAGGTAAGTTAGTTACCCAGTCAAACACGAATCACATTAAAGGTAGGTTAGGTAACCCAGACAAACATGAATCACATTAAAGGTAAGTTAGGTAACACAGAAAAACATGAATCACATTAAAGGTAAGTTAAGTAACCCAAACAAACACGAATCACATTAAAGGTAAGTTAGGTAACCCAGAAAAACACGAATCACATTAAAGGTAGGTTAGGTAACCCAGACAAACACGAATCACATTAAAGGTAAGTTATGTAACCCAGACAAACACGAATCACATTAAAGGTAAGTTAGGTAACCCAGAAAAACACGAATCACATTAAAGGTAAGTTAGGTAATCCAGAAAAACATAAATCACATTAAAGGTAAGTTAAGTAACCCAGACAAACACGAATCACATTAAAGGTACGTTAGGTAATCCAGAAAAACAGGAATGACATTAAAGGTAAGTTAAGTTACCCAGACAAACACGAATCACATTAAAGGTAAGTTAGGTAACCCAGACAAACACGAATCACATTAAAGGTAGGGTAGGTAACCCAGACAAACACGAATCACATTAAAGGAAAGTTATGTAACCCAGCCAAACAAGAATCACATTAAAGGTAAGTTAGGTAACCCAGAAAAACACGAATCACATTAAAGGTAAGTTAGGTAACCCAGACAAACATGAATCACAATAAAGGTAGGTTAGGTAACCCAGAAAAAACACGAATCACATTAAAGGTACGTTAGGTAACCCAGACAAACACGAATCACATTAAAGGTAAGTTAAGTAACCCAGAAAAACACGAATCACATTAAAGGTAAGCTAAGTAACCCAGAAAAACACGAATCACATTAAAGTTAAGTTAAGTAGCCCAGACAAACACGAATCACATTAAAGGTAAGTTAGGTAACCCAGACAAACACGAATCACATTAAAGGTAGGTTAGGTAACCCAGAAAAACACGAATCACATTAAAGGTAAGTTAGGTAACCCAGAAAAACATGAATCACATTAAAGGTAAGTTAAGTAACCCAGACAAACACGAATCACATTAAAGGTAGGTTAGGTAACCCAAAAAAACACGAATCACATTAAAGGTAGGTTAGGTAACCCAGACAAACACGAATCACATTAAAGGTAGGTTAGGTAACCCAGAAAAACACGAATCACATTAAAGGTAAGTTAAGTAACCCAGACAAACACGAATCACATTAAAGGTAAGTTAGGTAACCCAGAAAAACACGAATCACATTAAAGGTAAGTTAAGTAACCCAGAAAAACACGAATCACATTAAAGGTAAGTTAAGTAACCCAGAAAAGCACGAATCATATTAAAGGTAAGTTAGGTAGCCCAGAAAAAGACGAATCACATTAAAGGTAAGTTAGGTAACCAGAAAAACCCGAATCACATTAAAGGTAAGTTAGGTAACCCAGAAAAACACGAATCACATTAAAGGTAAGTTAGGTAACCCAGAAAAACACGAATCACATTAAAGGTAAGTTAGGTAACCAGAAAAACCCGAATCACATTAAAGGTAAGTTAAGTAACCCAGAAAAACACGATTCACATTAAAGGTAAGTTAGGTAACTAAGAAAAACACGAATCACATTAAAGGTAGGTTAGGTAACCCAGAAAAACACGAATCACATTGAAGGTAAGTTAGCTAACCCAGAAAAACACGAATCACAATAAAGGTAAGTTAAGTAACCCAGAAAAACACGAATCACATTAAAGGTAAGTTAGGTAACCCAGACAAACACGAATCACATTAAAGGTAGGTTAGGTAACCCAGAAAAACACGAATCACATTAAAGGTCAGTTAGGTAACCCAGAAAAACATGAATCACATTAAAGGTAAGTTAAGTAACCCAGACAAACACGAATCACATTAAAGGTACGTTAGGTAACCCAGAAAAACACGAATGACATTAAAGGTAAGTTAAGTAACCCAGACAAACACGAATCACATTAAGGGTAAGTTAGGTAACCCAGACAAACACGAATCACATTAAAGGTAGGTTAGGTAACCCAGACAAACACGAATCACATTGAAGGGAAGTTAAGTAACCCAGACAAACACGAATCCCATTAAAGGTAAGTTAAGTAACCCAGACAAACACGAATCACATTAAAGGTATGTTAGGTAACCCAGAAAAACACGAATCACATTAAACGTTGGTTAGGCAACCCGGACAAACACGAATCACATTAAAGGTAAGTTAGGTAACCCAGAAAAAACACGAATCACATTAAAGGTAGGTTAGGTAACCCAGACAAACACGAATCACATTAAAGGTAAGTTAAGTAACCCAGAAAAACATAAATCACATTAAAGGTAAGTTAAGTAACCCAGAAAAACACGAATCACATTAAAGGTACGTTAGGTAACCCGGAAAAACACGAATCACATTAAAGGTAAGTTAAGTAACACAGACAAACACGAATCACATTAAGGGTAGGTTAGGTAACCCAGAAAAACACGAATCACATTAAAGGTAAGTTATGTAACCCAGAAAAACAAGAATCACATTAAAGGTAAGTTATGTAACCCAGAAAAACACGAATCACATTAAAGGTAAGTTAGGTAACCCAGACAAACATGAATCACATTAAAGGTAGGTTAGGTAATCCAGAAAAAAACAAGAATCACATTAAAGGTAAGTTAAGTAACCCAGACAAACACGAATCACATTAAAGGTATGTTAGGTAACCCAGACAAACACAAATCACATTAAAGGTAAGTTAAGTAATCCAGAAAAACACGAATCACATTAATGGTAAGTTAGGTAACCCAGAAAAACACGAATCACATTAAAGGTAAGTTAAGTAACCCAGACAAACACGAATCACATTAAAGGTAAGTTAAGTAACCCAGACAAACACGAATCACATTAAAGGTAAGTTAAGTAACCCAGAAAAACACGAATCACATTAAAGGTAAGTTAGGTAACCCAGAAAAACACGAATCACTTTTAAAGGTAGGTTAGGTAACCCAGAAAAACACGAACCACAGTAAAGGTAAGTTAGGTAACCCAGAAAAACATGAATCACATTAAAGGTAGGTTACGTAACCCAGACAAACACGAATCACATTAAAGGTAAGTTATGTAACCCAGACAAACAAGAATCACATTAAAGGTAAGTTAGGTAACCCAGGCAAACACGAATCACATTAATGGTAAGTTAGGTAACCCAAAAAAACACGAATCACATTAAAGGTAAGTTAAGTAACTCAGAAAAACACGAATCACATTAAAGGTAAGTTAGGTAACCCAGCAAAACCCGAATCACATTAAAGGTAGGTTAAGAAACCCAGACAAATACGAATCACATTAAAGGTAAGTTAGGTAACCCAGACAAACATAAATCACATTAAAGGTAAGTTAGGTAACCCAGAAAAACACGAATCACATTAAAGTTAAGTTAGGTAACCCAGAAAAACATGAATCACATTAAAGGTAAGTTAAGTAACCCAGAAAAACACGAATCACATTAAAGGTACGTTAGTTAACCCAGACAAACACGAATCACATTAAAGGTAAGTTAAGTAACCCAGAAAAACACGAATCATATTAAAGGTAGGTTAGGTAACCCAGACAAACACGAATCACATTAAAGGTAAGTTAAGTAACCCAAAAAAACACGAATCACAGTAAAGGTAGGTTAGGTAACCCAGACAAACACAAATCACATTAAAGGTAAGTTAAGTAACCCAGACAAACACGAATCACATTAAAGGTAAGTTAGGTAACCCAGAAAAACACGAATCACATTAAAGGGAAGTTAAGTAACCCAGTCAAACACGAATCACATTAAAGGTAAGTTAAGTAACCCAGACAAACACGAATCACATTAAAGGTAAGTTAAGTAACCCAGAAAAACACGAATCACATTAATGGTAAGTTAGGTAACCCAGAAAAACACGAATCACTTTTAAAGGTAGGTTAGGTAACCCAAAAAAACACGAATCACATTAAAGGTAAGTTAGGTAACACAGACAAACACGAATCACATTAAACGTAAGTTAGGTAACCCAGACAAACACGAATCACATTAAAGGTAGGTTCGGTAACCCAGACAAACACAAATCACATTAAAGGTAAGTTAAGTAACCCAGACAAACACGAATCACATTAATGGTAAGTTAGGTAACCCAGAAAAACACGAATCACATTAAAGGTAAGTTAAGTAACCCAGACAAACACGAATCACATTAATGGTAAGTTAGGTAACCCAGAAAAACACAATCACATTAAAGGTAAGTTAAGTAACCCAGACAAACACGAATCACATTAAAGGTAAGTTAGGTAACCCAGACAAACACGAATCACATTAAAGGTAAGTTAAGTAACCCAAACAAACACGAATCACATTAAAGGTAGGTTCGGTAACCCAGACAAACACAAATCACATTAAAGGTAAGTTAAGTAACCCAGACAAACACGAATCACATTAAAGGTAGGTTAGGTAACCCAGACAAACACAAATCACATTAAAGGTAAGTTAAGTAACCCAGACAAACACGAATCACATTAATGGTAAGTTAGGTAACCCAGAAAAACACAATCACATTAAAGGTAAGTTAAGTAACCCAGACAAACACGAATCACATTAAAGGTAAGTTAAGCAACCCAGACAAACACGAATCACATTAAAGGTAAGTTAGGTAACCCAGAAAAACACGAATCACTTTTAAAGGTAGGTTAGGTAACCCAGAAAAACACGAACCACATTAAAGGTAAGTTAGGTAACCCAGAAAAACACGAATCACAATAAAGGTAAGTTAGTAACCAAGTCAAACACGAATCACATTAAAGGTAGGTTAGGTAACCCAGACAAACATGAATCACATTAAAGGTAAATTAGGTAACACAGAAAAACATGAATCACATTAAAGGTAAGTTAAGTAACCCAAACAAACACGAATCACATTAAAGGTAAGTTAGGTAACCCAGAAAAACATAAATCACATTAAAGGTAAGTTAAGTAACCCAGACAAACACGAATCACATTAAAGGTACGTTAGGTAATCCAGAAAAACAGGAATGACATTAAAGGTAAGTTAAGTTACCCAGACAAACACGAATCACATTAAAGGTAAGTTAGGTAACCCAGACAAACACGAATCACATTAAAGGTAGGGTAGGTAACCCAGACAAACACGAATCACATTAAAGGAAAGTTATGTAACCCAGCCAAACAAGAATCACATTAAAGGTAAATTAGGTAACCCAGAAAAACACGAATCACATTAAAGGTAAGTTAGGTAACCCAGACAAACATGAATCACAATAAAGGTAGGTTAGGTAACCCAGAAAAAACACGAATCACATTAAAGGTACGTTAGGTAACCCAGACAAACACGAATCACATTAAAGGTAAGTTAAGTAACCCAGAAAAACACGAATCACATTAAAGGTAAGCTAAGTAACCCAGAAAAACACGAATCACATTAAAGTTAAGTTAAGTAGCCCAGACAAACACGAATCACATTAAAGGTAGGTTAGGTAACCCAGACAAACACAAATCACATTAAAGGTAAGTTAGGTAACCCAGAAAAACACGAATCACATTAAAGGTAAGTTAAGTAACCCAGACAAACACGAATCACATTAAAGGTAAGTTAAGTAACCCAGACAAACACGAATCACATTAAAGGTAAGTTAGGTAACCCAGAAAAACACGTATCACTTTTAAAGGTAGGTTAGGTAACCCAGAAAAACACGAACCACATTAAAGGTAAGTTAGGTAACCCAGAAAAACATGAATCACATTAAAGGTAAGTTAAGTAACCCAAACAAACACGAATCACATTAAAGGTAGGTTATGTAACCCAGACAAACACGAATCACATTAAAGGTAAGTTAGGTAACCCAGAAAAACACGAATCACATTAAAGGTAAATTACGTAATCCAGAGAAACATGAATCACATTAAAGGTAAGTTAAGTAACCCAGACAAACACGAATCACATTAAAGGTAAGTTAGTTAACCCAGAAAAACACGAATCACATTAAGGGTAAGTTAGGTAACCCAGAAAAAACACAAATCACATTAAAGGTGGGTTAGGTAACCCAGACAAACACGAATGACATTAAAGGTAAATTAGGTAATCCAGAGAAACATGAATCACATTAAAGGTAAGTTAAGTAACCCAGACAAACACGAATCACATTAAAGGTAAGTTAAGTAACCAAGACAAATACGAATCACATTAAAGGGAAATTAGGTAACCCAGAAAAACACGAATCACATTAAAGGTAGGTTAGGTAACCCAGACAAACAAGAATCACATTAAAGGTAAGTTAGATAACCCAGACAAACACGAATCACATTAATGGTAAGTTAGGTAACCCAGACAAACACGAATCACATTAAAGGTAAGTTAAGTAACCCAGAAAAACACGAATCACATTAAAGGTAAGTTAGGTAACCCAGAAAAACACGAATCACATTAAAGGAAAGTTAAGTAACCCAGACAAATACGAATCACATTAAAGGTAAGTTAGGTAACCCAGACAAACACGAATCACATTAAAGGTAAGTTAAGTAACCCAGACAAACACGAATCACATTAAAGGTAAGTTAGGTAACCCAGAAAAACACGAATCACATTAAAGGTAAGTTAGGTAACCCAGAAAAATACGAATCACATTAAAGGTAAGTTAGGTAACCCAGACAAACACGAATCACATTAAAGGTAAGTTAGGTAACCCAGAAAAACACAATCACATTAAAGGTAAGTTAAGTAACCCAGACAAACACGAATCACATTAAAGGTAAGTTAGGTAACCCAGACAAACACGAATCACATTAAAGGTAAGTTAAGTAACCCAAACAAACACGAATCACATTAAAGGTAGGTTCGGTAACCCAGACAAACACAAATCACATTAAAGGTAAGTTAAGTAACCCAGACAAACACGAATCACATTAAAGGTAGGTTAGGTAACCCAGACAAACACAAATCACATTAAAGGTAAGTTAAGTAACCCAGACAAACACGAATCACATTAATGGTAAGTTAGGTAACCCAGAAAAACACAATCACATTAAAGGTAAGTTAAGTAACCCAGACAAACACGAATCACATTAAAGGTAAGTTAAGCAACCCAGACAAACACGAATCACATTAAAGGTAAGTTAGGTAACCCAGAAAAACACGAATCACTTTTAAAGGTAGGTTAGGTAACCCAGAAAAACACGAACCACATTAAAGGTAAGTTAGGTAACCCAGAAAAACACGAATCACAATAAAGGTAAGTTAGTAACCAAGTCAAACACGAATCACATTAAAGGTAGGTTAGGTAACCCAGACAAACATGAATCACATTAAAGGTAAATTAGGTAACACAGAAAAACATGAATCACATTAAAGGTAAGTTAAGTAACCCAAACAAACACGAATCACATTAAAGGTAAGTTAGGTAACCCAGAAAAACATAAATCACATTAAAGGTAAGTTAAGTAACCCAGACAAACACGAATCACATTAAAGGTACGTTAGGTAATCCAGAAAAACAGGAATGACATTAAAGGTAAGTTAAGTTACCCAGACAAACACGAATCACATTAAAGGTAAGTTAGGTAACCCAGACAAACACGAATCACATTAAAGGTAGGGTAGGTAACCCAGACAAACACGAATCACATTAAAGGAAAGTTATGTAACCCAGCCAAACAAGAATCACATTAAAGGTAAGTTAGGTAACCCAGAAAAACACGAATCACATTAAAGGTAAGTTAGGTAACCCAGACAAACATGAATCACAATAAAGGTAGGTTAGGTAACCCAGAAAAAACACGAATCACATTAAAGGTACGTTAGGTAACCCAGACAAACACGAATCACATTAAAGGTAAGTTAAGTAACCCAGAAAAACACGAATCACATTAAAGGTAAGCTAAGTAACCCAGAAAAACACGAATCACATTAAAGTTAAGTTAAGTAGCCCAGACAAACACGAATCACATTAAAGGTAGGTTAGGTAACCCAGACAAACACAAATCACATTAAAGGTAAGTTAGGTAACCCAGAAAAACACGAATCACATTAAAGGTAAGTTAAGTAACCCAGACAAACACGAATCACATTAAAGGTAAGTTAAGTAACCCAGACAAACACGAATCACATTAAAGGTAAGTTAGGTAACCCAGAAAAACACGTATCACTTTTAAAGGTAGGTTAGGTAACCCAGAAAAACACGAACCACATTAAAGGTAAGTTAGGTAACCCAGAAAAACATGAATCACATTAAAGGTAAGTTAAGTAACCCAAACAAACACGAATCACATTAAAGGTAGGTTATGTAACCCAGACAAACACGAATCACATTAAAGGTAAGTTAGGTAACCCAGAAAAACACGAATCACATTAAAGGTAAATTACGTAATCCAGAGAAACATGAATCACATTAAAGGTAAGTTAAGTAACCCAGACAAACACGAATCACATTAAAGGTAAGTTAGTTAACCCAGAAAAACACGAATCACATTAAGGGTAAGTTAGGTAACCCAGAAAAAACACAAATCACATTAAAGGTGGGTTAGGTAACCCAGACAAACACGAATGACATTAAAGGTAAATTAGGTAATCCAGAGAAACATGAATCACATTAAAGGTAAGTTAAGTAACCCAGACAAACACGAATCACATTAAAGGTAAGTTAAGTAACCAAGACAAATACGAATCACATTAAAGGGAAATTAGGTAACCCAGAAAAACACGAATCACTTTTAAAGGTAGGTTAGGTAACCCAGAAAAACATGAATCACATTAAAGGTAAGTTAAGTAACCCAGACAAACACGAATCACATTAAAGGTAAGTTAGGTAACCCAGAAAAACACGAATCACTTTTAAAGGTAGGTTAGGTAACCCAGAAAAACACGAACCACATTAAAGGTAAGTTAGGTAACCCAGAAAAACACGAATCACAGTAAAGGTAAGTTAGTTACCCAGTCAAACACGAATCACATTAAAGGTAGGTTAGGTAACCCAGACAAACATGAATCACATTAAAGGTAAGTTAGGTAACACAGAAAAACATGAATCACATTAAAGGTAAGTTAAGTAACCCAAACAAACACGAATCACATTAAAGGTAAGTTAGGTAACCCAGAAAAACACGAATCACATTAAAGGTAGGTTAGGTAACCCAGACAAACACGAATCACATTAAAGGTAAGTTATGTAACCCAGACAAACACGAATCACATTAAAGGTAAGTTAGGTAACCCAGAAAAACACGAATCACATTAAAGGTAAGTTAGGTAATCCAGAAAAACATAAATCACATTAAAGGTAAGTTAAGTAACCCAGACAAACACGAATCACATTAAAGGTACGTTAGGTAATCCAGAAAAACAGGAATGACATTAAAGGTAAGTTAAGTTACCCAGACAAACACGAATCACATTAAAGGTAAGTTAGGTAACCCAGACAAACACGAATCACATTAAAGGTAGGGTAGGTAACCCAGACAAACACGAATCACATTAAAGGAAAGTTATGTAACCCAGCCAAACAAGAATCACATTAAAGGTAAGTTAGGTAACCCAGAAAAACACGAATCACATTAAAGGTAAGTTAGGTAACCCAGACAAACATGAATCACAATAAAGGTAGGTTAGGTAACCCAGAAAAAACACGAATCACATTAAAGGTACGTTAGGTAACCCAGACAAACACGAATCACATTAAAGGTAAGTTAAGTAACCCAGAAAAACACGAATCACATTAAAGGTAAGCTAAGTAACCCAGAAAAACACGAATCACATTAAAGTTAAGTTAAGTAGCCCAGACAAACACGAATCACATTAAAGGTAAGTTAGGTAACCCAGACAAACACGAATCACATTAAAGGTAGGTTAGGTAACCCAGAAAAACACGAATCACATTAAAGGTAAGTTAGGTAACCCAGAAAAACATGAATCACATTAAAGGTAAGTTAAGTAACCCAGACAAACACGAATCACATTAAAGGTAGGTTAGGTAACCCAAAAAAACACGAATCACATTAAAGGTAGGTTAGGTAACCCAGACAAACACGAATCACATTAAAGGTAGGTTAGGTAACCCAGAAAAACACGAATCACATTAAAGGTAAGTTAAGTAACCCAGACAAACACGAATCACATTAAAGGTAAGTTAGGTAACCCAGAAAAACACGAATCACATTAAAGGTAAGTTAAGTAACCCAGAAAAACACGAATCACATTAAAGGTAAGTTAAGTAACCCAGAAAAGCACGAATCATATTAAAGGTAAGTTAGGTAGCCCAGAAAAAGACGAATCACATTAAAGGTAAGTTAGGTAACCAGAAAAACCCGAATCACATTAAAGGTAAGTTAGGTAACCCAGAAAAACACGAATCACATTAAAGGTAAGTTAGGTAACCCAGAAAAACACGAATCACATTAAAGGTAAGTTAGGTAACCAGAAAAACCCGAATCACATTAAAGGTAAGTTAAGTAACCCAGAAAAACACGATTCACATTAAAGGTAAGTTAGGTAACTAAGAAAAACACGAATCACATTAAAGGTAGGTTAGGTAACCCAGAAAAACACGAATCACATTGAAGGTAAGTTAGCTAACCCAGAAAAACACGAATCACAATAAAGGTAAGTTAAGTAACCCAGAAAAACACGAATCACATTAAAGGTAAGTTAGGTAACCCAGACAAACACGAATCACATTAAAGGTAGGTTAGGTAACCCAGAAAAACACGAATCACATTAAAGGTCAGTTAGGTAACCCAGAAAAACATGAATCACATTAAAGGTAAGTTAAGTAACCCAGACAAACACGAATCACATTAAAGGTACGTTAGGTAACCCAGAAAAACACGAATGACATTAAAGGTAAGTTAAGTAACCCAGACAAACACGAATCACATTAAGGGTAAGTTAGGTAACCCAGACAAACACGAATCACATTAAAGGTAGGTTAGGTAACCCAGACAAACACGAATCACATTGAAGGGAAGTTAAGTAACCCAGACAAACACGAATCCCATTAAAGGTAAGTTAAGTAACCCAGACAAACACGAATCACATTAAAGGTATGTTAGGTAACCCAGAAAAACACGAATCACATTAAACGTTGGTTAGGCAACCCGGACAAACACGAATCACATTAAAGGTAAGTTAGGTAACCCAGAAAAAACACGAATCACATTAAAGGTAGGTTAGGTAACCCAGACAAACACGAATCACATTAAAGGTAAGTTAAGTAACCCAGAAAAACATAAATCACATTAAAGGTAAGTTAAGTAACCCAGAAAAACACGAATCACATTAAAGGTACGTTAGGTAACCCGGAAAAACACGAATCACATTAAAGGTAAGTTAAGTAACACAGACAAACACGAATCACATTAAGGGTAGGTTAGGTAACCCAGAAAAACACGAATCACATTAAAGGTAAGTTATGTAACCCAGAAAAACAAGAATCACATTAAAGGTAAGTTATGTAACCCAGAAAAACACGAATCACATTAAAGGTAAGTTAGGTAACCCAGACAAACATGAATCACATTAAAGGTAGGTTAGGTAATCCAGAAAAAAACAAGAATCACATTAAAGGTAAGTTAAGTAACCCAGACAAACACGAATCACATTAAAGGTATGTTAGGTAACCCAGACAAACACAAATCACATTAAAGGTAAGTTAAGTAATCCAGAAAAACACGAATCACATTAATGGTAAGTTAGGTAACCCAGAAAAACACGAATCACATTAAAGGTAAGTTAAGTAACCCAGACAAACACGAATCACATTAAAGGTAAGTTAAGTAACCCAGACAAACACGAATCACATTAAAGGTAAGTTAAGTAACCCAGAAAAACACGAATCACATTAAAGGTAAGTTAGGTAACCCAGAAAAACACGAATCACTTTTAAAGGTAGGTTAGGTAACCCAGAAAAACACGAACCACAGTAAAGGTAAGTTAGGTAACCCAGAAAAACATGAATCACATTAAAGGTAGGTTACGTAACCCAGACAAACACGAATCACATTAAAGGTAAGTTATGTAACCCAGACAAACAAGAATCACATTAAAGGTAAGTTAGGTAACCCAGGCAAACACGAATCACATTAATGGTAAGTTAGGTAACCCAAAAAAACACGAATCACATTAAAGGTAAGTTAAGTAACTCAGAAAAACACGAATCACATTAAAGGTAAGTTAGGTAACCCAGCAAAACCCGAATCACATTAAAGGTAGGTTAAGAAACCCAGACAAATACGAATCACATTAAAGGTAAGTTAGGTAACCCAGACAAACATAAATCACATTAAAGGTAAGTTAGGTAACCCAGAAAAACACGAATCACATTAAAGTTAAGTTAGGTAACCCAGAAAAACATGAATCACATTAAAGGTAAGTTAAGTAACCCAGAAAAACACGAATCACATTAAAGGTACGTTAGTTAACCCAGACAAACACGAATCACATTAAAGGTAAGTTAAGTAACCCAGAAAAACACGAATCATATTAAAGGTAGGTTAGGTAACCCAGACAAACACGAATCACATTAAAGGTAAGTTAAGTAACCCAAAAAAACACGAATCACAGTAAAGGTAGGTTAGGTAACCCAGACAAACACAAATCACATTAAAGGTAAGTTAAGTAACCCAGACAAACACGAATCACATTAAAGGTAAGTTAGGTAACCCAGAAAAACACGAATCACATTAAAGGGAAGTTAAGTAACCCAGTCAAACACGAATCACATTAAAGGTAAGTTAAGTAACCCAGACAAACACGAATCACATTAAAGGTAAGTTAAGTAACCCAGAAAAACACGAATCACATTAATGGTAAGTTAGGTAACCCAGAAAAACACGAATCACTTTTAAAGGTAGGTTAGGTAACCCAAAAAAACACGAATCACATTAAAGGTAAGTTAGGTAACACAGACAAACACGAATCACATTAAACGTAAGTTAGGTAACCCAGACAAACACGAATCACATTAAAGGTAGGTTCGGTAACCCAGACAAACACAAATCACATTAAAGGTAAGTTAAGTAACCCAGACAAACACGAATCACATTAATGGTAAGTTAGGTAACCCAGAAAAACACGAATCACATTAAAGGTAAGTTAAGTAACCCAGACAAACACGAATCACATTAATGGTAAGTTAGGTAACCCAGAAAAACACAATCACATTAAAGGTAAGTTAAGTAACCCAGACAAACACGAATCACATTAAAGGTAAGTTAGGTAACCCAGACAAACACGAATCACATTAAAGGTAAGTTAAGTAACCCAAACAAACACGAATCACATTAAAGGTAGGTTCGGTAACCCAGACAAACACAAATCACATTAAAGGTAAGTTAAGTAACCCAGACAAACACGAATCACATTAAAGGTAGGTTAGGTAACCCAGACAAACACAAATCACATTAAAGGTAAGTTAAGTAACCCAGACAAACACGAATCACATTAATGGTAAGTTAGGTAACCCAGAAAAACACAATCACATTAAAGGTAAGTTAAGTAACCCAGACAAACACGAATCACATTAAAGGTAAGTTAAGCAACCCAGACAAACACGAATCACATTAAAGGTAAGTTAGGTAACCCAGAAAAACACGAATCACTTTTAAAGGTAGGTTAGGTAACCCAGAAAAACACGAACCACATTAAAGGTAAGTTAGGTAACCCAGAAAAACACGAATCACAATAAAGGTAAGTTAGTAACCAAGTCAAACACGAATCACATTAAAGGTAGGTTAGGTAACCCAGACAAACATGAATCACATTAAAGGTAAATTAGGTAACACAGAAAAACATGAATCACATTAAAGGTAAGTTAAGTAACCCAAACAAACACGAATCACATTAAAGGTAAGTTAGGTAACCCAGAAAAACATAAATCACATTAAAGGTAAGTTAAGTAACCCAGACAAACACGAATCACATTAAAGGTACGTTAGGTAATCCAGAAAAACAGGAATGACATTAAAGGTAAGTTAAGTTACCCAGACAAACACGAATCACATTAAAGGTAAGTTAGGTAACCCAGACAAACACGAATCACATTAAAGGTAGGGTAGGTAACCCAGACAAACACGAATCACATTAAAGGAAAGTTATGTAACCCAGCCAAACAAGAATCACATTAAAGGTAAATTAGGTAACCCAGAAAAACACGAATCACATTAAAGGTAAGTTAGGTAACCCAGACAAACATGAATCACAATAAAGGTAGGTTAGGTAACCCAGAAAAAACACGAATCACATTAAAGGTACGTTAGGTAACCCAGACAAACACGAATCACATTAAAGGTAAGTTAAGTAACCCAGAAAAACACGAATCACATTAAAGGTAAGCTAAGTAACCCAGAAAAACACGAATCACATTAAAGTTAAGTTAAGTAGCCCAGACAAACACGAATCACATTAAAGGTAGGTTAGGTAACCCAGACAAACACAAATCACATTAAAGGTAAGTTAGGTAACCCAGAAAAACACGAATCACATTAAAGGTAAGTTAAGTAACCCAGACAAACACGAATCACATTAAAGGTAAGTTAAGTAACCCAGACAAACACGAATCACATTAAAGGTAAGTTAGGTAACCCAGAAAAACACGTATCACTTTTAAAGGTAGGTTAGGTAACCCAGAAAAACACGAACCACATTAAAGGTAAGTTAGGTAACCCAGAAAAACATGAATCACATTAAAGGTAAGTTAAGTAACCCAAACAAACACGAATCACATTAAAGGTAGGTTATGTAACCCAGACAAACACGAATCACATTAAAGGTAAGTTAGGTAACCCAGAAAAACACGAATCACATTAAAGGTAAATTACGTAATCCAGAGAAACATGAATCACATTAAAGGTAAGTTAAGTAACCCAGACAAACACGAATCACATTAAAGGTAAGTTAGTTAACCCAGAAAAACACGAATCACATTAAGGGTAAGTTAGGTAACCCAGAAAAAACACAAATCACATTAAAGGTGGGTTAGGTAACCCAGACAAACACGAATGACATTAAAGGTAAATTAGGTAATCCAGAGAAACATGAATCACATTAAAGGTAAGTTAAGTAACCCAGACAAACACGAATCACATTAAAGGTAAGTTAAGTAACCAAGACAAATACGAATCACATTAAAGGGAAATTAGGTAACCCAGAAAAACACGAATCACATTAAAGGTAGGTTAGGTAACCCAGACAAACAAGAATCACATTAAAGGTAAGTTAGATAACCCAGACAAACACGAATCACATTAATGGTAAGTTAGGTAACCCAGACAAACACGAATCACATTAAAGGTAAGTTAAGTAACCCAGAAAAACACGAATCACATTAAAGGTAAGTTAGGTAACCCAGAAAAACACGAATCACATTAAAGGAAAGTTAAGTAACCCAGACAAATACGAATCACATTAAAGGTAAGTTAGGTAACCCAGACAAACACGAATCACATTAAAGGTAAGTTAAGTAACCCAGACAAACACGAATCACATTAAAGGTAAGTTAGGTAACCCAGAAAAACACGAATCACATTAAAGGTAAGTTAGGTAACCCAGAAAAATACGAATCACATTAAAGGTAAGTTAGGTAACCCAGACAAACACGAATCACATTAAAGGTAAGTTAGGTAACCCAGAAAAACACAATCACATTAAAGGTAAGTTAAGTAACCCAGACAAACACGAATCACATTAAAGGTAAGTTAGGTAACCCAGACAAACACGAATCACATTAAAGGTAAGTTAAGTAACCCAAACAAACACGAATCACATTAAAGGTAGGTTCGGTAACCCAGACAAACACAAATCACATTAAAGGTAAGTTAAGTAACCCAGACAAACACGAATCACATTAAAGGTAGGTTAGGTAACCCAGACAAACACAAATCACATTAAAGGTAAGTTAAGTAACCCAGACAAACACGAATCACATTAATGGTAAGTTAGGTAACCCAGAAAAACACAATCACATTAAAGGTAAGTTAAGTAACCCAGACAAACACGAATCACATTAAAGGTAAGTTAAGCAACCCAGACAAACACGAATCACATTAAAGGTAAGTTAGGTAACCCAGAAAAACACGAATCACTTTTAAAGGTAGGTTAGGTAACCCAGAAAAACACGAACCACATTAAAGGTAAGTTAGGTAACCCAGAAAAACACGAATCACAATAAAGGTAAGTTAGTAACCAAGTCAAACACGAATCACATTAAAGGTAGGTTAGGTAACCCAGACAAACATGAATCACATTAAAGGTAAATTAGGTAACACAGAAAAACATGAATCACATTAAAGGTAAGTTAAGTAACCCAAACAAACACGAATCACATTAAAGGTAAGTTAGGTAACCCAGAAAAACATAAATCACATTAAAGGTAAGTTAAGTAACCCAGACAAACACGAATCACATTAAAGGTACGTTAGGTAATCCAGAAAAACAGGAATGACATTAAAGGTAAGTTAAGTTACCCAGACAAACACGAATCACATTAAAGGTAAGTTAGGTAACCCAGACAAACACGAATCACATTAAAGGTAGGGTAGGTAACCCAGACAAACACGAATCACATTAAAGGAAAGTTATGTAACCCAGCCAAACAAGAATCACATTAAAGGTAAGTTAGGTAACCCAGAAAAACACGAATCACATTAAAGGTAAGTTAGGTAACCCAGACAAACATGAATCACAATAAAGGTAGGTTAGGTAACCCAGAAAAAACACGAATCACATTAAAGGTACGTTAGGTAACCCAGACAAACACGAATCACATTAAAGGTAAGTTAAGTAACCCAGAAAAACACGAATCACATTAAAGGTAAGCTAAGTAACCCAGAAAAACACGAATCACATTAAAGTTAAGTTAAGTAGCCCAGACAAACACGAATCACATTAAAGGTAGGTTAGGTAACCCAGACAAACACAAATCACATTAAAGGTAAGTTAGGTAACCCAGAAAAACACGAATCACATTAAAGGTAAGTTAAGTAACCCAGACAAACACGAATCACATTAAAGGTAAGTTAAGTAACCCAGACAAACACGAATCACATTAAAGGTAAGTTAGGTAACCCAGAAAAACACGTATCACTTTTAAAGGTAGGTTAGGTAACCCAGAAAAACACGAACCACATTAAAGGTAAGTTAGGTAACCCAGAAAAACATGAATCACATTAAAGGTAAGTTAAGTAACCCAAACAAACACGAATCACATTAAAGGTAGGTTATGTAACCCAGACAAACACGAATCACATTAAAGGTAAGTTAGGTAACCCAGAAAAACACGAATCACATTAAAGGTAAATTACGTAATCCAGAGAAACATGAATCACATTAAAGGTAAGTTAAGTAACCCAGACAAACACGAATCACATTAAAGGTAAGTTAGTTAACCCAGAAAAACACGAATCACATTAAGGGTAAGTTAGGTAACCCAGAAAAAACACAAATCACATTAAAGGTGGGTTAGGTAACCCAGACAAACACGAATGACATTAAAGGTAAATTAGGTAATCCAGAGAAACATGAATCACATTAAAGGTAAGTTAAGTAACCCAGACAAACACGAATCACATTAAAGGTAAGTTAAGTAACCAAGACAAATACGAATCACATTAAAGGGAAATTAGGTAACCCAGAAAAACACGAATCACATTAAAGGTAGGTTAGGTAACCCAGACAAACAAGAATCACATTAAAGGTAAGTTAGATAACCCAGACAAACACGAATCACATTAATGGTAAGTTAGGTAACCCAAAAAAACACGAATCACATTAAAGGTAAGTTAAGTAACCCAGAAAAACACGAATCACATTAAAGGTAAGTTAGGTAACCCAGAAAAACACGAATCACATTAAAGGAAAGTTAAGTAACCCAGACAAATACGAATCACATTAAAGGTAAGTTAGGTAACCCAGACAAACACGAATCACATTAAAGGTAAGTTAAGTAACCCAGACAAACACGAATCACATTAAAGGTAAGTTAGGTAACCCAGAAAAACACGAATCACATTAAAGGTAAGTTAGGTAACCCAGACAAACACGAATCACATTAAAGGTAAGTTAAGTAACCCAAACAAACACGAATCACATTAAAGGTAGGTTCGGTAACCCAGACAAACACAAATCACATTAAAGGTAAGTTAAGTAACCCAGACAAACACGAATCACATTAAAGGTAGGTTAGGTAACCCAGACAAACACAAATCACATTAAAGGTAAGTTAAGTAACCCAGACAAACACGAATCACATTAATGGTAAGTTAGGTAACCCAGAAAAACACAATCACATTAAAGGTAAGTTAAGTAACCCAGACAAACACGAATCACATTAAAGGTAAGTTAAGCAACCCAGACAAACACGAATCACATTAAAGGTAAGTTAGGTAACCCAGAAAAACACGAATCACTTTTAAAGGTAGGTTAGGTAACCCAGAAAAACACGAACCACATTAAAGGTAAGTTAGGTAACCCAGAAAAACACGAATCACAATAAAGGTAAGTTAGTAACCAAGTCAAACACGAATCACATTAAAGGTAGGTTAGGTAACCCAGACAAACATGAATCACATTAAAGGTAAATTAGGTAACACAGAAAAACATGAATCACATTAAAGGTAAGTTAAGTAACCCAAACAAACACGAATCACATTAAAGGTAAGTTAGGTAACCCAGAAAAACATAAATCACATTAAAGGTAAGTTAAGTAACCCAGACAAACACGAATCACATTAAAGGTACGTTAGGTAATCCAGAAAAACAGGAATGACATTAAAGGTAAGTTAAGTTACCCAGACAAACACGAATCACATTAAAGGTAAGTTAGGTAACCCAGACAAACACGAATCACATTAAAGGTAGGGTAGGTAACCCAGACAAACACGAATCACATTAAAGGAAAGTTATGTAACCCAGCCAAACAAGAATCACATTAAAGGTAAGTTAGGTAACCCAGAAAAACACGAATCACATTAAAGGTAAGTTAGGTAACCCAGACAAACATGAATCACAATAAAGGTAGGTTAGGTAACCCAGAAAAAACACGAATCACATTAAAGGTACGTTAGGTAACCCAGACAAACACGAATCACATTAAAGGTAAGTTAAGTAACCCAGAAAAACACGAATCACATTAAAGGTAAGCTAAGTAACCCAGAAAAACACGAATCACATTAAAGTTAAGTTAAGTAGCCCAGACAAACACGAATCACATTAAAGGTAGGTTAGGTAACCCAGACAAACACAAATCACATTAAAGGTAAGTTAGGTAACCCAGAAAAACACGAATCACATTAAAGGTAAGTTAAGTAACCCAGACAAACACGAATCACATTAAAGGTAAGTTAAGTAACCCAGACAAACACGAATCACATTAAAGGTAAGTTAGGTAACCCAGAAAAACACGTATCACTTTTAAAGGTAGGTTAGGTAACCCAGAAAAACACGAACCACATTAAAGGTAAGTTAGGTAACCCAGAAAAACATGAATCACATTAAAGGTAAGTTAAGTAACCCAAACAAACACGAATCACATTAAAGGTAGGTTATGTAACCCAGACAAACACGAATCACATTAAAGGTAAGTTAGGTAACCCAGAAAAACACGAATCACATTAAAGGTAAATTACGTAATCCAGAGAAACATGAATCACATTAAAGGTAAGTTAAGTAACCCAGACAAACACGAATCACATTAAAGGTAAGTTAGTTAACCCAGAAAAACACGAATCACATTAAGGGTAAGTTAGGTAACCCAGAAAAAACACAAATCACATTAAAGGTGGGTTAGGTAACCCAGACAAACACGAATGACATTAAAGGTAAATTAGGTAATCCAGAGAAACATGAATCACATTAAAGGTAAGTTAAGTAACCCAGACAAACACGAATCACATTAAAGGTAAGTTAAGTAACCAAGACAAATACGAATCACATTAAAGGGAAATTAGGTAACCCAGAAAAACACGAATCACATTAAAGGTAGGTTAGGTAACCCAGACAAACAAGAATCACATTAAAGGTAAGTTAGATAACCCAGACAAACACGAATCACATTAATGGTAAGTTAGGTAACCCAAAAAAACACGAATCACATTAAAGGTAAGTTAAGTAACCCAGAAAAACACGAATCACATTAAAGGTAAGTTAGGTAACCCAGAAAAACACGAATCACATTAAAGGAAAGTTAAGTAACCCAGACAAATACGAATCACATTAAAGGTAAGTTAGGTAACCCAGACAAACACGAATCACATTAAAGGTAAGTTAAGTAACCCAGACAAACACGAATCACATTAAAGGTAAGTTAGGTAACCCAGAAAAACACGAATCACATTAAAGGTAAGTTAGGTAACCCAGAAAAATACGAATCACATTAAAGGTAAGTTAGGTAACCCAGACAAACACGAATCACATTAAAGGTAAGTTAGGTAACCAAGACAAACACGAATCACATTAAAGGTAAGTTAGGTGACCCAGAAAAACATGAATCACATTAAAGGTAGGTTAGGTAACCCAGACAAAACACGAATCACATTAAAGTTAAGTTAAGTAGCCCAGACAAACACGAATCACATTAAAGGTAGGTTAGGTAACCCAGACAAACACAAATCACATTAAAGGTAAGTTAAGTAACCCAGACAAACACGAATCACATTAATGGTAAGTTAGGTAACCCAGAAAAACACGAATCACATTAAAGGTAAGTTAAGTAAACCAGACAAACACGAATCACATTAAAGGTAAGTTAAGTAACCCAGACAAACACGAATCACATTAAAGGTAAGTTAGGTAACCCAGAAAAACACGTATCACTTTTAAAGGTAGGTTAGGTAACCCAGAAAAACACGAACCACATTAAAGGTAAGTTAGGTAACCCAGAAAAACACGAATCACAATAAAGGTAAGTTAAGTAACCCAGACAAACACGAATCACATTAAAGGTAAGTTAGTTACCCAGTCAAACACGAATCACATTAAAGGTAGGTTAGGTAACCCAGACAAACACGAATCACATTAAAGGTAAGTTAGGTAACCCAGAAAAACATGAATCACATTAAAGGTAAGTTAAGTAACCCAAACAAACACGAATCACATTAAAGGTAGGTTATGTAACCCAGACAAACACGAATCACATTAAAGGTAAGTTAGGTAACCAAGAAAAACACGAATCACATTAAAGGTAAATTAGGTAATCCAGAGAAACATGAATCACATTAAAGGTAAGTTAAGTAACCCAGACAAACACGAATCACATTAAAGGTAAGTTAGTTAACCCAGACAAACACGAATCACATTAAGGGTAAGTTAGGTAACCCAGAAAAAACACAAATCACATTAAAGGTGGGTTAGGTAACCCAGACAAACACGAATGACATTAAAGGTAAATTAGGTAATCCAGAGAAACATGAATCACATTAAAGGTAAGTTAAGTAACCCAGACAAACACGAATCACATTAAAGGTAAGTTAAGTAACCAAGACAAATACGAATCACATTAAAGGGAAATTAGGTAACCCAGAAAAACACGAATCACATTAAAGGTAGGTTAGGTAACCCAGACAAACAAGAATCACATTAAAGGTAAGTTAGATAACCCAGACAAACACGAATCACATTAATGGTAAGTTAGGTAACCCAAAAAAACACGAATCACATTAAAGGTAAGTTAAGTAACCCAGAAAAACACGAATCACATTAAAGGTAAGTTAGGTAACCCAGAAAAACACGAATCACATTAAAGGAAAGTTAAGTAACCCAGACAAATACGAATCACATTAAAGGTAAGTTAGGTAACCCAGACAAACACGAATCACATTAAAGGTAAGTTAAGTAACCCAGACAAACACGAATCACATTAAAGGTAAGTTAGGTAACCCAGAAAAAACACGAATCACATTAAAGGTAAGTTAGGTAACCCAGAAAAATACGAATCACATTAAAGGTAAGTTAGGTAACCCAGACAAACACGAATCACATTAAAGGTAAGTTAGGTAACCAAGACAAACACGAATCACATTAAAGGTAAGTTAGGTGACCCAGAAAAACATGAATCACATTAAAGGTAGGTTAGGTAACCCAGACAAAACACGAATCACATTAAAGGTACGTTAGGTAACCCAGAAAAACACGAATCACATTAAAGGTAAGTTAAGTAACCCAGAAAAACACGATTCACATTAAAGGTAAGTTAGGTAACCAAGAAAAACACGAATCACATTAAAGGTAGGTTAGGTAACCCAGAAAAACACGAATCACATTGAAGGTAAGTTAGCTATCCCAGAAAAACACGAATCACAATAAAGGTAAGTTAAGTAACCCAGAAAAACACGAATCACATTAAAGGTAAGTTAGGTAACCCAGACAAACACGAATCACATTAAAGGTAGGTTAGGTAACCCAGAAAAACACGAATCACATTAAAGGTCAGTTAGGTAACCCAGAAAAACATGAATCACATTAAAGGTAAGTTAAGTAACCCAGACAAACACGAATCACATTAAAGGTACGTTAGGTAACCCAGAAAAACACGAATGACATTAAAGGTAAGTTAAGTAACCCAGACAAACACGAATCACATTAAGGGTAAGTTAGGTAACCCAGACAAACACGAATCACATTAATGGTAAGTTAGGTAACCCAAAAAAACACGAATCACATTAAAGGTAAGTTAAGTAACCCAGAAAAACACGAATCACATTAAAGGTAAGTTAGGTAACCCAGAAAAACACGAATCACATTAAAGGAAAGTTAAGTAACCCAGACAAATACGAATCACATTAAAGGTAAGTTAGGTAACCCAGACAAACACGAATCACATTAAAGGTAAGTTAAGTAACCCAGACAAACACGAATCACATTAAAGGTAAGTTAGGTAACCCAGAAAAACACGAATCACATTAAAGGTAAGTTAGGTAACCCAGAAAAATACGAATCACATTAACGGTAAGTTAGGTAACCCAGACAAACACGAATCACATTAAAGGTAAGTTAGGTAACCAAGACAAACACGAATCACATTAAAGGTAAGTTAGGTGACCCAGAAAAACATGAATCACATTAAAGGTAGGTTAGGTAACCCAGACAAAACACGAATCACATTAAAGTTAAGTTAAGTAGCCCAGACAAACACGAATCACAATAAAGGTAAGTTAAGTAACCCAGACAAACACGAATCACATTAAAGGTAAGTTAGTTACCCAGTCAAACACGAATCACATTAAAGGTAGGTTAGGTAACCCAGACAAACACGAATCACATTAAAGGTAAGTTAGGTAACCCAGAAAAACATGAATCACATTAAAGGTAAGTTAAGTAACCCAAACAAACACGAATCACATTAAAGGTAGGTTATGTAACCCAGACAAACACGAATCACATTAAAGGTAAATTAGGTAATCCAGAGAAACATGAATCACATTAAAGGTAAGTTAAGTAACCCAGACAAACACGAATCACATTAAAGGTAAGTTAGTTAACCCAGACAAACACGAATCACATTAAGGGTAAGTTAGGTAACCCAGAAAAAACACAAATCACATTAAAGGTGGGTTAGGTAACCCAGACAAACACGAATGACATTAAAGGTAAATTAGGTAATCCAGAGAAACATGAATCACATTAAAGGTAAGTTAAGTAACCCAGACAAACACGAATCACATTAAAGGTAAGTTAAGTAACCAAGACAAATACGAATCACATTAAAGGGAAATTAGGTAACCCAGAAAAACACGAATCACATTAAAGGTAGGTTAGGTAACCCAGACAAACAAGAATCACATTAAAGGTAAGTTAGATAACCCAGACAAACACGAATCACATTAATGGTAAGTTAGGTAACCCAAAAAAACACGAATCACATTAAAGGTAAGTTAAGTAACCCAGAAAAACACGAATCACATTAAAGGTAAGTTAGGTAACCCAGAAAAACACGAATCACATTAAAGGAAAGTTAAGTAACCCAGACAAATACGAATCACATTAAAGGTAAGTTAGGTAACCCAGACAAACACGAATCACATTAAAGGTAAGTTAAGTAACCCAGACAAACACGAATCACATTAAAGGTAAGTTAGGTAACCCAGAAAAAACACGAATCACATTAAAGGTAAGTTAGGTAACCCAGAAAAATACGAATCACATTAAAGGTAAGTTAGGTAACCCAGACAAACACGAATCACATTAAAGGTAAGTTAGGTAACCAAGACAAACACGAATCACATTAAAGGTAAGTTAGGTGACCCAGAAAAACATGAATCACATTAAAGGTAGGTTAGGTAACCCAGACAAAACACGAATCACATTAAAGGTACGTTAGGTAACCCAGAAAAACACGAATCACATTAAAGGTAAGTTAAGTAACCCAGAAAAACACGATTCACATTAAAGGTAAGTTAGGTAACCAAGAAAAACACGAATCACATTAAAGGTAGGTTAGGTAACCCAGAAAAACACGAATCACATTGAAGGTAAGTTAGCTATCCCAGAAAAACACGAATCACAATAAAGGTAAGCTAAGTAACCCAGAAAAACACGAATCACATTAAAGGTAAGTTAGGTAACCCAGACAAACACGAATCACATTAAAGGTAGGTTAGGTAACCCAGAAAAACACGAATCACATTAAAGGTCAGTTAGGTAACCCAGAAAAACATGAATCACATTAAAGGTAAGTTAAGTAACCCAGAAAAACACGAATCACATTAAAGGTACGTTAGGTAACCCAGAAAAACACGAATGACATTAAAGGAAAGTTAAGTAACCCAGACAAACACGAATCACATTAAGGGTAAGTTAGGTAACCCAGACAAACACGAATCACATTAATGGTAAGTTAGGTAACCCAAAAAAACACGAATCACATTAAAGGTAAGTTAAGTAACCCAGAAAAACACGAATCACATTAAAGGTAAGTTAGGTAACCCAGAAAAACACGAATCACATTAAAGGAAAGTTAAGTAACCCAGACAAATACGAATCACATTAAAGGTAAGTTAGGTAACCCAGACAAACACGAATCACATTAAAGGTAAGTTAAGTAACCCAGACAAACACGAATCACATTAAAGGTAAGTTAGGTAACCCAGAAAAACACGAATCACATTAAAGGTAAGTTAGGTAACCCAGAAAAATACGAATCACATTAAAGGTAAGTTAGGTAACCCAGACAAACACGAATCACATTAAAGGTAAGTTAGGTAACCAAGACAAACACGAATCACATTAAAGGTAAGTTAGGTGACCCAGAAAAACATGAATCACATTAAAGGTAGGTTAGGTAACCCAGACAAAACACGAATCACATTAAAGGTACGTTAGGTAACCCAGAAAAACACGAATCACATTAAAGGTAAGTTAAGTAACCCAGAAAAACACGATTCACATTAAAGGTAAGTTAGGTAACCAAGAAAAACACGAATCACATTAAAGGTAGGTTAGGTAACCCAGAAAAACACGAATCACATTGAAGGTAAGTTAGCTATCCCAGTCAAACACGAATCACATTAAAGGTAGGTTAGGTAACCCAGACAAACACGAATCACATTAAAGGTAAGTTAGGTAACCCAGAAAAACATGAATCACATTAAAGGTAAGTTAAGTAACCCAAACAAACACGAATCACATTAAAGGTAGGTTATGTAACCCAGACAAACACGAATCACATTAAAGGTAAGTTAGGTAACCAAGAAAAACACGAATCACATTAAAGGTAAATTAGGTAATCCAGAGAAACATGAATCACATTAAAGGTAAGTTAAGTAACCCAGACAAACACGAATCACATTAAAGGTAAGTTAGTTAACCCAGACAAACACGAATCACATTAAGGGTAAGTTAGGTAACCCAGAAAAAACACAAATCACATTAAAGGTGGGTTAGGTAACCCAGACAAACACGAATGACATTAAAGGTAAATTAGGTAATCCAGAGAAACATGAATCACATTAAAGGTAAGTTAAGTAACCCAGACAAACACGAATCACATTAAAGGTAAGTTAAGTAACCAAGACAAATACGAATCACATTAAAGGGAAATTAGGTAACCCAGAAAAACACGAATCACATTAAAGGTAGGTTAGGTAACCCAGACAAACAAGAATCACATTAAAGGTAAGTTAGATAACCCAGACAAACACGAATCACATTAATGGTAAGTTAGGTAACCCAAAAAAACACGAATCACATTAAAGGTAAGTTAAGTAACCCAGAAAAACACGAATCACATTAAAGGTAAGTTAGGTAACCCAGAAAAACACGAATCACATTAAAGGAAAGTTAAGTAACCCAGACAAATACGAATCACATTAAAGGTAAGTTAGGTAACCCAGACAAACACGAATCACATTAAAGGTAAGTTAAGTAACCCAGACAAACACGAATCACATTAAAGGTAAGTTAGGTAACCCAGAAAAAACACGAATCACATTAAAGGTAAGTTAGGTAACCCAGAAAAATACGAATCACATTAAAGGTAAGTTAGGTAACCCAGACAAACACGAATCACATTAAAGGTAAGTTAGGTAACCAAGACAAACACGAATCACATTAAAGGTAAGTTAGGTGACCCAGAAAAACATGAATCACATTAAAGGTAGGTTAGGTAACCCAGACAAAACACGAATCACATTAAAGGTACGTTAGGTAACCCAGAAAAACACGAATCACATTAAAGGTAAGTTAAGTAACCCAGAAAAACACGATTCACATTAAAGGTAAGTTAGGTAACCAAGAAAAACACGAATCACATTAAAGGTAGGTTAGGTAACCCAGAAAAACACGAATCACATTGAAGGTAAGTTAGCTATCCCAGAAAAACACGAATCACAATAAAGGTAAGCTAAGTAACCCAGAAAAACACGAATCACATTAAAGGTAAGTTAGGTAACCCAGACAAACACGAATCACATTAAAGGTAGGTTAGGTAACCCAGAAAAACACGAATCACATTAAAGGTCAGTTAGGTAACCCAGAAAAACATGAATCACATTAAAGGTAAGTTAAGTAACCCAGAAAAACACGAATCACATTAAAGGTACGTTAGGTAACCCAGAAAAACACGAATGACATTAAAGGAAAGTTAAGTAACCCAGACAAACACGAATCACATTAAGGGTAAGTTAGGTAACCCAGACAAACACGAATCACATTAATGGTAAGTTAGGTAACCCAAAAAAACACGAATCACATTAAAGGTAAGTTAAGTAACCCAGAAAAACACGAATCACATTAAAGGTAAGTTAGGTAACCCAGAAAAACACGAATCACATTAAAGGAAAGTTAAGTAACCCAGACAAATACGAATCACATTAAAGGTAAGTTAGGTAACCCAGACAAACACGAATCACATTAAAGGTAAGTTAAGTAACCCAGACAAACACGAATCACATTAAAGGTAAGTTAGGTAACCCAGAAAAACACGAATCACATTAAAGGTAAGTTAGGTAACCCAGAAAAATACGAATCACATTAAAGGTAAGTTAGGTAACCCAGACAAACACGAATCACATTAAAGGTAAGTTAGGTAACCAAGACAAACACGAATCACATTAAAGGTAAGTTAGGTGACCCAGAAAAACATGAATCACATTAAAGGTAGGTTAGGTAACCCAGACAAAACACGAATCACATTAAAGGTACGTTAGGTAACCCAGAAAAACACGAATCACATTAAAGGTAAGTTAAGTAACCCAGAAAAACACGATTCACATTAAAGGTAAGTTAGGTAACCAAGAAAAACACGAATCACATTAAAGGTAGGTTAGGTAACCCAGAAAAACACGAATCACATTGAAGGTAAGTTAGCTATCCCAGTCAAACACGAATCACATTAAAGGTAGGTTAGGTAACCCAGACAAACACGAATCACATTAAAGGTAAGTTAGGTAACCCAGAAAAACATGAATCACATTAAAGGTAAGTTAAGTAACCCAAACAAACACGAATCACATTAAAGGTAGGTTATGTAACCCAGACAAACACGAATCACATTAAAGGTAAGTTAGGTAACCAAGAAAAACACGAATCACATTAAAGGTAAATTAGGTAATCCAGAGAAACATGAATCACATTAAAGGTAAGTTAAGTAACCCAGACAAACACGAATCACATTAAAGGTAAGTTAGTTAACCCAGACAAACACGAATCACATTAAGGGTAAGTTAGGTAACCCAGAAAAAACACAAATCACATTAAAGGTGGGTTAGGTAACCCAGACAAACACGAATGACATTAAAGGTAAATTAGGTAATCCAGAGAAACATGAATCACATTAAAGGTAAGTTAAGTAACCCAGACAAACACGAATCACATTAAAGGTAAGTTAAGTAACCAAGACAAATACGAATCACATTAAAGGGAAATTAGGTAACCCAGAAAAACACGAATCACATTAAAGGTAGGTTAGGTAACCCAGACAAACAAGAATCACATTAAAGGTAAGTTAGATAACCCAGACAAACACGAATCACATTAATGGTAAGTTAGGTAACCCAAAAAAACACGAATCACATTAAAGGTAAGTTAAGTAACCCAGAAAAACACGAATCACATTAAAGGTAAGTTAGGTAACCCAGAAAAACACGAATCACATTAAAGGAAAGTTAAGTAACCCAGACAAATACGAATCACATTAAAGGTAAGTTAGGTAACCCAGACAAACACGAATCACATTAAAGGTAAGTTAAGTAACCCAGACAAACACGAATCACATTAAAGGTAAGTTAGGTAACCCAGAAAAACACGAATCACATTAAAGGTAAGTTAGGTAACCCAGAAAAATACGAATCACATTAAAGGTAAGTTAGGTAACCCAGACAAACACGAATCACATTAAAGGTAAGTTAGGTAACCAAGACAAACACGAATCACATTAAATGTAAGTTAGGTGACCCAGAAAAACATGAATCACATTAAAGGTAGGTTAGGTAACCCAGACAAAACACGAATCACATTAAAGGTACGTTAGGTAACCCAGAAAAACACGAATCACATTAAAGGTAAGTTAAGTAACCCAGAAAAACACGATTCACATTAAAGGTAAGTTAGGTAACCAAGAAAAACACGAATCACATTAAAGGTAGGTTAGGTAACCCAGAAAAACACGAATCACATTGAAGGTAAGTTAGCTATCCCAGAAAAACACGAATCACAATAAAGGTAAGTTAAGTAACCCAGAAAAACACGAATCACATTAAAGGTAAGTTAGGTAACCCAGACAAACACGAATCACATTAAAGGTAGGTTAGGTAACCCAGAAAAACACGAATCACATTAAAGGTCAGTTAGGTAACCCAGAAAAACATGAATCACATTAAAGGTAAGTTAAGTAACCCAGAAAAACACGAATCACATTAAAGGTACGTTAGGTAACCCAGAAAAACACGAATGACATTAAAGGTAAGTTAAGTAACCCAGACAAACACGAATCACATTAAGGGTAAGTTAGGTAACCCAGACAAACACGAATCACATTAATGGTAAGTTAGGTAACCCAAAAAAACACGAATCACATTAAAGGTAAGTTAAGTAACCCAGAAAAACACGAATCACATTAAAGGTAAGTTAGGTAACCCAGAAAAACACGAATCACATTAAAGGAAAGTTAAGTAACCCAGACAAATACGAATCACATTAAAGGTAAGTTAGGTAACCCAGACAAACACGAATCACATTAAAGGTAAGTTAGGTAACCCAGAAAAACACGAATCACTTTTAAAGGTAGGTTAGGTAACCCAGAAAAACACGAACCACAGTAAAGGTAAGTTAGGTAACCCAGAAAAACATGAATCACATTAAAGGTAGGTTAGGTAACCCAGACAAACACGAATCACATTAAAGGTAAGTTATGTAACCCAGACAAACAAGAATCACATTAAAGGTAAGTTAGGTAACCCAGACAAACACGAATCACATTAATGGTAAGTTAGGTAACCCCAAAAAACACGAATCACATTAAAGGTAAGTTAAGTAACTCAGAAAAACACGAATCACATTAAAGGTAAGTTAGGTAACCCAGCAAAACCCGAATCACATTAAAGGTAGGTTAAGTAACCCAGACAAATACGAATCACATTAAAGGTAAGTTAGGTAACCCAGACAAACATAAATCACATTAAAGGTAAGTTAGGTAACCCAGAAAAACACGAATCACATTAAAGTTAAGTTAGGTAACCCAGAAAAACATGAATCACATTAAAGGTAAGTTAAGTAACCCAGAAAAACACGAATCACATTAAAGGTACGTTAGTTAACCCAGACAAACACGAATCACATTAAAGGTAAGTTAAGTAACCCAGAAAAACACGAATCATATTAAAGGTAGGTTAAGTAACCCAGACAAACACGAATCACATTAAAGGTAAGTAAAGTAACCCAAAAAAACACGAATCACAGTAAAGGTAGGTTAGGTAACCCAGACAAACACAAATCACATTAAAGGTAAGTTAAGTAACCCAGACAAACACGAATCACATTAAAGGTAAGTTAGGTAACCCAGAAAAACACGAATCACATTAAAGGGAAGTTAAGTAACCCAGACAAACACGAATCACATTAAAGGTAAGTTAAGTAACCCAGACAAACACGAATCACATTAAAGGTAAGTTAAGTAACCCAGAAAAACACGAATCACATTAAAGGTAAGTTAGGTAACCCAGAAAAACACGAATCACTTTTAAAGGTAGGTTAGGTAACCCAAAAAAACACGAATCACATTAAAGGTAAGTTAGGTAACACAGACAAACACGAATCACATTAAACGTAAGTTAGGTAACCCAGACAAACACGAATCACATTAAAGGTACGTTAGGTAACCCAGAAAAACACGAATCACATTAAAGGTAAGTTAAGTAACCCAGAAAAACACGATTCACATTAAAGGTAAGTTAGGTAACCAAGAAAAACACGAATCACATTAAAGGTAGGTTAGGTAACCCAGAAAAACACGAATCACATTGAAGGTAAGTTAGCTATCCCAGAAAAACACGAATCACAATAAAGGTAAGTTAAGTAACCCAGAAAAACACGAATCACATTAAAGGTAAGTTAGGTAACCCAGACAAACACGAATCACATTAAAGGTAGGTTAGGTAACCCAGAAAAACACGAATCACATTAAAGGTCAGTTAGGTAACCCAGAAAATCATGAATCACATTAAAGGTAAGTTAAGTAACCCAGACAAACACGAATCACATTAAAGGTACGTTAGGTAACCCAGAAAAACACGAATGACATTAAAGGTAAGTTAAGTAACCCAGACAAACACGAATCACATTAAGGGTAAGTTAGGTAACCCAGACAAACACGAATCACATTAATGGTAAGTTAGGTAACCCAAAAAAACACGAATCACATTAAAGGTAAGTTAAGTAACCCAGAAAAACACGAATCACATTAAAGGTAAGTTAGGTAACCCAGAAAAACACGAATCACATTAAAGGAAAGTTAAGTAACCCAGACAAATACGAATCACATTAAAGGTAAGTTAGGTAACCCAGACAAACACGAATCACATTAAAGGTAAGTTAAGTAACCCAGACAAACACGAATCACATTAAAGGTAAGTTAGGTAACCCAGAAAAACACGAATCACATTAAAGGTAAGTTAGGTAACCCAGAAAAATACGAATCACATTAAAGGTAAGTTAGGTAACCCAGACAAACACGAATCACATTAAAGGTAAGTTAGGTAACCAAGACAAACACGAATCACATTAAAGGTAAGTTAGGTGACCCAGAAAAACATGAATCACATTAAAGGTAGGTTAGGTAACCCAGACAAAACACGAATCACATTAAAGGTACGTTAGGTAACCCAGAAAAACACGAATCACATTAAAGGTAAGTTAAGTAACCCAGAAAAACACGATTCACATTAAAGGTAAGTTAGGTAACCAAGAAAAACACGAATCACATTAAAGGTAGGTTAGGTAACCCAGAAAAACACGAATCACATTGAAGGTAAGTTAGCTATCCCAGTCAAACACGAATCACATTAAAGGTAGGTTAGGTAACCCAGACAAACACGAATCACATTAAAGGTAAGTTAGGTAACCCAGAAAAACATGAATCACATTAAAGGTAAGTTAAGTAACCCAAACAAACACGAATCACATTAAAGGTAGGTTATGTAACCCAGACAAACACGAATCACATTAAAGGTAAGTTAGGTAACCAAGAAAAACACGAATCACATTAAAGGTAAATTAGGTAATCCAGAGAAACATGAATCACATTAAAGGTAAGTTAAGTAACCCAGACAAACACGAATCACATTAAAGGTAAGTTAGTTAACCCAGACAAACACGAATCACATTAAGGGTAAGTTAGGTAACCCAGAAAAAACACAAATCACATTAAAGGTGGGTTAGGTAACCCAGACAAACACGAATGACATTAAAGGTAAATTAGGTAATCCAGAGAAACATGAATCACATTAAAGGTAAGTTAAGTAACCCAGACAAACACGAATCACATTAAAGGTAAGTTAAGTAACCAAGACAAATACGAATCACATTAAAGGGAAATTAGGTAACCCAGAAAAACACGAATCACATTAAAGGTAGGTTAGGTAACCCAGACAAACAAGAATCACATTAAAGGTAAGTTAGATAACCCAGACAAACACGAATCACATTAATGGTAAGTTAGGTAACCCAAAAAAACACGAATCACATTAAAGGTAAGTTAAGTAACCCAGAAAAACACGAATCACATTAAAGGTAAGTTAGGTAACCCAGAAAAACACGAATCACATTAAAGGAAAGTTAAGTAACCCAGACAAATACGAATCACATTAAAGGTAAGTTAGGTAACCCAGACAAACACGAATCACATTAAAGGTAAGTTAAGTAACCCAGACAAACACGAATCACATTAAAGGTAAGTTAGGTAACCCAGAAAAACACGAATCACATTAAAGGTAAGTTAGGTAACCCAGAAAAATACGAATCACATTAAAGGTAAGTTAGGTAACCCAGACAAACACGAATCACATTAAAGGAAAGTTAAGTAACCCAGACAAATACGAATCACATTAAAGGTAAGTTAGGTAACCCAGACAAACACGAATCACATTAAAGGTAAGTTAAGTAACCCAGACAAACACGAATCACATTAAAGGTAAGTTAGGTAACCCAGAAAAACACGAATCACATTAAAGGTAAGTTAGGTAACCCAGAAAAATACGAATCACATTAAAGGTAAGTTAGGTAACCCAGACAAACACGAATCACATTAAAGGTAAGTTAGGTAACCAAGACAAACACGAATCACATTAAAGGTAAGTTAGGTGACCCAGAAAAACATGAATCACATTAAAGGTAGGTTAGGTAACCCAGACAAAACACGAATCACATTAAAGGTACGTTAGGTAACCCAGAAAAACACGAATCACATTAAAGGTAAGTTAAGTAACCCAGAAAAACACGATTCACATTAAAGGTAAGTTAGGTAACCAAGAAAAACACGAATCACATTAAAGGTAGGTTAGGTAACCCAGAAAAACACGAATCACATTGAAGGTAAGTTAGCTATCCCAGTCAAACACGAATCACATTAAAGGTAGGTTAGGTAACCCAGACAAACACGAATCACATTAAAGGTAAGTTAGGTAACCCAGAAAAACATGAATCACATTAAAGGTAAGTTAAGTAACCCAAACAAACACGAATCACATTAAAGGTAGGTTATGTAACCCAGACAAACACGAATCACATTAAAGGTAAGTTAGGTAACCAAGAAAAACACGAATCACATTAAAGGTAAATTAGGTAATCCAGAGAAACATGAATCACATTAAAGGTAAGTTAAGTAACCCAGACAAACACGAATCACATTAAAGGTAAGTTAGTTAACCCAGACAAACACGAATCACATTAAGGGTAAGTTAGGTAACCCAGAAAAATCACAAATCACATTAAAGGTGGGTTAGGTAACCCAGACAAACACGAATGACATTAAAGGTAAATTAGGTAATCCAGAGAAACATGAATCACATTAAAGGTAAGTTAAGTAACCCAGACAAACACGAATCACATTAAAGGTAAGTTAAGTAACCAAGACAAATACGAATCACATTAAAGGGAAATTAGGTAACCCAGAAAAACACGAATCACATTAAAGGTAGGTTAGGTAACCCAGACAAACAAGAATCACATTAAAGGTAAGTTAGATAACCCAGAAAAACACGAATCACATTAATGGTAAGTTAGGTAACCCAAAAAAACACGAATCACATTAAAGGTAAGTTAAGTAACCCAGAAAAACACGAATCACATTAAAGGTAAGTTAGGTAACCCAGAAAAACACGAATCACATTAAAGGAAAGTTAAGTAACCCAGACAAATACGAATCACATTAAAGGTAAGTTAGGTAACCCAGACAAACACGAATCACATTAAAGGTAAGTTAAGTAACCCAGACAAACACGAATCACATTAAAGGTAAGTTAGGTAACCCAGAAAAACACGAATCACATTAAAGGTAAGTTAGGTAACCCAGAAAAATACGAATCACATTAAAGGTAAGTTAGGTAACCCAGACAAACACGAATCACATTAAAGGTAAGTTAGGTAACCAAGACAAACACGAATCACATTAAAGGTAAGTTAGGTGACCCAGAAAAACATGAATCACATTAAAGGTAGGTTAGGTAACCCAGACAAAACACGAATCACATTAAAGGTACGTTAGGTAACCCAGAAAAACACGAATCACATTAAAGGTAAGTTAAGTAACCCAGAAAAACACGATTCACATTAAAGGTAAGTTAGGTAACCAAGAAAAACACGAATCACATTAAAGGTAGGTTAGGTAACCCAGAAAAACACGAATCACATTGAAGGTAAGTTAGCTATCCCAGAAAAACACGAATCACAATAAAGGTAAGTTAAGTAACCCAGAAAAACACGAATCACATTAAAGGTAAGTTAGGTAACCCAGACAAACACGAATCACATTAAAGGTAGGTTAGGTAACCCAGAAAAACACGAATCACATTAAAGGTCAGTTAGGTAACCCAGAAAAACATGAATCACATTAAAGGTAAGTTAAGTAACCCAGAAAAACACGAATCACATTAAAGGTACGTTAGGTAACCCAGAAAAACACGAATGACATTAAAGGTAAGTTAAGTAACCCAGACAAACACGAATCACATTAAGGGTAAGTTAGGTAACCCAGACAAACACGAATCACATTAATGGTAAGTTAGGTAACCCAAAAAAACACGAATCACATTAAAGGTAAGTTAAGTAACCCAGAAAAACACGAATCACATTAAAGGTAAGTTAGGTAACCCAGAAAAACACGAATCACATTAAAGGAAAGTTAAGTAACCCAGACAAATACGAATCACATTAAAGGTAAGTTAGGTAACACAGACAAACACGAATCACATTAAAGGTAAGTTAAGTAACCCAGACAAACACGAATCACATTAAAGGTAAGTTAGGTAACCCAGAAAAACACGAATCACATTAAAGGTAAGTTAGGTAACCCAGAAAAATACGAATCACATTAAAGGTAAGTTAGGTAACCCAGACAAACACGAATCACATTAAAGGTAAGTTAGGTAACCAAGACAAACACGAATCACATTAAAGGTAAGTTAGGTGACCCAGAAAAACATGAATCACATTAAAGGTAGGTTAGGTAACCCAGACAAAACACGAATCACATTAAAGGTACGTTAGGTAACCCAGAAAAACACGAATCACATTAAAGGTAAGTTAAGTAACCCAGAAAAACACGATTCACATTAAAGGTAAGTTAGGTAACCAAGAAAAACACGAATCACATTAAAGGTAGGTTAGGTAACCCAGAAAAACACGAATCACATTGAAGGTAAGTTAGCTATCCCAGAAAAACACGAATCACAATAAAGGTAAGTTAAGTAACCCAGAAAAACACGAATCACATTAAAGGTAAGTTAGGTAACCCAGACAAACACGAATCACATTAAAGGTAGGTTAGGTAACCCAGAAAAACACGAATCACATTAAAGGTCAGTTAGGTAACCCAGAAAAACATGAATCACATTAAAGGTAAGTTAAGTAACCCAGACAAACACGAATCACATTAAAGGTACGTTAGGTAACCCAGAAAAACACGAATGACATTAAAGGTAAGTTAAGTAACCCAGACAAACACGAATCACATTAAGGGTAAGTTAGGTAACCCAGACAAACACGAATCACATTAAAGGTAGGTTAGGTAACCCAGACAAACACGAATCACATTGAAGGGAAGTTAAGTAACCCAGACAAACACGAATCCCATTAAAGGTAAGTTAGGTAACCCAGAAAAACACGAATCACATTAAAGGTAAGTTAAGTAACCCAGACAAACACGAATCACATTAAAGGTATGTTAGGTAACCCAGAAAAACACGAATCACATTAAACGTTGGTTAGGCAACCCGGACAAACACGAATCACATTAAAGGTAAGTTAGGTAACCCAGAAAAAACACGAATCACATTAAAGGTAGGTTAGGTAACCCAGACAAACACGAATCACATTAAAGGTAAGTTAAGTAACCCAGAAAAACATAAATCACATTAAAGGTAAGTTAAGTAACCCAGAAAAACACGAATCACATTAAAGGTACGTTAGGTAACCCGGAAAAACACGAATCACATTAAAGGTAAGATAAGTAACACAGACAAACACGAATCACATTAAGGGTAGGTTAGGTAACCCAGAAAAACACGAATCACATTAAAGGTAAGTTATGTAACCCAGAAAAACAAGAATCACATTAAAGGTAAGTTATGTAACCCAGAAAAACACGAATCACATTAAAGGTAAGTTAGGTAACCCAGACAAACATGAATCACATTAAAGGTAGGTTAGGTAACCCAGAAAAAAACAAGAATCACATTAAAGGTAAGTTAAGTAACCCAGACAAACACGAATCACATTAAAGGTATGTTAGGTAACCCAGACAAACACAAATCACATTAAAGGTAAGTTAAGTAATCCAGACAAACACGAATCACATTAATGGTAAGTTAGGTAACCCAGAAAAACACGAATCACATTAAAGGTAAGTTAAGTAACCCAGACAAACACGAATCACATTAAAGGTAAGTTAAGTAACCCAGACAAACACGAATCACATTAAAGGTAAGTTAAGTAACCCAGAAAAACACGAATCACATTAAAGGTAAGTTAGGTAACCCAGAAAAACACGAATCACTTTTAAAGGTAGGTTAGGTAACCCAGAAAAACACGAACCACAGTAAAGGTAAGTTAGGTAACCCAGAAAAACATGAATCACATTAAAGGTAGGTTAGGTAACCCAGACAAACACGAATCACATTAAAGGTAAGTTATGTAACCCAGACAAACAAGAATCACATTAAAGGTAAGTTAGGTAACCCAGACAAACACGAATCACATTAATGGTAAGTTAGGTAACCCCAAAAAACACGAATCACATTAAAGGTAAGTTAAGTAACTCAGAAAAACACGAATCACATTAAAGGTAAGTTAGGTAACCCAGCAAAACCCGAATCACATTAAAGGTAGGTTAAGTAACCCAGACAAATACGAATCACATTAAAGGTAAGTTAGGTAACCCAGACAAACATAAATCACATTAAAGGTAAGTTAGGTAACCCAGAAAAACACGAATCACATTAAAGTTAAGTTAGGTAACCCAGAAAAACATGAATCACATTAAAGGTAAGTTAAGTAACCCAGAAAAACACGAATCACATTAAAGGTACGTTAGTTAACCCAGACAAACACGAATCACATTAAAGGTAAGTTAAGTAACCCAGAAAAACACGAATCATATTAAAGGTAGGTTAGGTAACCCAGACAAACACGAATCACATTAAAGGTAAGTTAAGTAACCCAAAAAAACACGAATCACAGTAAAGGTAGGTTAGGTAACCCAGACAAACACAAATCACATTAAAGGTAAGTTAAGTAACCCAGACAAACACGAATCACATTAAAGGTAAGTTAGGTAACCCAGAAAAACACGAATCACATTAAAGGGAAGTTAAGTAACCCAGACAAACACGAATCACATTAAAGGTAAGTTAAGTAACCCAGACAAACACGAATCACATTAAAGGTAAGTTAAGTAACCCAGAAAAACACGAATCACATTAAAGGTAAGTTAGGTAACCCAGAAAAACACGAATCACTTTTAAAGGTAGGTTAGGTAACCCAAAAAAACACGAATCACATTAAAGGTAAGTTAGGTAACACAGACAAACACGAATCACATTAAACGTAAGTTAGGTAACCCAGACAAACACGAATCACATTAAAGGTAGGTTCGGTAACCCAGACAAACACAAATCACATTAAAGGTAAGTTAAGTAACCCAGACAAACACGAATCACATTAATGGTAAGTTAGGTAACCCAGAAAAACACGAATCACATTAAAGGTAAGTTAAGTAACCCAGAAAACACGAATCACATTAAAGGTAAGTAAGGTAACCCAGAAAAACACGAATCACAATAAAGGTAAGTTAAGTAACCCAGACAAACACGAATCACATTAAAGATAAGTTAGTTACCCAGACAAACACGAATCACATTAAAGGTAGGTTAGGTAACCCAGACAAACACGAATGACATTAAAGGTAAGTTAAGTAACCCAGACAAACATGAATCACATTACAGATAGGTTAGGTAACTCAGAAAAAACACGAATCACATTAAAGGTACGTTAGGTAACCCAGACAAACACGAATCACATTAAAGGTAAGTTAAGTATCCCAAACAAACACGAATCACATTAAAGGTAGGTTCGGTAACCCAGACAAACACAAATCACATTAAAGGTAAGTTAAGTAACCCAGACAAACACGAATCACATTAAAGGTAGGTTAGGTAACCCAGACAAACACAAATCACATTAAAGGTAAGTTAAGTAACCCAGACAAACACGAATCACATTAATGGTAAGTTAGGTAACCCAGAAAAACACAATCACATTAAAGGTAAGTTAAGTAACCCAGACAAACACGAATCACATTAAAGGTAAGTTAAGCAACCCAGACAAACACGAATCACATTAAAGGTAAGTTAGGTAACCCAGAAAAACACGAATCACTTTTAAAGGTAGGTTAGGTAACCCAGAAAAACACGAACCACATTAAAGGTAAGTTAGGTAACCCAGAAAAACACGAATCACAATAAAGGTAAGTTAGTTACCAAGTCAAACACGAATCACATTAAAGGTAGGTTAGGTAACCCAGACAAACATGAATCACATTAAAGGTAAGTTAGGTAACACAGAAAAACATGAATCACATTAAAGGTAGGTTAGGTAACCCAGACAAACACGAATCACATTAAAGGTAAGTTATGTAACCCAGACAAACACGAATCACATTAAAGGTAAGTTAGGTAACCCAGAAAAACACGAATCACATTAAAGGTAAGTTAGGTAACCCAGAAAAACATAAATCACATTAAAGGTAAGTTAAGTAACCCAGACAAACACGAATCACATTAAAGGTACGTTAGGTAATCCAGAAAAACAGGAATGACATTAAAGGTAAGCTAAGTTACCCAGACAAACACGAATCACATTAAAGGTAAGTTAGGTAACCCAGACAAACACGAATCACATTAAAGGTAGGGTAGGTAACCCAGACAAACACGAATCACATTAAAGGAAAGTTATGTAACCCAGCCAAACAAGAATCACATTAAAGGTAAGTTAGGTAACCCAGAAAAACACGAATCACATTAAAGGTAAGTTAGGTAACCCAGACAAACATGAATCACAATAAAGGTAGGTTAGGTAACCCAGAAAAAACACGAATCACATTAAAGGTACGTTAGGTAACCCAGACAAACACGAATCACATTAAAGGTAAGTTAAGTAACCCAGAAAAACACGAATCACATTAAAGGTAAGCTAAGTAACCCAGAAAAACACGAATCACATTAAAGTTAAGTTAAGTAGCCCAGACAAACACGAATCACATTAAACGTAGGTTAGGTAACCCAGACAAACACAAATCACATTAAAGGTAAGTTAAGTAACCTAGACAAACACGAATCACATTAATGGTAAGTTAGGTAACCCAGAAAAACACGAATCACATTAAAGGTAAGTTAAGTAACCCAGACAAACACGAATCACATTAAAGGTAAGTTAAGTAACCCAGACAAACACGAATCACATTAAAGGTAAGTTAGGTAACCCAGAAAAACACGTATCACTTTTAAAGGTAGGTTAGGTAACCCAGAAAAACGCGAACCACATTAAAGGTAAGTTAGGTAACCCAGAAAAACACGAATTACAATAAAGGTAAGTTAAGTAACCCAGAAAAACACGAATCACATTAAAGGTAAGTTAGTTACCCAGTCAAACACGAATCACATTAAAGGTAGGTTAGGTAACCCAGACAAACACGAATCACATTAAAGGTAAGTTAGGTAACCCAGAAAAACATGAATCACATTAAAGGTAAGTTAAGTAACCCAAACAAACACGAATCACATTAAAGGTAGGTTATGTAACCCAGACAAACACGAATCACATTAAAGGTAAGTTAGGTAACCCAGAAAAACACGAATCACATTAAAGGTAAATTAGGTAATCCAGAGAAACATGAATCACATTAAAGGTAAGTTAAGTAACCCAGACAAACACGAATCACATTAAAGGTAAGTTAGTTAACCCAGACAAACACGAATCACATTAAAGGTAAGTTAGGTAACACAGACAAACACGAATCACATTAAACGTAAGTTAGGTAACTCAGACAAACACGAATCACATTAAAGGTAGGTTCGGTAACCCAGACAAACACAAATCACATTAAAGGTAAGTTAAGTAACCCAGACAAACACGAATCACATTAATGGTAAGTTAGGTAACCCAGAAAAACACGAATCACATTAAAGGTAAGTTAAGTAACCCAGAAAACACGAATCACATTAAAGGTAAGTAAGGTAACCCAGAAAAACACGAATCACAATAAAGGTAAGTTAAGTAACCCAGACAAACACGAATCACATTAAAGATAAGTTAGTTACCCAGAAAAACACGAATCACATTAAAGGTAGGTTAGGTAACCCAGACAAACACGAATGACATTAAAGGTAAGTTAAGTAACCCAGACAAACATGAATCACATTACAGATAGGTTAGGTAACTCAGAAAAAACACGAATCACATTAAAGGTACGTTAGGTAACCCAGACAAACACGAATCACATTAAAGGTAAGTTAAGTAACCCAAACAAACACGAATCACATTAAAGGTAGGTTCGGTAACCCAGACAAACACAAATCACATTAAAGGTAAGTTAAGTAACCCAGACAAACACGAATCACATTAAAGGTAGGTTAGGTAACCCAGACAAACACAAATCACATTAAAGGTAAGTTAAGTAACCCAGACAAACACGAATCACATTAATGGTAAGTTAGGTAACCCAGAAAAACACAATCACATTAAAGGTAAGTTAAGTAACCCAGACAAACACGAATCACATTAAAGGTAAGTTAAGCAACCCAGACAAACACGAATCACATTAAAGGTAAGTTAGGTAACCCAGAAAAACACGAATCACTTTTAAAGGTAGGTTAGGTAACCCAGAAAAACACGAACCACATTAAAGGTAAGTAAGGTAACCCAGAAAAACACGAATCACAATAAAGGTAAGTTAGTTACCAAGTCAAACACGAATCACATTAAAGGTAGGTTAGGTAACCCAGACAAACATGAATCACATTAAAGGTAAGTTAGGTAACACAGAAAAACATGAATCACATTAAAGGTAAGTTAAGTAACCCAAACAAACACGAATCACATTAAAGGTAAGTTAGGTAACCCAGAAAAACACGAATCACATTAAAGGTAGGTTAGGTAACCCAGACAAACACGAATCACATTAAAGGTAAGTTATGTAACCCAGACAAACACGAATCACATTAAAGGTAAGTTAGGTAACCCAGAAAAACACGAATCACATTAAAGGTAAGTTAGGTAACCCAGAAAAACATAAATCACATTAAAGGTAAGTTAAGTAACCCAGACAAACACGAATCACATTAAAGGTACGTTAGGTAATCCAGAAAAACAGGAATGACATTAAAGGTAAGTTAAGTTACCCAGACAAACACGAATCACATTAAAGGTAAGTTAGGTAACCCAGACAAACACGAATCACATTAAAGGTAGGGTAGGTAACCCAGACAAACACGAATCACATTAAAGGAAAGTTATGTAACCCAGCCAAACAAGAATCACATTAAAGGTAAGTTAGGTAACCCAGAAAAACACGAATCACATAAAAGGTAAGTTAGGTAACCCAGACAAACATGAATCACAATAAAGGTAAGTTAGGTAACCCAGAAAAACACGAATCACATAAAAGGTAAGTTAGGTAACCCAGACAAACATGAATCACAATAAAGGTAGGTTAGGTAACCCAGAAAAAACACGAATCACATTAAAGGTACGTTAGGTAACCCAGACAAACACGAATCACATTAAAGTTAAGTTAAGTAGCCCAGACAAACACGAATCACATTAAAGGTAGGTTAGGTAACCCAGACAAACACAAATCACATTAAAGGTAAGTTAAGTAACCCAGACAAACACGAATCACATTAATGGTAAGTTAGGTAACCCAGAAAAACACGAATCACATTAAAGGTAAGTTAAGTAACCCAGACAAACACGAATCACATTAAAGGTAAGTTAAGTAACCCAGACAAACACGAATCACATTAAAGGTAAGTTAGGTAACCCAGAAAAACACGTATCACTTTTAAAGGTAGGTTAGGTAACCCAGAAAAACACGAACCACATTAAAGGTAAGTTAGGTAACCCAGAAAAACACGAATCACAATAAAGGTATGTTAAGTAACCCAGACAAACACGAATCACATTAAAGGTAAGTTAGTTACCCAGTCAAACACGAATCACATTAAAGGTAGGTTAGGTAACCCAGACAAACACGAATCACATTAAAGGTAAGTTAAGTAACCCAGAAAAACATGAATCACATTAAAGGTAAGTTAAGTAACCCAAACAAACACGAATCACATTAAAGGTAGGTTATGTAACCCAGACAAACACGAATCACATTAAAGGTAAGTTAAGTAACCCAGACAAACACGAATCACATTAAAGGTAAGTTAGTTAACCCAGAAAAACACGAATCACATTAAGGGTAAGTTAGGTAACCCAGAAAAAACACAAATCACATTAAAGGTGGGTTAGGTAACCCAGACAAACACGAATGACATTAAAGGTAAATTAGGTAATCCAGAGAAACATGAATCACATTAAAGGTAAGTTAAGTAACCCAGACAAACACGAATCACATTAAAGGTAAGTTAAGTAACCAAGACAAATACGAATCACATTAAAGGGAAATTAGGTAACCCAGAAAAACACGAATCACATTAAAGGTAGGTTAGGTAACCCAGACAAACAAGAATCACATTAAAGGTAAGTTAGATAACCCAGACAAACACGAATCACATTAATGGTAAGTTAGGTAACCCAAAAAAACACGAATCACATTAAAGGTAAGTTAAGTAACCCAGAAAAACACGAATCACATTAAAGGTAAGTTAGGTAACCCAGAAAAACACGAATCACATTAAAGGAAAGTTAAGTAACCCAGACAAATACGAATCACATTAAAGGTAAGTTAGGTAACCCAGACAAACACGAATCACATTAAAGGTAAGTTAAGTAACCCAGACAAACACGAATCACATTAAAGGTAAGTTAGGTAACCCAGAAAAACACGAATCACATTAAAGGTAAGTTAGGTAACCCAGAAAAATACGAATCACATTAAAGGTAAGTTAGGTAACCCAGACAAACACGAATCACATTAAAGGTAAGTTAGGTAACCAAGACAAACACGAATCACATTAAAGGTAAGTTAGGTGACCCAGAAAAACATGAATCACATTAAAGGTAGGTTAGATAACCCAGACAAAACACGAATCACATTAAAGGTACGTTAGGTAACCTAGAAAAACACGAATCACATTAAAGGTAAGTTAAGTAACCCAGACAAACACGAATCACATTAAAGGTAAGTTAAGTAACCCAGAAAAATACGAATCACATTAAAGGTAAGATAAGTAACCCAGACAAACACGAATCACATTAAAGGTAAGTTAGGTAACCCAGAAAAACACGAATCACATTAAAGGTAAGTTAGGTAACCCAGACAAACATGAATCACATTAAAGGTAGGTTAGGTAACCCAGAAAAAACACGAATCACATTAAAGGTAAGTTAGGTAACCCAGACAAACAGGAATCACATTAAAGGTAAGTTAAGTAACCCAGAAAAACACGAATCACATTAAAGGTAAGTTAAGTAACCCAGACAAACACGAATCACATTAAAGGTAAGTTAGGTATTCCAGAAAAACTCGAATCACATTAAAGGTAAGTTAAGTAACCCAGAAAAACACGAATCACATTAAAGGTAAGTTAAGTAACCTAGAAAAACACGAATCACATTAAAGGTAAGTTAGGTAGCCCAGAAAAAGACGAATCACATTAAAGGTAAGTTAGGTAACCCAGAAAAACACGAATCACATTAAAGGTAAGTTAGGTAACCCAGACAAACACGAATCACATTAAAGGTAGGTTAGGTAACCCAGAAAAACACGAATCACATTAAAGGTAAGTTAGGTAACCCAGACAACCACGAATCACATTAAAGGTAGGTTAGGTAACCCAGAAAAAACACGAATCACATTAAAGGTAGGTTAGGTAACCCAGAAAAACACGAATCACATTAAAGGTAAGTTAAGTAACCCAGAAAAACACGAATCACATTAAAGGTAAGTTAAGTAACCCAGACAAACACGAATCACATTAAAGGTAAGTTAGGTAACCCAGAAAAACACGAATCACATTAAAGGTAAGTTAAGTAACCCAGAAAAACACGAATCACATTAAAGGTAAGTTAAGTAACCCAGAAAAGCACGAATCACATTAAAGGTAAGTTAGGTAGCCCAGAAAAAGACGAATCACATTAAAGGTAAGTTAGGTAACCAGAAAAACCCGAATCACATTAAAGGTAAGTTAGGTAACCCAGAAAAACACGAATCACATTAAAGGTAAGTTAGGTAACCCAGAAAAACAAGAATCACATTAAAGGTAAGTTAGGTAACCAGAAAAACCCGAATCACATTAAAGGTAAGTTAAGTAACCCAGAAAAACACGAATCACATTAAAGGTAAGTTAGGTAACCAAGAAAAACACGAATCACATTAAAGGTAGGTTAGGTAACCCAGAAAAACACGAATCACATTGAAGGTAAGTTAGGTAACCCAGAAAAACATGAATCACAATAAAGGTAAGTTAAGTAACCCAGAAAAACACGAATCACATTAAAGGTAAGTTAGGTAACCCAGACAAACACGAATCACATTAAAGGTAGGTTAGGTAACCCAGAAAAACACGAATCACATTAAAGGTAAGTTAGGTAACCCAGAAAAACATGAATCACATTAAAGGTAAGTTAAGTAACCCAGACAAACACGAATCACATTAAAGGTACGTTAGGTAACCCAGAAAAACACGAATGACATTAAAGGTAAGTTAAGTAACCCAGACAAACACGAATCACATTAAGGGTAAGTTAAGTAACCCAGACAAACACGAATCACATTAAAGGTAGGTTAGGTAACCCAGACAAACACGAATCACATTGAAGGGAAGTTAAGTAACCCAGACAAACACGAATCCCATTAAAGGTAAGTTAGGTAACCCAGAAAAACACGAATCACATTAAAGGTAAGTTAAGTAACCCAGACAAACACGAATCACATTAAAGGTATGTTAGGTAACCCAGAAAAACACGAATCACATTAAACGTTGGTTAGGTAACCCAGAAAAACACGAATCACATTAAAGGTAAGTTAGGTAACCCAGAAAAACACGAATCACATTAAACCTTGGTTAGGTAACCCAGAAAAACATGAATCACTTTAAAGGTTGGTTAGGTAACCCAGAAAAACACGAATCACATTAAAGGTAAGTTAGGTAACCCAGAAAAAACACGAATCACATTAAAGGTAAATTAGGTAATCCAGAGAAACATGAATCACATTAAAGGTAAGTTAAGTAACCCAGACAAACACGAATCACATTAAAGGTAAGTTAAGTAACCCAGAAAAACACGAATCACATTAAAGGTAAGTTAGGTAACCCTGAAAAACACGAATCACATTAAAGGTAGGTTAGGTAACCCAGAAAAACACGAATCACATTAAAGGTAAGTTAGGTAACCCAGACAAAAACGAATCACATTAAAGGTAAGTTAGGTAACCCAAAAAAACACGAATCACATTAAAGGTAAGTTAGGTAACCCAGAAAAACACGAATCACATTAAAGGTAAGTTAGGTAACCAAGACAAACACGAATCACATTAAAGGTAAGTTAGGTGACCCAGAAAAACATGAATCACATTAAAGGTAGGTTAGGTAACCCAGACAAAACACGAATCACATTAAAGGTAAGTTAAGTAACCCAGAAAAACACGAATCACATTAAAGGTAAGTTAAGTAACCCAGAAAAACACGAATCACATTAAAGGTAAGTTAAGTAACCCAGACAAACACGAATCACATTAAAGGTAAGTTAGGTAACCCAGAAAAACACGAATCACATTAAAGGTAAGTTAGGTAACCCAGACAAACACGAATCACATTAAAGGTAGGTTAGGTAACCCAAAAAACACGAATCACATTAAAGGTACGTTAGGTAACCCAGAAAAACACGAATGACATTAAAGGTAAGTTAAGTAACCCAGACAAACACGAATCACACTAAGGGTAAGATAGGTAACCCAGACAAACACGAATCACATTAAAGGTACGTTAGGTAACCCAGAAAAACACGAATGACATTAAAGGTAAGTTAAGTAACCCAGACAAACACGAATCACACTAAGGGTAAGATAGGTAACCCAGACAAACACGAATCACATTAAAGGTAGGTTAGGTAACCCAGACAAACACGAATCACATTGAAGGGAAGTTAAGTAACCCAGACAAACACGAATCCCATTAAAGGTAAGTTAGGTAACCAAGACAAACACGAATCACATTAAAGGTAAGTTAAGTAACCCAGACAAACACGAATCACATTAAAGGTATGTTAGGTAACCCAGAAAAACACGAATCACATTAAACGTTGATTAGGTAACCCAGAAAAACACGAATCACATTAAATGTAAGTTAGGTAACCCAGAAAAACACGAATCACATTAAACCTTGGTTAGGTAACCCAGAAAAACATGAATCACTTTAAATGTTGGTTAGGTAACCCAGAAAAACACGAATCACATTAAAGGTAAGTTAGGTAACCCAGAAAAATACGAATCACATTAAAGGTAAGTTAGGTAACCCAGACAAACACGAATCACATTAAAGGTAAGTTAGGTAACCAAGACAAACACGAATCACATTAAAGGTAAGTTAGGTGACCCAGAAAAACATGAATCACATTAAAGGTAGGTTAGGTAACCCAGACAAAACACGAATCACATTAAAGGTACGTTAGGTAACCCAGAAAAACACGAATCACATTAAAGGTAAGTTAAGTAACCCAGACAAACACGAATCACATTAAAGGTAAGTTAAGTAACCCAGAAAAACACGAATCACATTAAAGGTAAGATAAGTAACCCAGACAAACACGAATCACATTAAAGGTAAGTTAGGTAACCCAGAAAAACACGAATCACATTAAAGGTAAGTTAGGTAACCCAGACAAACATGAATCACATTAAAGGTAGGTTAGGTAACCCAGAAAAAACACGAATCACATTAAAGGTAAGTTAGGTAACCCAGACAAACAGGAATCACATTAAAGGTAAGTTAAGTAACCCAGAAAAACACGAATCACATTAAAGGTAAGTTAAGTAACCCAGACAAACACGAATCACATTAAAGGTAAGTTAGGTATTCCAGAAAAACTCGAATCACATTAAAGGTAAGTTAAGTAACCCAGAAAAACACGAATCACATTAAAGGTAAGTTAAGTAACCTAGAAAAACACGAATCACATTAAAGGTAAGTTAGGTAGCCCAGAAAAAGACGAATCACATTAAAGGTAAGTTAGGTAACCCAGAAAAACACGAATCACATTAAAGGTAAGTTAGGTAACCCAGACAAACACGAATCACATTAAAGGTAGGTTAGGTAACCCAGAAAAACACGAATCACATTAAAGGTAAGTTAGGTAACCCAGACAACCACGAATCACATTAAAGGTAGGTTAGGTAACCCAGAAAAAACACGAATCACATTAAAGGTAGGTTAGGTAACCCAGAAAAACACGAATCACATTAAAGGTAAGTTAAGTAACCCAGAAAAACACGAATCACATTAAAGGTAAGTTAAGTAACCCAGACAAACACGAATCACATTAAAGGTAAGTTAGGTAACCCAGAAAAACACGAATCACATTAAAGGTAAGTTAAGTAACCCAGAAAAACACGAATCACATTAAAGGTAAGTTAAGTAACCCAGAAAAGCACGAATCACATTAAAGGTAAGTTAGGTAGCCCAGAAAAAGACGAATCACATTAAAGGTAAGTTAGGTAACCAGAAAAACCCGAATCACATTAAAGGTAAGTTAGGTAACCCAGAAAAACACGAATCACATTAAAGGTAAGTTAGGTAACCCAGAAAAACAAGAATCACATTAAAGGTAAGTTAGGTAACCAGAAAAACCCGAATCACATTAAAGGTAAGTTAAGTAACCCAGAAAAACACGAATCACATTAAAGGTAAGTTAGGTAACCAAGAAAAACACGAATCACATTAAAGGTAGGTTAGGTAACCCAGAAAAACACGAATCACATTGAAGGTAAGTTAGGTAACCCAGAAAAACATGAATCACAATAAAGGTAAGTTAAGTAACCCAGAAAAACACGAATCACATTAAAGGTAAGTTAGGTAACCCAGACAAACACGAATCACATTAAAGGTAGGTTAGGTAACCCAGAAAAACACAAATCACATTAAAGGTAAGTTAGGCAACCCAGAAAAACATGAATCACATTAAAGGTAAGTTAAGTAACCCAGACAAACACGAATCACATTAAAGGTACGTTAGGTAACCCAGAAAAACACGAATGACATTAAAGGTAAGTTAAGTAACCCAGACAAACACGAATCACATTAAGGGTAAGTTAAGTAACCCAGACAAACACGAATCACATTAAAGGTAGGTTAGGTAACCCAGACAAACACGAATCACATTGAAGGGAAGTTAAGTAACCCAGACAAACACGAATCCCATTAAAGGTAAGTTAGGTAACCCAGAAAAACACGAATCACATTAAAGGTAAGTTAAGTAACCCAGACAAACACGAATCACATTAAAGGTATGTTAGGTAACCCAGAAAAACACGAATCACATTAAACGTTGGTTAGGTAACCCAGAAAAACACGAATCACATTAAAGGTAAGTTAGGTAACCCAGAAAAACACGAATCACATTAAACCTTGGTTAGGTAACCCAGAAAAACATGAATCACTTTAAAGGTTGGTTAGGTAACCCAGAAAAACACGAATCACATTAAAGGTAAGTTAGGTAACCCAGAAAAAACACGAATCACATTAAAGGTAAATTAGGTAATCCAGAGAAACATGAATCACATTAAAGGTAAGTTAAGTAACCCAGACAAACACGAATCACATTAAAGGTAAGTTAAGTAACCCAGAAAAACACGAATCACATTAAAGGTAAGTTAGGTAACCCTGAAAAACACGAATCACATTAAAGGTAGGTTAGGTAACCCAGAAAAACACGAATCACATTAAAGGTAAGTTAGGTAACCCAGACAAAAACGAATCACATTAAAGGTAAGTTAGGTAACCCAAAAAAACACGAATCACATTAAAGGTAAGTTAGGTAACCCAGAAAAACACGAATCACATTAAAGGTAAGTTAGGTAACCAAGACAAACACGAATCACATTAAAGGTAAGTTAGGTGACCCAGAAAAACATGAATCACATTAAAGGTAGGTTAGGTAACCCAGACAAAACACGAATCACATTAAAGGTAAGTTAAGTAACCCAGAAAAACACGAATCACATTAAAGGTAAGTTAAGTAACCCAGAAAAACACGAATCACATTAAAGGTAAGTTAAGTAACCCAGACAAACACGAATCACATTAAAGGTAAGTTAGGTAACCCAGAAAAACACGAATCACATTAAAGGTAAGTTAGGTAACCCAGACAAACACGAATCACATTAAAGGTAGGTTAGGTAACCCAAAAAACACGAATCACATTAAAGGTAAGTTAGGTAACCCAGAAAAACATGAATCACATTAAAGGTAAGTTAAGTAACCCAAACAAACACGAATCACATTAAAGGTAGGTTATGTAACCCAGACAAACACGAATGACATTAAAGGTAAGTTAAGTAACCCAGACAAACACGAATCACACTAAGGGTAAGATAGGTAACCCAGACAAACACGAATCACATTAAAGGTAGGTTAGGTAACCCAGAAAAACACGAATCACATTGAAGGGAAGTTAAGTAACCCAGACAAACACGAATCCCATTAAAGGTAAGTTAGGTAACCAAGACAAACACGAATCACATTAAAGGTAAGTTAAGTAACCCAGACAAACACGAATCACATTAAAGGTATGTTAGGTAACCCAGAAAAACACGAATCACATTAAACGTTGATTAGGTAACCCAGAAAAACACGAATCACATTAAAGGTAAGTTAGGTAACCCAGAAAAACACGAATCACATTAAACCTTGGTTAGGTAACCCAGAAAAACATGAATCACTTTAAATGTTGGTTAGGTAACCCAGAAAAACACGAATCACATTAAAGGTAAGTTAGGTAACCCAGAAAAATACGAATCACATTAAAGGTAAGTTAGGTAACCCAGACAAACACGAATCACATTAAAGGTAAGTTAGGTAACCAAGACAAACACGAATCACATTAAAGGTAAGTTAGGTGACCCAGAAAAACATGAATCACATTAAAGGTAGGTTAGGTAACCCAGACAAAACACGAATCACATTAAAGGTACGTTAGGTAACCCAGAAAAACACGAATCACATTAAAGGTAAGTTAAGTAACCCAGACAAACACGAATCACATTAAAGGTAAGTTAAGTAACCCAGAAAAACACGAATCACATTAAAGGTAAGATAAGTAACCCAGACAAACACGAATCACATTAAAGGTAAGTTAGGTAACCCAGAAAAACACGAATCACATTAAAGGTAAGTTAGGTAACCCAGACAAACATGAATCACATTAAAGGTAGGTTAGGTAACCCAGAAAAAACACAAATCACATTAAAGGTAAGTTAGGTAACCCAGACAAACAGGAATCACATTAAAGGTAAGTTAAGTAACCCAGAAAAACACGAATCACATTAAAGGTAAGTTAAGTAACCCAGACAAACACGAATCACATTAAAGGTAAGTTAGGTATTCCAGAAAAACTCGAATCACATTAAAGGTAAGTTAAGTAACCCAGAAAAACACGAATCACATTAAAGGTAAGTTAAGTAACCTAGAAAAACACGAATCACATTAAAGGTAAGTTAGGTAGCCCAGAAAAAGACGAATCACATTAAAGGTAAGTTAGGTAACCCAGAAAAACACGAATCACATTAAAGGTAAGTTAGGTAACCCAGACAAACACGAATCACATTAAAGGTAAGTTAGGTAACCCAGAAAAACACGAATCACATTAAAGGTAAGTTAGGTAACCCAGACAACCACGAATCACATTAAAGGTAGGTTAGGTAACCCAGAAAAAACACGAATCACATTAAAGGTAGGTTAGGTAACCCAGAAAAACACGAATCACATTAAAGGTAAGTTAGGTAACCCAGAAAAACATGAATCACATTAAAGGTAAGTTAAGTAACCCAGACAAACACGAATCACATTAAAGGTACGTTAGGTAACCCAGAAAAACACGAATGAAATTAAAGGTAAGTTAAGTAACCCAGACAAACACGAATCACATTAAGGGTAAGTTAAGTAACCCAGACAAACACGAATCACATTAAAGGTAGGTTAGGTAACCCAGACAAACACGAATCACATTGAAGGGAAGTTAAGTAACCCAGACAAACACGAATCCCATTAAAGGTAAGTTAGGTAACCCAGAAAAACACGAATCACATTAAAGGTAAGTTAAGTAACCCAGACAAACACGAATCACATTAAAGGTATGTTAGGTAACCCAGAAAAACACGAATCACATTAAACGTTGGTTAGGTAACCCAGAAAAACACGAATCACATTAAAGGTAAGTTAGGTAACCCAGAAAAACACGAATCACATTAAACCTTGGTTAGGTAACCCAGAAAAACATGAATCACTTTAAAGGTTGGTTAGGTAACCCAGAAAAACACGAATCACATTAAAGGTAAGTTAGGTAACCCAGAAAAAACACGAATCACATTAAAGGTAAATTAGGTAATCCAGAGAAACATGAATCACATTAAAGGTAAGTTAAGTAACCCAGACAAACACGAATCACATTAAAGGTAAGTTAAGTAACCCAGAAAAACACGAATCACATTAAAGGTAAGTTAGGTAACCCTGAAAAACACGAATCACATTAAAGGTAGGTTAGGTAACCCAGAAAAACACGAATCACATTAAAGGTAAGTTAGGTAACCCAGACAAAAACGAATCACATTAAAGGTAAGTTAGGTAACCCAAAAAAACACGAATCACATAAAAGGTAAGTTAGGTAACCCAGAAAAACACGAATCACATTAAAGGTAAGTTAGGTAACCAAGACAAACACGAATCACATTAAAGGTAAGTTAGGTGACCCAGAAAAACATGAATCACATTAAAGGTAGGTTAGGTAACCCAGACAAAACACGAATCACATTAAAGGTAAGTTAAGTAACCCAGAAAAACACGAATCACATTAAAGGTAAGTTAAGTAACCCAGAAAAACACGAATCACATTAAAGGTAAGTTAAGTAACCCAGACAAACACGAATCACATTAAAGGTAAGTTAGGTAACCCAGAAAAACACGAATCACATTAAAGGTAAGTTAGGTAACCCAGACAAACACGAATCACATTAAAGGTAGGTTAGGTAACCCAAAAAACACGAATCACATTAAAGGTAAGTTAGGTAACCCAGAAAAACATGAATCACATTAAAGGTAAGTTAAGTAACCCAGACAAACACGAATCACATTAAAGGTACGTTAGGTAACCCAGAAAAACACGAATGACATTAAAGGTAAGTTAAGTAACCCAGACAAACACGAATCACACTAAGGGTAAGTTAGGTAACCCAGACAAACACGAATCACATTAAAGGTAGGTTAGGTAACCCAGACAAACACGAATCACATTGAAGGGAAGTTAAGTAACCCAGACAAACACGAATCCCATTAAAGGTAAGTTAGGTAACCAAGACAAACACGAATCACATTAAAGGTAAGTTAAGTAACCCAGACAAACACGAATCACATTAAAGGTATGTTAGGTAACCCAGAAAAACACGAATCACATTAAACGTTGATTAGGTAACCCAGAAAAACACGAATCACATTAAAGGTAAGTTAGGTAACCCAGAAAAACACGAATCACATTAAACCTTGGTTAGGTAACCCAGAAAAACATGAATCACTTTAAATGTTGGTTAGGTAACCCAGAAAAACACGAATCACATTAAAGGTAAGTTAGGTAACCCAGAAAAAACACGAATCACATTAAAGGTAAATTAGGTAATCCAGAGAAACATGAATCACATTAAAGGTAAGTTAAGTAACCCAGACAAACACGAATCACATTAAAGGTAAGTTAAGTAACCCAGAAAAACACGAATCACATTAAAGGTAAGTTAGGTAACCCTGAAAAACACGAATCACATTAAAGGTAGGTTAGGTAACCCAGAAAAACACGAATCACATTAAAGGTAAGTTAGGTAACCCAGACAAAAACGAATCACATTAAAGGTAAGTTAGGTAACCCAGAAAAAACACGAATCACATTAAAGGTAGGTTAGGTAACCCAGACAAACACGAATCACATTAAAGGTAAGTTAAGTAACCCAGAAAAACACGAATCACATTAAAGGTAAGTTAAGTAACCCAGACAAACACGAATCACATTAAAGGTAAGTTAGGTAATCCAGAAAAACACGAATCACATTAAAGGTAAGTTAATTAACCAAGAAAAACACGAATCACATTAAAGGTAAGTTAAGTAACCTAGAAAAACACGAATCACATTAAAGGTAAGTTAGGTAGCCCAGAAAAAGACGAATCACATTAAAGGTAAGTTAGGTAACCCAGAAAAACACGAATCACATTAAAGGTAAGTTAGGTAACCCAGACAAACACGAATCACATTAAAGGTAGGTTAGGTAACCCCGAAAAACACGAATCACATTAAAGGTAAGTTAGGTAACCCAGACAAACACGAATCACATTAATGGTAAGCTAGGTAACCCAGACAAACACGAATCACATTAAAGGTAAGTTAGGTAGCCCAGACAAACACGAATCACATTAAAGGTAAGTTAAGTAACCCAGACAAACACGAATCACATTAAAGGTAAGTTAGGTAACCCAGACAAACATGAATCATATTAAAGGTAGGTTAGGTAACCCAGAAAAAACACGAATCACATTAAAGGTAGGTTAGGTAACCCAGAAAAACACGAATCACATTAAAGGTAAGTTAAGTAACCCAGAAAAACACGAATCACATTAAAGGTAAGTTAAGTAACCCAGAAAAACACGAATCACATTAAGGGTAAGTTAGGTAACCCAGACAAACACGAATCACATTAAAGGTAGGTTAGGTAACCCAGACAAACACGAATCACATTGAAGGGAAGTTAAGTAACCCAGACAAACAGGAATCCCATTAAAGGTAAGTTAGGTAACCCAGACAAACACGAATCACATTAAAGGTAAGTTAAGTAACCCAGACAAACACGAATCACATTAAAGGTATGTTAGGTAACCCAGAAAAACACGAATCACATTAAACGCTGGTTAGGTAACCCAGAAAAACACGAATCACATTAAAGGTAAGTTAGGTAACCCAGACAAAAACGAATCACATTAAAGGTAAGTTAGGTAATCCAAAAAAACACGAATCACATTAAAGGTAAGTTAGGTAACCCAGACAAACACGAATCACATTAAAGGTAAGTTAGGTAACCAAGACAAACACGAATCACATTAAAGGTAAGTTAGGTGACCCAGAAAAACATGAATCACATTAAAGGTAGGTTAGGTAACCCAGACAAAACACGAATCACATTAAAGGTAAGTTAAGTAACCCAGAAAAACACGAATCACATTAAAGGTAAGTTAAGTAACCCAGAAAAACACGAATCACATTAAAGGTAAGTTAGGTAACCCAGACAAACATGAATCACATTAAAGGTAGGTTAGGTAACCCAGAAAAAACACGAATCACATTAAAGGTAGGTTAGGTAACCCAGACAAACACGAATCACATTAAAGGTAAGTTAAGTAACCCAGAAAAACACGAATCACATTAAAGGTAAGTTAAGTAACCCAGACAAACACGAATCACATTAAAGGTAGGTTAGGTAACCCAGACAAAACACGAATCACATTAAAGGTAAGTTAAGTAACCCAGAAAAATACGAATCACATTAAAGGTAAGTTAAGTAACCCAGAAAAACACGAATCACATTAAAGGTAAGTTAGGTAACCCAGACAAACATGAATCACATTAAAGGTAGGTTAGGTAACCCAGAAAAAACACGAATCACATTAAAGGTAGGTTAGGTAACCCAGACAAACACGAATCACATTAAAGGTAAGTTAGGTAACCCAGAAAAACATGAATCACATTAAAGGTAAGTTAAGTAACCCAGACAAACACGAATCACATTAAAGGTACGTTAGGTAACCCAGAAAAACACGAATGACATTAAAGGTAAGTTAAGTAACCCAGACAAACACGAATCACACTAAGGGTAAGTTAGGTAACCCAGACAAACACGAATCACATTAAAGGTAGGTTAGGTAACCCAGACAAACACGAATCACATTGAAGGGAAGTTAAGTAACCCAGACAAACACGAATCCCATTAAAGGTAAGTTAGGTAACCAAGACAAACACGAATCACATTAAAGGTAAGTTAAGTAACCCAGACAAACACGAATCACATTAAAGGTATGTTAGGTAACCCAGAAAAACACGAATCACATTAAACGTTGATTAGGTAACCCAGAAAAACACGAATCACATTAAAGGTAAGTTAGGTAACCCAGAAAAACACGAATCACATTAAACCTTGGTTAGGTAACCCAGAAAAACATGAATCACTTTAAATGTTGGTTAGGTAACCCAGAAAAACACGAATCACATTAAAGGTAAGTTAGGTAACCCAGAAAAAACACGAATCACATTAAAGGTAAATTAGGTAATCCAGAGAAACATGAATCACATTAAAGGTAAGTTAAGTAACCCAGACAAACACGAATCACATTAAAGGTAAGTTAAGTAACCCAGAAAAACACGAATCACATTAAAGGTAAGTTAGGTAACCCTGAAAAACACGAATCACATTAAAGGTAGGTTAGGTAACCCAGAAAAACACGAATCACATTAAAGGTAAGTTAGGTAACCCAGACAAAAACGAATCACATTAAAGGTAAGTTAGGTAACCCAGAAAAAACACGAATCACATTAAAGGTAGGTTAGGTAACCCAGACAAACACGAATCACATTAAAGGTAAGTTAAGTAACCCAGAAAAACACGAATCACATTAAAGGTAAGTTAAGTAACCCAGACAAACACGAATCACATTAAAGGTAAGTTAGGTAATCCAGAAAAACACGAATCACATTAAAGGTAAGTTAATTAACCAAGAAAAACACGAATCACATTAAAGGTAAGTTAAGTAACCTAGAAAAACACGAATCACATTAAAGGTAAGTTAGGTAGCCCAGAAAAAGACGAATCACATTAAAGGTAAGTTAGGTAACCCAGAAAAACACGAATCACATTAAAGGTAAGTTAGGTAACCCAGACAAACACGAATCACATTAAAGGTAGGTTAGGTAACCCCGAAAAACACGAATCACATTAAAGGTAAGTTAGGTAACCCAGACAAACACGAATCACATTAATGGTAAGCTAGGTAACCCAGACAAACACGAATCACATTAAAGGTAAGTTAGGTAGCCCAGACAAACACGAATCACATTAAAGGTAAGTTAAGTAACCCAGACAAACACGAATCACATTAAAGGTAAGTTAGGTAACCCAGACAAACATGAATCATATTAAAGGTAGGTTAGGTAACCCAGAAAAAACACGAATCACATTAAAGGTAGGTTAGGTAACCCAGAAAAACACGAATCACATTAAAGGTAAGTTAAGTAACCCAGAAAAACACGAATCACATTAAAGGTAAGTTAAGTAACCCAGAAAAACACGAATCACATTAAGGGTAAGTTAGGTAACCCAGACAAACACGAATCACATTAAAGGTAGGTTAGGTAACCCAGACAAACACGAATCACATTGAAGGGAAGTTAAGTAACCCAGACAAACAGGAATCCCATTAAAGATAAGTTAGGTAACCCAGACAAACACGAATCACATTAAAGGTAAGTTAAGTAACCCAGACAAACACGAATCACATTAAAGGTATGTTAGGTAACCCAGAAAAACACGAATCACATTAAACGCTGGTTAGGTAACCCAGAAAAACACGAATCACATTAAAGGTAAGTTAGGTAACCCAGACAAAAACGAATCACATTAAAGGTAAGTTAGGTAATCCAAAAAAACACGAATCACATTAAAGGTAAGTTAGGTAACCCAGACAAACACGAATCACATTAAAGGTAAGTTAGGTAACCAAGACAAACACGAATCACATTAAAGGTAAGTTAGGTGACCCAGAAAAACATGAATCACATTAAAGGTAGGTTAGGTAACCCAGACAAAACACGAATCACATTAAAGGTAAGTTAAGTAACCCAGAAAAACACGAATCACATTAAAGGTAAGTTAAATAACCCAAAAAAACACGAATCACATTAAAGGTAAGTTAGGTAACCCAGACAAACATGAATCACATTAAAGGTAGGTTAGGTAACCCAGAAAAAACACGAATCACATTAAAGGTAGGTTAGGTAACCCAGACAAACACGAATCACATTAAAGGTAAGTTAAGTAACCCAGAAAAACACGAATCACATTAAAGGTAAGTTAAGTAACCCAGACAAACACGAATCACATTAAAGGTAGGTTAGGTAACCCAGACAAAACACGAATCACATTAAAGGTAAGTTAAGTAACCCAGAAAAATACGAATCACATTAAAGGTAAGTTAAGTAACCCAGAAAAACACGAATCACATTAAAGGTAAGTTAGGTAACCCAGACAAACATGAATCACATTAAAGGTAGGTTAGGTAACCCAGAAAAAACACGAATCACATTAAAGGTAGGTTAGGTAACCCAGACAAACACGAATCACATTAAAGGTAAGTTAAGTAACCCAGAAAAACACGAATCACATTAAAGGTAAGTTAAGTAACCCAGAAAAACACGAATCACATTAAAGGTAAGTTAGGTAATCCAGAAAAACACGAATCACATTAAAGGTAAGTTAATTAACCAAGAAAAACACGAATCACATTAAAGGTAAGTTAAGTAACCTAGAAAAACACGAATCACATTAAAGGTAAGTTAGGTAGCCCAGAAAAAGACGAATCACATTAAAGGTAAGTTAGGTAACCCAGAAAAACACGAATCACATTAAAGGTAAGTTAGGTAACCCAGACAAACACGAATCACATTAAAGGTAGGTTAGGTAACCCCGAAAAACACGAATCACATTAAAGGTAAGTTAGGTAACCCAGACAAACACGAATCACATTAATGGTAAGCTAGGTAACCCAGACAAACACGAATCACATTAAAGGTAAGTTAGGTAGCCCAGACAAACACGAATCACATTAAAGGTAAGTTAAGTAACCCAGACAAACACGAATCACATTAAAGGTAAGTTAGGTAACCCAGACAAACATGAATCATATTAAAGGTAGGTTAGGTAACCCAGAAAAAACACGAATCACATTAAAGGTAGGTTAGGTAACCCAGAAAAACACGAATCACATTAAAGGTAAGTTAAGTAACCCAGAAAAACACGAATCACATTAAAGGTAAGTTAAGTAACCCAGAAAAACACGAATCACATTAAGGGTAAGTTAGGTAACCCAGACAAACACGAATCACATTAAAGGTAGGTTAGGTAACCCAGACAAACACGATTCACATTGAAGGGAAGTTAAGTAACCCAGACAAACAGGAATCCCATTAAAGGTAAGTTAGGTAACCCAGACAAACACGAATCACATTAAAGGTAAGTTAAGTAACCGAGACAAACACGAATCACATTAAAGGTATGTTAGGTAACCCAGAAAAACACGAATCACATTAAACGCTGGTTAGGTAACCCAGAAAAACACGAATCACATTAAAGGTAAGTTAGGTAACCCAGACAAAAACGAATCACATTAAAGGTAAGTTAGGTAATCCAAAAAAACACGAATCACATTAAAGGTAAGTTAGGTAACCCAGAAAAACACGAATCACATTAAAGGTAAGTTAGGTAACCAAGACAAACACGAATCACATTAAAGGTAAGTTAGGTGACCCAGAAAAACATGAATCACATTAAAGGTAGGTTAGGTAACCCAGACAAAACACGAATCACATTAAAGGTAAGTTAAGTAACCCAGAAAAACACGAATCACATTAAAGGTAAGTTAAGTAACCCAGAAAAACACGAATCACATTAAAGGTAAGTTAGGTAACCCAGACAAACATGAATCACATTAAAGGTAGGTTAGGTAACCCAGAAAAAACACGAATCACATTAAAGGTAGGTTAGGTAACCCAGACAAACACGAATCACATTAAAGGTAAGTTAAGTAACCCAGAAAAACACGAATCACATTAAAGGTAAGTTAAGTAACCCAGACAAACACGAATCACATTAAAGGTAGGTTAGGTAACCCAGACAAAACACGAATCACATTAAAGGTAAGTTAAGTAACCCAGAAAAATACGAATCACATTAAAGGTAAGTTAAGTAACCCAGAAAAACACGAATCACATTAAAGGTAAGTTAGGTAACCCAGACAAACATGAATCACATTAAAGGTAGGTTAGGTAACCCAGAAAAAACACGAATCACATTAAAGGTAGGTTAGGTAACCCAGACAAACACGAATCACATTAAAGGTAAGTTAAGTAACCCAGAAAAACACGAATCACATTAAAGGTAAGTTAAGTAACCCAGAAAAACACGAATCACATTAAAGGTAAGTTAGGTAATCCAGAAAAACACGAATCACATTAAAGGTAAGTTAATTAACCAAGAAAAACACGAATCACATTAAAGGTAAGTTAAGTAACCTAGAAAAACACGAATCACATTAAAGGTAAGTTAGGTAGCCCAGAAAAAGACGAATCACATTAAAGGTAAGTTAGGTAACCCAGAAAAACACGAATCACATTAAAGGTAAGTTAGGTAACCCAGACAAACACGAATCACATTAAAGGTAGGTTAGGTAACCCCGAAAAACACGAATCACATTAAAGGTAAGTTAGGTAACCCAGACAAACACGAATCACATTAATGGTAAGCTAGGTAACCCAGACAAACACGAATCACATTAAAGGTAAGTTAGGTAGCCCAGACAAACACGAATCACATTAAAGGTAAGTTAAGTAACCCAGACAAACACGAATCACATTAAAGGTAAGTTAGGTAACCCAGACAAACATGAATCATATTAAAGGTAGGTTAGGTAACCCAGAAAAAACACGAATCACATTAAAGGTAGGTTAGGTATCCCAGAAAAACACGAATCACATTAAAGGTAAGTTAAGTAACCCAGAAAAACACGAATCACATTAAAGGTAAGTTAAGTAACCCAGAAAAACACGAATCACATTAAGGGTAAGTTAGGTAACCCAGACAAACACGAATCACATTAAAGGTAGGTTAGGTAACCCAGACAAACACGAATCACATTGAAGGGAAGTTAAGTAACCCAGACAAACACGAATCCCATTAAAGGTAAGTTAGGTAACCCAGACAAACACGAATCACATTAAAGGTAAGTTAAGTAACCCAGACAAACACGAATCACATTAAAGGTATGTTAGGTAACCCAGAAAAACACGAATCACATTAAACGCTGGTTAGGTAACCCAGAAAAACACGAATCACATTAAAGGTAAGTTAGGTAACCCAGACAAAAACGAATCACATTAAAGGTAAGTTAGGTAATCCAAAAAAACACGAATCACATTAAAGGTAAGTTAGGTAACCCAGACAAACACGAATCACATTAAAGGTAAGTTAGGTAACCAAGACAAACACGAATCACATTAAAGGTAAGTTAGGTGACCCAGAAAAACATGAATCACATTAAAGGTAGGTTAGGTAACCCAGACAAAACACGAATCACATTAAAGGTAAGTTAAGTAACCCAGAAAAACACGAATCACATTAAAGGTAAGTTAAGTAACCAAGAAAAACACGAATCACATTAAAGGTAAGTTAAGTAACCTAGAAAAACACGAATCACATTAAAGGTAAGTTAGGTAACCCAGAAAAACACGAATCACATTAAAGGTAAGTTAGGTAACCCAGACAAACACGAATCACATTAAAGGTAGGTTAGGTAACCCCGAAAAACACGAATCACATTAAAGGTAAGTTAGGTAACCCCGAAAAACACGAATCACATTAAAGGTAAGTTAGGTAACCCAGACAAACATGAATCATATTAAAGGTAGGTTAGGTAACCCAGAAAAAACACGAATCACATTAAAGGTAGGTTAGGTAACCCAGAAAAACACGAATCACATTAAAGGTAAGTTAAGTAACCCAGAAAAACACGAATCACATTAAAGGTAAGTTAAGTAACCCAGAAAAACACGAATCACATTAAGGGTAAGTTAGGTAACCCAGACAAACACGAATCACATTAAAGGTAGGTTAGGTAACCCAGACAAACACGAATCACATTGAAGGGAAGTTAAGTAACCCAGACAAACACGAATCCCATTAAAGGTAAGTTAGGTAACCCAGACAAACACGAATCACATTAAAGGTAAGTTAAGTAACCGAGACAAACACGAATCACATTAAAGGTATGTTAGGTAACCCAGAAAAACACGAATCACATTAAACGCTGGTTAGGTAACCCAGAAAAACACGAATCACATTAAAGGTAAGTTAGGTAACCCAGACAAAAACGAATCACATTAAAGGTAAGTTAGGTAATCCAAAAAAACACGAATCACATTAAAGGTAAGTTAGGTAACCCAGACAAACACGAATCACATTAAAGGTAAGTTAGGTAGCCAAGACAAACACGAATCACATTAAAGGTAAGTTAGGTGACCCAGAAAAACATGAATCACATTAAAGGTAGGTTAGGTAACCCAGACAAAACACGAATCACATTAAAGGTAAGTTAGGTAACCCAGAAAAACACGAATCACATTAAAGGTAAGTTAGGTAACCCAGACAAACATGAATCACATTAAAGGTAGGTTAGGTAACCCAGAAAAAACACGAATCACATTAAAGGTAAGTTAGGTAACCCAGACAAACAGGAATCACATTAAAGGTAAGTTAAGTAACCCAGAAAAACACGAATCACATTAAAGGTAAGTTAAGTAACCCAGACAAACACGAATCACATTAAAGGTAAGTTAGGTATTCCAGAAAAACTCGAATCACATTAAAGGTAAGTTAAGTAACCCAGAAAAACACGAATCACATTAAAGGTAAGTTAAGTAACCTAGAAAAACACGAATCACATTAAAGGTAAGTTAGGTAGCCCAGAAAAAGACGAATCACATTAAAGGTAAGTTAGGTAACCCAGAAAAACACGAATCACATTAAAGGTAAGTTAGGTAACCCAGACAAACACGAATCACATTAAAGGTAAGTTAGGTAACCCAGAAAAACACGAATCACATTAAAGGTAAGTTAGGTAACCCAGACAACCACGAATCACATTAAAGGTAGGTTAGGTAACCCAGAAAAAACACGAATCACATTAAAGGTAGGTTAGGTAACCCAGAAAAACACGAATCACATTAAAGGTAAGTTAAGTAACCCAGAAAAACACGAATCACATTAAAGGTAAGTTAAGTAACCCAGACAAACACGAATCACATTAAAGGTAAGTTAGGTAACCCAGAAAAACACGAATCACATTAAAGGTAAGTTAAGTAACCCAGAAAAACACGAATCACATTAAAGGTAAGTTAAGTAACCCAGAAAAGCACGAATCACATTAAAGGTAAGTTAGGTAGCCCAGAAAAAGACGAATCACATTAAAGGTAAGTTAGGTAACCAGAAAAACCCGAATCACATTAAAGGTAAGTTAGGTAACCCAGAAAAACACGAATCACATTAAAGGTAAGTTAGGTAACCCAGAAAAACAAGAATCACATTAAAGGCAAGTTAGGTAACCAGAAAAACCCGAATCACATTAAAGGTAAGTTAAGTAACCCAGAAAAACACGAATCACATTAAAGGTAAGTTAGGTAACCAAGAAAAACACGAATCACATTAAAGGTAGGTTAGGTAACCCAGAAAAACACGAATCACATTGAAGGTAAGTTAGGTAACCCAGAAAAACATGAATCACAATAAAGGTAAGTTAAGTAACCCAGAAAAACACGAATCACATTAAAGGTAAGTTAGGTAACCCAGACAAACACGAATCACATTAAAGGTAGGTTAGGTAACCCAGAAAAACACGAATCACATTAAAGGTAAGTTAGGTAACCCAGAAAAACATGAATCACATTAAAGGTAAGTTAAGTAACCCAGAAAAACACGAATCACATTAAAGGTACGTTAGGTAACCCAGAAAAACACGAATGACATTAAAGGTAAGTTAAGTAACCCAGACAAACACGAATCACATTAAGGGTAAGTTAAGTAACCCAGACAAACACGAATCACATTAAAGGTAGGTTAGGTAACCCAGACAAACACGAATCACATTGAAGGGAAGTTAAGTAACCCAGACAAACACGAATCCCATTAAAGGTAAGTTAGGTAACCCAGAAAAACACGAATCACATTAAAGGTAAGTTAAGTAACCCAGACAAACACGAATCACATTAAAGGTATGTTAGGTAACCCAGAAAAACACGAATCACATTAAACGTTGGTTAGGTAACCCAGAAAAACACGAATCACATTAAAGGTAAGTTAGGTAACCCAGAAAAACACGAATCACATTAAACCTTGGTTAGGTAACCCAGAAAAACATGAATCACTTTAAAGGTTGGTTAGGTAACCCAGAAAAACACGAATCACATTAAAGGTAAGTTAGGTAACCCAGAAAAAACACGAATCACATTAAAGGTAAATTAGGTAATCCAGAGAAACATGAATCACATTAAAGGTAAGTTAAGTAACCCAGACAAACACGAATCACATTAAAGGTAAGTTAAGTAACCCAGAAAAACACGAATCACATTAAAGGTAGGTTAGGTAACCCAGAAAAACACGAATCACATTAAAGGTAAGTTAGGTAACCCAGACAAAAACGAATCACATTAAAGGTAAGTTAGGTAACCCAAAAAAACACGAATCACATTAAAGGTAAGTTAGGTAACCAAGACAAACACGAATCACATTAAAGGTAAGTTAGGTGACCCAGAAAAACATGAATCACATTAAAGGTAGGTTAGGTAACCCAGACAAAACACGAATCACATTAAAGGTAAGTTAAGTAACCCAGAAAAACACGAATCACATTAAAGGTAAGTTAAGTAACCCAGAAAAACACGAATCACATTAAAGGTAAGTTAAGTAACCCAGACAAACACGAATCACATTAAAGGTAAGTTAGGTAACCCAGAAAAACACGAATCACATTAAAGGTAAGTTAGGTAACCCAGACAAACACGAATCACATTAAAGGTAGGTTAGGTAACCCAAAAAACACGAATCACATTAAAGGTAAGTTAGGTAACCCAGAAAAACATGAATCACATTAAAGGTAAGTTAAGTAACCCAGACAAACACGAATCACATTAAAGGTACGTTAGGTAACCCAGAAAAACACGAATGACATTAAAGGTAAGTTAAGTAACCCAGACAAACACGAATCACACTAAGGGTAAGTTAGGTAACCCAGACAAACACGAATCACATTAAAGGTAGGTTAGGTAACCCAGACAAACACGAATCACATTGAAGGGAAGTTAAGTAACCCAGACAAACACGAATCCCATTAAAGGTAAGTTAGGTAACCAAGACAAACACGAATCACATTAAAGGTAAGTTAAGTAACCCAGACAAACACGAATCACATTAAAGGTATGTTAGGTAACCCAGAAAAACACGAATCACATTAAACGTTGATTAGGTAACCCAGAAAAACACGAATCACATTAAAGGTAAGTTAGGTAACCCAGAAAAACACGAATCACATTAAACCTTGGTTAGGTAACCCAGAAAAACATGAATCACTTTAAATGTTGGTTAGGTAACCCAGAAAAACACGAATCACATTAAAGGTAAGTTAGGTAACCCAGAAAAAACACGAATCACATTAAAGGTAAATTAGGTAATCCAGAGAAACATGAATCACATTAAAGGTAAGTTAAGTAACCCAGACAAACACGAATCACATTAAAGGTAAGTTAAGTAACCCAGAAAAACACGAATCACATTAAAGGTAAGTTAGGTAACCCTGAAAAAAACGAATCACATTAAAGGTAGGTTAGGTAACCCAGAAAAACACGAATCACATTAAAGGTAAGTTAGGTAACCCAGACAAAAACGAATCACATTAAAGGTAAGTTAGGTAATCCAAAAAAACACGAATCACATTAAAGGTAAGTTAGGTAACCCAGACAAACACGAATCACATTAAAGGTAAGTTAGGTAACCAAGACAAACACGAATCACATTAAAGGTAAGTTAGGTGACCCAGAAAAACATGAATCACATTAAAGGTAGGTTAGGTAACCCAGACAAAACACGAATCACATTAAAGGTAAGTTAAGTAACCCAGAAAAATACGAATCACATTAAAGGTAAGTTAAGTAACCCAGAAAAACACGAATCACATTAAAGGTAAGTTAGGTAACCCAGACAAACATGAATCACATTAAAGGTAGGTTAGGTAACCCAGAAAAAACACGAATCACATTAAAGGTAGGTTAGGTAACCCAGATAAACACGAATCACATTAAAGGTAAGTTAAGTAACCCAGAAAAACACGAATCACATTAAAGGTAAGTTAAGTAACCCAGACAAACACGAATCACATTAAAGGTAAGTTAGGTAATCCAGAAAAACACGAATCACATTAAAGGTAAGTTAATTAACCAAGAAAAACACGAATCACATTAAAGGTAAGTTAAGTAACCTAGAAAAACACGAATCACATTAAAGGTAAGTTAGGTAGCCCAGAAAAAGACGAATCACATTAAAGGTAAGTTAGGTAACCCAGAAAAACACGAATCACATTAAAGGTAAGTTAGGTAACCCAGACAAACACGAATCACATTAAAGGTAGGTTAGGTAACCCCGAAAAACACGAATCACATTAAAGGTAAGTTAGGTAACCCAGACAAACACGAATCACATTAATGGTAAGCTAGGTAACCCAGACAAACACGAATCACATTAAAGGTAAGTTAGGTAGCCCAGACAAACACGAATCACATTAAAGGTAAGTTAAGTAACCCAGACAAACACGAATCACATTAAAGGTAAGTTAGGTAACCCAGACAAACATGAATCATATTAAAGGTAGGTTAGGTAACCCAGAAAAAACACGAATCACATTAAAGGTAGGTTAGGTAACCCAGAAAAACACGAATCACATTAAAGGTAAGTTAAGTAACCCAGAAAAACACGAATCACATTAAAGGTAAGTTAAGTAACCCAGAAAAACACGAATCACATTAAGGGTAAGTTAGGTAACCCAGACAAACACGAATCACATTAAAGGTAGGTTAGGTAACCCAGACAAACACGAATCACATTGAAGGGAAGTTAAGTAACCCAGACAAACACGAATCCCATTAAAGGTAAGTTAGGTAACCCAGACAAACACGAATCACATTAAAGGTAAGTTAAGTAACCCAGACAAACACGAATCACATTAAAGGTAAGTTAGGTGACCCAGAAAAACATGAATCACATTAAAGGTAGGTTAGGTAACCCAGACAAAACACGAATCACATTAAAGGTAAGTTAGGTAACCCAGAAAAACATGAATCACAATAAAGGTAAGTTAGGTAACCCAGACAAACACGAATCACATTAAAGGTAGGTTAGGTAACCCAGAAAAACACGAATCACATTAAAGGTAAGTTAGGTAACCCAGAAAAACATGAATCACATTAAAGGTAAGTTAAGTAACCCAGAAAAACACGAATCACATTAAAGGTACGTTAGGTAACCCAGAAAAACACGAATGACATTAAAGGTAAGTTAAGTAACCCAGACAAACACGAATCACATTAAGGGTAAGTTAAGTAACCCAGACAAACACGAATCACATTAAAGGTAGGTTAGGTAACCCAGACAAACACGAATCACATTGAAGGGAAGTTAAGTAACCCAGACAAACACGAATCCCATTAAAGGTAAGTTAGGTAACCCAGAAAAACACGAATCACATTAAAGGTAAGTTAAGTAACCCAGACAAACACGAATCACATTAAAGGTATGTTAGGTAACCCAGAAAAACACGAATCACATTAAACGTTGGTTAGGTAACCCAGAAAAACACGAATCACATTAAAGGTAAGTTAGGTAACCCAGAAAAACACGAATCACATTAAACCTTGGTTAGGTAACCCAGAAAAACATGAATCACTTTAAAGGTTGGTTAGGTAACCCAGAAAAACACGAATCACATTAAAGGTAAGTTAGGTAACCCAGAAAAAACACGAATCACATTAAAGGTAAGTTAAGTAACCCAGAAAAACACGAATCACATTAAAGGTAAGTTAGGTAACCCAGACAAACATGAATCACATTAAAGGTAGGTTAGGTAACCCAGAAAAAACACGAATCACATTAAAGGTAGGTTAGGTAACCCAGACAAACACGAATCACATTAAAGGTAAGTTAAGTAACCCAGAAAAACACGAATCACATTAAAGGTAAGTTAAGTAACCCAGAAAAACACGAATCACATTAAAGGTAAGTTAGGTAATCCAGAAAAACACGAATCACATTAAAGGTAAGTTAATTAACCAAGAAAAACACGAATCACATTAAAGGTAAGTTAAGTAACCTAGAAAAACACGAATCACATTAAAGGTAAGTTAGGTAGCCCAGAAAAAGACGAATCACATTAAAGGTAAGTTAGGTAACCCAGAAAAACACGAATCACATTAAAGGTAAGTTAGGTAACCCAGACAAACACGAATCACATTAAAGGTAGGTTAGGTAACCCCGAAAAACACGAATCACATTAAAGGTAAGTTAGGTAACCCAGACAAACACGAATCACATTAATGGTAAGCTAGGTAACCCAGACAAACACGAATCACATTAAAGGTAAGTTAGGTAGCCCAGACAAACACGAATCACATTAAAGGTAAGTTAAGTAACCCAGAAAAACACGAATCACATTAAAGGTAAGTTAGGTAACCCTGAAAAACACGAATCACATTAAAGGTAGGTTAGGTAACCCAGAAAAACACGAATCACATTAAAGGTAAGTTAGGTAACCCAGACAAAAACGAATCACATTAAAGGTAAGTTAGGTAATCCAAAAAAACACGAATCACATTAAAGGTAAGTTAGGTAACCCAGACAAACACGAATCACATTAAAGGTAAGTTAGGTAACCAAGACAAACACGAATCACATTAAAGGTAAGTTAGGTGACCCAGAAAAACATGAATCACATTAAAGGTAGGTTAGGTAACCCAGACAAAACACGAATCACATTAAAGGTAAGTTAAGTAACCCAGAAAAATACGAATCACATTAAAGGTAAGTTAAGTAACCCAGAAAAACACGAATCACATTAAAGGTAAGTTAGGTAACCCAGACAAACATGAATCACATTAAAGGTAGGTTAGGTAACCCAGAAAAAACACGAATCACATTAAAGGTAGGTTAGGTAACCCAGACAAACACGAATCACATTAAAGGTAAGTTAAGTAACCCAGAAAAACACGAATCACATTAAAGGTAAGTTAAGTAACCCAGACAAACACGAATCACATTAAAGGTAAGTTAGGTAATCCAGAAAAACACGAATCACATTAAAGGTAAGTTAATTAACCAAGAAAAACACGAATCACATTAAAGGTAAGTTAAGTAACCTAGAAAAACACGAATCACATTAAAGGTAAGTTAGGTAGCCCAGAAAAAGACGAATCACATTAAAGGTAAGTTAGGTAACCCAGAAAAACACGAATCACATTAAAGGTAAGTTAGGTAACCCAGACAAACACGAATCACATTAAAGGTAGGTTAGGTAACCCCGAAAAACACGAATCACATTAAAGGTAAGTTAGGTAACCCAGACAAACACGAATCACATTAATGGTAAGCTAGGTAACCCAGACAAACACGAATCACATTAAAGGTAAGTTAGGTAGCCCAGACAAACACGAATCACATTAAAGGTAAGTTAAGTAACCCAGACAAACACGAATCACATTAAAGGTAAGTTAGGTAACCCAGACAAACATGAATCATATTAAAGGTAGGTTAGGTAACCCAGAAAAAACACGAATCACATTAAAGGTAGGTTAGGTAACCCAGAAAAACACGAATCACATTAAAGGTAAGTTAAGTAACCCAGAAAAACACGAATCACATTAAAGGTAAGTTAAGTAACCCAGAAAAACACGAATCACATTAAGGGTAAGTTAGGTAACCCAGACAAACACGAATCACATTAAAGGTAGGTTAGGTAACCCAGACAAACAGGAATCACATTGAAGGGAAGTTAAGTAACCCAGACAAACACGAATCCCATTAAAGGTAAGTTAGGTAACCCAGACAAACACGAATCACATTAAAGGTAAGTTAAGTAACCCAGACAAACACGAATCACATTAAAGGTAAGTTAGGTGACCCAGAAAAACATGAATCACATTAAAGGTAGGTTAGGTAACCCAGACAAAACACGAATCACATTAAAGGTAAGTTAGGTAACCCAGAAAAACATGAATCACAATAAAGGTAAGTTAGGTAACCCAGACAAACACGAATCACATTAAAGGTAGGTTAGGTAACCCAGAAAAACACGAATCACATTAAAGGTAAGTTAGGTAACCCAGAAAAACATGAATCACATTAAAGGTAAGTTAAGTAACCCAGAAAAACACGAATCACATTAAAGGTACGTTAGGTAACCCAGAAAAACACGAATGACATTAAAGGTAAGTTAAGTAACCCAGACAAACACGAATCACATTAAGGGTAAGTTAAGTAACCCAGACAAACACGAATCACATTAAAGGTAGGTTAGGTAACCCAGACAAACACGAATCACATTGAAGGGAAGTTAAGTAACCCAGACAAACACGAATCCCATTAAAGGTAAGTTAGGTAACCCAGAAAAACACGAATCACATTAAAGGTAAGTTAAGTAACCCAGACAAACACGAATCACATTAAAGGTATGTTAGGTAACCCAGAAAAACACGAATCACATTAAACGTTGGTTAGGTAACCCAGAAAAACACGAATCACATTAAAGGTAAGTTAGGTAACCCAGAAAAACACGAATCACATTAAACCTTGGTTAGGTAACCCAGAAAAACATGAATCACTTTAAAGGTTGGTTAGGTAACCCAGAAAAACACGAATCACATTAAAGGTAAGTTAGGTAACCCAGAAAAAACACGAATCACATTAAAGGTAAGTTAAGTAACCCAGAAAAACACGAATCACATTAAAGGTAAGTTAGGTAACCCAGACAAACATGAATCACATTAAAGGTAGGTTAGGTAACCCAGAAAAAACACGAATCACATTAAAGGTAGGTTAGGTAACCCAGACAAACACGAATCACATTAAAGGTAAGTTAAGTAACCCAGAAAAACACGAATCACATTAAAGGTAAGTTAAGTAACCCAGAAAAACACGAATCACATTAAAGGTAAGTTAGGTAATCCAGAAAAACACGAATCACATTAAAGGTAAGTTAATTAACCAAGAAAAACACGAATCACATTAAAGGTAAGTTAAGTAACCTAGAAAAACACGAATCACATTAAAGGTAAGTTAGGTAGCCCAGAAAAAGACGAATCACATTAAAGGTAAGTTAGGTAACCCAGAAAAACACGAATCACATTAAAGGTAAGTTAGGTAACCCAGACAAACACGAATCACATTAAAGGTAGGTTAGGTAACCCCGAAAAACACGAATCACATTAAAGGTAAGTTAGGTAACCCAGAAAAACACGAATCACATTAAAGGTAAGTTAGGTAACCCAGACAAACACGAATCACATTAAAGGTAGGTTAGGTAACCCCGAAAAACACGAATCACATTAAAGGTAAGTTAGGTAACCCAGACAAACACGAATCACATTAATGGTAAGCTAGGTAACCCAGACAAACACGAATCACATTAAAGGTAAGTTAGGTAGCCCAGACAAACACGAATCACATTAAAGGTAAGTTAAGTAACCCAGACAAACACGAATCACATTAAAGGTAAGTTAGGTAACCCAGACAAACATGAATCATATTAAAGGTAGGTTAGGTAACCCAGAAAAAACACGAATCACATTAAAGGTGGGTTAGGTATCCCAGAAAAACACGAATCACATTAAAGGTAAGTTAAGTAACCCAGAAAAACACGAATCACATTAAAGGTAAGTTAAGTAACCCAGAAAAACACGAATCACATTAAGGGTAAGTTAGGTAACCCAGACAAACACGAATCACATTAAAGGTAGGTTAGGTAACCCAGACAAACACGAATCACATTGAAGGGAAGTTAAGTAACCCAGACAAACACGAATCCCATTAAAGGTAAGTTAGGTAACCCAGACAAACACGAATCACATTAAAGGTAAGTTAAGTAAACCAGACAAACACGAATCACATTAAAGGTATGTTAGGTAACCCAGAAAAACACGAATCACATTAAACGCTGGTTAGGTAACCCAGAAAAACACGAATCACATTAAAGGTAAGTTAGGTAACCCAGACAAAAACGAATCACATTAAAGGTAAGTTAGGTAATCCAAAAAAACACGAATCACATTAAAGGTAAGTTAGGTAACCCAGACAAACACGAATCACATTAAAGGTAAGTTAGGTAACCAAGACAAACACGAATCACATTAAAGGTAAGTTAGGTGACCCAGAAAAACATGAATCACATTAAAGGTAGGTTAGGTAACCCAGACTAAACACGAATCACATTAAAGGTAAGTTAAGTAACCCAGAAAAACACGAATCACATTAAAGGTAAGTTAAGTAACCAAGAAAAACACGAATCACATTAAAGGTAAGTTAAGAAACCTAGAAAAACACGAATCACATTAAAGGTAAGTTAGGAAACCCAGAAAAACACGAATCACATTAAAGGTAAGTTAGGTAACCCAGACAAACACGAATCACATTAAAGGTAGGTTAGGTAACCCCGAAAAACACGAATCACATTAAAGGTAAGTTAGGTAACCCAGACAAACACGAATCACATTAATGGTAAGCTAGGTAACCCAGACAAACACGAATCACATTAAAGGTAAGTTAGGTAGCCCAGACAAACACGAATCACATTAAAGGTAAGTTAAGTAACCCAGACAAACACGAATCACATTAAAGGTAAGTTAGGTAACCCAGACAAACATGAATCATATTAAAGGTAGGTTAGGTAACCCAGAAAAAACACGAATCACATTAAAGGTAGGTTAGGTAACCCAGAAAAACACGAATCACATTAAAGGTAAGTTAAGTAACCCAGAAAAACACGAATCACATTAAAGGTAAGTTAAGTAACCCAGAAAAACACGAATCACATTAAGGGTAAGTTAGGTAACCCAGACAAACACGAATCACATTAAAGGTAGGTTAGGTAACCCAGACAAACACGAATCACATTGAAGGGAAGTTAAGTAACCCAGACAAACACGAATCCCATTAAAGGTAAGTTAGGTAACCCAGACAAACACGAATCACATTAAAGGTAAGTTAAGTAACCGAGACAAACACGAATCACATTAAAGGTATGTTAGGTAACCCAGAAAAACACGAATCACATTAAACGCTGGTTAGGTAACCCAGAAAAACACGAATCACATTAAAGGTAAGTTAGGTAACCCAGACAAAAACGAATCACATTAAAGGTAAGTTAGGTAATCCAAAAAAACACGAATCACATTAAAGGTAAGTTAGGTAACCCAGACAAACACGAAGCACATTAAAGGTAAGTTAGGTAACCAAGACAAACACGAATCACATTAAAGGTAAGTTAGGTGACCCAGAAAAACATGAATCACATTAAAGGTAGGTTAGGTAACCCAGACAAAACACGAATCACATTAAAGGTAAGTTAAGTAACCCAGAAAAACACGAATCACATTAAAGGTAAGTTAGGTAACCCAGACAAACATGAATCACATTAAAGGTAGGTTAGGTAACCCAGAAAAAACACGAATCACATTAAAGGTAGGTTAGGTAACCCAGACAAACACGAATCACATTAAAGGTAAGTTAAGTAACCCAGAAAAACACGAATCACATTAAAGGTAAGTTAAGTAACCCAGACAAACACGAATCACATTAAAGGTAAGTTAGGTAATCCAGAAAAACACGAATCACATTAAAGGTAAGTTAATTAACCAAGAAAAACACGAATCACATTAAAGGTAAGTTAAGTAACCTAGAAAAACACGAATCACATTAAAGGTAAGTTAGGTAGCCCAGAAAAAGACGAATCACATTAAAGGTAAGTTAGGTAACCCAGAAAAACACGAATCACATTAAAGGTAAGTTAGGTAACCCAGACAAACACGAATCACATTAAAGGTAGGTTAGGTAACCCCGAAAAACACGAATCACATTAAAGGTAAGTTAGGTAACCCAGACAAACACGAATCACATTAATGGTAAGCTAGGTAACCCAGACAAACACGAATCACATTAAAGGTAAGTTAGGTAGCCCAGACAAACACGAATCACATTAAAGGTAAGTTAAGTAACCCAGACAAACACGAATCACATTAAAGGTAAGTTAGGTAACCCAGACAAACATGAATCATATTAAAGGTAGGTTAGGTAACCCAGAAAAAACACGAATCACATTAAAGGTAGGTTAGGTAACCCAGAAAAACACGAATCACATTAAAGGTAAGTTAAGTAACCCAGAAAAACACGAATCACATTAAAGGTAAGTTAAGTAACCCAGAAAAACACGAATCACATTAAGGGTAAGTTAGGTAACCCAGACAAACACGAATCACATTAAAGGTAGGTTAGGTAACCCAGACAAACACGAATCACATTGAAGGGAAGTTAAGTAACCCAGACAAACACGAATCCCATTAAAGGTAAGTTAGGTAACCCAGACAAACACGAATCACATTAAAGGTAAGTTAAGTAACCCAGACAAACACGAATCACATTAAAGGTATGTTAGGTAACCCAGAAAAACACGAATCACATTAAACGCTGGTTAGGTAACCCAGAAAAACACGAATCACATTAAAGGTAAGTTAGGTAACCCAGACAAAAACGAATCACATTAAAGGTAAGTTAGGTAATCCAAAAAAACACGAATCACATTAAAGGTAAGTTAGGTAACCCAGACAAACACGAATCACATTAAAGGTAAGTTAGGTAACCAAGACAAACACGAATCACATTAAAGGTAAGTTAGGTGACCCAGAAAAACATGAATCACATTAAAGGTAGGTTAGGTAACCCAGACAAAACACGAATCACATTAAAGGTAAGTTAAGTAACCCAGAAAAACACGAATCACATTAAAGGTAAGTTAAGTAACCCAGAAAAACACGAATCACATTAAAGGTAAGTTAGGTAACCCAGACAAACATGAATCACATTAAAGGTAGGTTAGGTAACCCAGAAAAAACACGAATCACATTAAAGGTAAGTTAAGTAACCCAGACAAACACGAATCACATTAAAGGTAAGTTAGGTAACCCAGACAAACATGAATCATATTAAAGGTAGGTTAGGTAACCCAGAAAAAACACGAATCACATTAAAGGTAGGTTAGGTAACCCAGAAAAACACGAATCACATTAAAGGTAAGTTAAGTAACCCAGAAAAACACGAATCACATTAAAGGTAAGTTAAGTAACCCAGAAAAACACGAATCACATTAAGGGTAAGTTAGGTAACCCAGACAAACACGAATCACATTAAAGGTAGGTTAGGTAACCCAGACAAACACGAATCACATTGAAGGGAAGTTAAGTAACCCAGACAAACACGAATCCCATTAAAGGTAAGTTAGGTAACCCAGACAAACACGAATCACATTAAAGGTAAGTTAAGTAACCGAGACAAACACGAATCACATTAAAGGTATGTTAGGTAACCCAGAAAAACACGAATCACATTAAACGCTGGTTAGGTAACCCAGAAAAACACGAATCACATTAAAGGTAAGTTAGGTAACCCAGACAAAAACGAATCACATTAAAGGTAAGTTAGGTAATCCAAAAAAACACGAATCACATTAAAGGTAAGTTAGGTAACCCAGACAAACACGAAGCACATTAAAGGTAAGTTAGGTAACCAAGACAAACACGAATCACATTAAAGGTAAGTTAGGTGACCCAGAAAAACATGAATCACATTAAAGGTAGGTTAGGTAACCCAGACAAAACACGAATCACATTAAAGGTAAGTTAAGTAACCCAGAAAAACACGAATCACATTAAAGGTAAGTTAGGTAACCCAGACAAACATGAATCACATTAAAGGTAGGTTAGGTAACCCAGAAAAAACACGAATCACATTAAAGGTAGGTTAGGTAACCCAGACAAACACGAATCACATTAAAGGTAAGTTAAGTAACCCAGAAAAACACGAATCACATTAAAGGTAAGTTAAGTAACCCAGACAAACACGAATCACATTAAAGGTAAGTTAGGTAATCCAGAAAAACACGAATCACATTAAAGGTAAGTTAATTAACCAAGAAAAACACGAATCACATTAAAGGTAAGTTAAGTAACCTAGAAAAACACGAATCACATTAAAGGTAAGTTAGGTAGCCCAGAAAAAGACGAATCACATTAAAGGTAAGTTAGGTAACCCAGAAAAACACGAATCACATTAAAGGTAAGTTAGGTAACCCAGACAAACACGAATCACATTAAAGGTAGGTTAGGTAACCCCGAAAAACACGAATCACATTAAAGGTAAGTTAGGTAACCCAGACAAACACAAATCACATTAATGGTAAGCTAGGTAACCCAGACAAACACGAATCACATTAAAGGTAAGTTAGGTAGCCCAGACAAACACGAATCACATTAAAGGTAAGTTAAGTAACCCAGACAAAACGAATCACATTAAAGGTAAGTTAGGTAACCCAGACAAACATGAATCATATTAAAGGTAGGTTAGGTAACCCAGAAAAAACACGAATCACATTAAAGGTAGGTTAGGTAACCCAGAAAAACACGAATCACATTAAAGGTAAGTTAAGTAACCCAGAAAAACACGAATCACATTAAAGGTAAGTTAAGTAACCCAGAAAAACACGAATCACATTAAGGGTAAGTTAGGTAACCCAGACAAACACGAATCACATTAAAGGTAGGTTAGGTAACCCAGACAAACACGAATCACATTGAAGGGAAGTTAAGTAACCCAGACAAACACGAATCCCATTAAAGGTAAGTTAGGTAACCCAGACAAACACGAATCACATTAAAGGTAAGTTAAGTAACCCAGACAAACACGAATCACATTAAAGGTATGTTAGGTAACCCAGAAAAACACGAATCACATTAAACGCTGGTTAGGTAACCCAGAAAAACACGAATCACATTAAAGGTAAGTTAGGTAACCCAGACAAAAACGAATCACATTAAAGGTAAGTTAGGTAATCCAAAAAAACACGAATCACATTAAAGGTAAGTTAGGTAACCCAGACAAACACGAATCACATTAAAGGTAAGTTAGGTAACCAAGACAAACACGAATCACATTAAAGGTAAGTTAGGTGACCCAGAAAAACATGAATCACATTAAAGGTAGGTTAGGTAACCCAGACAAAACACGAATCACATTAAAGGTAAGTTAAGTAACCCAGAAAAACACGAATCACATTAAAGGTAAGTTAAGTAACCCAGAAAAACACGAATCACATTAAAGGTAAGTTAGGTAACCCAGACAAACATGAATCACATTAAAGGTAGGTTAGGTAACCCAGAAAAAACACGAATCACATTAAAGGTAGGTTAGGTAACCCAGACAAACACGAATCACATTAAAGGTAAGTTAAGTAACCCGGAAAAACACGAATCACATTAAAGGTAAGTTAATTAACCAAGAAAAACACGAATCACATTAAAGGTAAGTTAAGTAACCTAGAAAAACACGAATCACATTAAAGGTAAGTTAGGTAGCCCAGAAAAAGACGAATCACATTAAAGGTAAGTTAGGTAACCCAGAAAAACACGAATCACATTAAAGGTAAGTTAGGTAACCCAGACAAACATGAATCACATTAAAGGTAGGTTAGGTAACCCCGAAAAACACGAATCACATTAAAGGTAAGTTAGGTAACCCAGACAAACACGAATCACATTAAAGGTAGGTTAGGTAACCCAGACAAACACGAATCACATTGAAGGGAAGTTAAGTAACCCAGACAAACACGAATCCCATTAAAGGTAAGTTAGGTAACCCAGACAAACACGAATCACATTAAAGGTAAGTTAGGTAACCCAGAAAAACACGAATCACATTAAACGCTGGTTAGGTAACCCAGAAAAACACGAATCACATTAAAGGTAAGTTAGGTAACCCAGACAAAAACGAATCACATTAAAGGTAAGTTAGGTAATCCAAAAAAACACGAATCACATTAAAGGTAAGTTAGGTAACCCAGACAAACACGAATCACATTAAAGGTAAGTTAGGTAACCAATACAAACACGAATCACATTAAAGGTAAGTTAGGTGACCCAGAAAAACATGAATCACATTAAAGGTAGGTTAGGTAACCCAGACAAAACACGAATCACATTAAAGGTAAGTTAAGTAACCCAGAAAAACACGAATCACATTAAAGGTAAGTTAAGTAACCAAGAAAAACACGAATCACATTAAAGGTAAGTTAAGTAACCTAGAAAAACACGAATCACATTAAAGGTAAGTTAGGTAACCCAGAAAAACACGAATCACATTAAAGGTAAGTTAGGTAACCCAGACAAACACGAATCACATTAAAGGTAGGTTAGGTAACCCCGAAAAACACGAATCACATTAAAGGTAAGTTAGGTAACCCAGACAAACACGAATCACATTAATGGTAAGCTAGGTAACCCAGACAAACACGAATCACATTAAAGGTAAGTTAGGTAGCCCAGACAAACACGAATCACATTAAAGGTAAGTTAAGTAACCCAGACAAACACGAATCACATTAAAGGTAAGTTAGGTAACCCAGACAAACATGAATCATATTAAAGGTAGGTTAGGTAACCCAGAAAAAACACGAATCACATTAAAGGTAGGTTAGGTAACCCAGAAAAACACGAATCACATTAAAGGTAAGTTAAGTAACCCAGAAAAACACGAATCACATTAAAGGTAAGTTAAGTAACCCAGAAAAACACGAATCACATTAAGGGTAAGTTAGGTAACCCAGACAAACACGAATCACATTAAAGGTAGGTTAGGTAACCCAGACAAACACGAATCACATTGAAGGGAAGTTAAGTAACCCAGACAAACATGAATCATATTAAAGGTAGGTTAGGTAACCCAGAAAAAACACGAATCACATTAAAGGTAGGTTAGGTAACCCAGAAAAACACGAATCACATTAAAGGTAAGTTAAGTAACCCAGAAAAACACGAATCACATTAAAGGTAAGTTAAGTAACCCAGAAAAACACGAATCACATTAAAGGTAAGTTAAGTAACCCAGAAAAACACGAATCACATTAAAGGTAAGTTAAGAAACCTAGAAAAACATGAATCACATTAAAGGTAAGTTAGGTAACCCAGAAAAACACGAATCACATTAAAGGTAAGTTAGGTAACCCAGACAAACACGAATCACATTAATGGTAAGCTAGGTAACCCAGACAAACACGAATCACATTAAAGGTAAGTTAGGTAGCCCAGACAAACACGAATCACATTAAAGGTAAGTTAAGTAACCCAGACAAACACGAATCACATTAAAGGTAAGTTAGGTAACCCAGACAAACATGAATCATATTAAAGGTAGGTTAGGTAACCCAGAAAAAACACGAATCACATTAAAGGTAGGTTAGGTAACCCAGAAAAACACGAATCACATTAAAGGTAAGTTAGGTAACCCAGAAAAACACGAATCACATTAAAGGTAAGTTAAGTAACCCAGAAAAACACGAATCACATTAAGGGTAAGTTAGGTAACCCAGACAAACACGAATCACATTAAAGGTAGGTTAGGTAACCCAGACAAACACGAATCACATTGAAGGGAAGTTAACTAACCCAGACAAACACGAATCCCATTAAAGGTAAGTTAGGTAACCCAGACAAACACGAATCACATTAAAGGTAAGTTAAGTAACCGAGACAAACACGAATCACATTAAAGGTATGTTAGGTAACCCAGAAAAACACGAATCACATTAAACGCTGGTTAGGTAACCCAGAAAAACACGAATCACATTAAAGGTAAGTTAGGTAACCCAGACAAAAACGAATCACATTAAAGGTAAGTTAGGTAATCCAAAAAAACACGAATCACATTAAAGGTAAGTTAGGTAACCCAGACAAACACGAATCACATTAAAGGTAAGTTAGGTAACCAAGACAAACACGAATCACATTAAAGGTAAGTTAGGTGACCCAGAAAAACATGAATCACATTAAAGGTAGGTTAGGTAACCCAGACAAAACACGAATCACATTAAAGGTAAGTTAAGTAACCCAGAAAAACACGAATCACATTAAAGGTAAGTTAGGTAACCCAGACAAACATGAATCACATTAAAGGTAGGTTAGGTAACCCAGAAAAAACACGAATCACATTAAAGGTAGGTTAGGTAACCCAGACAAACACGAATCACATTAAAGGTAAGTTAAGTAACCCAGAAAAACACGAATCACATTAAAGGTAAGTTAAGTAACCCAGACAAACACGAATCACATTAAAGGTAAGTTAGGTAATCCAGAAAAACACGAATCACATTAAAGGTAAGTTAATTAACCAAGAAAAACACGAATCACATTAAAGGTAAGTTAAGTAACCTAGAAAAACACGAATCACATTAAAGGTAAGTTAGGTAGCCCAGAAAAAGACGAATCACATTAAAGGTAAGTTAAGTAACCCAGAAAAACATGAATCACATTAAAGGTAAGTTAAGTAACCCAGAAAAACACGAATCACATTAAAGGTAAGTTAAGTAACCCAGAAAAACACGAATCACATTAAGGGTAAGTTAGGTAACCCAGACAAACACGAATCACATTAAAGGTAGGTTAGGTAACCCAGACAAACACGAATCACATTGAAGGGAAGTTAAGTAACCCAGACAAACATGAATCATATTAAAGGTAGGTTAGGTAACCCAGAAAAAACACGAATCACATTAAAGGTAGGTTAGGTAACCCAGAAAAACACGAATCACATTAAAGGTAAGTTAAGTAACCCACAAAAACACGAATCACATTAAAGGTAAGTTAAGTAACCCAGAAAAACACGAATCACATTAAAGGTAAGTTAAGTAACCCAGAAAAACACGAATCACATTAAAGGTAAGTTAAGAAACCTAGAAAAACATGAATCACATTAAAGGTAAGTTAGGTAACCCAGAAAAACACGAATCACATTAAAGGTAAGTTAGGTAACCCAGACAAACACGAATCACATTAATGGTAAGCTAGGTAACCCAGACAAACACGAATCACATTAAAGGTAAGTTAGGTAGCCCAGACAAACACGAATCACATTAAAGGTAAGTTAAGTAACCCAGACAAACACGAATCACATTAAAGGTAAGTTAGGTAACCCAGACAAACATGAATCATATTAAAGGTAGGTTAGGTAACCCAGAAAAAACACGAATCACATTAAAGGTAGGTTAGGTAACCCAGAAAAACACGAATCACATTAAAGGTAAGTTAGGTAACCCAGAAAAACACGAATCACATTAAAGGTAAGTTAAGTAACCCAGAAAAACACGAATCACATTAAGGGTAAGTTAGGTAACCCAGACAAACACGAATCACATTAAAGGTAGGTTAGGTAACCCAGACAAACACGAATCACATTGAAGGGAAGTTAACTAACCCAGACAAACACGAATCCCATTAAAGGTAAGTTAGGTAACCCAGACAAACACGAATCACATTAAAGGTAAGTTAAGTAACCGAGACAAACACGAATCACATTAAAGGTATGTTAGGTAACCCAGAAAAACACGAATCACATTAAACGCTGGTTAGGTAACCCAGAAAAACACGAATCACATTAAAGGTAAGTTAGGTAACCCAGACAAAAACGAATCACATTAAAGGTAAGTTAGGTAATCCAAAAAAACACGAATCACATTAAAGGTAAGTTAGGTAACCCAGACAAACACGAATCACATTAAAGGTAAGTTAGGTAACCAAGACAAACACGAATCACATTAAAGGTAAGTTAGGTGACCCAGACAAACATGAATCACATTAAAGGTAGGTTAGGTAACCCAGAAAAAACACGAATCACATTAAAGGTAGGTTAGGTAACCCAGACAAACACGAATCACATTAAAGGTAAGTTAAGTAACCCAGAAAAACACGAATCACATTAAAGGTAAGTTAAGTAACCCAGACAAACACGAATCACATTAAAGGTAAGTTAGGTAATCCAGAAAAACACGAATCACATTAAAGGTAAGTTAATTAACCAAGAAAAACACGAATCACATTAAAGGTAAGTTAAGTAACCTAGAAAAACACGAATCACATTAAAGGTAAGTTAGGTAGCCCAGAAAAAGACGAATCACATTAAAGGTAAGTTAGGTAACCCAGAAAAACACGAATCACATTAAAGGTAAGTTAGGTAACCCAGACAAACACGAATCACATTAAAGGTAGGTTAGGTAACCCCGAAAAACACGAATCACATTAAAGGTAAGTTAGGTAACCCAGACAAAAACGAATCACATTAAAGGTAAGTTAGGTAATCCAAAAAAACACGAATCACATTAAAGGTAAGTTAGGTAACCCAGACAAACACGAATCACATTAAAGGTAAGTTAGGTAACCAAGACAAACACGAATCACATTAAAGGTAAGTTAGGTGACCCAGACAAACATGAATCACATTAAAGGTAGGTTAGGTAACCCAGAAAAAACACGAATCACATTAAAGGTAGGTTAGGTAACCCAGACAAACACGAATCACATTAAAGGTAAGTTAAGTAACCCAGAAAAACACGAATCACATTAAAGGTAAGTTAAGTAACCCAGACAAACACGAATCACATTAAAGGTAAGTTAGGTAATCCAGAAAAACACGAATCACATTAAAGGTAAGTTAATTAACCAAGAAAAACACGAATCACATTAAAGGTAAGTTAAGTAACCTAGAAAAACACGAATCACATTAAAGGTAAGTTAGGTAGCCCAGAAAAAGACGAATCACATTAAAGGTAAGTTAGGTAACCCAGAAAAACACGAATCACATTAAAGGTAAGTTAGGTAACCCAGACAAACACGAATCACATTAAAGGTAGGTTAGGTAACCCCGAAAAACACGAATCACATTAAAGGTAAGTTAGGTAACCCAGACAAACACGAATCACATTAATGGTAAGCTAGGTAACCCAGACAAACACGAATCACATTAAAGGTAAGTTAGGTAGCCCAGACAAACACGAATCACATTAAAGGTAAGTTAAGTAACCCAGACAAACACGAATCACATTAAAGGTAAGTTAGGTAACCCAGACAAACATGAATCATATTAAAGGTAGGTTAGGTAACCCAGAAAAAACACGAATCACATTAAAGGTAGGTTAGGTAACCCAGAAAAACACGAATCACATTAAAGGTAAGTTAAGTAACCCAGAAAAACACGAATCACATTAAAGGTAAGTTAAGTAACCCAGAAAAACACGAATCACATTAAGGGTAAGTTAGGTAACCCAGACAAACACGAATCACATTAAAGGTAGGTTAGGTAACCCAGAAAAACACGAATCACATTGAAGGGAAGTTAAGTAACCCAGACAAACACGAATCCCATTAAAGGTAAGTTAGGTAGCCCAGACAAACACGAATCACATTAAAGGTAAGTTAAGTAACCCAGAAAAACACGAATCACATTAAAGGTAAGTTAGGTAATCCAGAAAAACACGAATCACATTAAAGGTAAGTTAATTAACCAAGAAAAACACGAATCACATTAAAGGTAAGTTAAGTAACCTAGAAAAACACGAATCACATTAAAGGTAAGTTAGGTAGCCCAGAAAAACACGAATCACATTAAAGGTAAGTTAGGTAACCCAGAAAAACACGAATCACATTAAAGGTAAGTTAGGTAACCCAGACAAACACGAATCACATTAAAGGTAGGTTAGGTAACCCAGAAAAACACGAATCACATTAAAGGTAAGTTAGGTAAACCAGACAAACACGAATCACATTAATGGTAAGCTAGGTAACCCAGACAAACACGAATCACATTAAAGGTAAGTTAGGTAGCCCAGACAAACACGAATCACATTAAAGGTAAGTTAAGTAACCCAGACAAACACGAATCACATTAAAGGTAAGTTAGGTAACCCAGACAAACATGAATCATATTAAAGGTAGGTTAGGTAACCCAGAAAAAACACGAATCACATTAAAGGTAGGTTAGGTAACCCAGAAAAACACGAATCACATTAAAGGTAAGTTAGGTAACCCAGACAAACACGAATCACATTAATGGTAAGCTAGGTAACCCAGACAAACACGAATCACATTAAAGGTAAGTTAGGTAGCCCAGACAAACACGAATCACATTAAAGGTAAGTTAAGTAACCCAGAAAAACACGAATAACATTAAAGGTAAGTTAGGTAACCCAGACAAACATGAATCATATTAAAGGTAGGTTAGGTAACCCAGAAAAAACACGAATCACATTAAAGGTAGGTTAGGTAACCCAGAAAAACACGAATCACATTAAAGGTAAGTTAAGTAACCCAGAAAAACACGAATCACATTAAGGGTAAGTTAGGTAACCCAGACAAACACGAATCACATTAAAGGTAGGTTAGGTAACCCAGAAAAACACGAATCACATTGAAGGGAAGTTAAGTAACCCAGACAAACACGAATCCCATTAAAGGTAAGTTAGGTAGCCCAGACAAACACGAATCACATTAAAGGTAAGTTAAGTAACCCAGACAAACACGAATCACATTAAAGGTAGGTTAGGTAACCCAGAAAAAACACGAATCACATTAAAGGTATGTTAGGTAACCCAGACAAACACGAATCACATTAAAGGTAAGTTAAGTAACCCAGAAAAACACGAATCACATTAAAGGTAAGTTAAGTAACCCAGACAAACACGAATCACATTAAAGGTAAGTTAGGTAATCCAGAAAAACACGAATCACATTAAAGGTAAGTTAATTAACCAAGAAAAACACGAATCACATTAAAGGTAAGTTAAGTAACCTAGAAAAACACGAATCACATTAAAGGTAAGTTAGGTAGCCCAGAAAAAGACGAATCACAATAAAGGTAAGTTAGGTAACCCAGAAAAACACGAATCACATTAAAGGTAAGTTAGGTAACCCAGACAAACACGAATCACATTAAAGGTAGGTTAGGTAACCCCGAAAAACACGAATCACATTAAAGGTAAGTTAGGTAACCCAGACAAACACGAATCACATTAATGGTAAGCTAGGTAACCCAGACAAACACGAATCACATTAAAGGTAAGTTAGGTAGCCCAGACAAACACGAATCACATTAAAGGTAAGTTAAGTAACCCAGACAAACACGAATCACATTAAAGGTAAGTTAGGTAACCCAGACAAACATGAATCATATTAAAGGTAGGTTAGGTAACCCAGAAAAAACACGAATCACATTAAAGGTAGTTTAGGTAACCCAGAAAAACACGAATCACATTAAAGGTAAGTTAAGTAACCCAGAAAAACACGAATCACATTAAAGGTAAGTTAAGTAACCCAGAAAAACACGAATCACATTAAGGGTAAGTTAGGTAACCCAGACAAACACGAATCACATTAAAGGTAAGTTAGGTAACCCAGACAAACACGAATCACATTGAAGGGAAGTTAAGTAACCCAGAAAAACACGAATCCCATTAAAGGTAAGTTAGGTAACCCAGACAAACACGAATCACATTAAAGGTAAGTTAAGTAACCCAGACAAACACGAATCACATTAAAGGTATGTTAGGTAACCCAGAAAAACACGAATCACATTAAACGCTGGTTAGGTAACCCAGAAAAACACGAATCACATTAAAGGTAAGTTAGGTAACCCAGACAAAAACGAATCACATTAAAGGTAAGTTAGGTAATCCAAAAAAACACGAATCACATTAAAGGTAAGTTAGGTAACCCAGACAAACACGAATCACATTAAAGGTAAGTTAGGTAACCAAGACAAACACGAATCACATTAAAGGTAAGTTAGGTGACCCAGAAAAACATGAAAAACATTAAAGGTAGGTTAGGTAACCCAGACAAAACACGAATCACATTAAAGGTAAGTTAAGTAACCCAGAAAAACACGAATCACATTAAAGGTAAGTTAAGTAACCCAGAAAAACACGAATCACATTAAAGGTAAGTTAGGTAACCCAGACAAACATGAATCACATTAAAGGTAGGTTAGGTAACCCAGAAAAAACACGAATCACATTAAAGGTAGGTTAGGTAACCCAGACAAACACGAATCACATTAAAGGTAAGTTAAGTAACCCAGAAAAACACGAATCACATTAAAGGTAAGTTAATTAACCAAGAAAAACACGAATCACATTAAAGGTAAGTTAAGTAACCTAGAAAAACACGAATCACATTAAAGGTAAGTTAGGTAGCCCAGAAAAAGACGAATCACATTAAAGGTAAGTTAGGTAACCCAGAAAAACACGAATCACATTAAAGGTAAGTTAGGTAACCCAGACAAACATGAATCACATTAAAGGTAGGTTAGGTAACCCCGAAAAACACGAATCACATTAAAGGTAAGTTAGGTAACCCAGACAAACACGAATCACATTAATGGTAAGCTAGGTAACCCAGACAAACACGAATCACATTAAAGGTAAGTTAGGTAGCCCAGACAAACACGAATCACATTAAAGGTAAGTTAAGTAACCCAGACAAACACGAATCACATTAAAGGTAAGTTAGGTAACCCAGACAAACATGAATCATATTAAAGGTAGGTTAGGTAACCCAGAAAAAACACGAATCACATTAAAGGTAGGTTAGGTAACCCAGAAAAACACGAATCACATTAAAGGTAAGTTAAGTAACCCAGAAAAACACGAATCACATTAAAGGTAAGTTAAGTAACCCAGAAAAACACGAATCACATTAAGGGTAAGTTAGGTAACCCAGACAAACACGAATCACATTAAAGGTAGGTTAGGTAACCCAGAAAAACACGAATCACATTGAAGGGAAGTTAAGTAACCCAGACAAACACGAATCCCATTAAAGGTAGGTTAGGTAACCCAGAAAAAACACGAATCACATTAAAGGTAGGTTAGGTAACCCAGACAAACACGAATCACATTAAAGGTAAGTTAAGTAACCCAGAAAAACACGAATCACATTAAAGGTAAGTTAATTAACCAAGAAAAACACGAATCACATTAAAGGTAAGTTAAGTAACCTAGAAAAACACGAATCACATTAAAGGTAAGTTAGGTAGCCCAGAAAAAGACGAATCACATTAAAGGTAAGTTAGGTAACCCAGAAAAACACGAATCACATTAAAGGTAAGTTAGGTAACCCAGACAAACATGAATCACATTAAAGGTAGGTTAGGTAACCCCGAAAAACACGAATCACATTAAAGGTAAGTTAGGTAACCCAGACAAACACGAATCACATTAATGGTAAGCTAGGTAACCCAGACAAACACGAATCACATTAAAGGTAAGTTAGGTAGCCCAGACAAACACGAATCACATTAAAGGTAAGTTAAGTAACCCAGACAAACACGAATCACATTAAAGGTAAGTTAGGTAACCCAGACAAACATGAATCATATTAAAGGTAGGTTAGGTAACCCAGAAAAAACACGAATCACATTAAAGGTAGGTTAGGTAACCCAGAAAAACACGAATCACATTAAAGGTAAGTTAAGTAACCCAGAAAAACACGAATCACATTAAAGGTAAGTTAAGTAACCCAGAAAAACACGAATCACATTAAGGGTAAGTTAGGTAACCCAGACAAACACGAATCACATTAAAGGTAGGTTAGGTAACCCAGAAAAACACGAATCACATTGAAGGGAAGTTAAGTAACCCAGACAAACACGAATCCCATTAAAGGTAAGTTAGGTAGCCCAGACAAACACGAATCACATTAAAGGTATGTTAGGTAACCCAGAAAAACACGAATCACATTAAACGCTGGTTAGGTAACCCAGAAAAACACGAATCACATTAAAGGTAAGTTAGGAAACCCAGAAAAACACGAATCACATTAAACCTTGGTTAGGTAACCCAGAAAAACATGAATCACTTTAAAGGTTGGTTAGGTAACCCAGAAAAACACGAATCACATTAAAGGTAAGTTAGGTAACCCAGAAAAAACACGAATCACATTAAAGGTAAATTAGGTAATCCAGAGAAACATGAATCACATTAAAGGTAAGTTAAGTAACCCAGAAAAACACGAATCACATTAAAGGTAAGTTAGGTAACCCAGACAAACATGAATCACATTAAAGGTAGGTTAGGTAACCCAGAAAAAACACGAATCACATTAAAGGTAGGTTAGGTAACCCAGACAAACACGAATCACATTAAAGGTAAGTTAAGTAACCCAGAAAAACACGAATCACATTAAAGGTAAGTTAATTAACCAAGAAAAACACGAATCACATTAAAGGTAAGTTAAGTAACCTAGAAAAACACGAATCACATTAAAGGTAAGTTAGGTAGCCCAGAAAAAGACGAATCACATTAAAGGTAAGTTAGGTAACCCAGAAAAACACGAATCACATTAAAGGTAAGTTAGGTAACCCAGACAAACACGAATCACATTAAAGGTAGGTTAGGTAACCCCGAAAAACACGAATCACATTAAAGGTAAGTTAGGTAACCCAGACAAACACGAATCACATTAATGGTAAGCTAGGTAACCCAGACAAACACGAATCACATTAAAGGTAAGTTAGGTAGCCCAGACAAACACGAATCACATTAAAGGTAAGTTAAGTAACCCAGACAAACACGAATCACATTAAAGGTAAGTTAAGTAACCCAGACAAACATGAATCATATTAAAGGTAGGTTAGGTAACCCAGAAAAAACACGAATCACATTAAAGGTAGGTTAGGTAACCCAGAAAAACACGAATCACATTAAAGGTAAGTTAAGTAACCCAGAAAAACACGAATCACATTAAGGGTAAGTTAGGTAACCCAGACAAACACGAATCACATTAAAGGTAGGTTAGGTAACCCAGAAAAACACGAATCACATTGAAGGGAAGTTAAGTAACCCAGACAAACACGAATCCCATTAAAGGTAAGTTAGGTAACCCAGACAAACACGAATCACATTAAAGGTAAGTTAAGTAACCCAGACAAACACGAATCACATTAAAGGTATGTTAGGTAACCCAGAAAAACACGAATCACATTAAACGCTGGTTAGGTAACCCAGAAAAACACGAATCACATTAAAGGTAAGTTAGGTAACCCAGAAAAACACGAATCACATTAAACCTTGGTTAGGTAACCCAGAAAAACATGAATCACTTTAAAGGTCGGTTAGGTAACCCAGAAAAACACGAATCACATTAAAGGTAAGTTAGGTAACCCAGAAAAAACACGAATCCCATTAAAGGTAAATTAGGTAATCCAGAGAAACATGAATCACATTAAAGGTAAGTTAAGTAACCCAGACAAACACGAATCACATTAAAGGTAAGTTAAGTAACCCAGAAAAACACGAATCACATTAAAGGTAAGTTAGGTAACCCTGAAAAATACGAATCACATTAAAGGTAGGTTAGGTAACCCAGACAAACACGAATCACATTGAAGGGAAGTTAAGTAACCCAGACAAACACGAATCACATTAAAGGTAAGTTAAGTAACCCAGACAAACACGAATCACATTAAAGGTATGTTAGGTAACGCAGAAAAACACGAATCACATTAAACGTTGGTTAGGTAACCCAGAAAAACACGAATCACATTAAAGGTAAGTTAGGTAACCCAGAAAAACACGAATCACATTAAACCTTGGTTAGGTAACCCAGAAAAACATGAATCACTTTAAAGGTTGGTTAGGTAACCCAGAAAAACACGAATCACATTAAAGGTAAGTTAGGTAACCCAGAAAAAACACGAATCACATTAAAGGTAGGTTAGGTAACCCAGACAAACACGAATCACATTAAAGGTAAGTTAAGTAACCCAGAAAAACACGAATCACATTAAAGGTAAGTTAAGTAACCCAGACAAACACGAATCACATTAAAGGTAAGTTAGGTAATCCAGAAAAACACGAATCACATTAAAGGTAAGTTAAGTAACCTAGAAAAACACGAATCACATTAAAGGTAAGTTAGGTAGCCCAGAAAAAGACGAATCACATTAAAGGTAAGTTAGGTAACCCAAAAAAACACGAATCACATTAAAGGTAAGTTAGGTAACCCAGACAAACACGAATCACATTAAAGGTAGGTTAGGTAACCCCGAAAAACACGAATCACATTAAAGGTAAGTTACGTAACCCAGACAAACACGAATCACATTAATGGTAAGCTAGGTAACCCAGACAAACACGAATCACATTAAAGGTAAGTTAGGTAGCCCAGACAAACACGAATCACATTAAAGGTAAGTTAAGTAACCCAGACAAACACGAATCACATTAAAGGTAAGTTAGGTAACCCAGACAAACATGAATCACATTAAAGGTAGGTTAGGTAACCCAGAAAAAACACGAATCACATTAAAGGTAGGTTAGGTAACCCAGACAAACACGAATCACATTAAAGGTAAGTTAAGTAACCCAGAAAAACACGAATCACATTAAAGGTAAGTTAAGTAACCCAGACAAACACGAATCACATTAAAGGTAAGTTAGGTAATCCAGAAAAACACGAATCACATTAAAGGTAAGTTAATTAACCAAGAAAAACACGAATCACATTAAAGGTAAGTTAAGTAACCTAGAAAAACACGAATCACATTAAAGGTAAGTTAGGTAGCCCAGAAAAAGACGAATCACATTAAAGGTAAGTTAAGTAACCCAGAAAAACATGAATCACATTAAAGGTAAGTTAAGTAACCCAGAAAAACACGAATCACATTAAAGGTAAGTTAAGTAACCCAGAAAAACACGAATCACATTAAGGGTAAGTTAGGTAACCCAGACAAACACGAATCACATTAAAGGTAGGTTAGGTAACCCAGACAAACACGAATCACATTGAAGGGAAGTTAAGTAACCCAGACAAACATGAATCATATTAAAGGTAGGTTAGGTAACCCAGAAAAAACACGAATCACATTAAAGGTAGGTTAGGTAACCCAGAAAAACACGAATCACATTAAAGGTAAGTTAAGTAACCCAGAAAAACACGAATCACATTAAAGGTAAGTTAAGTAACCCAGAAAAACACGAATCACATTAAAGGTAAGTTAAGTAACCCAGAAAAACACGAATCACATTAAAGGTAAGTTAAGAAACCTAGAAAAACATGAATCACATTAAAGGTAAGTTAGGTAACCCAGAAAAACACGAATCACATTAAAGGTAAGTTAGGTAACCCAGACAAACACGAATCACATTAATGGTAAGCTAGGTAACCCAGACAAACACGAATCACATTAAAGGTAAGTTAGGTAGCCCAGACAAACACGAATCACATTAAAGGTAAGTTAAGTAACCCAGACAAACACGAATCACATTAAAGGTAAGTTAGGTAACCCAGACAAACATGAATCATATTAAAGGTAGGTTAGGTAACCCAGAAAAAACACGAATCACATTAAAGGTAGGTTAGGTAACCCAGAAAAACACGAATCACATTAAAGGTAAGTTAGGTAACCCAGAAAAACACGAATCACATTAAAGGTAAGTTAAGTAACCCAGAAAAACACGAATCACATTAAGGGTAAGTTAGGTAACCCAGACAAACACGAATCACATTAAAGGTAGGTTAGGTAACCCAGACAAACACGAATCACATTGAAGGGAAGTTAACTAACCCAGACAAACATGAATCCCATTAAAGGTAAGTTAGGTAACCCAGACAAACACGAATCACATTAAAGGTAAGTTAAGTAACCGAGACAAACACGAATCACATTAAAGGTATGTTAGGTAACCCAGAAAAACACGAATCACATTAAACGCTGGTTAGGTAACCCAGAAAAACACGAATCACATTAAAGGTAAGTTAGGTAACCCAGACAAAAACGAATCACATTAAAGGTAAGTTAGGTAATCCAAAAAAACACGAATCACATTAAAGGTAAGTTAGGTAACCCAGACAAACACGAATCACATTAAAGGTAAGTTAGGTAACCAAGACAAACACGAATCACATTAAAGGTAAGTTAGGTGACCCAGACAAACATGAATCACATTAAAGGTAGGTTAGGTAACCCAGAAAAAACACGAATCACATTAAAGGTAGGTTAGGTAACCCAGACAAACACGAATCACATTAAAGGTAAGTTAAGTAACCCAGAAAAACACGAATCACATTAAAGGTAAGTTAAGTAACCCAGACAAACACGAATCACATTAAAGGTAAGTTAGGTAATCCAGAAAAACACGAATCACATTAAAGGTAAGTTAATTAACCAAGAAAAACACGAATCACATTAAAGGTAAGTTAAGTAACCTAGAAAAACACGAATCACATTAAAGGTAAGTTAGGTAGCCCAGAAAAAGACGAATCACATTAAAGGTAAGTTAAGTAACCCAGAAAAACATGAATCACATTAAAGGTAAGTTAAGTAACCCAGAAAAACACGAATCACATTAAAGGTAAGTTAAGTAACCCAGAAAAACACGAATCACATTAAGGGTAAGTTAGGTAACCCAGACAAACACGAATCACATTAAAGGTAGGTTAGGTAACCCAGACAAACACGAATCACATTGAAGGGAAGTTAAGTAACCCAGACAAACATGAATCATATTAAAGGTAGGTTAGGTAACCCAGAAAAAACACGAATCACATTAAAGGTAGGTTAGGTAACCCAGAAAAACACGAATCACATTAAAGGTAAGTTAAGTAACCCAGAAAAACACGAATCACATTAAAGGTAAGTTAAGTAACCCAGAAAAACACGAATCACATTAAAGGTAAGTTAAGTAACCCAGAAAAACACGAATCACATTAAAGGTAAGTTAAGAAACCTAGAAAAACATGAATCACATTAAAGGTAAGTTAGGTAACCCAGAAAAACACGAATCACATTAAAGGTAAGTTAGGTAACCCAGACAAACACGAATCACATTAATGGTAAGCTAGGTAACCCAGACAAACACGAATCACATTAAAGGTAAGTTAGGTAGCCCAGACAAACACGAATCACATTAAAGGTAAGTTAAGTAACCCAGACAAACACGAATCACATTAAAGGTAAGTTAGGTAACCCAGACAAACATGAATCATATTAAAGGTAGGTTAGGTAACCCAGAAAAAACACGAATCACATTAAAGGTAGGTTAGGTAACCCAGAAAAACACGAATCACATTAAAGGTAAGTTAGGTAACCCAGAAAAACACGAATCACATTAAAGGTAAGTTAAGTAACCCAGAAAAACACGAATCACATTAAGGGTAAGTTAGGTAACCCAGACAAACACGAATCACATTAAAGGTAGGTTAGGTAACCCAGACAAACACGAATCACATTGAAGGGAAGTTAACTAACCCAGACAAACACGAATCCCATTAAAGGTAAGTTAGGTAACCCAGACAAACACGAATCACATTAAAGGTAAGTTAAGTAACCGAGACAAACACGAATCACATTAAAGGTATGTTAGGTAACCCAGAAAAACACGAATCACATTAAACGCTGGTTAGGTAACCCAGAAAAACACGAATCACATTAAAGGTAAGTTAGGTAACCCAGACAAAAACGAATCACATTAAAGGTAAGTTAGGTAATCCAAAAAAACACGAATCACATTAAAGGTAAGTTAGGTAACCCAGACAAACACGAATCACATTAAAGGTAAGTTAGGTAACCAAGACAAACACGAATCACATTAAAGGTAAGTTAGGTGACCCAGACAAACATGAATCACATTAAAGGTAGGTTAGGTAACCCAGAAAAAACACGAATCACATTAAAGGTAGGTTAGGTAACCCAGACAAACACGAATCACATTAAAGGTAAGTTAAGTAACCCAGAAAAACACGAATCACATTAAAGGTAAGTTAAGTAACCCAGACAAACACGAATCACATTAAAGGTAAGTTAGGTAATCCAGAAAAACACGAATCACATTAAAGGTAAGTTAATTAACCAAGAAAAACACGAATCACATTAAAGGTAAGTTAAGTAACCTAGAAAAACACGAATCACATTAAAGGTAAGTTAGGTAGCCCAGAAAAAGACGAATCACATTAAAGGTAAGTTAGGTAACCCAGAAAAACACGAATCACATTAAAGGTAAGTTAGGTAACCCAGACAAACACGAATCACATTAAAGGTAGGTTAGGTAACCCCGAAAAACACGAATCACATTAAAGGTAAGTTAGGTAACCCAGACAAAAACGAATCACATTAAAGGTAAGTTAGGTAATCCAAAAAAACACGAATCACATTAAAGGTAAGTTAGGTAACCCAGACAAACACGAATCACATTAAAGGTAAGTTAGGTAACCAAGACAAACACGAATCACATTAAAGGTAAGTTAGGTGACCCAGACAAACATGAATCACATTAAAGGTAGGTTAGGTAACCCAGAAAAAACACGAATCACATTAAAGGTAGGTTAGGTAACCCAGACAAACACGAATCACATTAAAGGTAAGTTAAGTAACCCAGAAAAACACGAATCACATTAAAGGTAAGTTAAGTAACCCAGACAAACACGAATCACATTAAAGGTAAGTTAGGTAATCCAGAAAAACACGAATCACATTAAAGGTAAGTTAATTAACCAAGAAAAACACGAATCACATTAAAGGTAAGTTAAGTAACCTAGAAAAACACGAATCACATTAAAGGTAAGTTAGGTAGCCCAGAAAAAGACGAATCACATTAAAGGTAAGTTAGGTAACCCAGAAAAACACGAATCACATTAAAGGTAAGTTAGGTAACCCAGACAAACACGAATCACATTAAAGGTAGGTTAGATAACCCCGAAAAACACGAATCACATTAAAGGTAAGTTAGGTAACCCAGACAAACACGAATCACATTAATGGTAAGCTAGGTAACCCAGACAAACACGAATCACATTAAAGGTAAGTTAGGTAGCCCAGACAAACACGAATCACATTAAAGGTAAGTTAAGTAACCCAGACAAACACGAATCACATTAAAGGTAAGTTAGGTAACCCAGACAAACATGAATCATATTAAAGGTAGGTTAGGTAACCCAGAAAAAACACGAATCACATTAAAGGTAGGTTAGGTAACCCAGAAAAACACGAATCACATTAAAGGTAAGTTAAGTAACCCAGAAAAACACGAATCACATTAAAGGTAAGTTAAGTAACCCAGAAAAACACGAATCACATTAAGGGTAAGTTAGGTAACCCAGACAAACACGAATCACATTAAAGGTAGGTTAGGTAACCCAGAAAAACACGAATCACATTGAAGGGAAGTTAAGTAACCCAGACAAACACGAATCCCATTAAAGGTAAGTTAGGTAGCCCAGACAAACACGAATCACATTAAAGGTATGTTAGGTAACCCAGAAAAACACGAATCACATTAAACGCTGGTTAGGTAACCCAGAAAAACACGAATCACATTAAAGGTAAGTTAGGAAACCCAGAAAAACACGAATCACATTAAACCTTGGTTAGGTAACCCAGAAAAACATGAATCACTTTAAAGGTTGGTTAGGTAACCCAGAAAAACACGAATCACATTAAAGGTAAGTTAGGTAACCCAGAAAAAACACGAATCACATTAAAGGTAAATTAGGTAATCCAGAGAAACATGAATCACATTAAAGGTAAGTTAAGTAACCCAGAAAAACACGAATCACATTAAAGGTAAGTTAGGTAACCCAGACAAACATGAATCACATTAAAGGTAGGTTAGGTAACCCAGAAAAAACACGAATCACATTAAAGGTAGGTTAGGTAACCCAGACAAACACGAATCACATTAAAGGTAAGTTAAGTAACCCAGAAAAACACGAATCACATTAAAGGTAAGTTAATTAACCAAGAAAAACACGAATCACATTAAAGGTAAGTTAAGTAACCTAGAAAAACACGAATCACATTAAAGGTAAGTTAGGTAGCCCAGAAAAAGACGAATCACATTAAAGGTAAGTTAGGTAACCCAGAAAAACACGAATCACATTAAAGGTAAGTTAGGTAACCCAGACAAACACGAATCACATTAAAGGTAGGTTAGGTAACCCCGAAAAACACGAATCACATTAAAGGTAAGTTAGGTAACCCAGACAAACACGAATCACATTAATGGTAAGCTAGGTAACCCAGACAAACACGAATCACATTAAAGGTAAGTTAGGTAGCCCAGACAAACACGAATCACATTAAAGGTAAGTTAAGTAACCCAGACAAACACGAATCACATTAAAGGTAAGTTAAGTAACCCAGACAAACATGAATCATATTAAAGGTAGGTTAGGTAACCCAGAAAAAACACGAATCACATTAAAGGTAGGTTAGGTAACCCAGAAAAACACGAATCACATTAAAGGTAAGTTAAGTAACCCAGAAAAACACGAATCACATTAAGGGTAAGTTAGGTAACCCAGACAAACACGAATCACATTAAAGGTAGGTTAGGTAACCCAGAAAAACACGAATCACATTGAAGGGAAGTTAAGTAACCCAGACAAACACGAATCCCATTAAAGGTAAGTTAGGTAACCCAGACAAACACGAATCACATTAAAGGTAAGTTAAGTAACCCAGACAAACACGAATCACATTAAAGGTATGTTAGGTAACCCAGAAAAACACGAATCACATTAAACGCTGGTTAGGTAACCCAGAAAAACACGAATCACATTAAAGGTAAGTTAGGTAACCCAGAAAAACACGAATCACATTAAACCTTGGTTAGGTAACCCAGAAAAACATGAATCACTTTAAAGGTCGGTTAGGTAACCCAGAAAAACACGAATCACATTAAAGGTAAGTTAGGTAACCCAGAAAAAACACGAATCCCATTAAAGGTAAATTAGGTAATCCAGAGAAACATGAATCACATTAAAGGTAAGTTAAGTAACCCAGACAAACACGAATCACATTAAAGGTAAGTTAAGTAACCCAGAAAAACACGAATCACATTAAAGGTAAGTTAGGTAACCCTGAAAAATACGAATCACATTAAAGGTAGGTTAGGTAACCCAGACAAACACGAATCACATTGAAGGGAAGTTAAGTAACCCAGACAAACACGAATCACATTAAAGGTAAGTTAAGTAACCCAGACAAACACGAATCACATTAAAGGTATGTTAGGTAACGCAGAAAAACACGAATCACATTAAACGTTGGTTAGGTAACCCAGAAAAACACGAATCACATTAAAGGTAAGTTAGGTAACCCAGAAAAACACGAATCACATTAAACCTTGGTTAGGTAACCCAGAAAAACATGAATCACTTTAAAGGTTGGTTAGGTAACCCAGAAAAACACGAATCACATTAAAGGTAAGTTAGGTAACCCAGAAAAAACACGAATCACATTAAAGGTAGGTTAGGTAACCCAGACAAACACGAATCACATTAAAGGTAAGTTAAGTAACCCAGAAAAACACGAATCACATTAAAGGTAAGTTAAGTAACCCAGACAAACACGAATCACATTAAAGGTAAGTTAGGTAATCCAGAAAAACACGAATCACATTAAAGGTAAGTTAAGTAACCTAGAAAAACACGAATCACATTAAAGGTAAGTTAGGTAGCCCAGAAAAAGACGAATCACATTAAAGGTAAGTTAGGTAACCCAAAAAAACACGAATCACATTAAAGGTAAGTTAGGTAACCCAGACAAACACGAATCACATTAAAGGTAGGTTAGGTAACCCCGAAAAACACGAATCACATTAAAGGTAAGTTACGTAACCCAGACAAACACGAATCACATTAATGGTAAGCTAGGTAACCCAGACAAACACGAATCACATTAAAGGTAAGTTAGGTAGCCCAGACAAACACGAATCACATTAAAGGTAAGTTAAGTAACCCAGACAAACACGAATCACATTAAAGGTAAGTTAGGTAACCCAGACAAACATGAATCACATTAAAGGTAGGTTAGGTAACCCAGAAAAAACACGAATCACATTAAAGGTAGGTTAGGTAACCCAGACAAACACGAATCACATTAAAGGTAAGTTAAGTAACCCAGAAAAACACGAATCACATTAAAGGTAAGTTAAGTAACCCAGACAAACACGAATCACATTAAAGGTAAGTTAGGTAATCCAGAAAAACACGAATCACATTAAAGGTAAGTTAATTAACCAAGAAAAACACGAATCACATTAAAGGTAAGTTAAGTAACCTAGAAAAACACGAATCACATTAAAGGTAAGTTAGGTAGCCCAGAAAAAGACGAATCACATTAAAGGTAAGTTAAGTAACCCAGAAAAACATGAATCACATTAAAGGTAAGTTAAGTAACCCAGAAAAACACGAATCACATTAAAGGTAAGTTAAGTAACCCAGAAAAACACGAATCACATTAAGGGTAAGTTAGGTAACCCAGACAAACACGAATCACATTAAAGGTAGGTTAGGTAACCCAGACAAACACGAATCACATTGAAGGGAAGTTAAGTAACCCAGACAAACATGAATCATATTAAAGGTAGGTTAGGTAACCCAGAAAAAACACGAATCACATTAAAGGTAGGTTAGGTAACCCAGAAAAACACGAATCACATTAAAGGTAAGTTAAGTAACCCAGAAAAACACGAATCACATTAAAGGTAAGTTAAGTAACCCAGAAAAACACGAATCACATTAAAGGTAAGTTAAGTAACCCAGAAAAACACGAATCACATTAAAGGTAAGTTAAGAAACCTAGAAAAACATGAATCACATTAAAGGTAAGTTAGGTAACCCAGAAAAACACGAATCACATTAAAGGTAAGTTAGGTAACCCAGACAAACACGAATCACATTAATGGTAAGCTAGGTAACCCAGACAAACACGAATCACATTAAAGGTAAGTTAGGTAGCCCAGACAAACACGAATCACATTAAAGGTAAGTTAAGTAACCCAGACAAACACGAATCACATTAAAGGTAAGTTAGGTAACCCAGACAAACATGAATCATATTAAAGGTAGGTTAGGTAACCCAGAAAAAACACGAATCACATTAAAGGTAGGTTAGGTAACCCAGAAAAACACGAATCACATTAAAGGTAAGTTAGGTAACCCAGAAAAACACGAATCACATTAAAGGTAAGTTAAGTAACCCAGAAAAACACGAATCACATTAAGGGTAAGTTAGGTAACCCAGACAAACACGAATCACATTAAAGGTAGGTTAGGTAACCCAGACAAACACGAATCACATTGAAGGGAAGTTAACTAACCCAGACAAACACGAATCCCATTAAAGGTAAGTTAGGTAACCCAGACAAACACGAATCACATTAAAGGTAAGTTAAGTAACCGAGACAAACACGAATCACATTAAAGGTATGTTAGGTAACCCAGAAAAACACGAATCACATTAAACGCTGGTTAGGTAACCCAGAAAAACACGAATCACATTAAAGGTAAGTTAGGTAACCCAGACAAAAACGAATCACATTAAAGGTAAGTTAGGTAATCCAAAAAAACACGAATCACATTAAAGGTAAGTTAGGTAACCCAGACAAACACGAATCACATTAAAGGTAAGTTAGGTAACCAAGACAAACACGAATCACATTAAAGGTAAGTTAGGTGACCCAGACAAACATGAATCACATTAAAGGTAGGTTAGGTAACCCAGAAAAAACACGAATCACATTAAAGGTAGGTTAGGTAACCCAGACAAACACGAATCACATTAAAGGTAAGTTAAGTAACCCAGAAAAACACGAATCACATTAAAGGTAAGTTAAGTAACCCAGACAAACACGAATCACATTAAAGGTAAGTTAGGTAATCCAGAAAAACACGAATCACATTAAAGGTAAGTTAATTAACCAAGAAAAACACGAATCACATTAAAGGTAAGTTAAGTAACCTAGAAAAACACGAATCACATTAAAGGTAAGTTAGGTAGCCCAGAAAAAGACGAATCACATTAAAGGTAAGTTAGGTAACCCAGAAAAACACGAATCACATTAAAGGTAAGTTAGGTAACCCAGACAAACACGAATCACATTAAAGGTAGGTTAGGTAACCCCGAAAAACACGAATCACATTAAAGGTAAGTTAGGTAACCCAGACAAAAACGAATCACATTAAAGGTAAGTTAGGTAATCCAAAAAAACACGAATCACATTAAAGGTAAGTTAGGTAACCCAGACAAACACGAATCACATTAAAGGTAAGTTAGGTAACCAAGACAAACACGAATCACATTAAAGGTAAGTTAGGTGACCCAGACAAACATGAATCACATTAAAGGTAGGTTAGGTAACCCAGAAAAAACACGAATCACATTAAAGGTAGGTTAGGTAACCCAGACAAACACGAATCACATTAAAGGTAAGTTAAGTAACCCAGAAAAACACGAATCACATTAAAGGTAAGTTAAGTAACCCAGACAAACACGAATCACATTAAAGGTAAGTTAGGTAATCCAGAAAAACACGAATCACATTAAAGGTAAGTTAATTAACCAAGAAAAACACGAATCACATTAAAGGTAAGTTAAGTAACCTAGAAAAACACGAATCACATTAAAGGTAAGTTAGGTAGCCCAGAAAAAGACGAATCACATTAAAGGTAAGTTAGGTAACCCAGAAAAACACGAATCACATTAAAGGTAAGTTAGGTAACCCAGACAAACACGAATCACATTAAAGGTAGGTTAGGTAACCCCGAAAAACACGAATCACATTAAAGGTAAGTTAGGTAACCCAGACAAACACGAATCACATTAATGGTAAGCTAGGTAACCCAGACAAACACGAATCACATTAAAGGTAAGTTAGGTAGCCCAGACAAACACGAATCACATTAAAGGTAAGTTAAGTAACCCAGACAAACACGAATCACATTAAAGGTAAGTTAGGTAACCCAGACAAACATGAATCATATTAAAGGTAGGTTAGGTAACCCAGAAAAAACACGAATCACATTAAAGGTAGGTTAGGTAACCCAGAAAAACACGAATCACATTAAAGGTAAGTTAAGTAACCCAGAAAAACACGAATCACATTAAAGGTAAGTTAAGTAACCCAGAAAAACACGAATCACATTAAGGGTAAGTTAGGTAACCCAGACAAACACGAATCACATTAAAGGTAGGTTAGGTAACCCAGAAAAACACGAATCACATTGAAGGGAAGTTAAGTAACCCAGACAAACACGAATCCCATTAAAGGTAAGTTAGGTAGCCCAGACAAACACGAATCACATTAAAGGTAAGTTAAGTAACCTAGAAAAACACGAATCACATTAAAGGTAAGTTAGGTAACCCAGACAAAAACGAATCACATTAAAGGTAAGTTAGGTAATCCAAAAAAACACGAATCACATTAAAGGTAAGTTAGGTAACCCAGACAAACACGAATCACATTAAAGGTAAGTTAGGTAACCAAGACAAACACGAATCACATTAAAGGTAAGTTAGGTGACCCAGACAAACATGAATCACATTAAAGGTAGGTTAGGTAACCCAGAAAAAACACGAATCACATTAAAGGTAGGTTAGGTAACCCAGACAAACACGAATCACATTAAAGGTAAGTTAAGTAACCCAGAAAAACACGAATCACATTAAAGGTAAGTTAAGTAACCCAGACAAACACGAATCACATTAAAGGTAAGTTAGGTAATCCAGAAAAACACGAATCACATTAAAGGTAAGTTAATTAACCAAGAAAAACACGAATCACATTAAAGGTAAGTTAAGTAACCTAGAAAAACACGAATCACATTAAAGGTAAGTTAGGTAGCCCAGAAAAAGACGAATCACATTAAAGGTAAGTTAGGTAACCCAGAAAAACACGAATCACATTAAAGGTAAGTTAGGTAACCCAGACAAACACGAATCACATTAAAGGTAGGTTAGGTAACCCCGAAAAACACGAATCACATTAAAGGTAAGTTAGGTAACCCAGACAAAAACGAATCACATTAAAGGTAAGTTAGGTAATCCAAAAAAACACGAATCACATTAAAGGTAAGTTAGGTAACCCAGACAAACACGAATCACATTAAAGGTAAGTTAGGTAACCAAGACAAACACGAATCACATTAAAGGTAAGTTAGGTGACCCAGACAAACATGAATCACATTAAAGGTAGGTTAGGTAACCCAGAAAAAACACGAATCACATTAAAGGTAGGTTAGGTAACCCAGACAAACACGAATCACATTAAAGGTAAGTTAAGTAACCCAGAAAAACACGAATCACATTAAAGGTAAGTTAAGTAACCCAGACAAACACGAATCACATTAAAGGTAAGTTAGGTAATCCAGAAAAACACGAATCACATTAAAGGTAAGTTAATTAACCAAGAAAAACACGAATCACATTAAAGGTAAGTTAAGTAACCTAGAAAAACACGAATCACATTAAAGGTAAGTTAGGTAGCCCAGAAAAAGACGAATCACATTAAAGGTAAGTTAGGTAACCCAGAAAAACACGAATCACATTAAAGGTAAGTTAGGTAACCCAGACAAACACGAATCACATTAAAGGTAGGTTAGGTAACCCCGAAAAACACGAATCACATTAAAGGTAAGTTAGGTAACCCAGACAAACACGAATCACATTAATGGTAAGCTAGGTAACCCAGACAAACACGAATCACATTAAAGGTAAGTTAGGTAGCCCAGACAAACACGAATCACATTAAAGGTAAGTTAAGTAACCCAGACAAACACGAATCACATTAAAGGTAAGTTAGGTAACCCAGACAAACATGAATCATATTAAAGGTAGGTTAGGTAACCCAGAAAAAACACGAATCACATTAAAGGTAGGTTAGGTAACCCAGAAAAACACGAATCACATTAAAGGTAAGTTAAGTAACCCAGAAAAACACGAATCACATTAAAGGTAAGTTAAGTAACCCAGAAAAACACGAATCACATTAAGGGTAAGTTAGGTAACCCAGACAAACACGAATCACATTAAAGGTAGGTTAGGTAACCCAGAAAAACACGAATCACATTGAAGGGAAGTTAAGTAACCCAGACAAACACGAATCCCATTAAAGGTAAGTTAGGTAGCCCAGACAAACACGAATCACATTAAAGGTAAGTTAAGTAACCCAGAAAAACACGAATCACATTAAAGGTAAGTTAGGTAATCCAGAAAAACACGAATCACATTAAAGGTAAGTTAATTAACCAAGAAAAACACGAATCACATTAAAGGTAAGTTAAGTAACCTAGAAAAACACGAATCACATTAAAGGTAAGTTAGGTAGCCCAGAAAAAGACGAATCACATTAAAGGTAAGTTAGGTAACCCAGAAAAACACGAATCACATTAAAGGTAAGTTAGGTAACCCAGACAAACACGAATCACATTAAAGGTAGGTTAGGTAACCCAGAAAAACACGAATCACATTAAAGGTAAGTTAGGTAACCCAGACAAACACGAATCACATTAATGGTAAGCTAGGTAACCCAGACAAACACGAATCACATTAAAGGTAAGTTAGGTAGCCCAGACAAACACGAATCACATTAAAGGTAAGTTAAGTAACCCAGACAAACACGAATCACATTAAAGGTAAGTTAGGTAACCCAGACAAACATGAATCATATTAAAGGTAGGTTAGGTAACCCAGAAAAAACACGAATCACATTAAAGGTAGGTTAGGTAACCCAGAAAAACACGAATCACATTAAAGGTAAGTTAGGTAACCCAGACAAACACGAATCACATTAATGGTAAGCTAGGTAACCCAGACAAACACGAATCACATTAAAGGTAAGTTAGGTAGCCCAGACAAACACGAATCACATTAAAGGTAAGTTAAGTAACCCAGAAAAACACGAATAACATTAAAGGTAAGTTAGGTAACCCAGACAAACATGAATCATATTAAAGGTAGGTTAGGTAACCCAGAAAAAACACGAATCACATTAAAGGTAGGTTAGGTAACCCAGAAAAACACGAATCACATTAAAGGTAAGTTAAGTAACCCAGAAAAACACGAATCACATTAAGGGTAAGTTAGGTAACCCAGACAAACACGAATCACATTAAAGGTAGGTTAGGTAACCCAGAAAAACACGAATCACATTGAAGGGAAGTTAAGTAACCCAGACAAACACGAATCCCATTAAAGGTAAGTTAGGTAGCCCAGACAAACACGAATCACATTAAAGGTAAGTTAAGTAACCCAGACAAACACGAATCACATTAAAGGTAGGTTAGGTAACCCAGAAAAAACACGAATCACATTAAAGGTATGTTAGGTAACCCAGACAAACACGAATCACATTAAAGGTAAGTTAAGTAACCCAGAAAAACACGAATCACATTAAAGGTAAGTTAAGTAACCCAGACAAACACGAATCACATTAAAGGTAAGTTAGGTAATCCAGAAAAACACGAATCACATTAAAGGTAAGTTAATTAACCAAGAAAAACACGAATCACATTAAAGGTAAGTTAAGTAACCTAGAAAAACACGAATCACATTAAAGGTAAGTTAGGTAGCCCAGAAAAAGACGAATCACAATAAAGGTAAGTTAGGTAACCCAGAAAAACACGAATCACATTAAAGGTAAGTTAGGTAACCCAGACAAACACGAATCACATTAAAGGTAGGTTAGGTAACCCCGAAAAACACGAATCACATTAAAGGTAAGTTAGGTAACCCAGACAAACACGAATCACATTAATGGTAAGCTAGGTAACCCAGACAAACACGAATCACATTAAAGGTAAGTTAGGTAGCCCAGACAAACACGAATCACATTAAAGGTAAGTTAAGTAACCCAGACAAACACGAATCACATTAAAGGTAAGTTAGGTAACCCAGACAAACATGAATCATATTAAAGGTAGGTTAGGTAACCCAGAAAAAACACGAATCACATTAAAGGTAGTTTAGGTAACCCAGAAAAACACGAATCACATTAAAGGTAAGTTAAGTAACCCAGAAAAACACGAATCACATTAAAGGTAAGTTAAGTAACCCAGAAAAACACGAATCACATTAAGGGTAAGTTAGGTAACCCAGACAAACACGAATCACATTAAAGGTAAGTTAGGTAACCCAGACAAACACGAATCACATTGAAGGGAAGTTAAGTAACCCAGACAAACACGAATCCCATTAAAGGTAAGTTAGGTAACCCAGACAAACACGAATCACATTAAAGGTAAGTTAAGTAACCCAGACAAACACGAATCACATTAAAGGTATGTTAGGTAACCCAGAAAAACACGAATCACATTAAACGCTGGTTAGGTAACCCAGAAAAACACGAATCACATTAAAGGTAAGTTAGGTAACCCAGACAAAAACGAATCACATTAAAGGTAAGTTAGGTAATCCAAAAAAACACGAATCACATTAAAGGTAAGTTAGGTAACCCAGACAAACACGAATCACATTAAAGGTAAGTTAGGTAACCAAGACAAACACGAATCACATTAAAGGTAAGTTAGGTGACCCAGAAAAACATGAAAAACATTAAAGGTAGGTTAGGTAACCCAGACAAAACACGAATCACATTAAAGGTAAGTTAAGTAACCCAGAAAAACACGAATCACATTAAAGGTAAGTTAAGTAACCCAGAAAAACACGAATCACATTAAAGGTAAGTTAGGTAACCCAGACAAACATGAATCACATTAAAGGTAGGTTAGGTAACCCAGAAAAAACACGAATCACATTAAAGGTAGGTTAGGTAACCCAGACAAACACGAATCACATTAAAGGTAAGTTAAGTAACCCAGAAAAACACGAATCACATTAAAGGTAAGTTAATTAACCAAGAAAAACACGAATCACATTAAAGGTAAGTTAAGTAACCTAGAAAAACACGAATCACATTAAAGGTAAGTTAGGTAGCCCAGAAAAAGACGAATCACATTAAAGGTAAGTTAGGTAACCCAGAAAAACACGAATCACATTAAAGGTAAGTTAGGTAACCCAGACAAACATGAATCACATTAAAGGTAGGTTAGGTAACCCCGAAAAACACGAATCACATTAAAGGTAAGTTAGGTAACCCAGACAAACACGAATCACATTAATGGTAAGCTAGGTAACCCAGACAAACACGAATCACATTAAAGGTAAGTTAGGTAGCCCAGACAAACACGAATCACATTAAAGGTAAGTTAAGTAACCCAGACAAACACGAATCACATTAAAGGTAAGTTAGGTAACCCAGACAAACATGAATCATATTAAAGGTAGGTTAGGTAACCCAGAAAAAACACGAATCACATTAAAGGTAGGTTAGGTAACCCAGAAAAACACGAATCACATTAAAGGTAAGTTAAGTAACCCAGAAAAACACGAATCACATTAAAGGTAAGTTAAGTAACCCAGAAAAACACGAATCACATTAAGGGTAAGTTAGGTAACCCAGACAAACACGAATCACATTAAAGGTAGGTTAGGTAACCCAGAAAAACACGAATCACATTGAAGGGAAGTTAAGTAACCCAGACAAACACGAATCCCATTAAAGGTAGGTTAGGTAACCCAGAAAAAACACGAATCACATTAAAGGTAGGTTAGGTAACCCAGACAAACACGAATCACATTAAAGGTAAGTTAAGTAACCCAGAAAAACACGAATCACATTAAAGGTAAGTTAATTAACCAAGAAAAACACGAATCACATTAAAGGTAAGTTAAGTAACCTAGAAAAACACGAATCACATTAAAGGTAAGTTAGGTAGCCCAGAAAAAGACGAATCACATTAAAGGTAAGTTAGGTAACCCAGAAAAACACGAATCACATTAAAGGTAAGTTAGGTAACCCAGACAAACATGAATCACATTAAAGGTAGGTTAGGTAACCCCGAAAAACACGAATCACATTAAAGGTAAGTTAGGTAACCCAGACAAACACGAATCACATTAATGGTAAGCTAGGTAACCCAGACAAACACGAATCACATTAAAGGTAAGTTAGGTAGCCCAGACAAACACGAATCACATTAAAGGTAAGTTAAGTAACCCAGACAAACACGAATCACATTAAAGGTAAGTTAGGTAACCCAGACAAACATGAATCATATTAAAGGTAGGTTAGGTAACCCAGAAAAAACACGAATCACATTAAAGGTAGGTTAGGTAACCCAGAAAAACACGAATCACATTAAAGGTAAGTTAAGTAACCCAGAAAAACACGAATCACATTAAAGGTAAGTTAAGTAACCCAGAAAAACACGAATCACATTAAGGGTAAGTTAGGTAACCCAGACAAACACGAATCACATTAAAGGTAGGTTAGGTAACCCAGAAAAACACGAATCACATTGAAGGGAAGTTAAGTAACCCAGACAAACACGAATCCCATTAAAGGTAAGTTAGGTAGCCCAGACAAACACGAATCACATTAAAGGTATGTTAGGTAACCCAGAAAAACACGAATCACATTAAACGCTGGTTAGGTAACCCAGAAAAACACGAATCACATTAAAGGTAAGTTAGGAAACCCAGAAAAACACGAATCACATTAAACCTTGGTTAGGTAACCCAGAAAAACATGAATCACTTTAAAGGTTGGTTAGGTAACCCAGAAAAACACGAATCACATTAAAGGTAAGTTAGGTAACCCAGAAAAAACACGAATCACATTAAAGGTAAATTAGGTAATCCAGAGAAACATGAATCACATTAAAGGTAAGTTAAGTAACCCAGAAAAACACGAATCACATTAAAGGTAAGTTAGGTAACCCAGACAAACATGAATCACATTAAAGGTAGGTTAGGTAACCCAGAAAAAACACGAATCACATTAAAGGTAGGTTAGGTAACCCAGACAAACACGAATCACATTAAAGGTAAGTTAAGTAACCCAGAAAAACACGAATCACATTAAAGGTAAGTTAATTAACCAAGAAAAACACGAATCACATTAAAGGTAAGTTAAGTAACCTAGAAAAACACGAATCACATTAAAGGTAAGTTAGGTAGCCCAGAAAAAGACGAATCACATTAAAGGTAAGTTAGGTAACCCAGAAAAACACGAATCACATTAAAGGTAAGTTAGGTAACCCAGACAAACACGAATCACATTAAAGGTAGGTTAGGTAACCCCGAAAAACACGAATCACATTAAAGGTAAGTTAGGTAACCCAGACAAACACGAATCACATTAATGGTAAGCTAGGTAACCCAGACAAACACGAATCACATTAAAGGTAAGTTAGGTAGCCCAGACAAACACGAATCACATTAAAGGTAAGTTAAGTAACCCAGACAAACACGAATCACATTAAAGGTAAGTTAAGTAACCCAGACAAACATGAATCATATTAAAGGTAGGTTAGGTAACCCAGAAAAAACACGAATCACATTAAAGGTAGGTTAGGTAACCCAGAAAAACACGAATCACATTAAAGGTAAGTTAAGTAACCCAGAAAAACACGAATCACATTAAGGGTAAGTTAGGTAACCCAGACAAACACGAATCACATTAAAGGTAGGTTAGGTAACCCAGAAAAACACGAATCACATTGAAGGGAAGTTAAGTAACCCAGACAAACACGAATCCCATTAAAGGTAAGTTAGGTAACCCAGACAAACACGAATCACATTAAAGGTAAGTTAAGTAACCCAGACAAACACGAATCACATTAAAGGTATGTTAGGTAACCCAGAAAAACACGAATCACATTAAACGCTGGTTAGGTAACCCAGAAAAACACGAATCACATTAAAGGTAAGTTAGGTAACCCAGAAAAACACGAATCACATTAAACCTTGGTTAGGTAACCCAGAAAAACATGAATCACTTTAAAGGTCGGTTAGGTAACCCAGAAAAACACGAATCACATTAAAGGTAAGTTAGGTAACCCAGAAAAAACACGAATCCCATTAAAGGTAAATTAGGTAATCCAGAGAAACATGAATCACATTAAAGGTAAGTTAAGTAACCCAGACAAACACGAATCACATTAAAGGTAAGTTAAGTAACCCAGAAAAACACGAATCACATTAAAGGTAAGTTAGGTAACCCTGAAAAACACGAATCACATTAAAGGTAGGTTAGGTAACCCAGACAAACACGAATCACATTGAAGGGAAGTTAAGTAACCCAGACAAACACGAATCACATTAAAGGTAAGTTAAGTAACCCAGACAAACACGAATCACATTAAAGGTATGTTAGGTAACGCAGAAAAACACGAATCACATTAAACGTTGGTTAGGTAACCCAGAAAAACACGAATCACATTAAAGGTAAGTTAGGTAACCCAGAAAAACACGAATCACATTAAACCTTGGTTAGGTAACCCAGAAAAACATGAATCACTTTAAAGGTTGGTTAGGTAACCCAGAAAAACACGAATCACATTAAAGGTAAGTTAGGTAACCCAGAAAAAACACGAATCACATTAAAGGTAGGTTAGGTAACCCAGACAAACACGAATCACATTAAAGGTAAGTTAAGTAACCCAGAAAAACACGAATCACATTAAAGGTAAGTTAAGTAACCCAGACAAACACGAATCACATTAAAGGTAAGTTAGGTAATCCAGAAAAACACGAATCACATTAAAGGTAAGTTAAGTAACCTAGAAAAACACGAATCACATTAAAGGTAAGTTAGGTAGCCCAGAAAAAGACGAATCACATTAAAGGTAAGTTAGGTAACCCAGAAAAACACGAATCACATTAAAGGTAAGTTAGGTAACCCAGACAAACACGAATCACATTAAAGGTAGGTTAGGTAACCCCGAAAAACACGAATCACATTAAAGGTAAGTTACGTAACCCAGACAAACACGAATCACATTAATGGTAAGCTAGGTAACCCAGACAAACACGAATCACATTAAAGGTAAGTTAGGTAGCCCAGACAAACACGAATCACATTAAAGGTAAGTTAAGTAACCCAGACAAACACGAATCACATTAAAGGTAAGTTAGGTAAACCAGACAAACATGAATCATATTAAAGGTAGGTTAGGTAACCCAGAAAAAACACGAATCACATTAAAGGTAGGTTAGGTAACCCAGAAAAACACGAATCACATTAAAGGTAAGTTAAGTAACCCAGAAAAACACGAATCACATTAAAGGTAAGTTAAGTAACCCAGAAAAACACGAATCACATTAAGGGTAAGTTAGGTAACCCAGACAAACACGAATCACATTAAAGGTAGGTTAGGTAACCCAGAAAAACACGAATCACATTGAAGGGAAGTTAAGTAACCCAGACAAACACGAATCCCATTAAAGGTAAGTTAGGTAACCCAGACAAACACGAATCACATTAAAGGTAGGTTAAGTAACCCAGACAAACACGAATCACATTAAAGGTATGTTAGGTAACCCAGAAAAACACGAATCACATTAAACGCTGGTTAGGTAACCCAGAAAAACACGAATCACATTAAAGGTAAGTTAGGTAACCCAGAAAAACACGAATCACATTAAACCTTGGTTAGGTAACCCAGAAAAACATGAATCACTTTAAAGGTTGGTTAGGTAACCCAGAAAAACACGAATCACATTAAAGGTAAGTTAGGTAACCCAGAAAAAACACGAATCACATTAAAGGTAAATTAGGTAATCCAGAGAAACATGAATCACATTAAAGGTAAGTTAAGTAACCCAGACAAACACGAATCACATTAAAGGTAAGTTAAGTAACCCAGAAAAACACGAATCACATTAAAGGTAAGTTAGGTAACCCTGAAAAACACGAATCACATTAAAGGTAGGTTAGGTAACCCAGACAAACACGAATCACATTGAAGGGAAGTTAAGTAACCCAGACAAACACGAATCACATTAAAGGTAAGTTAAGTAACCCAGACAAACACGAATCACATTAAAGGTATGTTAGGTAACCCAGAAAAACACGAATCACATTAAACGTTGGTTAGGTAACCCAGAAAAACACGAATCACATTAAAGGTAAGTTAGGTAACCCAGAAAAACACGAATCACATTAAACCTTGGTTAGGTAACCCAGAAAAACATGAATCACTTTAAAGGTTGGTTAGGTAACCCAGAAAAACACGAATCACATTAAAGGTAAGTTAGGTAACCCAGAAAAAACACGAATCACATTAAAGGTAAATGAGATAATCCAGAGAAACATGAATCACATTAAAGGTAAGTTAAGTAACCCAGACAAACACGAATCACATTAAAGGTAAGTTAAGTAACCCAGAAAAACACGAATCACATTAAAGGTAAGTTAGGTAACCCTGAAAAACACGAATCACATTAAAGGTAGGTTAGGTAACCCAGAAAAACACGAATCACATTAAAGGTAAGTTAGGTAACCCAGACAAAAACGAATCACATTAAAGGTAAGTTAGGTAACCCAAAAAACACGAATCACATTAAAGGTAAGTTAGGTAACCCAGACAAACACGAATCACATTAAAGGGAAGTTAAGTAACCCAGACAAACACGAATCCCATTAAAGGTAAGTTAGGTAACCCAGACAAACACGAATCACATTAAAGGTAAGTTAAGTAACCCAGACAAACACGAATCACATTAAAGGTATGTTAGGTAACCCAGAAAAACACGAATCACATTAAACGCTGGTTAGGTAACCCAGAAAAACACGAATCACATTAAAGGTAAGTTAGGTAACCCAGACAAAAACGAATCACATTAAAGGTAAGTTAGGTAATCCAAAAAAACACGAATCACATTAAAGGTAAGTTAGGTAACCCAGACAAACACGAATCACATTAAAGGTAAGTTAGGTAACCAAGACAAACACGAATCACATTAAAGGTAAGTTAGGTGACCCAGAAAAACATGAAAAACATTAAAGGTAGGTTAGGTAACCCAGACAAAACACGAATCACATTAAAGGTAAGTTAAGTAACCCAGAAAAACACGAATCACATTAAAGGTAAGTTAAGTAACCCAGAAAAACACGAATCACATTAAAGGTAAGTTAGGTAACCCAGACAAACATGAATCACATTAAAGGTAGGTTAGGTAACCCAGAAAAAACACGAATCACATTAAAGGTAGGTTAGGTAACCCAGACAAACACGAATCACATTAAAGGTAAGTTAAGTAACCCAGAAAAACACGAATCACATTAAAGGTAAGTTAATTAACCAAGAAAAACACGAATCACATTAAAGGTAAGTTAAGTAACCTAGAAAAACACGAATCACATTAAAGGTAAGTTAGGTAGCCCAGAAAAAGACGAATCACATTAAAGGTAAGTTAGGTAACCCAGAAAAACACGAATCACATTAAAGGTAAGTTAGGTAACCCAGACAAACATGAATCACATTAAAGGTAGGTTAGGTAACCCCGAAAAACACGAATCACATTAAAGGTAAGTTAGGTAACCCAGACAAACACGAATCACATTAATGGTAAGCTAGGTAACCCAGACAAACACGAATCACATTAAAGGTAAGTTAGGTAGCCCAGACAAACACGAATCACATTAAAGGTAAGTTAAGTAACCCAGACAAACACGAATCACATTAAAGGTAAGTTAGGTAAACCAGACAAACATGAATCATATTAAAGGTAGGTTAGGTAACCCAGAAAAAACACGAATCACATTAAAGGTAGGTTAGGTAACCCAGAAAAACACGAATCACATTAAAGGTAAGTTAAGTAACCCAGAAAAACACGAATCACATTAAAGGTAAGTTAAGTAACCCAGAAAAACACGAATCACATTAAGGGTAAGTTAGGTAACCCAGACAAACACGAATCACATTAAAGGTAGGTTAGGTAACCCAGAAAAACACGAATCACATTGAAGGGAAGTTAAGTAACCCAGACAAACACGAATCCCATTAAAGGTAGGTTAGGTAACCCAGAAAAACACGAATCACATTAAAGGTAGGTTAGGTAACCCAGACAAACACGAATCACATTAAAGGTAAGTTAAGTAACCCAGAAAAACACGAATCACATTAAAGGTAAGTTAATTAACCAAGAAAAACACGAATCACATTAAAGGTAAGTTAAGTAACCTAGAAAAACACGAATCACATTAAAGGTAAGTTAGGTAGCCCAGAAAAAGACGAATCACATTAAAGGTAAGTTAGGTAACCCAGAAAAACACGAATCACATTAAAGGTAAGTTAGGTAACCCAGACAAACATGAATCACATTAAAGGTAGGTTAGGTAACCCCGAAAAACACGAATCACATTAAAGGTAAGTTAGGTAACCCAGACAAACACGAATCACATTAATGGTAAGCTAGGTAACCCAGACAAACACGAATCACATTAAAGGTAAGTTAGGTAGCCCAGACAAACACGAATCACATTAAAGGTAAGTTAAGTAACCCAGACAAACACGAATCACATTAAAGGTAAGTTAGGTAACCCAGACAAACATGAATCATATTAAAGGTAGGTTAGGTAACCCAGAAAAAACACGAATCACATTAAAGGTAGGTTAGGTAACCCAGAAAAACACGAATCACATTAAAGGTAAGTTAAGTAACCCAGAAAAACACGAATCACATTAAAGGTAAGTTAAGTAACCCAGAAAAACACGAATCACATTAAGGGTAAGTTAGGTAACCCAGACAAACACGAATCACATTAAAGGTAGGTTAGGTAACCCAGAAAAACACGAATCACATTGAAGGGAAGTTAAGTAACCCAGACAAACACGAATCCCATTAAAGGTAAGTTAGGTAGCCCAGACAAACACGAATCACATTAAAGGTATGTTAGGTAACCCAGAAAAACACGAATCACATTAAACGCTGGTTAGGTAACCCAGAAAAACACGAATCACATTAAAGGTAAGTTAGGAAACCCAGAAAAACACGAATCACATTAAACCTTGGTTAGGTAACCCAGAAAAACATGAATCACTTTAAAGGTTGGTTAGGTAACCCAGAAAAACACGAATCACATTAAAGGTAAGTTAGGTAACCCAGAAAAAACACGAATCACATTAAAGGTAAATTAGGTAATCCAGAGAAACATGAATCACATTAAAGGTAAGTTAAGTAACCCAGAAAAACACGAATCACATTAAAGGTAAGTTAGGTAACCCAGACAAACATGAATCACATTAAAGGTAGGTTAGGTAACCCAGAAAAAACACGAATCACATTAAAGGTAGGTTAGGTAACCCAGACAAACACGAATCACATTAAAGGTAAGTTAAGTAACCCAGAAAAACACGAATCACATTAAAGGTAAGTTAATTAACCAAGAAAAACACGAATCACATTAAAGGTAAGTTAAGTAACCTAGAAAAACACGAATCACATTAAAGGTAAGTTAGGTAGCCCAGAAAAAGACGAATCACATTAAAGGTAAGTTAGGTAACCCAGAAAAACACGAATCACATTAAAGGTAAGTTAGGTAACCCAGACAAACACGAATCACATTAAAGGTAGGTTAGGTAACCCCGAAAAACACGAATCACATTAAAGGTAAGTTAGGTAACCCAGACAAACACGAATCACATTAATGGTAAGCTAGGTAACCCAGACAAACACGAATCACATTAAAGATAAGTTAGGTAGCCCAGACAAACACGAATCACATTAAAGGTAAGTTAAGTAACCCAGACAAACACGAATCACATTAAAGGTAAGTTAAGTAACCCAGACAAACATGAATCATATTAAAGGTAGGTTAGGTAACCCAGAAAAAACACGAATCACATTAAAGGTAGGTTAGGTAACCCAGAAAAACACGAATCACATTAAAGGTAAGTTAAGTAACCCAGAAAAACACGAATCACATTAAGGGTAAGTTAGGTAACCCAGACAAACACGAATCACATTAAAGGTAGGTTAGGTAACCCAGAAAAACACGAATCACATTGAAGGGAAGTTAAGTAACCCAGACAAACACGAATCCCATTAAAGGTAAGTTAGGTAACCCAGACAAACACGAATCACATTAAAGGTAAGTTAAGTAACCCAGACAAACACGAATCACATTAAAGGTATGTTAGGTAACCCAGAAAAACACGAATCACATTAAACGCTGGTTAGGTAACCCAGAAAAACACGAATCACATTAAAGGTAAGTTAGGTAACCCAGAAAAACACGAATCACATTAAACCTTGGTTAGGTAACCCAGAAAAACATGAATCACTTTAAAGGTCGGTTAGGTAACCCAGAAAAACACGAATCACATTAAAGGTAAGTTAGGTAACCCAGAAAAAACACGAATCCCATTAAAGGTAAATTAGGTAATCCAGAGAAACATGAATCACATTAAAGGTAAGTTAAGTAACCCAGACAAACACGAATCACATTAAAGGTAAGTTAAGTAACCCAGAAAAACACGAATCACATTAAAGGTAAGTTAGGTAACCCTGAAAAACACGAATCACATTAAAGGTAGGTTAGGTAACCCAGAGAAACACGAATCACATTGAAGGGAAGTTAAGTAACCCAGACAAACACGAATCACATTAAAGGTAAGTTAAGTAACCCAGACAAACACGAATCACATTAAAGGTATGTTAGGTAACGCAGAAAAACACGAATCACATTAAACGTTGGTTAGGTAACCCAGAAAAACACGAATCACATTAAAGGTAAGTTAGGTAACCCAGAAAAACACGAATCACATTAAACCTTGGTTAGGTAACCCAGAAAAACATGAATCACTTTAAAGGTTGGTTAGGTAACCCAGAAAAACACGAATCACATTAAAGGTAAGTTAGGTAACCCAGAAAAAACACGAATCACATTAAAGGTAGGTTAGGTAACCCAGACAAACACGAATCACATTAAAGGTAAGTTAAGTAACCCAGAAAAACACGAATCACATTAAAGGTAAGTTAAGTAACCCAGACAAACACGAATCACATTAAAGGTAAGTTAGGTAATCCAGAAAAACACGAATCACATTAAAGGTAAGTTAAGTAACCTAGAAAAACACGAATCACATTAAAGGTAAGTTAGGTAGCCCAGAAAAAGACGAATCACATTAAAGGTAAGTTAGGTAACCCAAAAAAACACGAATCACATTAAAGGTAAGTTAGGTAACCCAGACAAACACGAATCACATTAAAGGTAGGTTAGGTAACCCCGAAAAACACGAATCACATTAAAGGTAAGTTACGTAACCCAGACAAACACGAATCACATTAATGGTAAGCTAGGTAACCCAGACAAACACGAATCACATTAAAGGTAAGTTAGGTAGCCCAGACAAACACGAATCACATTAAAGGTAAGTTAAGTAACCCAGACAAACACGAATCACATTAAAGGTAAGTTAGGTAAACCAGACAAACATGAATCATATTAAAGGTAGGTTAGGTAACCCAGAAAAAACACGAATCACATTAAAGGTAGGTTAGGTAACCCAGAAAAACACGAATCACATTAAAGGTAAGTTAAGTAACCCAGAAAAACACGAATCACATTAAAGGTAAGTTAAGTAACCCAGAAAAACACGAATCACATTAAGGGTAAGTTAGGTAACCCAGACAAACACGAATCACATTAAAGGTAGGTTAGGTAACCCAGAAAAACACGAATCACATTGAAGGGAAGTTAAGTAACCCAGACAAACACGAATCCCATTAAAGGTAAGTTAGGTAACCCAGACAAACACGAATCACATTAAAGGTAGGTTAAGTAACCCAGACAAACACGAATCACATTAAAGGTATGTTAGGTAACCCAGAAAAACACGAATCACATTAAACGCTGGTTAGGTAACCCAGAAAAACACGAATCACATTAAAGGTAAGTTAGGTAACCCAGAAAAACACGAATCACATTAAACCTTGGTTAGGTAACCCAGAAAAACATGAATCACTTTAAAGGTTGGTTAGGTAACCCAGAAAAACACGAATCACATTAAAGGTAAGTTAGGTAACCCAGAAAAAACACGAATCACATTAAAGGTAAATTAGGTAATCCAGAGAAACATGAATCACATTAAAGGTAAGTTAAGTAACCCAGACAAACACGAATCACATTAAAGGTAAGTTAAGTAACCCAGAAAAACACGAATCACATTAAAGGTAAGTTAGGTAACCCTGAAAAACACGAATCACATTAAAGGTAGGTTAGGTAACCCAGACAAACACGAATCACATTGAAGGGAAGTTAAGTAACCCAGACAAACACGAATCACATTAAAGGTAAGTTAAGTAACCCAGACAAACACGAATCACATTAAAGGTATGTTAGGTAACCCAGAAAAACACGAATCACATTAAACGTTGGTTAGGTAACCCAGAAAAACACGAATCACATTAAAGGTAAGTTAGGTAACCCAGAAAAACACGAATCACATTAAACCTTGGTTAGGTAACCCAGAAAAACATGAATCACTTTAAAGGTTGGTTAGGTAACCCAGAAAAACACGAATCACATTAAAGGTAAGTTAGGTAACCCAGAAAAAACACGAATCACATTAAAGGTAAATGAGATAATCCAGAGAAACATGAATCACATTAAAGGTAAGTTAAGTAACCCAGACAAACACGAATCACATTAAAGGTAAGTTAAGTAACCCAGAAAAACACGAATCACATTAAAGGTAAGTTAGGTAACCCTGAAAAACACGAATCACATTAAAGGTAGGTTAGGTAACCCAGAAAAACACGAATCACATTAAAGGTAAGTTAGGTAACCCAGACAAAAACGAATCACATTAAAGGTAAGTTAGGTAACCCAAAAAACACGAATCACATTAAAGGTAAGTTAGGTAACCCAGACAAACACGAATCACATTAAAGGTAAGTTAGGTAACCAAGACAAACACGAATCACATTAAAGGTAAGTTAGGTGACCCAGAAAAACATGAATCACATTAAAGGTAGGTTAGGTAACCCAGACAAAACACGAATCACATTAAAGGTAAGTTAAGTAACCCAGAAAAACACGAATCACATTAAGGGTAAGTTAAGTAACCCAGAAAAACACGAATCACATTAAAGGTAAGTTAAGTAACCCAGACAAACACGAATCACATTAAAGGTAAGTTAGGTAACCCAGAAAAACAAGAATCACATTAAAGGTAAGTTAGGTAACCCAGACAAACACGAATCACATTAAAGGTAGGTTAGGTAACCCAGAAAAACACGAATCACATTAAAGGTAAGTTAAGTAACCCAGAAAAACATGAATCACATTAAAGGTAAGTTAAGTAACCCAGACAAACACGAATCACATTAAAGGTAGGTTAGGTAACCCAGAAAAAACACGAATCACATTAAAGGTAGGTTAGGTAACCCAGAAAAACACGAATCACATTAAAGGTAAGTTAAGTAACCCAGAAAAACACGAATCACATTAAAGGTAAGTTAAGTAACCCAGAAAAACACGAATCACATTAAAGGTAAGTTAAGTAACCCAGAAAAACATGAATCACATTAAAGGTAAGTTAAGTAACCCAGACAAACACGAATCACATTAAAGGTAAGTTAAGTAACCCAGAAAAACACGAATCACATTAAAGGTAAGTTAGGTAACCCTGAAAAACACGAATCACATTAAAGGTAGGTTAGGTAACCCAGAAAAACACGAATCACATTAAAGGTAAGTTAGGTAACCCAGACAAAAACGAATCACATTAAAGGTAAGTTAGGTAACCCAAAAAACACGAATCACATTAAAGGTAAGTTAGGTAACCCAGACAAACACGAATCACATTAAAGGTAAGTTAGGTAACCAAGACAAACACGAATCACATTAAAGGTAAGTTAGGTGACCCAGAAAAACATGAATCACATTAAAGGTAGGTTAGGTAACCCAGACAAAACACGAATCACATTAAAGGTAAGTTAAGTAACCCAGAAAAACACGAATCACATTAAGGGTAAGTTAAGTAACCCAGAAAAACACGAATCACATTAAAGGTAAGTTAAGTAACCCAGACAAACACGAATCACATTAAAGGTAAGTTAGGTAACCCAGAAAAACAAGAATCACATTAAAGGTAAGTTAGGTAACCCAGACAAACACGAATCACATTAAAGGTAGGTTAGGTAACCCAGAAAAACACGAATCACATTAAAGGTAAGTTAAGTAACCCAGAAAAACATGAATCACATTAAAGGTAAGTTAAGTAACCCAGACAAACACGAATCACATTAAAGGTAGGTTAGGTAACCCAGAAAAAACACGAATCACATTAAAGGTAGGTTAGGTAACCCAGAAAAACACGAATCACATTAAAGGTAAGTTAAGTAACCCAGAAAAACACGAATCACATTAAAGGTAAGTTAAGTAACCCAGAAAAACACGAATCACATTAAAGGTAAGTTAAGTAACCCAGAAAAACATGAATCACATTAAAGGTAAGTTAAGTAACCCAGACAAACACGAATCACATTAAAGGTAGGTTAGGTAACCCAGAAAAAACACGAATCACATTAAAGGTAGGTTAGGTAACCCAGAAAAACACGAATCACATTAAAGGTAAGTTAAGTAACCCAGAAAAACACGAATCACATTAAAGGTAAGTTAGGTAACCCAGAAAAACACGAATCACATTAAGGGTAAGTTAGGTAACCCAGACAAACACGAATCACATTAAAGGTAGGTTAGGTAACCCAGAAAAACACGAATCACATTGAAGGGAAGTTAAGTAACCCAGACAAACACGAATCCCATTAAAGGTAAGTTAGGTAACCCAGACAAACACGAATCACATTAAAGGTAAGTTAAGTAACCCAGACAAACACGAATCACATTAAAGGTATGTTAGGTAACCCAGAAAAACACGAATCACATTAAACGCTGGTTAGGTAACCCAGAAAAACACGAATCACATTAAAGGTAAGTTAGGTAACCCAGAAAAACACGAATCACATTAAACCTTGGTTAGGTAACCCAGAAAAACATGAATCACTTTAAAGGTTGGTTAGGTAACCCAGAAAAACACGAATCACATTAAAGGTAAGTTAGGTAACCCAGAAAAAACACGAATCACATTAAAGGTAAATTAGGTAATCCAGAGAAACATGAATCACATTAAAGGTAAGTTAAGTAACCCAGAAAAACACGAATCACATTAAAGGTAAGTTAAGTAACCCAGAAAAACACGAATCACATTAAAGGTAAGTTAGGTAACCCTGAAAAACACGAATCACATTAAAGGTAGGTTAGGTAACCCAGACAAACACGAATCACATTGAAGGGAAGTTAAGTAACCCAGACAAACACGAATCACATTAAAGGTAAGTTAAGTAACCCAGACAAACACGAATCACATTAAAGGTATGTTAGGTAATCCAGAAAAACACGAATCACATTAAACGTTGGTTAGGTAACCCAGAAAAACACGAATCACATTAAAGGTAAGTTAGGTAACCCAGAAAAACACGAATCACATTAAACCTTGGTTAGGTAACCCAGAAAAACATGAATCACTTTAAAGGTTGGTTAGGTAACCCAGAAAAACACGAATCACATTAAAGGTAAGTTAGGTAACCCAGAAAAAACACGAATCACATTAAAGGTAAATGAGATAATCCAGAGAAACATGAATCACATTAAAGGTAAGTTAAGTAACCCAGACAAACACGAATCACATTAAAGGTAAGTTAAGTAACCCAGAAAAACACGAATCACATTAAAGGTAAGTTAGGTAACCCTGAAAAACACGAATCACATTAAAGGTAGGTTAGGTAACCCAGAAAAACACGAATCACATTAAAGGTAAGTTAGGTAACCCAGACAAAAACGAATCACATTAAAGGTAAGTTAGGTAACCAAAAAAAACACGAATCACATTAAAGGTAAGTTAGGTAACCCAGACAAACACGAATCACAATAAAGGTAAGTTAGGTAACCAAGACAAACACGAATCACATTAAAGGTAAGTTAGGTGACCCAGAAAAACATGAATCACATTAAAGGTAGGTTAGGTAACCCAGACAAAACACGAATCACATTAAAGGTAAGTTAAGTAACCCAGAAAAACACGAATCACATTAAAGGTAAGTTAAGTAACCAAGAAAAACACGAATCACATTAAAGGTAAGTTAAGTAACCTAGAAAAACACGAATCACATTAAAGGTAAGTTAGGTAACCCAGAAAAACACGAATCACATTAAAGGTAAGTTAGGTAACCCAGACAAACACGAATCACATTAAAGGTAGGTTAGGTAACCCCGAAAAACACGAATCACATTAAAGGTAAGTTAGGTAACCCAGACAAACACGAATCACATTAATGGTAAGCTAGGTAACCCAGACAAACACGAATCACATTAAAGGTAAGTTAGGTAGCCCAGACGAACACGAATCACATTAAAGGTAAGTTAAGTAACCCAGACAAACACGAATCACATTAAAGGTAAGTTAGGTAACCCAGACAAACATGAATCACATTAAAGGTAGGTTAGGTAACCCAGAAAAAACACGAATCACATTAAAGGTAGGTTAGGTAACCCAGAAAAACACGAATCACATTAAAGGTAAGTTAAGTAACCCAGAAAAACACGAATCACATTAAAGGTAAGTTAGGTAACCCAGAAAAACAAGAATCACATTAAAGGTAAGTTAGGTAACCCAGACAAACACGAATCACATTAAAGGTAGGTTAGGTAACCCAGAAAAACACGAATCACATTAAAGGTAAGTTAAGTAACCCAGAAAAACATGAATCACATTAAAGGTAAGTTAAGAAACCCAGACAAACACGAATCACATTAAAGGTAAGTTAGGTAGCCCAGACAAACACGAATCACATTAAAGGTAAGTTAAGTAACCCAGACAAACACGAATCACATTAAAGGTAAGTTAGGTAACCCAGACAAACATGAATCATATTAAAGGTAGGTTAGGTAACCCAGAAAAAACACGAATCACATTAAAGGTAGGTTAGGTAACCCAGAAAAACACGAATCACATTAAAGGTAAGTTAAGTAACCCAGAAAAACACGAATCACATTAAAGGTAAGTTAAGTAACCCAGAAAAACACGAATCACATTAAGGGTAAGTTAGGTAACCCAGACAAACACGAATCACATTAAAGGTAGGTTAGGTAACCCAGAAAAACACGAATCACATTGAAGGGAAGTTAAGTAACCCAGACAAACACGAATCCCATTAAAGGTAGGTTAGGTAACCCAGAAAAAACACGAATCACATTAAAGGTAAGTTAGGTAACCCAGACAAACACGAATCACATTAATGGTAAGCTAGGTAACCCAGACAAACACGAATCACATTAAAGGTAAGTTAGGTAGCCCAGACGAACACGAATCACATTAAAGGTAAGTTAAGTAACCCAGACAAACACGAATCACATTAAAGGTAAGTTAGGTAACCCAGACAAACATGAATCACATTAAAGGTAGGTTAGGTAACCCAGAAAAAACACGAATCACATTAAAGGTAGGTTAGGTAACCCAGAAAAACACGAATCACATTAAAGGTTAGTTAAGTAACCCAGAAAAACACGAATCACATTAAAGGTAAGTTAGGTAACCCAGAAAAACAAGAATCACATTAAAGGTAAGTTAGGTAACCCAGACAAACACGAATCACATTAAAGGTAGGTTAGGTAACCCAGAAAAACACGAATCACATTAAAGGTAAGTTAAGTAACCCAGAAAAACATGAATCACATTAAAGGTAAGTTAAGAAACCCAGACAAACACGAATCACATTAAAGGTAAGTTAGGTAGCCCAGACAAACACGAATCACATTAAAGGTAAGTTAAGTAACCCAGACAAACACGAATCACATTAAAGGTAAGTTAGGTAACCCAGACAAACATGAATCATATTAAAGGTAGGTTAGGTAACCCAGAAAAAACACGAATCACATTAAAGGTAGGTTAGGTAACCCAGAAAAACACGAATCACATTAAAGGTAAGTTAAGTAACCCAGAAAAACACGAATCACATTAAAGGTAAGTTAAGTAACCCAGAAAAACACGAATCACATTAAGGGTAAGTTAGGTAACCCAGACAAACACGAATCACATTAAAGGTAGGTTAGGTAACCCAGAAAAACACGAATCACATTGAAGGGAAGTTAAGTAACCCAGACAAACACGAATCCCATTAAAGGTAGGTTAGGTAACCCAGAAAAAACACGAATCACATTAAAGGTAAGTTAGGTAACCCAGACAAACACGAATCACATTAATGGTAAGCTAGGTAACCCAGACAAACACGAATCACATTAAAGGTAAGTTAGGTAGCCCAGACGAACACGAATCACATTAAAGGTAAGTTAAGTAACCCAGACAAACACGAATCACATTAAAGGTAAGTTAGGTAACCCAGACAAACATGAATCACATTAAAGGTAGGTTAGGTAACCCAGAAAAAACACGAATCACATTAAAGGTAGGTTAGGTAACCCAGAAAAACACGAATCACATTAAAGGTAAGTTAAGTAACCCAGAAAAACACGAATCACATTAAAGGTAAGTTAGGTAACCCAGAAAAACAAGAATCACATTAAAGGTAAGTTAGGTAACCCAGACAAACACGAATCACATTAAAGGTAGGTTAGGTAACCCAGAAAAACACGAATCACATTAAAGGTAAGTTAAGTAACCCAGAAAAACATGAATCACATTAAAGGTAAGTTAAGAAACCCAGACAAACACGAATCACATTAAAGGTAAGTTAGGTAGCCCAGACAAACACGAATCACATTAAAGGTAAGTTAAGTAACCCAGACAAACACGAATCACATTAAAGGTAAGTTAGGTAACCCAGACAAACATGAATCATATTAAAGGTAGGTTAGGTAACCCAGAAAAAACACGAATCACATTAAAGGTAGGTTAGGTAACCCAGAAAAACACGAATCACATTAAAGGTAAGTTAAGTAACCCAGAAAAACACGAATCACATTAAAGGTAAGTTAAGTAACCCAGAAAAACACGAATCACATTAAGGGTAAGTTAGGTAACCCAGACAAACACGAATCACATTAAAGGTAGGTTAGGTAACCCAGAAAAACACGAATCACATTGAAGGGAAGTTAAGTAACCCAGACAAACACGAATCCCATTAAAGGTAGGTTAGGTAACCCAGAAAAAACACGAATCACATTAAAGGTAGGTTAGGTAACCCAGACAAACACGAATCACATTAAAGGTAAGTTAAGTAACCCAGAAAAACACGAATCACATTAAAGGTAAGTTAATTAACCAAGAAAAACACGAATCACATTAAAGGTAAGTTAAGTAACCTAGAAAAACACGAATCACATTAAAGGTAAGTTAGGTAGCCCAGAAAAAGACGAATCACATTAAAGGTAAGTTAGGTAACCCAGAAAAACACGAATCACATTAAAGGTAAGTTAGGTAACCCAGACAAACATGAATCACATTAAAGGTAGGTTAGGTAACCCCGAAAAACACGAATCACATTAAAGGTAAGTTAGGTAACCCAGACAAACACGAATCACATTAATGGTAAGCTAGGTAACCCAGACAAACACGAATCACATTAAAGGTAAGTTAGGTAGCCCAGACAAACACGAATCACATTAAAGGTAAGTTAAGTAACCCAGACAAACACGAATCACATTAAAGGTAAGTTAGGTAACCCAGACAAACATGAATCATATTAAAGGTAGGTTAGGTAACCCAGAAAAAACACGAATCACATTAAAGGTAGGTTAGGTAACCCAGAAAAACACGAATCACATTAAAGGTAAGTTAAGTAACCCAGAAAAACACGAATCACATTAAAGGTAAGTTAAGTAACCCAGAAAAACACGAATCACATTAAGGGTAAGTTAGGTAACCCAGACAAACACGAATCACATTAAAGGTAGGTTAGGTAACCCAGAAAAACACGAATCACATTGAAGGGAAGTTAAGTAACCCAGACAAATACGAATCCCATTAAAGGTAAGTTAGGTAGCCCAGACAAACACGAATCACATTAAAGGTATGTTAGGTAACCCAGAAAAACACGAATCACATTAAACGCTGGTTAGGTAACCCAGAAAAACACGAATCACATTAAAGGTAAGTTAGGAAACCCAGAAAAACACGAATCACATTAAACCTTGGTTAGGTAACCCAGAAAAACATGAATCACTTTAAAGGTTGGTTAGGTAACCCAGAAAAACACGAATCACATTAAAGGTAAGTTAGGTAACCCAGAAAAAACACGAATCACATTAAAGGTAAATTAGGTAATCCAGAGAAACATGAATCACATTAAAGGTAAGTTAAGTAACCCAGAAAAACACGAATCACATTAAAGGTAAGTTAGGTAACCCAGACAAACATGAATCACATTAAAGGTAGGTTAGGTAACCCAGAAAAAACACGAATCACATTAAAGGTAGGTTAGGTAACCCAGACAAACACGAATCACATTAAAGGTAAGTTAAGTAACCCAGAAAAACACGAATCACATTAAAGGTAAGTTAATTAACCAAGAAAAACACGAATCACATTAAAGGTAAGTTAAGTAACCTAGAAAAACATGAATCACATTAAAGGTAAGTTAGGTAGCCCAGAAAAAGACGAATCACATTAAAGGTAAGTTAGGTAACCCAGAAAAACACGAATCACATTAAAGGTAAGTTAGGTAACCCAGACAAACACGAATCACATTAAAGGTAGGTTAGGTAACCCCGAAAAACACGAATCACATTAAAGGTAAGTTAGGTAACCCAGACAAACACGAATCACATTAATGGTAAGCTAGGTAACCCAGACAAACACGAATCACATTAAAGGTAAGTTAGGTAGCCCAGACAAACACGAATCACATTAAAGGTAAGTTAAGTAACCCAGACAAACACGAATCACATTAAAGGTAAGTTAAGTAACCCAGACAAACATGAATCATATTAAAGGTAGGTTAGGTAACCCAGAAAAAACACGAATCACATTAAAGGTAGGTTAGGTAACCCAGAAAAACACGAATCACATTAAAGGTAAGTTAAGTAACCCAGAAAAACACGAATCACATTAAGGGTAAGTTAGGTAACCCAGACAAACACGAATCACATTAAAGGTAGGTTAGGTAACCCAGAAAAACACGAATCACATTGAAGGGAAGTTAAGTAACCCAGACAAACACGAATCCCATTAAAGGTAAGTTAGGTAACCCAGAAAAACACGAATCACATTAAAGGTAAGTTAAGTAACCCAGACAAACACGAATCACATTAAAGGTATGTTAGGTAACCCAGAAAAACACGAATCACATTAAACGCTGGTTAGGTAACCCAGAAAAACACGAATCACATTAAAGGTAAGTTAGGTAACCCAGAAAAACACGAATCACATTAAACCTTGGTTAGGTAACCCAGAAAAACATGAATCACTTTAAAGGTTGGTTAGGTAACCCAGAAAAACACGAATCACATTAAAGGTAAGTTAGGTAACCCAGAAAAAACACGAATCACATTAAAGGTAAATGAGATAATCCAGAGAAACATGAATCACATTAAAGGTAAGTTAAGTAACCCAGACAAACACGAATCACATTAAAGGTAAGTTAAGTAACCCAGAAAAACACGAATCACATTAAAGGTAAGTTAGGTAACCCTGAAAAACACGAATCACATTAAAGGTAGGTTAGGTAACCCAGAAAAACACGAATCACATTAAAGGTAAGTTAGGTAACCCAGACAAAAACGAATCACATTAAAGGTAAGTTAGGTAACCAAAAAAAACACGAATCACATTAAAGGTAAGTTAGGTAACCCAGACAAACACGAATCACAATAAAGGTAAGTTAGGTAACCAAGACAAACACGAATCACATTAAAGGTAAGTTAGGTGACCCAGAAAAACATGAATCACATTAAAGGTAGGTTAGGTAACCCAGACAAAACACGAATCACATTAAAGGTAAGTTAAGTAACCCAGAAAAACACGAATCACATTAAAGGTAAGTTAAGTAACCAAGAAAAACACGAATCACATTAAAGGTAAGTTAAGTAACCTAGAAAAACACGAATCACATTAAAGGTAAGTTAGGTAACCCAGAAAAACACGAATCACATTAAAGGTAAGTTAGGTAACCCAGACAAACACGAATCACATTAAAGGTAGGTTAGGTAACCCCGAAAAACACGAATCACATTAAAGGTAAGTTAGGTAACCCAGACAAACACGAATCACATTAATGGTAAGCTAGGTAACCCAGACAAACACGAATCACATTAAAGGTAAGTTAGGTAGCCCAGACGAACACGAATCACATTAAAGGTAAGTTAAGTAACCCAGACAAACACGAATCACATTAAAGGTAAGTTAGGTAACCCAGACAAACATGAATCACATTAAAGGTAGGTTAGGTAACCCAGAAAAAACACGAATCACATTAAAGGTAGGTTAGGTAACCCAGAAAAACACGAATCACATTAAAGGTAAGTTAAGTAACCCAGAAAAACACGAATCACATTAAAGGTAAGTTAGGTAACCCAGAAAAACAAGAATCACATTAAAGGTAAGTTAGGTAACCCAGACAAACACGAATCACATTAAAGGTAGGTTAGGTAACCCAGAAAAACACGAATCACATTAAAGGTAAGTTAAGTAACCCAGAAAAACATGAATCACATTAAAGGTAAGTTAAGAAACCCAGACAAACACGAATCACATTAAAGGTAAGTTAGGTAGCCCAGACAAACACGAATCACATTAAAGGTAAGTTAAGTAACCCAGACAAACACGAATCACATTAAAGGTAAGTTAGGTAACCCAGACAAACATGAATCATATTAAAGGTAGGTTAGGTAACCCAGAAAAAACACGAATCACATTAAAGGTAGGTTAGGTAACCCAGAAAAACACGAATCACATTAAAGGTAAGTTAAGTAACCCAGAAAAACACGAATCACATTAAAGGTAAGTTAAGTAACCCAGAAAAACACGAATCACATTAAGGGTAAGTTAGGTAACCCAGACAAACACGAATCACATTAAAGGTAGGTTAGGTAACCCAGAAAAACACGAATCACATTGAAGGGAAGTTAAGTAACCCAGACAAACACGAATCCCATTAAAGGTAGGTTAGGTAACCCAGAAAAAACACGAATCACATTAAAGGTAAGTTAGGTAACCCAGACAAACACGAATCACATTAATGGTAAGCTAGGTAACCCAGACAAACACGAATCACATTAAAGGTAAGTTAGGTAGCCCAGACGAACACGAATCACATTAAAGGTAAGTTAAGTAACCCAGACAAACACGAATCACATTAAAGGTAAGTTAGGTAACCCAGACAAACATGAATCACATTAAAGGTAGGTTAGGTAACCCAGAAAAAACACGAATCACATTAAAGGTAGGTTAGGTAACCCAGAAAAACACGAATCACATTAAAGGTTAGTTAAGTAACCCAGAAAAACACGAATCACATTAAAGGTAAGTTAGGTAACCCAGAAAAACAAGAATCACATTAAAGGTAAGTTAGGTAACCCAGACAAACACGAATCACATTAAAGGTAGGTTAGGTAACCCAGAAAAACACGAATCACATTAAAGGTAAGTTAAGTAACCCAGAAAAACATGAATCACATTAAAGGTAAGTTAAGAAACCCAGACAAACACGAATCACATTAAAGGTAAGTTAGGTAGCCCAGACAAACACGAATCACATTAAAGGTAAGTTAAGTAACCCAGACAAACACGAATCACATTAAAGGTAAGTTAGGTAACCCAGACAAACATGAATCATATTAAAGGTAGGTTAGGTAACCCAGAAAAAACACGAATCACATTAAAGGTAGGTTAGGTAACCCAGAAAAACACGAATCACATTAAAGGTAAGTTAAGTAACCCAGAAAAACACGAATCACATTAAAGGTAAGTTAAGTAACCCAGAAAAACACGAATCACATTAAGGGTAAGTTAGGTAACCCAGACAAACACGAATCACATTAAAGGTAGGTTAGGTAACCCAGAAAAACACGAATCACATTGAAGGGAAGTTAAGTAACCCAGACAAACACGAATCCCATTAAAGGTAGGTTAGGTAACCCAGAAAAAACACGAATCACATTAAAGGTAAGTTAGGTAACCCAGACAAACACGAATCACATTAATGGTAAGCTAGGTAACCCAGACAAACACGAATCACATTAAAGGTAAGTTAGGTAGCCCAGACGAACACGAATCACATTAAAGGTAAGTTAAGTAACCCAGACAAACACGAATCACATTAAAGGTAAGTTAGGTAACCCAGACAAACATGAATCACATTAAAGGTAGGTTAGGTAACCCAGAAAAAACACGAATCACATTAAAGGTAGGTTAGGTAACCCAGAAAAACACGAATCACATTAAAGGTAAGTTAAGTAACCCAGAAAAACACGAATCACATTAAAGGTAAGTTAGGTAACCCAGAAAAACAAGAATCACATTAAAGGTAAGTTAGGTAACCCAGACAAACACGAATCACATTAAAGGTAGGTTAGGTAACCCAGAAAAACACGAATCACATTAAAGGTAAGTTAAGTAACCCAGAAAAACATGAATCACATTAAAGGTAAGTTAAGAAACCCAGACAAACACGAATCACATTAAAGGTAAGTTAGGTAGCCCAGACAAACACGAATCACATTAAAGGTAAGTTAAGTAACCCAGACAAACACGAATCACATTAAAGGTAAGTTAGGTAACCCAGACAAACATGAATCATATTAAAGGTAGGTTAGGTAACCCAGAAAAAACACGAATCACATTAAAGGTAGGTTAGGTAACCCAGAAAAACACGAATCACATTAAAGGTAAGTTAAGTAACCCAGAAAAACACGAATCACATTAAAGGTAAGTTAAGTAACCCAGAAAAACACGAATCACATTAAGGGTAAGTTAGGTAACCCAGACAAACACGAATCACATTAAAGGTAGGTTAGGTAACCCAGAAAAACACGAATCACATTGAAGGGAAGTTAAGTAACCCAGACAAACACGAATCCCATTAAAGGTAGGTTAGGTAACCCAGAAAAAACACGAATCACATTAAAGGTAGGTTAGGTAACCCAGACAAACACGAATCACATTAAAGGTAAGTTAAGTAACCCAGAAAAACACGAATCACATTAAAGGTAAGTTAATTAACCAAGAAAAACACGAATCACATTAAAGGTAAGTTAAGTAACCTAGAAAAACACGAATCACATTAAAGGTAAGTTAGGTAGCCCAGAAAAAGACGAATCACATTAAAGGTAAGTTAGGTAACCCAGAAAAACACGAATCACATTAAAGGTAAGTTAGGTAACCCAGACAAACATGAATCACATTAAAGGTAGGTTAGGTAACCCCGAAAAACACGAATCACATTAAAGGTAAGTTAGGTAACCCAGACAAACACGAATCACATTAATGGTAAGCTAGGTAACCCAGACAAACACGAATCACATTAAAGGTAAGTTAGGTAGCCCAGACAAACACGAATCACATTAAAGGTAAGTTAAGTAACCCAGACAAACACGAATCACATTAAAGGTAAGTTAGGTAACCCAGACAAACATGAATCATATTAAAGGTAGGTTAGGTAACCCAGAAAAAACACGAATCACATTAAAGGTAGGTTAGGTAACCCAGAAAAACACGAATCACATTAAAGGTAAGTTAAGTAACCCAGAAAAACACGAATCACATTAAAGGTAAGTTAAGTAACCCAGAAAAACACGAATCACATTAAGGGTAAGTTAGGTAACCCAGACAAACACGAATCACATTAAAGGTAGGTTAGGTAACCCAGAAAAACACGAATCACATTGAAGGGAAGTTAAGTAACCCAGACAAATACGAATCCCATTAAAGGTAAGTTAGGTAGCCCAGACAAACACGAATCACATTAAAGGTATGTTAGGTAACCCAGAAAAACACGAATCACATTAAACGCTGGTTAGGTAACCCAGAAAAACACGAATCACATTAAAGGTAAGTTAGGAAACCCAGAAAAACACGAATCACATTAAACCTTGGTTAGGTAACCCAGAAAAACATGAATCACTTTAAAGGTTGGTTAGGTAACCCAGAAAAACACGAATCACATTAAAGGTAAGTTAGGTAACCCAGAAAAAACACGAATCACATTAAAGGTAAATTAGGTAATCCAGAGAAACATGAATCACATTAAAGGTAAGTTAAGTAACCCAGAAAAACACGAATCACATTAAAGGTAAGTTAGGTAACCCAGACAAACATGAATCACATTAAAGGTAGGTTAGGTAACCCAGAAAAAACACGAATCACATTAAAGGTAGGTTAGGTAACCCAGACAAACACGAATCACATTAAAGGTAAGTTAAGTAACCCAGAAAAACACGAATCACATTAAAGGTAAGTTAATTAACCAAGAAAAACACGAATCACATTAAAGGTAAGTTAAGTAACCTAGAAAAACATGAATCACATTAAAGGTAAGTTAGGTAGCCCAGAAAAAGACGAATCACATTAAAGGTAAGTTAGGTAACCCAGAAAAACACGAATCACATTAAAGGTAAGTTAGGTAACCCAGACAAACACGAATCACATTAAAGGTAGGTTAGGTAACCCCGAAAAACACGAATCACATTAAAGGTAAGTTAGGTAACCCAGACAAACACGAATCACATTAATGGTAAGCTAGGTAACCCAGACAAACACGAATCACATTAAAGGTAAGTTAGGTAGCCCAGACAAACACGAATCACATTAAAGGTAAGTTAAGTAACCCAGACAAACACGAATCACATTAAAGGTAAGTTAAGTAACCCAGACAAACATGAATCATATTAAAGGTAGGTTAGGTAACCCAGAAAAAACACGAATCACATTAAAGGTAGGTTAGGTAACCCAGAAAAACACGAATCACATTAAAGGTAAGTTAAGTAACCCAGAAAAACACGAATCACATTAAGGGTAAGTTAGGTAACCCAGACAAACACGAATCACATTAAAGGTAGGTTAGGTAACCCAGAAAAACACGAATCACATTGAAGGGAAGTTAAGTAACCCAGACAAACACGAATCCCATTAAAGGTAAGTTAGGTAACCCAGAAAAACACGAATCACATTAAAGGTAAGTTAAGTAACCCAGACAAACACGAATCACATTAAAGGTATGTTAGGTAACCCAGAAAAACACGAATCACATTAAACGCTGGTTAGGTAACCCAGAAAAACACGAATCACATTAAAGGTAAGTTAGGTAACCCAGAAAAACACGAATCACATTAAACCTTGGTTAGGTAACCCAGAAAAACATGAATCACTTTAAAGGTCGGTTAGGTAACCCAGAAAAACACGAATCACATTAAAGGTAAGTTAGGTAACCCAGAAAAAACACGAATCCCATTAAAGGTAAATTAGGTAATCCAGAGAAACATGAATCACATTAAAGGTAAGTTAAGTAACCCAGACAAACACGAATCACATTAAAGGTAAGTTAAGTAACCCAGAAAAACACGAATCACATTAAAGGTAAGTTAGGTAACCCTGAAAAACACGAATCACATTAAAGGTAGGTTAGGTAACCCAGACAAACACGAATCACATTGAAGGGAAGTTAAGTAACCCAGACAAACACGAATCACATTAAAGGTAAGTTAAGTAACCCAGACAAACACGAATCACATTAAAGGTATGTTAGGTAACGCAGAAAAACACGAATCACATTAAACGTTGGTTAGGTAACCCAGAAAAACACGAATCACATTAAAGGTAAGTTAGGTAACCCAGAAAAACACGAATCACATTAAACCTTGGTTAGGAAACCCAGAAAAACATGAATCACTTTAAAGGTTGGTTAGGTAACCCAGAAAAACACGAATCACATTAAAGGTAAGTTAGGTAACCCAGAAAAAACACGAATCACATTAAAGGTAGGTTAGATAACCCAGACAAACACGAATCACATTAAAGGTAAGTTAAGTAACCAAGAAAAACACGAATCACATTAAAGGTAAGTTAAGTAACCCAGACAAACACGAATCACATTAAAGGTAAGTTAGGTAATCCAGAAAAACACGAATCACATTAAAGGTAAGTTAAGTAACCTAGAAAAACACGAATCACATTAAAGGTAAGTTAGGTAGCCCAGAAAAAGACGAATCACATTAAAGGTAAGTTAGGTAACCCAAAAAAACACGAATCACATTAAAGGTAAGTTAGGTAACCCAGACAAACACGAATCACATTAAAGGTAGGTTAGGTAACCCCGAAAAACACGAATCACATTAAAGGTAAGTTACGTAACCCAGACAAACACGAATCACATTAATGGTAAGCTAGGTAACCCAGACAAACACGAATCACATTAAAGGTAAGTTAGGTAGCCCAGACAAACACGAATCACATTAAAGGTAAGTTAAGTAACCCAGACAAACACGAATCACATTAAAGGTAAGTTAGGTAAACCAGACAAACATGAATCATATTAAAGGTAGGTTAGGTAACCCAGAAAAAACACGAATCACATTAAAGGTAGGTTAGGTAACCCAGAAAAACACGAATCACATTAAAGGTAAGTTAAGTAACCCAGAAAAACACGAATCACATTAAAGGTAAGTTAAGTAACCCAGAAAAACACGAATCACATTAAGGGTAAGTTAGGTAACCCAGACAAACACGAATCACATTAAAGGTAGGTTAGGTAACCCAGAAAAACACGAATCACATTGAAGGGAAGTTAAGTAACCCAGACAAACACGAATCCCATTAAAGGTAAGTTAGGTAACCCAGACAAACACGAATCACATTAAAGGTAGGTTAAGTAACCCAGACAAACACGAATCACATTAAAGGTATGTTAGGTAACCCAGAAAAACACGAATCACATTAAACGCTGGTTAGGTAACCCAGAAAAACACGAATCACATTAAAGGTAAGTTAGGTAACCCAGAAAAACACGAATCACATTAAACCTTGGTTAGGTAACCCAGAAAAACATGAATCACTTTAAAGGTTGGTTAGGTAACCCAGAAAAACACGAATCACATTAAAGGTAAGTTAGGTAACCCAGAAAAAACACGAATCACATTAAAGGTAAATTAGGTAATCCAGAGAAACATGAATCACATTAAAGGTAAGTTAAGTAACCCAGACAAACACGAATCACATTAAAGGTAAGTTAAGTAACCCAGAAAAACACGAATCACATTAAAGGTAAGTTAGGTAACCCTGAAAAACACGAATCACATTAAAGGTAGGTTAGGTAACCCAGACAAACACGAATCACATTGAAGGGAAGTTAAGTAACCCAGACAAACACGAATCACATTAAAGGTAAGTTAAGTAACCCAGACAAACACGAATCACATTAAAGGTATGTTAGGTAACCCAGAAAAACACGAATCACATTAAACGTTGGTTAGGTAACCCAGAAAAACACGAATCACATTAAAGGTAAGTTAGGTAACCCAGAAAAACACGAATCACATTAAACCTTGGTTAGGTAACCCAGAAAAACATGAATCACTTTAAAGGTTGGTTAGGTAACCCAGAAAAACACGAATCACATTAAAGGTAAGTTAGGTAACCCAGAAAAAACACGAATCACATTAAAGGTAAATGAGATAATCCAGAGAAACATGAATCACATTAAAGGTAAGTTAAGTAACCCAGACAAACACGAATCACATTAAAGGTAAGTTAAGTAACCCAGAAAAACACGAATCACATTAAAGTTAAGTTAGGTAACCCTGAAAAACACGAATCACATTAAAGGTAGGTTAGGTAACCCAGAAAAACACGAATCACATTAAAGGTAAGTTAGGTAACCCAGACAAAAACGAATCACATTAAAGGTAAGTTAGGTAACCCAAAAAACACGAATCACATTAAAGGTAAGTTAGGTAACCCAGACAAACACGAATCACATTAAAGGTAAGTTAGGTAACCAAGACAAACACGAATCACATTAAAGGTAAGTTAGGTGACCCAGAAAAACATGAATCACATTAAAGGTAAGTTAAGTAACCCAGAAAAACACGAATCACATTAAGGGTAAGTTAAGTAACCCAGAAAAACACGAATCACATTAAAGGTAAGTTAAGTAACCCAGACAAACACGAATCACATTAAAGGTAAGTTAGGTAACCCAGAAAAACAAGAATCACATTAAAGGTAAGTTAGGTAACCCAGACAAACACGAATCACATTAAAGGTAGGTTAGGTAACCCAGAAAAACACGAATCACATTAAAGGTAAGTTAAGTAACCCAGAAAAACATGAATCACATTAAAGGTAAGTTAAGTAACCCAGACAAACACGAATCACATTAAAGGTAGGTTAGGTAACCCAGAAAAAACACGAATCACATTAAAGGTAGGTTAGGTAACCCAGAAAAACACGAATCACATTAAAGGTAAGTTAAGTAACCCAGAAAAACACGAATCACATTAAAGGTAAGTTAAGTAACCCAGAAAAACACGAATCACATTAAAGGTAAGTTAAGTAACCCAGAAAAACATGAATCACATTAAAGGTAAGTTAAGTAACCCAGACAAACACGAATCACATTAAAGGTAGGTTAGGTAACCCAGAAAAAACACGAATCACATTAAAGGTAGGTTAGGTAACCCAGAAAAACACGAATCACATTAAAGGTAAGTTAAGTAACCCAGAAAAACACGAATCACATTAAAGGTAAGTTAAGAAACCCAGAAAAACACGAATCACATTAAAGGTAAGTTAGGTAACCCAGACAAACACGAATCACATTAAAGGTAGGTTAGGTAACCCAGAAAAACACGAATCACATTGAAGGGAAGTTAAGTAACCCAGACAAACACGAATCCCATTAAAGGTAAGTTAGGTAACCCAGACAAACACGAATCACATTAAAGGTAAGTTAAGTAACCCAGACAAACACGAATCACATTAAAGGTATGTTAGGTAACCCAGAAAAACACGAATCACATTAAACGCTGGTTAGGTAACCCAGAAAAACACGAATCACATTAAAGGTAAGTTAGGTAACCCAGAAAAACACGAATCACATTAAACCTTGGTTAGGTAACCCAGAAAAACATGAATCACTTTAAAGGTTGGTTAGGTAACCCAGAAAAACACGAATCACATTAAAGGTAAGTTAGGTAACCCAGAAAAAACACGAATCACATTAAAGGTAAATTAGGTAATCCAGAGAAACATGAATCACATTAAAGGTAAGTTAAGTAACCCAGACAAACACGAATCACATTAAAGGTAAGTTAAGTAACCCAGAAAAACACGAATCACATTAAAGGTAAGTTAAGTAACCCAGACAAACACGAATCACATTAAAGGTAGGTTAGGTAACCCAGAAAAAACACGAATCACATTAAAGGTAAGTTAGGTAACCCAGAAAAACACGAATCACATTAAAGGTAAGTTAGGTAACCCAGACAAACACGAATCACATTAAAGGTAGGTTAGGTAACCCCGAAAAACACGAATCACATTAAAGGTAAGTTAGGTAACCCAGACAAACACGAATCACATTAATGGTAAGCTAGGTAACCCAGACAAACACGAATCACATTAAAGGTAAGTTAGGTAGCCCAGACGAACACGAATCACATTAAAGGTAAGTTAAGTAACCCAGACAAACACGAATCACATTAAAGGTAAGTTAGGTAACCCAGACAAACATGAATCACATTAAAGGTAGGTTAGGTAACCCAGAAAAAACACGAATCACATTAAAGGTAGGTTAGGTAACCCAGAAAAACACGAATCACATTAAAGGTAAGTTAAGTAACCCAGAAAAACACGAATCACATTAAAGGTAAGTTAGGTAACCCAGAAAAACAAGAATCACATTAAAGGTAAGTTAGGTAACCCAGACAAACACGAATCACATTAAAGGTAGGTTAGGTAACCCAGAAAAACACGAATCACATTAAAGGTAAGTTAAGTAACCCAGAAAAACATGAATCACATTAAAGGTAAGTTAAGAAACCCAGACAAACACGAATCACATTAAAGGTAAGTTAGGTAGCCCAGACAAACACGAATCACATTAAAGGTAAGTTAAGTAACCCAGACAAACACGAATCACATTAAAGGTAAGTTAGGTAACCCAGACAAACATGAATCATATTAAAGGTAGGTTAGGTAACCCAGAAAAAACACGAATCACATTAAAGGTAGGTTAGGTAACCCAGAAAAACACGAATCACATTAAAGGTAAGTTAAGTAACCCAGAAAAACACGAATCACATTAAAGGTAAGTTAAGTAACCCAGAAAAACACGAATCACATTAAGGGTAAGTTAGGTAACCCAGACAAACACGAATCACATTAAAGGTAGGTTAGGTAACCCAGAAAAACACGAATCACATTGAAGGGAAGTTAAGTAACCCAGACAAACACGAATCCCATTAAAGGTAGGTTAGGTAACCCAGAAAAAACACGAATCACATTAAAGGTAAGTTAGGTAACCCAGACAAACACGAATCACATTAATGGTAAGCTAGGTAACCCAGACAAACACGAATCACATTAAAGGTAAGTTAGGTAGCCCAGACGAACACGAATCACATTAAAGGTAAGTTAAGTAACCCAGACAAACACGAATCACATTAAAGGTAAGTTAGGTAACCCAGACAAACATGAATCACATTAAAGGTAGGTTAGGTAACCCAGAAAAAACACGAATCACATTAAAGGTAGGTTAGGTAACCCAGAAAAACACGAATCACATTAAAGGTAAGTTAAGTAACCCAGAAAAACACGAATCACATTAAAGGTAAGTTAGGTAACCCAGAAAAACAAGAATCACATTAAAGGTAAGTTAGGTAACCCAGACAAACACGAATCACATTAAAGGTAGGTTAGGTAACCCAGAAAAACACGAATCACATTAAAGGTAAGTTAAGTAACCCAGAAAAACATGAATCACATTAAAGGTAAGTTAAGAAACCCAGACAAACACGAATCACATTAAAGGTAAGTTAGGTAGCCCAGACAAACACGAATCACATTAAAGGTAAGTTAAGTAACCCAGACAAACACGAATCACATTAAAGGTAAGTTAGGTAACCCAGACAAACATGAATCATATTAAAGGTAGGTTAGGTAACCCAGAAAAAACACGAATCACATTAAAGGTAGGTTAGGTAACCCAGAAAAACACGAATCACATTAAAGGTAAGTTAAGTAACCCAGAAAAACACGAATCACATTAAAGGTAAGTTAAGTAACCCAGAAAAACACGAATCACATTAAGGGTAAGTTAGGTAACCCAGACAAACACGAATCACATTAAAGGTAGGTTAGGTAACCCAGAAAAACACGAATCACATTGAAGGGAAGTTAAGTAACCCAGACAAACACGAATCCCATTAAAGGTAGGTTAGGTAACCCAGAAAAAACACGAATCACATTAAAGGTAGGTTAGGTAACCCAGACAAACACGAATCACATTAAAGGTAAGTTAAGTAACCCAGAAAAACACGAATCACATTAAAGGTAAGTTAATTAACCAAGAAAAACACGAATCACATTAAAGGTAAGTTAAGTAACCTAGAAAAACACGAATCACATTAAAGGTAAGTTAGGTAGCCCAGAAAAAGACGAATCACATTAAAGGTAAGTTAGGTAACCCAGAAAAACACGAATCACATTAAAGGTAAGTTAGGTAACCCAGACAAACATGAATCACATTAAAGGTAGGTTAGGTAACCCCGAAAAACACGAATCACATTAAAGGTAAGTTAGGTAACCCAGACAAACACGAATCACATTAATGGTAAGCTAGGTAACCCAGACAAACACGAATCACATTAAAGGTAAGTTAGGTAGCCCAGACAAACACGAATCACATTAAAGGTAAGTTAAGTAACCCAGACAAACACGAATCACATTAAAGGTAAGTTAGGTAACCCAGACAAACATGAATCATATTAAAGGTAGGTTAGGTAACCCAGAAAAAACACGAATCACATTAAAGGTAGGTTAGGTAACCCAGAAAAACACGAATCACATTAAAGGTAAGTTAAGTAACCCAGAAAAACACGAATCACATTAAAGGTAAGTTAAGTAACCCAGAAAAACACGAATCACATTAAGGGTAAGTTAGGTAACCCAGACAAACACGAATCACATTAAAGGTAGGTTAGGTAACCCAGAAAAACACGAATCACATTGAAGGGAAGTTAAGTAACCCAGACAAACACGAATCCCATTAAAGGTAAGTTAGGTAGCCCAGACAAACACGAATCACATTAAAGGTATGTTAGGTAACCCAGAAAAACACGAATCACATTAAACGCTGGTTAGGTAACCCAGAAAAACACGAATCACATTAAAGGTAAGTTAGGAAACCCAGAAAAACACGAATCACATTAAACCTTGGTTAGGTAACCCAGAAAAACATGAATCACTTTAAAGGTTGGTTAGGTAACCCAGAAAAACACGAATCACATTAAAGGTAAGTTAGGTAACCCAGAAAAAACACGAATCACATTAAAGGTAAATTAGGTAATCCAGAGAAACATGAATCACATTAAAGGTAAGTTAAGTAACCCAGAAAAACACGAATCACATTAAAGGTAAGTTAGGTAACCCAGACAAACATGAATCACATTAAAGGTAGGTTAGGTAACCCAGAAAAAACACGAATCACATTAAAGGTAGGTTAGGTAACCCAGACAAACACGAATCACATTAAAGGTAAGTTAAGTAACCCAGAAAAACACGAATCACATTAAAGGTAAGTTAATTAACCAAGAAAAACACGAATCACATTAAAGGTAAGTTAAGTAACCTAGAAAAACACGAATCACATTAAAGGTAAGTTAGGTAGCCCAGAAAAAGACGAATCACATTAAAGGTAAGTTAGGTAACCCAGAAAAACACGAATCACATTAAAGGTAAGTTAGGTAACCCAGACAAACACGAATCACATTAAAGGTAGGTTAGGTAACCCCGAAAAACACGAATCACATTAAAGGTAAGTTAGGTAACCCAGACAAACACGAATCACATTAATGGTAAGCTAGGTAACCCAGACAAACACGAATCACATTAAAGGTAAGTTAGGTAGCCCAGACAAACACGAATCACATTAAAGGTAAGTTAAGTAACCCAGACAAACACGAATCACATTAAAGGTAAGTTAAGTAACCCAGACAAACATGAATCATATTAAAGGTAGGTTAGGTAACCCAGAAAAAACACGAATCACATTAAAGGTAGGTTAGGTAACCCAGAAAAACACGAATCACATTAAAGGTAAGTTAAGTAACCCAGAAAAACACGAATCACATTAAGGGTAAGTTAGGTAACCCAGACAAACACGAATCACATTAAAGGTAGGTTAGGTAACCCAGAAAAACACGAATCACATTGAAGGGAAGTTAAGTAACCCAGACAAACACGAATCCCATTAAAGGTAAGTTAGGTAACCCAGAAAAACACGAATCACATTAAAGGTAAGTTAAGTAACCCAGACAAACACGAATCACATTAAAGGTATGTTAGGTAACCCAGAAAAACACGAATCACATTAAACGCTGGTTAGGTAACCCAGAAAAACACGAATCACATTAAAGGTAAGTTAGGTAACCCAGAAAAACACGAATCACATTAAACCTTGGTTAGGTAACCCAGAAAAACATGAATCACTTTAAAGGTCGGTTAGGTAACCCAGAAAAACACGAATCACATTAAAGGTAAGTTAGGTAACCCAGAAAAAACACGAATCCCATTAAAGGTAAATTAGGTAATCCAGAGAAACATGAATCACATTAAAGGTAAGTTAAGTAACCCAGACAAACACGAATCACATTAAAGGTAAGTTAAGTAACCCAGAAAAACACGAATCACATTAAAGGTAAGTTAGGTAACCCTGAAAAACACGAATCACATTAAAGGTAGGTTAGGTAACCCAGACAAACACGAATCACATTGAAGGGAAGTTAAGTAACCCAGACAAACACGAATCACATTAAAGGTAAGTTAAGTAACCCAGAAAAACACGAATCACATTAAAGGTAAGTTAAGTAACCCAGAAAAACACGAATCACATTAAAGGTAAGTTAAGTAACCCAGAAAAACACGAATCACATTAAGGGTAAGTTAGGTAACCCAGACAAACACGAATCACATTAAAGGTAGGTTAGGTAACCCAGAAAAACACGAATCACATTGAAGGGAAGTTAAGTAACCCAGACAAACACGAATCCCATTAAAGGTAGGTTAGGTAACCCAGAAAAAACACGAATCACATTAAAGGTAAGTTAGGTAACCCAGACAAACACGAATCACATTAATGGTAAGCTAGGTAACCCAGACAAACACGAATCACATTAAAGGTAAGTTAGGTAGCCCAGACGAACACGAATCACATTAAAGGTAAGTTAAGTAACCCAGACAAACACGAATCACATTAAAGGTAAGTTAGGTAACCCAGACAAACATGAATCACATTAAAGGTAGGTTAGGTAACCCAGAAAAAACACGAATCACATTAAAGGTAGGTTAGGTAACCCAGAAAAACACGAATCACATTAAAGGTAAGTTAAGTAACCCAGAAAAACACGAATCACATTAAAGGTAAGTTAGGTAACCCAGAAAAACAAGAATCACATTAAAGGTAAGTTAGGTAACCCAGACAAACACGAATCACATTAAAGGTAGGTTAGGTAACCCAGAAAAACACGAATCACATTAAAGGTAAGTTAAGTAACCCAGAAAAACATGAATCACATTAAAGGTAAGTTAAGAAACCCAGACAAACACGAATCACATTAAAGGTAAGTTAGGTAGCCCAGACAAACACGAATCACATTAAAGGTAAGTTAAGTAACCCAGACAAACACGAATCACATTAAAGGTAAGTTAGGTAACCCAGACAAACATGAATCATATTAAAGGTAGGTTAGGTAACCCAGAAAAAACACGAATCACATTAAAGGTAGGTTAGGTAACCCAGAAAAACACGAATCACATTAAAGGTAAGTTAAGTAACCCAGAAAAACACGAATCACATTAAAGGTAAGTTAAGTAACCCAGAAAAACACGAATCACATTAAGGGTAAGTTAGGTAACCCAGACAAACACGAATCACATTAAAGGTAGGTTAGGTAACCCAGAAAAACACGAATCACATTGAAGGGAAGTTAAGTAACCCAGACAAACACGAATCCCATTAAAGGTAGGTTAGGTAACCCAGAAAAAACACGAATCACATTAAAGGTAGGTTAGGTAACCCAGACAAACACGAATCACATTAAAGGTAAGTTAAGTAACCCAGAAAAACACGAATCACATTAAATGTAAGTTAATTAACCAAGAAAAACACGAATCACATTAAAGGTAAGTTAAGTAACCTAGAAAAACACGAATCACATTAAAGGTAAGTTAGGTAGCCCAGAAAAAGACGAATCACATTAAAGGTAAGTTAGGTAACCCAGAAAAACACGAATCACATTAAAGGTAAGTTAGGTAACCCAGACAAACATGAATCACATTAAAGGTAGGTTAGGTAACCCCGAAAAACACGAATCACATTAAAGGTAAGTTAGGTAACCCAGACAAACACGAATCACATTAATGGTAAGCTAGGTAACCCAGACAAACACGAATCACATTAAAGGTAAGTTAGGTAGCCCAGACAAACACGAATCACATTAAAGGTAAGTTAAGTAACCCAGACAAACACGAATCACATTAAAGGTAAGTTAGGTAACCCAGACAAACATGAATCATATTAAAGGTAGGTTAGGTAACCCAGAAAAAACACGAATCACATTAAAGGTAGGTTAGGTAACCCAGAAAAACACGAATCACATTAAAGGTAAGTTAAGTAACCCAGAAAAACACGAATCACATTAAAGGTAAGTTAAGTAACCCAGAAAAACACGAATCACATTAAGGGTAAGTTAGGTAACCCAGACAAACACGAATCACATTAAAGGTAGGTTAGGTAACCCAGAAAAACACGAATCACATTGAAGGGAAGTTAAGTAACCCAGACAAACACGAATCCCATTAAAGGTAAGTTAGGTAGCCCAGACAAACACGAATCACATTAAAGGTATGTTAGGTAACCCAGAAAAACACGAATCACATTAAACGCTGGTTAGGTAACCCAGAAAAACACGAATCACATTAAAGGTAAGTTAGGAAACCCAGAAAAACACGAATCACATTAAACCTTGGTTAGGTAACCCAGAAAAACATGAATCACTTTAAAGGTTGGTTAGGTAACCCAGAAAAACACGAATCACATTAAAGGTAAGTTAGGTAACCCAGAAAAAACACGAATCACATTAAAGGTAAATTAGGTAATCCAGAGAAACATGAATCACATTAAAGGTAAGTTAAGTAACCCAGAAAAACACGAATCACATTAAAGGTAAGTTAGGTAACCCAGACAAACATGAATCACATTAAAGGTAGGTTAGGTAACCCAGAAAAAACACGAATCACATTAAAGGTAGGTTAGGTAACCCAGACAAACACGAATCACATTAAAGGTAAGTTAAGTAACCCAGAAAAACACGAATCACATTAAAGGTAAGTTAATTAACCAAGAAAAACACGAATCACATTAAAGGTAAGTTAAGTAACCTAGAAAAACACGAATCACATTAAAGGTAAGTTAGGTAGCCCAGAAAAAGACGAATCACATTAAAGGTAAGTTAGGTAACCCAGAAAAACACGAATCACATTAAAGGTAAGTTAGGTAACCCAGACAAACACGAATCACATTAAAGGTAGGTTAGGTAACCCCGAAAAACACGAATCACATTAAAGGTAAGTTAGGTAACCCAGACAAACACGAATCACATTAATGGTAAGCTAGGTAACCCAGACAAACACGAATCACATTAAAGGTAAGTTAGGTAGCCCAGACAAACACGAATCACATTAAAGGTAAGTTAAGTAACCCAGACAAACACGAATCACATTAAAGGTAAGTTAAGTAACCCAGACAAACATGAATCATATTAAAGGTAGGTTAGGTAACCCAGAAAAAACACGAATCACATTAAAGGTAGGTTAGGTAACCCAGAAAAACACGAATCACATTAAAGGTAAGTTAAGTAACCCAGAAAAACACGAATCACATTAAGGGTAAGTTAGGTAACCCAGACAAACACGAATCACATTAAAGGTAGGTTAGGTAACCCAGAAAAACACGAATCACATTGAAGGGAAGTTAAGTAACCCAGACAAACACGAATCCCATTAAAGGTAAGTTAGGTAACCCAGAAAAACACGAATCACATTAAAGGTAAGTTAAGTAACCCAGACAAACACGAATCACATTAAAGGTATGTTAGGTAACCCAGAAAAACACGAATCACATTAAACGCTGGTTAGGTAACCCAGAAAAACACGAATCACATTAAAGGTAAGTTAGGTAACCCAGAAAAACACGAATCACATTAAACCTTGGTTAGGTAACCCAGAAAAACATGAATCACTTTAAAGGTCGGTTAGGTAACCCAGAAAAACACGAATCACATTAAAGGTAAGTTAGGTAACCCAGAAAAAACACGAATCCCATTAAAGGTAAATTAGGTAATCCAGAGAAACATGAATCACATTAAAGGTAAGTTAAGTAACCCAGACAAACACGAATCACATTAAAGGTAAGTTAAGTAACCCAGAAAAACACGAATCACATTAAAGGTAAGTTAGGTAACCCTGAAAAACACGAATCACATTAAAGGTAGGTTAGGTAACCCAGACAAACACGAATCACATTGAAGGGAAGTTAAGTAACCCAGACAAACACGAATCACATTAAAGGTAAGTTAAGTAACCCAGACAAACACGAATCACATTAAAGGTATGTTAGGTAACGCAGAAAAACACGAATCACATTAAACGTTGGTTAGGTAACCCAGAAAAACACGAATCACATTAAAGGTAAGTTAGGTAACCCAGAAAAACACGAATCACATTAAACCTTGGTTAGGAAACCCAGAAAAACATGAATCACTTTAAAGGTTGGTTAGGTAACCCAGAAAAACACGAATCACATTAAAGGTAAGTTAGGTAACCCAGAAAAAACACGAATCACATTAAAGGTAGGTTAGATAACCCAGACAAACACGAATCACATTAAAGGTAAGTTAAGTAACCAAGAAAAACACGAATCACATTAAAGGTAAGTTAAGTAACCCAGACAAACACGAATCACATTAAAGGTAAGTTAGGTAATCCAGAAAAACACGAATCACATTAAAGGTAAGTTAAGTAACCTAGAAAAACACGAATCACATTAAAGGTAAGTTAGGTAGCCCAGAAAAAGACGAATCACATTAAAGGTAAGTTAGGTAACCCAAAAAAACACGAATCACATTAAAGGTAAGTTAAGTAACCCAGACAAACACGAATCACATTAAAGGTAAGTTAGGTAATCCAGAAAAACACGAATCACATTAAAGGTAAGTTAAGTAACCTAGAAAAACACGAATCACATTAAAGGTAAGTTAGGTAGCCCAGAAAAAGACGAATCACATTAAAGGTAAGTTAGGTAACCCAAAAAAACACGAATCACATTAAAGGTAAGTTAGGTAACCCAGACAAACACGAATCACATTAAAGGTAGGTTAGGTAACCCCGAAAAACACGAATCACATTAAAGGTAAGTTACGTAACCCAGACAAACACGAATCACATTAATGGTAAGCTAGGTAACCCAGACAAACACGAATCACATTAAAGGTAAGTTAGGTAGCCCAGACAAACACGAATCACATTAAAGGTAAGTTAAGTAACCCAGACAAACACGAATCACATTAAAGGTAAGTTAGGTAAACCAGACAAACATGAATCATATTAAAGGTAGGTTAGGTAACCCAGAAAAAACACGAATCACATTAAAGGTAGGTTAGGTAACCCAGAAAAACACGAATCACATTAAAGGTAAGTTAAGTAACCCAGAAAAACACGAATCACATTAAAGGTAAGTTAAGTAACCCAGAAAAACACGAATCACATTAAGGGTAAGTTAGGTAACCCAGACAAACACGAATCACATTAAAGGTAGGTTAGGTAACCCAGAAAAACACGAATCACATTGAAGGGAAGTTAAGTAACCCAGACAAACACGAATCCCATTAAAGGTAAGTTAGGTAACCCAGACAAACACGAATCACATTAAAGGTAGGTTAAGTAACCCAGACAAACACGAATCACATTAAAGGTATGTTAGGTAACCCAGAAAAACACGAATCACATTAAACGCTGGTTAGGTAACCCAGAAAAACACGAATCACATTAAAGGTAAGTTAGGTAACCCAGAAAAACACGAATCACATTAAACCTTGGTTAGGTAACCCAGAAAAACATGAATCACTTTAAAGGTTGGTTAGGTAACCCAGAAAAACACGAATCACATTAAAGGTAAGTTAGGTAACCCAGAAAAAACACGAATCACATTAAAGGTAAATTAGGTAATCCAGAGAAACATGAATCACATTAAAGGTAAGTTAAGTAACCCAGACAAACACGAATCACATTAAAGGTAAGTTAAGTAACCCAGAAAAACACGAATCACATTAAAGGTAAGTTAGGTAACCCTGAAAAACACGAATCACATTAAAGGTAGGTTAGGTAACCCAGACAAACACGAATCACATTGAAGGGAAGTTAAGTAACCCAGACAAACACGAATCACATTAAAGGTAAGTTAAGTAACCCAGACAAACACGAATCACATTAAAGGTATGTTAGGTAACCCAGAAAAACACGAATCACATTAAACGTTGGTTAGGTAACCCAGAAAAACACGAATCACATTAAAGGTAAGTTAGGTAACCCAGAAAAACACGAATCACATTAAACCTTGGTTAGGTAACCCAGAAAAACATGAATCACTTTAAAGGTTGGTTAGGTAACCCAGAAAAACACGAATCACATTAAAGGTAAGTTAGGTAACCCAGAAAAAACACGAATCACATTAAAGGTAAATGAGATAATCCAGAGAAACATGAATCACATTAAAGGTAAGTTAAGTAACCCAGACAAACACGAATCACATTAAAGGTAAGTTAAGTAACCCAGAAAAACACGAATCACATTAAAGTTAAGTTAGGTAACCCTGAAAAACACGAATCACATTAAAGGTAGGTTAGGTAACCCAGAAAAACACGAATCACATTAAAGGTAAGTTAGGTAACCCAGACAAAAACGAATCACATTAAAGGTAAGTTAGGTAACCCAAAAAACACGAATCACATTAAAGGTAAGTTAGGTAACCCAGACAAACACGAATCACATTAAAGGTAAGTTAGGTAACCAAGACAAACACGAATCACATTAAAGGTAAGTTAGGTGACCCAGAAAAACATGAATCACATTAAAGGTAGGTTAGGTAACCCAGACAAAACACGAATCACATTAAAGGTAAGTTAAGTAACCCAGAAAAACACGAATCACATTAAGGGTAAGTTAAGTAACCCAGAAAAACACGAATCACATTAAAGGTAAGTTAAGTAACCCAGACAAACACGAATCACATTAAAGGTAAGTTAGGTAACCCAGAAAAACAAGAATCACATTAAAGGTAAGTTAGGTAACCCAGACAAACACGAATCACATTAAAGGTAGGTTAGGTAACCCAGAAAAACACGAATCACATTAAAGGTAAGTTAAGTAACCCAGAAAAACATGAATCACATTAAAGGTAAGTTAAGTAACCCAGACAAACACGAATCACATTAAAGGTAGGTTAGGTAACCCAGAAAAAACACGAATCACATTAAAGGTAGGTTAGGTAACCCAGAAAAACACGAATCACATTAAAGGTAAGTTAAGTAACCCAGAAAAACACGAATCACATTAAAGGTAAGTTAAGTAACCCAGAAAAACACGAATCACATTAAAGGTAAGTTAAGTAACCCAGAAAAACATGAATCACATTAAAGGTAAGTTAAGTAACCCAGACAAACACGAATCACATTAAAGGTAGGTTAGGTAACCCAGAAAAAACACGAATCACATTAAAGGTAGGTTAGGTAACCCAGAAAAACACGAATCACATTAAAGGTAAGTTAAGTAACCCAGAAAAACACGAATCACATTAAAGGTAAGTTAAGTAACCCAGAAAAACACGAATCACATTAAAGGTAAGTTAGGTAACCCAGACAAACACGAATCACATTAAAGGTAAGTTAGGTAATCCAGAAAAACACGAATCACATTAAAGGTAAGTTAAGTAACCTAGAAAAACACGAATCACATTAAAGGTAAGTTAGGTAGCCCAGAAAAAGACGAATCACATTAAAGGTAAGTTAGGTAACCCAAAAAAACACGAATCACATTAAAGGTAAGTTAGGTAACCCAGACAAACACGAATCACATTAAAGGTAGGTTAGGTAACCCCGAAAAACACGAATCACATTAAAGGTAAGTTACGTAACCCAGACAAACACGAATCACATTAATGGTAAGCTAGGTAACCCAGACAAACACGAATCACATTAAAGGTAAGTTAGGTAGCCCAGACAAACACGAATCACATTAAAGGTAAGTTAAGTAACCCAGACAAACACGAATCACATTAAAGGTAAGTTAGGTAAACCAGACAAACATGAATCATATTAAAGGTAGGTTAGGTAACCCAGAAAAAACACGAATCACATTAAAGGTAGGTTAGGTAACCCAGAAAAACACGAATCACATTAAAGGTAAGTTAAGTAACCCAGAAAAACACGAATCACATTAAAGGTAAGTTAAGTAACCCAGAAAAACACGAATCACATTAAGGGTAAGTTAGGTAACCCAGACAAACACGAATCACATTAAAGGTAGGTTAGGTAACCCAGAAAAACACGAATCACATTGAAGGGAAGTTAAGTAACCCAGACAAACACGAATCCCATTAAAGGTAAGTTAGGTAACCCAGACAAACACGAATCACATTAAAGGTAGGTTAAGTAACCCAGACAAACACGAATCACATTAAAGGTATGTTAGGTAACCCAGAAAAACACGAATCACATTAAACGCTGGTTAGGTAACCCAGAAAAACACGAATCACATTAAAGGTAAGTTAGGTAACCCAGAAAAACACGAATCACATTAAACCTTGGTTAGGTAACCCAGAAAAACATGAATCACTTTAAAGGTTGGTTAGGTAACCCAGAAAAACACGAATCACATTAAAGGTAAGTTAGGTAACCCAGAAAAAACACGAATCACATTAAAGGTAAATTAGGTAATCCAGAGAAACATGAATCACATTAAAGGTAAGTTAAGTAACCCAGACAAACACGAATCACATTAAAGGTAAGTTAAGTAACCCAGAAAAACACGAATCACATTAAAGGTAAGTTAGGTAACCCTGAAAAACACGAATCACATTAAAGGTAGGTTAGGTAACCCAGACAAACACGAATCACATTGAAGGGAAGTTAAGTAACCCAGACAAACACGAATCACATTAAAGGTAAGTTAAGTAACCCAGACAAACACGAATCACATTAAAGGTATGTTAGGTAACCCAGAAAAACACGAATCACATTAAACGTTGGTTAGGTAACCCAGAAAAACACGAATCACATTAAAGGTAAGTTAGGTAACCCAGAAAAACACGAATCACATTAAACCTTGGTTAGGTAACCCAGAAAAACATGAATCACTTTAAAGGTTGGTTAGGTAACCCAGAAAAACACGAATCACATTAAAGGTAAGTTAGGTAACCCAGAAAAAACACGAATCACATTAAAGGTAAATGAGATAATCCAGAGAAACATGAATCACATTAAAGGTAAGTTAAGTAACCCAGACAAACACGAATCACATTAAAGGTAAGTTAAGTAACCCAGAAAAACACGAATCACATTAAAGTTAAGTTAGGTAACCCTGAAAAACACGAATCACATTAAAGGTAGGTTAGGTAACCCAGAAAAACACGAATCACATTAAAGGTAAGTTAGGTAACCCAGACAAAAACGAATCACATTAAAGGTAAGTTAGGTAACCCAAAAAACACGAATCACATTAAAGGTAAGTTAGGTAACCCAGAAAAACACGAATCACATTAAAGGTAAGTTAGGTAACCAAGACAAACACGAATCACATTAAAGGTAAGTTAGGTGACCCAGAAAAACATGAATCACATTAAAGGTAGGTTAGGTAACCCAGACAAAACACGAATCACATTAAAGGTAAGTTAAGTAACCCAGAAAAACACGAATCACATTAAGGGTAAGTTAAGTAACCCAGAAAAACACGAATCACATTAAAGGTAAGTTAAGTAACCCAGACAAACACGAATCACATTAAAGGTAAGTTAGGTAACCCAGAAAAACAAGAATCACATTAAAGGTAAGTTAGGTAACCCAGACAAACACGAATCACATTAAAGGTAGGTTAGGTAACCCAGAAAAACACGAATCACATTAAAGGTAAGTTAAGTAACCCAGAAAAACATGAATCACATTAAAGGTAAGTTAAGTAACCCAGACAAACACGAATCACATTAAAGGTAGGTTAGGTAACCCAGAAAAAACACGAATCACATTAAAGGTAGGTTAGGTAACCCAGAAAAACACGAATCACATTAAAGGTAAGTTAAGTAACCCAGAAAAACACGAATCACATTAAAGGTAAGTTAAGTAACCCAGAAAAACACGAATCACATTAAAGGTAAGTTAAGTAACCCAGAAAAACATGAATCACATTAAAGGTAAGTTAAGTAACCCAGACAAACACGAATCACATTAAAGGTAGGTTAGGTAACCCAGAAAAAACACGAATCACATTAAAGGTAGGTTAGGTAACCCAGAAAAACACGAATCACATTAAAGGTAAGTTAAGTAACCCAGAAAAACACGAATCACATTAAAGGTAAGTTAAGTAACCCAGAAAAACACGAATCACATTAAAGGTAAGTTAGGTAACCCAGACAAACACGAATCACATTAAAGGTAGGTTAGGTAACCCAGAAAAACACGAATCACATTGAAGGGAAGTTAAGTAACCCAGACAAACACGAATCCCATTAAAGGTAAGTTAGGTAACCCAGACAAACACGAATCACATTAAAGGTAAGTTAAGTAACCCAGACAAACACGAATCACATTAAAGGTATGTTAGGTAACCCAGAAAAACACGAATCACATTAAACGCTGGTTAGGTAACCCAGAAAAACACGAATCACATTAAAGGTAAGTTAGGTAACCCAGAAAAACACGAATCACATTAAACCTTGGTTAGGTAACCCAGAAAAACATGAATCACTTTAAAGGTTGGTTAGGTAACCCAGAAAAACACGAATCACATTAAAGGTAAGTTAGGTAACCCAGAAAAAACACGAATCACATTAAAGGTAAATTAGGTAATCCAGAGAAACATGAATCACATTAAAGGTAAGTTAAGTAACCCAGACAAACACGAATCACATTAAAGGTAAGTTAAGTAACCCAGAAAAACACGAATCACATTAAAGGTAAGTTAGGTAACCCTGAAAAACACGAATCACATTAAAGGTAGGTTAGGTAACCCAGACAAACACGAATCACATTGAAGGGAAGTTAAGTAACCCAGACAAACACGAATCACATTAAAGGTAAGTTAAGTAACCCAGACAAACACGAATCACATTAAAGGTATGTTAGGTAATCCAGAAAAACACGAATCACATTAAACGTTGGTTAGGTAACCCAGAAAAACACGAATCACATTAAAGGTAAGTTAGGTAACCCAGAAAAACACGAATCACATTAAACCTTGGTTAGGTAACCCAGAAAAACATGAATCACTTTAAAGGTTGGTTAGGTAACCCAGAAAAACACGAATCACATTAAAGGTAAGTTAGGTAACCCAGAAAAAACACGAATCACATTAAAGGTAAATGAGATAATCCAGAGAAACATGAATCACATTAAAGGTAAGTTAAGTAACCCAGACAAACACGAATCACATTAAAGGTAAGTTAAGTAACCCAGAAAAACACGAATCACATTAAAGGTAAGTTAGGTAACCCTGAAAAACACGAATCACATTAAAGGTAGGTTAGGTAACCCAGAAAAACACGAATCACATTAAAGGTAAGTTAGGTAACCCAGACAAAAACGAATCACATTAAAGGTAAGTTAGGTAACCAAAAAAAACACGAATCACATTAAAGGTAAGTTAGGTAACCCAGACAAACACGAATCACATTAAAGGTAAGTTAGGTAACCAAGACAAACACGAATCACATTAAAGGTAAGTTAGGTGACCCAGAAAAACATGAATCACATTAAAGGTAGGTTAGGTAACCCAGACAAAACACGAATCACATTAAAGGTAAGTTAAGTAACCCAGAAAAACACGAATCACATTAAAGGTAAGTTAAGTAACCAAGAAAAACACGAATCACATTAAAGGTAAGTTAAGTAACCTAGAAAAACACGAATCACATTAAAGGTAAGTTAGGTAACCCAGAAAAACACGAATCACATTAAAGGTAAGTTAGGTAACCCAGACAAACACGAATCACATTAAAGGTAGGTTAGGTAACCCCGAAAAACACGAATCACATTAAAGGTAAGTTAGGTAACCCAGACAAACACGAATCACATTAATGGTAAGCTAGGTAACCCAGACAAACACGAATCACATTAAAGGTAAGTTAGGTAGCCCAGACGAACACGAATCACATTAAAGGTAAGTTAAGTAACCCAGACAAACACGAATCACATTAAAGGTAAGTTAGGTAACCCAGACAAACATGAATCACATTAAAGGTAGGTTAGGTAACCCAGAAAAAACACGAATCACATTAAAGGTAGGTTAGGTAACCCAGAAAAACACGAATCACATTAAAGGTAAGTTAAGTAACCCAGAAAAACACGAATCACATTAAAGGTAAGTTAGGTAACCCAGAAAAACAAGAATCACATTAAAGGTAAGTTAGGTAACCCAGACAAACACGAATCACATTAAAGGTAGGTTAGGTAACCCAGAAAAACACGAATCACATTAAAGGTAAGTTAAGTAACCCAGAAAAACATGAATCACATTAAAGGTAAGTTAAGAAACCCAGACAAACACGAATCACATTAAAGGTACGTTAGGTAACCCAGAAAAACACGAATGACATTAAAGGTAAGTTAAGTAACCCAGACAAACACGAATCACATTAAGGGTAAGTTAGGTAACCCAGACAAACACGAATCACATTAAAGGTAGGTTAGGTAACCCAGACAAACACGAATCACATTGAAGGGAAGTTAATTAACCCAGACAAACACGAATCCCATTAAAGGTAAGTTAGGTAACCCAGACAAACACGAATCACATTAAAGGTAAGTTAAGTAACCCAGACAAACACGAATCACATTAAAGGTATGTTAGGTAACCCAGAAAAACACGAATCACATTAAACGTTGATTAGGTAACCCAGAAAAACACGAATCACATTAAAGGTAAGTTAGGTAACCCAGACAAACATGAATCATATTAAAGGTAGGTTAGGTAACCCAGAAAAAACACGAATCACATTAAAGGTAGGTTAGGTAACCCAGAAAAACACGAATCACATTAAAGGTAAGTTAAGTAACCCAGAAAAACACGAATCACATTAAAGGTAAGTTAAGTAACCCAGAAAAACACGAATCACATTAAGGGTAAGTTAGGTAACCCAGACAAACACGAATCACATTAAAGGTAGGTTAGGTAACCCAGACAAACACGAATCACATTGAAGGGAAGTTAAGTAACCCAGACAAACACGAATCCCATTAAAGGTAAGTTAGGTAACCCAGACAAACACGAATCACATTAAAGGTAAGTTAAGTAACCCAGACAAACACGAATCACATTAAAGGTATGTTAGGTAACCCAGAAAAACACGAATCACATTAAACGCTGGTTAGGTAACCCAGAAAAACACGAATCACATTAAAGGTAAGTTAGGTAACCCAGACAAAAACGAATCACATTAAAGGTAAGTTAGGTAATCCAAAAAAACACGAATCACATTAAAGGTAAGTTAGGTAACCCAGACAAACACGAATCACATTAAAGGTAAGTTAGGTAACCAAGACAAACACGAATCACATTAAAGGTAAGTTAGGTGACCCAGAAAAACATGAAAAACATTAAAGGTAGGTTAGGTAACCCAGACAAAACACGAATCACATTAAAGGTAAGTTAAGTAACCCAGAAAAACACGAATCACATTAAAGGTAAGTTAAGTAACCTAGAAAAACACGAATCACATTAAAGGTAAGTTAGGTAACCCAGACAAACATGAATCACATTAAAGGTAGGTTAGGTAACCTAGAAAAAACACGAATCACATTAAAGGTAGGTTAGGTAACCCAGACAAACACGAATCACATTAAAGGTAAGTTAAGTAACCCAGAAAAACACGAATCACATTAAAGGTAAGTTAATTAACCAAGAAAAACACGAATCACATTAAAGGTAAGTTAAGTAACCTAGAAAAACACGAATCACATTAAAGGTAAGTTAGGTAGCCCAGAAAAAGACGAATCACATTAAAGGTAAGTTAGGTAACCCAGAAAAACACGAATCACATTAAAGGTAAGTTAGGTAACCCAGACAAACATGAATCACATTAAAGGTAGGTTAGGTAACCCCGAAAAACACGAATCACATTAAAGGTAAGTTAGGTAACCCAGACAAACACGAATCACATTAATGGTAAGCTAGGTAACCCAGACAAACACGAATCACATTAAAGGTAAGTTAGGTAGCCCAGACAAACACGAATCACATTAAAGGTAAGTTAAGTAACCCAGACAAACACGAATCACATTAAAGGTAAGTTAGGTAACCCAGACAAACATGAATCATATTAAAGGTAGGTTAGGTAACCCAGAAAAAACACGAATCACATTAAAGGTAGGTTAGGTAACCCAGAAAAACACGAATCACATTAAAGGTAAGTTAAGTAACCCAGAAAAACACGAATCACATTAAAGGTAAGTTAAGTAACCCAGAAAAACACGAATCACATTAAGGGTAAGTTAGGTAACCCAGACAAACACGAATCACATTAAAGGTAGGTTAGGTAACCCAGAAAAACACGAATCACATTGAAGGGAAGTTAAGTAACCCAGACAAACACGAATCACATTAAAGGTAAGTTAATTAACCAAGAAAAACACGAATCACATTAAAGGTAAGTTAAGTAACCTAGAAAAACACGAATCACATTAAAGGTAAGTTAGGTAGCCCAGAAAAAGACGAATCACATTAAAGGTAAGTTAGGTAACCCAGAAAAACACGAATCACATTAAAGGTAAGTTAGGTAACCCAGACAAACATGAATCACATTAAAGGTAGGTTAGGTAACCCCGAAAAACACGAATCACATTAAAGGTAAGTTAGGTAGCCCAGACAAACACGAATCACATTAAAGGTATGTTAGGTAACCCAGAAAAACACGAATCACATTAAACGCTGGTTAGGTAACCCAGAAAAACACGAATCACATTAAAGGTAAGTTAGGAAACCCAGAAAAACACGAATCACATTAAACCTTGGTTAGGTAACCCAGAAAAACATGAATCACTTTAAAGGTTGGTTAGGTAACCCAGAAAAACACGAATCACATTAAAGGTAAGTTAGGTAACCCAGTAAAAACACGAATCACATTAAAGGTACGTTAGGTAACCCAGAAAAACACGAATGACATTAAAGGTAAGTTAAGTAACCCAGACAAACACGAATCACATTAAGGGTAAGTTAGGTAACCCAGACAAACACGAATCACATTAAAGGTAGGTTAGGTAACCCAGACAAACACGAATCACATTGAAGGGAAGTTAATTAACCCAGACAAACACGAATCCCATTAAAGGTAAGTTAGGTAACCCAGACAAACACGAATCACATTAAAGGTAAGTTAAGTAACCCAGACAAACACGAATCACATTAAAGGTATGTTAGGTAACCCAGAAAAACACGAATCACATTAAACGTTGATTAGGTAACCCAGAAAAACACGAATCACATTAAAGGTAAGTTAGGTAACCCAGACAAACATGAATCATATTAAAGGTAGGTTAGGTAACCCAGAAAAAACACGAATCACATTAAAGGTAGGTTAGGTAACCCAGAAAAACACGAATCACATTAAAGGTAAGTTAAGTAACCCAGAAAAACACGAATCACATTAAAGGTAAGTTAAGTAACCCAGAAAAACACGAATCACATTAAGGGTAAGTTAGGTAACCCAGACAAACACGAATCACATTAAAGGTAGGTTAGGTAACCCAGACAAACACGAATCACATTGAAGGGAAGTTAAGTAACCCAGACAAACACGAATCCCATTAAAGGTAAGTTAGGTAACCCAGACAAACACGAATCACATTAAAGGTAAGTTAAGTAACCCAGACAAACACGAATCACATTAAAGGTATGTTAGGTAACCCAGAAAAACACAAACACATTAAACGCTGGTTAGGTAACCCAGAAAAACACGAATCACATTAAAGGTAAGTTAGGTAACCCAGACAAAAACGAATCACATTAAAGGTAAGTTAGGTAATCCAAAAAAACACGAATCACATTAAAGGTAAGTTAGGTAACCCAGACAAACACGAATCACATTAAAGGTAAGTTAGGTAACCAAGACAAACACGAATCACATTAAAGGTAAGTTAGGTGACCCAGAAAAACATGAAAAACATTAAAGGTAGGTTAGGTAACCCAGACAAAACACGAATCACATTAAAGGTAAGTTAAGTAACCCAGAAAAACACGAATCACATTAAAGGTAAGTTAAGTAACCCAGAAAAACACGAATCACATTAAAGGTAAGTTAGGTAACCCAGACAAACATGAATCACATTAAAGGTAGGTTAGGTAACCCAGAAAAAACACGATTCACATTAAAGGTAGGTTAGGTAACCCAGACAAACACGAATCACATTAAAGGTAAGTTAAGTAACCCAGAAAAACACGAATCACATTAAAGGTAAGTTAATTAACCAAGAAAAACACGAATCACATTAAAGGTAAGTTAAGTAACCTAGAAAAACACGAATCACATTAAAGGTAAGTTAGGTAGCCCAGAAAAAGACGAATCACATTAAAGGTAAGTTAGGTAACCCAGAAAAACACGAATCACATTAAAGGTAAGTTAGGTAACCCAGACAAACATGAATCACATTAAAGGTAGGTTAGGTAACCCCGAAAAACACGAATCACATTAAAGGTAAGTTAGGTAACCCAGACAAACACGAATCACATTAATGGTAAGCTAGGTAACCCAGACAAACACGAATCACATTAAAGGTAAGTTAGGTAGCCCAGACAAACACGAATCACATTAAAGGTAAGTTAAGTAACCCAGACAAACACGAATCACATTAAAGGTAAGTTAGGTAACCCAGACAAACATGAATCATATTAAAGGTAGGTTAGGTAACCCAGAAAAAACACGAATCACATTAAAGGTAGGTTAGGTAACCCAGAAAAACACGAATCACATTAAAGGTAAGTTAAGTAACCCAGAAAAACACGAATCACATTAAAGGTAAGTTAAGTAACCCAGAAAAACACGAATCACATTAAGGGTAAGTTAGGTAACCCAGACAAACACGAATCACATTAAAGGTAGGTTAGGTAACCCAGAAAAACACGAATCACATTGAAGGGAAGTTAAGTAACCCAGACAAACACGAATCCCATTAAAGGTAGGTTAGGTAACCCAGAAAAAACACGAATCACATTAAAGGTAGGTTAGGTAACCCAGACAAACACGAATCACATTAAAGGTAAGTTAAGTAACCCAGAAAAACACGAATCACATTAAAGGTAAGTTAATTAACCAAGAAAAACACGAATCACATTAAAGGTAAGTTAAGTAACCTAGAAAAACACGAATCACATTAAAGGTAAGTTAGGTAGCCCAGAAAAAGACGAATCACATTAAAGGTAAGTTAGGTAACCCAGAAAAACACGAATCACATTAAAGGTAAGTTAGGTAACCCAGACAAACATGAATCACATTAAAGGTAGGTTAGGTAACCCCGAAAAACACGAATCACATTAAAGGTAAGTTAGGTAACCCAGACAAACACGAATCACATTAATGGTAAGCTAGGTAACCCAGACAAACACGAATCACATTAAAGGTAAGTTAGGTAGCCCAGACAAACACGAATCACATTAAAGGTAAGTTAAGTAACCCAGACAAACACGAATCACATTAACGGTAAGTTAGGTAACCCAGACAAACATGAATCATATTAAAGGTAGGTTAGGTAACCCAGAAAAAACACGAATCACATTAAAGGTAGGTTAGGTAACCCAGAAAAACACGAATCACATTAAAGGTAAGTTAAGTAACCCAGAAAAACACGAATCACATTAAAGGTAAGTTAAGTAACCCAGAAAAACACGAATCACATTAAGGGTAAGTTAGGTAACCCAGACAAACACGAATCACATTAAAGGTAGGTTAGGTAACCCAGAAAAACACGAATCACATTGAAGGGAAGTTAAGTAACCCAGACAAACACGAATCCCATTAAAGGTAAGTTAGGTAGCCCAGACAAACACGAATCACATTAAAGGTATGTTAGGTAACCCAGAAAAACACGAATCACATTAAACGCTGGTTAGGTAACCCAGAAAAACACGAATCACATTAAAGGTAAGTTAGGAAACCCAGAAAAACACTAATCACATTAAACCTTGGTTAGGTAACCCAGAAAAACATGAATCACTTTAAAGGTTGGTTAGGTAACCCAGAAAAACACGAATCACATTAAAGGTAAGTTAGGTAACCCAGTAAAAACACGAATCACATTAAAGGTAAATTAGGTAATCCAGAGAAACATGAATCACATTAAAGGTAAGTTAAGTAACCCAGAAAAACACGAATCACATTAAAGGTAAGTTAGGTAACCCAGACAAACATGAATCACATTAAAGGTAGGTTAGGTAACCCAGAAAAAACACGAATCACATTAAAGGTAGGTTAGGTAACCCAGACAAACACGAATCACATTAAAGGTAAGTTAAGTAACCCAGAAAAACACGAATCACATTAAAGGTAAGTTAATTAACCAAGAAAAACACGAATCACATTAAAGGTAAGTTAAGTAACCTAGAAAAACACGAATCACATTAAAGGTAAGTTAGGTAGCCCAGAAAAAGACGAATCACATTAAAGGTAAGTTAGGTAACCCAGAAAAACACGAATCACATTAAAGGTAAGTTAGGTAACCCAGACAAACACGAATCACATTAAAGGTAGGTTAGGTAACCCCGAAAAACACGAATCACATTAAAGGTAAGTTAGGTAACCCAGACAAACACGAATCACATTAATGGTAAGCTAGGTAACCCAGACAAACACGAATCACATTAAAGGTAAGTTAGGTAGCCCAGACAAACACGAATCACATTAAAGGTAAGTTAAGTAACCCAGAAAAACACGAATCACATTAAAGGTAAGTTAGGTAACCCAGACAAACATGAATCATATTAAAGGTAGGTTAGGTAACCCAGAAAAAACACGAATCACATTAAAGGTAGGTTAGGTAACCCAGAAAAACACGAATCACATTAAAGGTAAGTTAAGTAACCCAGACAAACACGAATCACATTAAAGGTAAGTTAGGTAACCCAGACAAACATGAATCATATTAAAGGTAGGTTAGGTAACCCAGAAAAAACACGAATCACATTAAAGGTAGGTTAGTTAACCCAGAAAAACACGAATCACATTAAAGGTAAGTTAAGTAACCCAGAAAAACACGAATCACATTAAAGGTAAGTTAAGTAACCCAGAAAAACACGAATCACATTAAGGGTAAGTTAGGTAACCCAGACAAACACGAATCACATTAAAGGTAGGTTAGGTAACCCAGAAAAACACGAATCACATTGAAGGGTAGTTAAGTAACCCAGACAAACACGAATCCCATTAAAGGTAAGTTAGGTAGCCCAGAAAAACACGAATCACATTAAAGGTATGTTAGGTAACCCAGAAAAACACGAATCACATTAAACGCTGGTTAGGTAACCCAGAAAAACACGAATCACATTAAAGGTAAGTTAGGAAACCCAGAAAAACACGAATCACATTAAACCTTGGTTAGGTAACCCAGAAAAACATGAATCACTTTAAAGGTTGGTTAGGTAACCCAGAAAAACACGAATTACATTAAAGATAAGTTAGGTAACCCAGTAAAAACACGAATCACATTAAAGGTAAATTAGGTAATCCAGAGAAACATGAATCACATTAAAGGTAAGTTAATTAACCAAGAAAAACACGAATCACATTAAAGGTAAGTTAAGTAACCTAGAAAAACACGAATCACATTAAAGGTAAGTTAGGTAGCCCAGAAAAAGACGAATCACATTAAAGGTAAGTTAGGTAACCCAGAAAAACACGAATCACATTAAAGGTAAGTTAGGTAACCCAGACAAACACGAATCACATTAAAGGTAGGTTAGGTAACCCCGAAAAACACGAATCACATTAAAGGTAAGTTAGTTAACCCAGACAAACACGAATCACATTAATGGTAAGCTAGGTAACCCAGACAAACACGAATCACATTAAAGGTAAGTTAGGTAGCCCAGACAAACACGAATCACATTAAAGGTAAGTTAAGTAACCCAGACAAACACGAATCACATTAAAGGTAAGTTAGGTAACCCAGACAAACATGAATCATATTAAAGGTAGGTTAGGTAACCCAGAAAAAACACGAATCACATTAAGGGTAGGTTAGGTAACCCAGAAAAACACGAATCACATTAAAGGTAAGTTAAGTAACCCAGAAAAACACGAATCACATTAAGGGTAAGTTAGGTAACCCAGACAAACACGAATCACATTAAAGGTAGGTTATGTAACCCAGAAAAACACGAATCACATTGAAAGGAAGTTAAGTAACCCAGACAAACACGAATCCCATTAAAGGTAAGTTAGGTAACCCAGACAAACACGAATCACATTAAAGGTAAGTTAAGTAACCCAGACAAACACGAATCACATTAACGGTATGTTAGGTAACCCAGAAAAACACGAATCACATTAAACGCTGGTTAGGTAACCCAGAAAAACACGAATCACATTAAAGGTAAGTTAGGTAACCCAGAAAAACACGAATCACATTAAACCTTGGTTAGGTAACCCAGAAAAACATGAATCACTTTAAAGGTCGGTTAGGTAACCCAGAAAAACACGAATCACATTAAAGGTAAGTTAGGTAACCCAGAAAAAACACGAATCACATTAAAGGTAAATTAGGTAATCCAGAGAAACATGAATCACATTAAAGGTAAGTTAAGTAACCCAGACAAACACGAATCACATTAAAGGTAAGTTAAGCAACCCAGAAAAACACGAATCACATTAAAGGTAAGTTAGGTAACCCTGAAAAACACGAATCACATTAAAGGTAGGTTAGGTAACCCAGACAAACACGAATCACATTGAAGGGAAGTTAAGTAACCCAGACAAACACGAATCACATTAAAGGTAAGTTAAGTAACCCAGACAAACACGAATCACATTAAAGGTATGTTAGGTAACGCAGAAAAACACGAATCACATTAAACGTTGGTTAGGTAACCCAGAAAAACACGAATCACATTAAAGGTAAGTTAGGTAACCCAGAAAAACACGAATCACATTAAACCTTGGTTAGGTAACCCAGAAAAACATGAATCACTTTAAAGGTTGGTTAGGTAACCCAGAAAAACACGAATCACATTAAAGGTAAGTTAGGTAACCCAGAAAAAACACGAATCACATTAAAGGTAGGTTAGGTAACCCAGACAAACACGAATCACATTAAAGGTAAGTTAAGTAACCCAGAAAAACACGAATCACATTAAAGGTAAGTTAAGTAACCCAGACAAACACGAATCACATTAAAGGTAAGTTAGGTAATCCAGAAAAACACGAATCACATTAAAGGTAAGTTAAGTAACCTAGAAAAACACGAATCACATTAAAGGTAAGTTAGGTAGCCCAGAAAAAGACGAATCACATTAAAGGTAAGTTAGGTAACCCAAAAAAACACGAATCACATTAAAGGTAAGTTAGGTAACCCAGAAAAACACGAATCACATTAAAGGTAGGTTAGGTAACCCCGAAAAACACGAATCACATTAAAGGTAAGTTACGTAACCCAGACAAACACGAATCACATTAATGGTAAGCTAGGTAACCCAGACAAACACGAATCACATTAAAGGTAAGTTAGGTAGCCCAGACAAACACGAATCACATTAAAGGTAAGTTAAGTAACCCAGACAAACACGAATCACATTAAAGGTAAGTTAGGTAAACCAGACAAACATGAATCATATTAAAGGTAGGTTAGGTAACCCAGAAAAAACACGAATCACATTAAAGGTAGGTTAGGTAACCCAGAAAAACACGAATCACATTAAAGGTAAGTTAAGTAACCCAGAAAAACACGAATCACATTAAAGGTAAGTTAAGTAACCCAGAAAAACACGAATCACATTAAGGGTAAGTTAGGTAACCCAGACAAACACGAATCACATTAAAGGTAGGTTAGGTAACCCAGAAAAACACGAATCACATTGAAGGGAAGTTAAGTAACCCAGACAAACACGAATCCCATTAAAGGTAAGTTAGGTAACCCAGACAAACACGAATCACATTAAAGGTAGGTTAAGTAACCCAGACAAACACGAATCACATTAAAGGTATGTTAGGTAACCCAGAAAAACACGAATCACATTAAACGCTGGTTAGGTAACCCAGAAAAACACGAATCACATTAAAGGTAAGTTAGGTAACCCAGAAAAACACGAATCACATTAAACCTTGGTTAGGTAACCCAGAAAAACATGAATCACTTTAAAGGTTGGTTAGGTAACCCAGAAAAACACGAATCACATTAAAGGTAAGTTAGGTAACCCAGAAAAAACACGAATCACATTAAAGGTAAATTATGTAATCCAGAGAAACATGAATCACATTAAAGGTAAGTTAAGTAACCCAGACAAACACGAATCACATTAAAGGTAAGTTAAGTAACCCAGAAAAACACGAATCACATTAAAGGTAAGTTAGGTAACCTAGACAAACACGAATCACATTGAAGGGAAGTTAAGTAACCCAGACAAACACGAATCACATTAAAGGTAAGTTAAGTAACCCAGACAAACACGAATCACATTAAAGGTATGTTAGGTAACCCAGAAAAACACGAATCACATTAAACGTTGGTTAGGTAACCCAGAAAAACACGAATCACATTAAAGGTAAGTTAGGTAACCCAGAAAAACACGAATCACATTAAACCTTGGTTAGGTAACACAGAAAAACATGAATCACTTTAAAGGTTGGTTAGGTAACCCAGAAAAACACGAATCACATTAAAGGTAAGTTAGGTAACCCAGAAAAAACACGAATCACATTAAAGTTAAATGAGATAATCCAGAGAAACATGAATCACATTAAAGGTAAGTTAGGTAACCCAGACAAAAACGAATCACATTAAAGGTAAGTTAGGTAACCCAAAAAAACACGAATCACATTAAAGGTAAGTTAGGTAACCCAGACAAACACGAATCACATTAAAGGTAAGTTAGGTAACCAAGACAAACACGAATCACATTAAAGGTAAGTTAGGTGACCCAGAAAAACATGAATCACATTAAAGGTAGGTTAGGTAACCCAGACAAAACACGAATCACATTAAAGGTAAGTTAAGTAACCCAGAAAAACACGAATCACATTAAGGGTAAGTTAAGTAACCCAGAAAAACACGAATCACATTAAAGGTAAGTTAAGTAACCCAGACAAACACGAATCACATTAAAGGTAAGTTAGGTAACCCAGAAAAACAAGGATCACATTAAAGGTAAGTTAGGTAACCCAGACAAACACGAATCACATTAAAGGTAGGTTAGGTAACCCAGAAAAACACAAATCACATTAAAGGTAAGTTAAGTAACCCAGAAAAACATGAATCACATTAAAGGTAAGTTAAGTAACCCAGACAAACACGAATCACATTAAAGGTAGGTTAGGTAACCCAGAAAAAACACGAATCACATTAAAGGTAGGTTAGGTAACCCAGAAAAACACGAATCACATTAAAGGTAAGTTAAGTAACCCAGAAAAACACGAATCACATTAAAGGTAAGTTAAGTAACCCAGAAAAACACGAATCACATTAAAGGTAAGTTAAGTAACCCAGAAAAACATGAATCACATTAAAGGTAAGTTAAGTAACCCAGACAAACACGAATCACATTAAAGGTAGGTTAGGTAACCCAGAAAAAACACGAATCACATTAAAGGTAGGTTAGGTAACCCAGAAAAACACGAATCACATTAAAGGTAAGTTAAGTAACCCAGAAAAACACGAATCACATTAAAGGTAAGTTAAGTAACCCAGAAAAACACGAATCACATTAAGGGTAAGTTAGGTAACCCAGACAAACACGAATCACATTAAAGGTAGGTTAGGTAACCCAGAAAAACACGAATCACATTGAAGGGAAGTTAAGTAACCCAGACAAACACGAATCCCATTAAAGGTAAGTTAGGTAACCCAGACAAACACGAATCACATTAAAGGTAAGTTAAGTAACCCAGACAAACACGAATCACATTAAAGGTATGCTAGGTAACCCAGAAAAACACGAATCACATTAAACGCTGGTTAGGTAACCCAGAAAAACACGAATCACATTAAAGGTAAGTTAGGTAACCCAGAAAAACACGAATCACATTAAACCTTGGTTAGGTAACCCAGAAAAACATGAATCACTTTAAAGGTTGGTTAGGTAACCCAGAAAAACACGAATCACATTAAAGGTAAGTTAGGTAACCCAGAAAAAACACGAATCACATTAAAGGTAAATTAGGTAATCCAGAGAAACATGAATCACATTAAAGGTAAGTTAAGTAACCCAGACAAACACGAATCACATTAAAGGTAAGTTAAGTAACCCAGAAAAACACGAATCACATTAAAGGTAAGTTAGGTAACCCTGAAAAACACGAATCACATTAAAGGTAGGTTAGGTAACCCAGACAAACACGAATCACATTGAAGGGAAGTTAAGTAACCCAGACAAACACGAATCACATTAAAGGTAAGTTAAGTAACCCAGACAAACACGAATCACATTAAAGGTATGTTAGGTAATCCAGAAAAACACGAATCACATTAAATGTTGGTTAGGTAACCCAGAAAAACACGAATCACATTAAAGGTAAGTTAGGTAACCCAGAAAAACACGAATCACATTAAACCTTGGTTAGGTAACCCAGAAAAACATGAATTACTTTAAAGGCTGGTTAGGTAACCCAGAAAAACACGAATCACATTAAAGGTAAGTTAGGTAACCCAGAAAAAACACGAATCACATTAAAGGTAAATGAGATAATCCAGAGAAACATGAATCACATTAAAGGTAAGTTAAGTAACCCAGACAAACACGAATCACATTAAAGGTAAGTTAAGTAACCCAGAAAAACACGAATCACATTAAAGGTAAGTTAGGTAACCCTGAAAAACACGAATCACATTAAAGGTAGGTTAGGTAACCCAGAAAAACACGAATCACATTAAAGGTAAGTTAGGTAACCCAGAAAAAAACGAATCACATTAAAGGTAAGTTAGGTAACCAAAAAAAACACGAATCACATTAAAGGTAAGTTAGGTAACCCAGACAAACACGAATCACATTAAAGGTAAGTTAGGTAACCAAGACAAACACGAATCACATTAAAGGTAAGTTAGGTGACCCAGAAAAACATGAATCACATTAAAGGTAGGTTAGGTAACCCAGACAAAACACGAATCACATTAAAGGTAAGTTAAGTAACCCAGAAAAACACGAATCACATTAAAGGTAAGTTAAGTAACCAAGAAAAACACGAATCACATTAAAGGTAAGTTAAGTAACCTAGAAAAACACGAATCACATTAAAGGTAAGTTAGGTAACCCAGAAAAACACGAATCACATTAAAGGTAAGTTAGGTAACCCAGACAAACACGAATCACATTAAAGGTAGGTTAGGTAACCCCGAAAAACACGAATCACATTAAAGGTAAGTTAGGTAACCCAGACAAACACGAATCACATTAATGGTAAGCTAGGTAACCCAGAAAAACACGAATCACATTAAAGGTAAGTTAGGTAGCCCAGACAAACACGAATCACATTAAAGGTAAGTTAAGTAACCCAGACAAACACGAATCACATTAAAGGTAAGTTAGGTAACCCAGACAAACATGAATCACATTAAAGGTAGGTTAGGTAACCCAGAAAAAACACGAATCACATTAAAGGTAGGTTAGGTAACCCAGAAAAACACGAATCACATTAAAGGTAAGTTAAGTAACCCAGAAAAACACGAATCACATTAAAGGTAAGTTAGGTAACCCAGAAAAACAAGAATCACATTAAAGGTAAGTTAGGTAACCCAGACAAACACGAATCACATTAAAGGTAGGTTAGGTAACCCAGAAAAACACGAATCACATTAAAGGTATGTTAAGTAACCCAGAAAAACATGAATCACATTAAAGGTAAGTTAAGTAACCCAGACAAACACGAATCACATTAAAGGTACGTTAGGTAACCCAGAAAAACACGAATGACATTAAAGGTAACTTAAGTAACCCAGACAAACACGAATCACATTAAGGGTAAGTTAGGTAACCCAGACAAACACGAATCACATTAAAGGTAGGTTAGGTAACCCAGACAAACACGAATCACATTGAAGGGAAGTTAATTAACCCAGACAAACACGAATCCCATTAAAGGTAAGTTAGGTAACCCAGACAAACACGAATCACATTAAAGGTAGGTTAGGTAACCCAGAAAAACACGAATCACATTAAAGGTAAGTTAAGTAACCCAGAAAAACACGAATCACATTAAGGGTAAGTTAAGTAACCCAGAAAAACACGAATCACATTAAAGGTAAGTTAAGTAACCCAGACAAACACGAATCACATTAAAGGTAAGTTAGGTAACCCAGAAAAACAAGAATCACATTAAAGGTAAGTTAGGTAACCCAGACAAACACGAATCACATTAAAGGTAGGTTAGGTAACCCAGAAAAACACGAATCACATTAAAGGTAAGTTAAGTAACCCAGAAAAACATGAATCACATTAAAGGTAAGTTAAGTAACCCAGACAAACACGAATCACATTAAAGGTAGGTTAGGTAACCCAGAAAAAACACGAATCACATTAAAGGTAGGTTAGGTAACCCAGAAAAACACGAATCACATTAAAGGTAAGTTAAGTAACCCAGAAAAACACGAATCACATTAAAGGTAAGTTAAGTAACCCAGAAAAACACGAATCACATTAAAGGTAAGTTAAGTAACCCAGAAAAACATGAATCACATTAAAGGTAAGTTAAGTAACCCAGACAAACACGAATCACATTAAAGGTAGGTTAGGTAACCCAGAAAAAACACGAATCACATTAAAGGTAGGTTAGGTAACCCAGAAAAACACGAATCACATTAAAGGTAAGTTAAGTAACCCAGAAAAACACGAATCACATTAAAGGTAAGTTAAGTAACCCAGAAAAACACGAATCACATTAAGGGTAAGTTAGGTAACCCAGACAAACACGAATCACATTAAAGGTAGGTTAGGTAACCCAGAAAAACACGAATCACATTGAAGGGAAGTTAAGTAACCCAGACAAACACGAATCCCATTAAAGGTAAGTTAGGTAACCCAGACAAACACGAATCACATTAAAGGTAAGCTAAGTAACCCAGACAAACACGAATCACATTAAAGGTATGTTAGGTAACCCAGAAAAACACGAATCACATTAAACGCTGGTTAGGTAACCCAGAAAAACACGAATCACATTAAAGGTAAGTTAGGTAACCCAGAAAAACACGAATCACATTAAACCTTGGTTAGGTAACCCAGAAAAACATGAATCACTTTAAAGGTTGGTTAGGTAACCCAGAAAAACACGAATCACATTAAAGGTAAGTTAGGTAACCCAGAAAAAACACGAATCACATTAAAGGTAAATTAGGTAATCCAGAGAAACATGAATCACATTAAAGGTAAGTTAAGTAACCCAGACAAACACGAATCACATTAAAGGTAAGTTAAGTAACCCAGAAAAACACGAATCACATTAAAGGTAAGTTAGGTAACCCTGAAAAACACGAATCACATTAAAGGTAGGTTAGGTAACCCAGACAAACACGAATCACATTGAAGGGAAGTTAAGTAACCCAGACAAACACGAATCACATTAAAGGTAAGTTAAGTAACCCAGACAAACACGAATCACATTAAAGGTATGTTAGGTAATCCAGAAAAACACGAATCACATTAAACGTTGGTTAGGTAACCCAGAAAAACACGAATCACATTAAAGGTAAGTTAGGTAACCCAGAAAAACACGAATCACATTAAACCTTGGTTAGGTAACCCAGAAAAACATGAATCACTTTAAAGGTTGGTTAGGTAACCCAGAAAAACACGAATCACATTAAAGGTAAGTTAGGTAACCCAGAAAAAACACGAATCACATTAAAGGTAAATGAGATAATCCAGAGAAACATGAATCACATTAAAGGTAAGTTAAGTAACCCAGACAAACACGAATCACATTAAAGGTAAGTTAAGTAACCCAGAAAAACACGAATCACATTAAAGGTAAGTTAGGTAACCCTGAAAAACACGAATCACATTAAAGGTAGGTTAGGTAACCCAGAAAAACACGAATCACATTAAAGGTAAGTTAGGTAACCCAGACAAAAACGAATCACATTAAAGGTAAGTTAGGTAACCAAAAAAAACACGAATCACATTAAAGGTAAGTTAGGTAACCCAGACAAACACGAATCACATTAAAGGTAAGTTAGGTAACCAAGACAAACACGAATCACATTAAAGGTAAGTTAGGTGACCCAGAAAAACATGAATCACATTAAAGGTAGGTTAGGTAACCCAGACAAAACACGAATCAAATTAAAGGTAAGTTAAGTAACCCAGAAAAACACGAATCACATTAAAGGTAAGTTAAGTAACCAAGAAAAACACGAATCACATTAAAGGTAAGTTAAGTAACCTAGAAAAACACGAATCACATTAAAGGTAAGTTAGGTAACCCAGAAAAACACGAATCACATTAAAGGTAAGTTAGGTAACCCAGACAAACACGAATCACATTAAAGGTAGGTTAGGTAACCCCGAAAAACACGAATCACATTAAAGGTAAGTTAGGTAACCCAGACAAACACGAATCACATTAATGGTAAGCTAGGTAACCCAGACAAACACGAATCACATTAAAGGTAAGTTAGGTAGCCCAGACGAACACGAATCACATTAAAGGTAAGTTAAGTAACCCAGACAAACACGAATCACATTAAAGGTAAGTTAGGTAACCCAGACAAACATGAATCACATTAAAGGTAGGTTAGGTAACCCAGAAAAAACACGAATCACATTAAAGGTAGGTTAGGTAACCCAGAAAAACACGAATCACATTAAAGGTAAGTTAAGTAACCCAGAAAAACACGAATCACATTAAAGGTAAGTTAGGTAACCCAGAAAAACAAGAATCACATTAAAGGTAAGTTAGGTAACCCAGACAAACACGAATCACATTAAAGGTAGGTTAGGTAACCCAGAAAAACACGAATCACATTAAAGGTAAGTTAAGTAACCCAGAAAAACATGAATCACATTAAAGGTAAGTTAAGAAACCCAGACAAACACGAATCACATTAAAGGTACGTTAGGTAACCCAGAAAAACACGAATGACATTAAAGGTAAGTTAAGTAACCCAGACAAACACGAATCACATTAAGGGTAAGTTAGGTAACCCAGACAAACACGAATCACATTAAAGGTAGGTTAGGTAACCCAGACAAACACGAATCACATTGAAGGGAAGTTAATTAACCCAGACAAACACGAATCCCATTAAAGGTAAGTTAGGTAACCCAGACAAACACGAATCACATTAAAGGTAAGTTAAGTAACCCAGACAAACACGAATCACATTAAAGGTATGTTAGGTAACCCAGAAAAACACGAATCACATTAAACGTTGATTAGGTAACCCAGAAAAACACGAATCACATTAAAGGTAAGTTAGGTAACCCAGACAAACATGAATCATATTAAAGGTAGGTTAGGTAACCCAGAAAAAACACGAATCACATTAAAGGTAGGTTAGGTAACCCAGAAAAACACGAATCACATTAAAGGTAAGTTAAGTAACCCAGAAAAACACGAATCACATTAAAGGTAAGTTAAGTAACCCAGAAAAACACGAATCACATTAAGGGTAAGTTAGGTAACCCAGACAAACACGAATCACATTAAAGGTAGGTTAAGTAACCCAGAAAAACACGAATCACATTAAAGGTAAGTTAAGTAACCAAGAAAAACACGAATCACATTAAAGGTAAGTTAAGTAACCTAGAAAAACACGAATCACATTAAAGGTAAGTTAGGTAACCCAGAAAAACACGAATCACATTAAAGGTAAGTTAGGTAACCCAGACAAACACGAATCACATTAAAGGTAGGTTAGGTAACCCCGAAAAACACGAATCACATTAAAGGTAAGTTAGGTAACCCAGACAAACACGAATCACATTAATGGTAAGCTAGGTAACCCAGACAAACACGAATCACATTAAAGGTAAGTTAGGTAGCCCAGACGAACACGAATCACATTAAAGGTAAGTTAAGTAACCCAGACAAACACGAATCACATTAAAGGTAAGTTAGGTAACCCAGACAAACATGAATCACATTAAAGGTAGGTTAGGTAACCCAGAAAAAACACGAATCACATTAAAGGTAGGTTAGGTAACCCAGAAAAACACGAATCACATTAAAGGTAAGTTAAGTAACCCAGAAAAACACGAATCACATTAAAGGTAAGTTAGGTAACCCAGAAAAACAAGAATCACATTAAAGGTAAGTTAGGTAACCCAGACAAACACGAATCACATTAAAGGTAGGTTAGGTAACCCAGAAAAACACGAATCACATTAAAGGTAAGTTAAGTAACCCAGAAAAACATGAATCACATTAAAGGTAAGTTAAGAAACCCAGACAAACACGAATCACATTAAAGTTACGTTAGGTAACCCAGAAAAACACGAATGACATTAAAGGTAAGTTAAGTAACCCAGACAAACACGAATCACATTAAGGGTAAGTTAGGTAACCCAGACAAACACGAATCACATTAAAGGTAGGTTAGGTAACCCAGACAAACACGAATCACATTGAAGGGAAGTTAATTAACCCAGACAAACACGAATCCCATTAAAGGTAAGTTAGGTAACCCAGACAAACACGAATCACATTAAAGGTAAGTTAAGTAACCCAGACAAACACGAATCACATTAAAGGTATGTTAGGTAACCCAGAAAAACACGAATCACATTAAACGTTGATTAGGTAACCCAGAAAAACACGAATCACATTAAAGGTAAGTTAGGTAACCCAGACAAACATGAATCATATTAAAGGTAGGTTAGGTAACCCAGAAAAAACACGAATCACATTAAAGGTAGGTTAGGTAACCCAGACAAACACGAATCACATTAAAGGTAAGTTAAGTAACCCAGAAAAACACGAATCACATTAAAGGTAAGTTAATTAACCAAGAAAAACACGAATCACATTAAAGGTAAGTTAAGTAACCTAGAAAAACACGAATCACATTAAAGGTAAGTTAGGTAGCCCAGAAAAAGACGAATCACATTAAAGGTAAGTTAGGTAACCCAGAAAAACACGAATCACATTAAAGGTAAGTTAGGTAACCCAGACAAACACGAATCACATTAAAGGTAGGTTAGGTAACCCCGAAAAACACGAATCACATTAAAGGTAAGTTAGGTAACCCAGACAAACACGAATCACATTAATGGTAAGCTAGGTAACCCAGACAAACACGAATCACATTAAAGGTAAGTTAGGTAGCCCAGACAAACACGAATCACATTAAAGGTAAGTTAAGTAACCCAGAAAAACACGAATCACATTAAAGGTAAGTTAGGTAACCCAGACAAACATGAATCATATTAAAGGTAGGTTAGGTAACCCAGAAAAAACACGAATCACATTAAAGGTAGGTTAGGTAACCCAGAAAAACACGAATCACATTAAAGGTAAGTTAAGTAACCCAGACAAACACGAATCACATTAAAGGTAAGTTAGGTAACCCAGACAAACATGAATCATATTAAAGGTAGGTTAGGTAACCCAGAAAAAACACGAATCACATTAAAGGTAGGTTAGGTAACCCAGAAAAACACGAATCACATTAAAGGTAAGTTAAGTAACCCAGAAAAACACGAATCACATTAAAGGTAAGTTAAGTAACCCAGAAAAACACGAATCACATTAAGGGTAAGTTAGGTAACCCAGACAAACACGAATCACATTAAAGGTAGGTTAGGTAACCCAGAAAAACACGAATCACATTGAAGGGAAGTTAAGTAACCCAGACAAACACGAATCCCATTAAAGGTAAGTTAGGTAGCCCAGAAAAACACGAATCACATTAAAGGTATGTTAGGTAACCCAGAAAAACACGTATCACATTAAACGCTGGTTAGGTAACCCAGAAAAACACGAATCACATTAAAGGTAAGTTAGGAAACCCAGAAAAACACGAATCACATTAAACCTTGGTTAGGTAACCCAGAAAAACATGAATCACTTTAAAGGTTGGTTAGGTAACCCAGAAAAACACGAATCACATTAAAGATAAGTTAGGTAACCCAGTAAAAACACGAATCACATTAAAGGTAAATTAGGTAATCCAGAGAAACATGAATCACATTAAAGGTAAGTTAAGTAACCCAGAAAAACACGAATCACATTAAAGGTAAGTTAGGTAACCCAGACAAACATGAATCACATTAAAGGTAGGTTAGGTAACCCAGAAAAAACACGAATCACATTAAAGGTAGGTTAGGTAACCCAGACAAACACGAATCACATTAAAGGTAAGTTAAGTAACCCAGAAAAACACGAATCACATTAAAGGTAAGTTAATTAACCAAGAAAAACACGAATCACATTAAAGGTAAGTTAAGTAACCTAGAAAAACACGAATCACATTAAAGGTAAGTTAGGTAGCCCAGAAAAAGACGAATCACATTAAAGGTAAGTTAGGTAACCCAGAAAAACACGAATCACATTAAAGGTAAGTTAGGTAACCCAGACAAACACGAATCACATTAAAGGTAGGTTAGGTAACCCCGAAAAACACGAATCACATTAATGGTAAGCTAGGTAACCCAGACAAACACGAATCACATTAAAGGTAAGTTAGGTAGCCCAGACAAACACGAATCACATTAAAGGTAAGTTAAGTAACCCAGACAAACACGAATCACATTAAAGGTAAGTTAGGTAACCCAGACAAACATGAATCATATTAAAGGTAGGTTAGGTAACCCAGAAAAAACACGAATCACATTAAGGGTAGGTTAGGTAACCCAGAAAAACACGAATCACATTAAAGGTAAGTTAAGTAACCCAGAAAAACACGAATCACATTAAGGGTAAGTTAGGTAACCCAGACAAACACGAATCACATTAAAGGTAGGTTAGGTAACCCAGAAAAACACGAATCACATTGAAAGGAAGTTAAGTAACCCAGACAAACACGAATCCCATTAAAGGTAAGTTAGGTAACCCAGACAAACACGAATCACATTAAAGGTAAGTTAAGTAACCCAGACAAACACGAATCACATTAACGGTATGTTAGGTAACCCAGAAAAACACGAATCACATTAAACGCTGGTTAGGTAACCCAGAAAAACACGAATCACATTAAAGGTAAGTTAGGTAACCCAGAAAAACACGAATCACATTAAACCTTGGTTAGGTAACCCAGAAAAACATGAATCACTTTAAAGGTCGGTTAGGTAACCCAGAAAAACACGAATCACATTAAAGGTAAGTTAGGTAACCCAGAAAAAACACGAATCACATTAAAGGTAAATTAGGTAATCCAGAGAAACATGAATCACATTAAAGGTAAGTTAAGTAACCCAGACAAACACGAATCACATTAAAGGTAAGTTAAGCAACCCAGAAAAACACGAATCACATTAAAGGTAAGTTAGGTAACCCTGAAAAACACGAATCACATTAAAGGTAGGTTAGGTAACCCAGACAAACACGAATCACATTGAAGGGAAGTTAAGTAACCCAGACAAACACGAATCACATTAAAGGTAAGTTAAGTAACCCAGACAAACACGAATCACATTAAAGGTATGTTAGGTAACGCAGAAAAACACGAATCACATTAAACGTTGGTTAGGTAACCCAGAAAAACACGAATCACATTAAAGGTAAGTTAGGTAACCCAGAAAAACACGAATCACATTAAACCTTGGTTAGGTAACCCAGAACAACATGAATCACTTTAAAGGTTGGTTAGGTAACCCAGAAAAACACGAATCACATTAAAGGTAAGTTAGGTAACCCAGAAAAAACACGAATCACATTAAAGGTAGGTTAGGTAACCCAGACAAACACGAATCACATTAAAGGTAAGTTAAGTAACCCAGAAAAACACGAATCACATTAAAGGTAAGTTAAGTAACCCAGACAAACACGAATCACATTAAAGGTAAGTTAGGTAATCCAGAAAAACACGAATCACATTAAAGGTAAGTTAAGTAACCTAGAAAAACACGAATCACATTAAAAGTAAGTTAGGTAGCCCAGAAAAAGACGAATCACATTAAAGGTAAGTTAGGTAACCCAAAAAAACACGAATCACATTAAAGGTAAGTTAGGTAACCCAGAAAAACACGAATCACATTAAAGGTAGGTTAGGTAACCCCGAAAAACACGAATCACATTAAAGGTAAGTTACGTAACCCAGACAAACACGAATCACATTAATGGTAAGCTAGGTAACCCAGACAAACACGAATCACATTAAAGGTAAGTTAGGTAGCCCAGACAAACACGAATCACATTAAAGGTAAGTTAAGTAACCCAGACAAACACGAATCACATTAAAGGTAAGTTAGGTAAACCAGACAAACATGAATCATATTAAAGGTAGGTTAGGTAACCCAGAAAAAACACGAATCACATTAAAGGTAGGTTAGGTAACCCAGAAAAACACGAATCACATTAAAGGTAAGTTAAGTAACCCAGAAAAACACGAATCACATTAAAGGTAAGTTAAGTAACCCAGAAAAACACGAATCACATTAAGGGTAAGTTAGGTAACCCAGACAAACACGAATCACATTAAAGGTAGGTTAGGTAACCCAGAAAAACACGAATCACATTGAAGGGAAGTTAAGTAACCCAGACAAACACGAATCCCATTAAAGGTAAGTTAGGTAACCCAGACAAACACGAATCACATTAAAGGTAGGTTAAGTAACCCAGACAAACACGAATCACATTAAAGGTATGTTAGGTAACCCAGAAAAACACGAATCACATTAAACGCTGGTTAGGTAACCCAGAAAAACACGAATCACATTAAAGGTAAGTTAGGTAACCCAGAAAAACACGAATCACATTAAACCTTGGTTAGGTAACCCAGAAAAACATGAATCACTTTAAAGGTTGGTTAGGTAACCCAGAAAAACACGAATCACATTAAAGGTAAGTTAGGTAACCCAGAAAAAACACGAATCACATTAAAGGTAAATTATGTAATCCAGAGAAACATGAATCACATTAAAGGTAAGTTAAGTAACCCAGACAAACACGAATCACATTAAAGGTAAGTTAAGTAACCCAGAAAAACACGAATCACATTAAAGGTAAGTTAGGTAACCCTGAAAAACACGAATCACATTAAAGGTAGGTTAGGTAACCTAGACAAACACGAATCACATTGAAGGGAAGTTAAGTAACCCAGACAAACACGAATCACATTAAAGGTAAGTTAAGTAACCCAGACAAACACGAATCACATTAAAGGTATGTTAGGTAACCCAGAAAAACACGAATCACATTAAACGTTGGTTAGGTAACCCAGAAAAACACGAATCACATTAAAGGTAAGTTAGGTAACCCAGAAAAACACGAATCACATTAAACCTTGGTTAGGTAACACAGAAAAACATGAATCACTTTAAAGGTTGGTTAGGTAACCCAGAAAAACACGAATCACATTAAAGGTAAGTTAGGTAACCCAGAAAAAACACGAATCACATTAAAGGTAAATGAGATAATCCAGAGAAACATGAATCACATTAAAGGTAAGTTAAGTAACCCAGAAAAACACGAATCACATTAAAGGTAAGTTAAGTAACCCAGAAAAACACGAATCACATTAAAGGTAAGTTAGGTAACCCTGAAAAACACGAATCACATTAAAGGTAGGTTAGGTAACCCAGAAAAACACGAATCACATTAAAGGTAAGTTAGGTAACCCAGACAAAAACGAATCACATTAAAGGTAAGTTAGGTAACCCAAAAAAACACGAATCACATTAAAGGTAAGTTAGGTAACCCAGACAAACACGAATCACATTAAAGGTAAGTTAGGTAACCAAGACAAACACGAATCACATTAAAGGTAAGTTAGGTGACCCAGAAAAACATGAATCACATTAAAGGTAGGTTAGGTAACCCAGACAAAACACGAATCACATTAAAGGTAAGTTAAGTAACCCAGAAAAACACGAATCACATTAAGGGTAAGTTAAGTAACCCAGAAAAACACGAATCACATTAAAGGTAAGTTAAGTAACCCAGACAAACACGAATCACATTAAAGGTAAGTTAGGTAACCCAGAAAAACAAGAATCACATTAAAGGTAAGTTAGGTAACCCAGACAAACACGAATCACATTAAAGGTAGGTTAGGTAACCCAGAAAAACACAAATCACATTAAAGGTAAGTTAAGTAACCCAGAAAAACATGAATCACAGTAAAGGTAAGTTAAGTAACCCAGACAAACACGAATCACATTAAAGGTAGGTTAGGTAACCCAGAAAAAACACGAATCACATTAAAGGTAGGTTAAGTAACCCAGAAAAACACGAATCACATTAAAGGTAAGTTAAGTAACCCAGAAAAACACGAATCACATTAAAGGTAAGTTAAGTAACCCAGAAAAACACGAATCACATTAAAGGTAAGTTAAGTAACCCAGAAAAACATGAATCACATTAAAGGTAAGTTAAGTAACCCAGACAAACACGAATCACATTAAAGGTAGGTTAGGTAACCCAGAAAAAACACGAATCACATTAAAGGTAGGTTAGGTAACCCAGAAAAACACGAATCACATTAAAGGTAAGTTAAGTAACCCAGAAAAACACGAATCACATTAAAGGTAAGTTAAGTAACCCAGAAAAACACGAATCACATTAAGGGTAAGTTAGGTAACCCAGACAAACACGAATCACATTAAAGGTAGGTTAGGTAACCCAGAAAAACACGAATCACATTGAAGGGAAGTTAAGTAACCCAGACAAACACGAATCCCATTAAAGGTAAGTTAGGTAACCCAGACAAACACGAATCACATTAAAGGTAAGTTAAGTAACCCAGACAAACACGAATCACATTAAAGGTATGCTAGGTAACCCAGAAAAACACGAATCACATTAAACGCTGGTTAGGTAACCCAGAAAAACACGAATCACATTAAAGGTAAGTTAGGTAACCCAGAAAAACACGAATCACATTAAACCTTGGTTAGGTAACCCAGAAAAACATGAATCACTTTAAAGGTTGGTTAGGTAACCCAGAAAAACACGAATCACATTAAAGGTAAGTTAGGTAACCCAGAAAAAACACGAATCACATTAAAGGTAAATTAGGTAATCCAGAGAAACATGAATCACATTAAAGGTAAGTTAAGTAACCCAGACAAACACGAATCACATTAAAGGTAAGTTAAGTAACCCAGAAAAACACGAATCACATTAAAGGTAAGTTAGGTAACCCTGAAAAACACGAATCACATTAAAGGTAGGTTAGGTAACCCAGACAAACACGAATCACATTGAAGGAAAGTTAAGTAACCCAGACAAACACGAATCACATTAAAGGTAAGTTAAGTAACCCAGACAAACACGAATCACATTAAAGGTATGTTAGGTAATCCAGAAAAACACGAATCACATTAAATGTTGGTTAGGTAACCCAGAAAAACACGAATCACATTAAAGGTAAGTTAGGTAACCCAGAAAAACACGAATCACATTAAACCTTGGTTAGGTAACCCAGAAAAACATGAATTACTTTAAAGGTTGGTTAGGTAACCCAGAAAAACACGAATCACATTAAAGGTAAGTTAGGTAACCCAGAAAAAACACGAATCACATTAAAGGTAAATGAGATAATCCAGAGAAACATGAATCACATTAAAGGTAAGTTAAGTAACCCAGACAAACACGAATCACATTAAAGGTAAGTTAAGTAACCCAGAAAAACACGAATCACATTAAAGGTAAGTTAGGTAACCCTGAAAAACACGAATCACATTAAAGGTAGGTTAGGTAACCCAGAAAAACACGAATCACATTAAAGGTAAGTTAGGTAACCCAGAAAAAAACGAATCACATTAAAGGTAAGTTAGGTAACCAAAAAAAACACGAATCACATTAAAGGTAAGTTAGGTAACCCAGACAAACACGAATCACATTAAAGGTAAGTTAGGTAACCAAGACAAACACGAATCACATTAAAGGTAAGTTAGGTGACCCAGAAAAACATGAATCACATTAAAGGTAGGTTAGGTAACCCAGACAAAACACGAATCACATTAAAGGTAAGTTAAGTAACCCAGAAAAACACGAATCACATTAAAGGTAAGTTAAGTAACCAAGAAAAACACGAATCACATTAAAGGTAAGTTAAGTAACCTAGAAAAACACGAATCACATTAAAGGTAAGTTAGGTAACCCAGAAAAACACGAATCACATTAAAGGTAAGTTAGGTAACCCAGACAAACACGAATCACATTAAAGGTAGGTTAGGTAACCCCGAAAAACACGAATCACATTAAAGGTAAGTTAGGTAACCCAGACAAACACGAATCACATTAATGGTAAGCTAGGTAACCCAGAAAAACACGAATCACATTAAAGGTAAGTTAGGTAGCCCAGACAAACACGAATCACATTAAAGGTAAGTTAAGTAACCCAGACAAACACGAATCACATTAAAGGTAAGTTAGGTAACCCAGACAAACATGAATCACATTAAAGGTAGGTTAGGTAACCCAGAAAAAACACGAATCACATTAAAGGTAGGTTAGGTAACCCAGAAAAACACGAATCACATTAAAGGTAAGTTAAGTAACCCAGAAAAACACGAATCACATTAAAGGTAAGTTAGGTAACCCAGAAAAACAAGAATCACATTAAAGGTAAGTTAGGTAACCCAGACAAACACGAATCACATTAAAGGTAGGTTAGGTAACCCAGAAAAACACGAATCACATTAAAGGTATGTTAAGTAACCCAGAAAAACATGAATCACATTAAAGGTAAGTTAAGTAACCCAGACAAACACGAATCACATTAAAGGTACGTTAGGTAACCCAGAAAAACACGAATGACATTAAAGGTAACTTAAGTAACCCAGACAAACACGAATCACATTAAGGGTAAGTTAGGTAACCCAGACAAACACGAATCACATTAAAGGTAGGTTAGGTAACCCAGACAAACACGAATCACATTGAAGGGAAGTTAATTAACCCAGACAAACACGAATCCCATTAAAGGTAAGTTAGGTAACCCAGACAAACACGAATCACATTAAAGGTAGGTTAGGTAACCCAGACAAAACACGAATCACATTAAAGGTAAGTTAAGTAACCCAGAAAAACACGAATCACATTAAGGGTAAGTTAAGTAACCCAGAAAAACACGAATCACATTAAAGGTAAGTTAAGTAACCCAGACAAACACGAATCACATTAAAGGTAAGTTAGGTAACCCAGAAAAACAAGAATCACATTAAAGGTAAGTTAGGTAACCCAGACAAACACGAATCACATTAAAGGTAGGTTAGGTAACCCAGAAAAACACGAATCACATTAAAGGTAAGTTAAGTAACCCAGAAAAACATGAATCACATTAAAGGTAAGTTAAGTAACCCAGACAAACACGAATCACATTAAAGGTAGGTTAGGTAACCCAGAAAAAACACGAATCACATTAAAGGTAGGTTAGGTAACCCAGAAAAACACGAATCACATTAAAGGTAAGTTAAGTAACCCAGAAAAACACGAATCACATTAAAGGTAAGTTAAGTAACCCAGAAAAACACGAATCACATTAAAGGTAAGTTAAGTAACCCAGAAAAACATGAATCACATTAAAGGTAAGTTAAGTAACCCAGACAAACACGAATCACATTAAAGGTAGGTTAGGTAACCCAGAAAAAACACGAATCACATTAAAGGTAGGTTAGGTAACCCAGAAAAACACGAATCACATTAAAGGTAAGTTAAGTAACCCAGAAAAACACGAATCACATTAAAGGTAAGTTAAGTAACCCAGAAAAACACGAATCACATTAAGGGTAAGTTAGGTAACCCAGACAAACACGAATCACATTAAAGGTAGGTTAGGTAACCCAGAAAAACACGAATCACATTGAAGGGAAGTTAAGTAACCCAGACAAACACGAATCCCATTAAAGGTAAGTTAGGTAACCCAGACAAACACGAATCACATTAAAGGTAAGCTAAGTAACCCAGACAAACACGAATCACATTAAAGGTATGTTAGGTAACCCAGAAAAACACGAATCACATTAAACGCTGGTTAGGTAACCCAGAAAAACACGAATCACATTAAAGGTAAGTTAGGTAACCCAGAAAAACACGAATCACATTAAACCTTGGTTAGGTAACCCAGAAAAACATGAATCACTTTAAAGGTTGGTTAGGTAACCCAGAAAAACACGAATCACATTAAAGGTAAGTTAGGTAACCCAGAAAAAACACGAATCACATTAAAGGTAAATTAGGTAATCCAGAGAAACATGAATCACATTAAAGGTAAGTTAAGTAACCCAGACAAACACGAATCACATTAAAGGTAAGTTAAGTAACCCAGAAAAACACGAATCACATTAAAGGTAAGTTAGGTAACCCTGAAAAACACGAATCACATTAAAGGTAGGTTAGGTAACCCAGACAAACACGAATCACATTGAAGGGAAGTTAAGTAACCCAGACAAACACGAATCACATTAAAGGTAAGTTAAGTAACCCAGACAAACACGAATCACATTAAAGGTATGTTAGGTAATCCAGAAAAACACGAATCACATTAAACGTTGGTTAGGTAACCCAGAAAAACACGAATCACATTAAAGGTAAGTTAGGTAACCCAGAAAAACACGAATCACATTAAACCTTGGTTAGGTAACCCAGAAAAACATGAATCACTTTAAAGGTTGGTTAGGTAACCCAGAAAAACACGAATCACATTAAAGGTAAGTTAGGTAACCCAGAAAAAACACGAATCACATTAAAGGTAAATGAGATAATCCAGAGAAACATGAATCACATTAAAGGTAAGTTAAGTAACCCAGACAAACACGAATCACATTAAAGGTAAGTTAAGTAACCCAGAAAAACACGAATCACATTAAAGGTAAGTTAGGTAACCCTGAAAAACACGAATCACATTAAAGGTAGGTTAGGTAACCCAGAAAAACACGAATCACATTAAAGGTAAGTTAGGTAACCCAGACAAAAACGAATCACATTAAAGGTAAGTTAGGTAACCAAAAAAAACACGAATCACATTAAAGGTAAGTTAGGTAACCCAGACAAACACGAATCACATTAAAGGTAAGTTAGGTAACCAAGACAAACACGAATCACATTAAAGGTAAGTTAGGTGACCCAGAAAAACATGAATCACATTAAAGGTAGGTTAGGTAACCCAGACAAAACACGAATCACATTAAAGGTAAGTTAAGTAACCCAGAAAAACACGAATCACATTAAAGGTAAGTTAAGTAACCAAGAAAAACACGAATCACATTAAAGGTAAGTTAAGTAACCTAGAAAAACACGAATCACATTAAAGGTAAGTTAGGTAACCCAGAAAAACACGAATCACATTAAAGGTAAGTTAGGTAACCCAGACAAACACGAATCACATTAAAGGTAGGTTAGGTAACCCCGAAAAACACGAATCACATTAAAGGTAAGTTAGGTAACCCAGACAAACACGAATCACATTAATGGTAAGCTAGGTAACCCAGACAAACACGAATCACATTAAAGGTAAGTTAGGTAGCCCAGACGAACACGAATCACATTAAAGGTAAGTTAAGTAACCCAGACAAACACGAATCACATTAAAGGTAAGTTAGGTAACCCAGACAAACATGAATCACATTAAAGGTAGGTTAGGTAACCCAGAAAAAACACGAATCACATTAAAGGTAGGTTAGGTAACCCAGAAAAACACGAATCACATTAAAGGTAAGTTAAGTAACCCAGAAAAACACGAATCACATTAAAGGTAAGTTAGGTAACCCAGAAAAACAAGAATCACATTAAAGGTAAGTTAGGTAACCCAGACAAACACGAATCACATTAAAGGTAGGTTAGGTAACCCAGAAAAACACGAATCACATTAAAGGTAAGTTAAGTAACCCAGAAAAACATGAATCACATTAAAGGTAAGTTAAGAAACCCAGACAAACACGAATCACATTAAAGGTACGTTAGGTAACCCAGAAAAACACGAATGACATTAAAGGTAACTTAAGTAACCCAGACAAACACGAATCACATTAAGGGTAAGTTAGGTAACCCAGACAAACACGAATCACATTAAAGGTAGGTTAGGTAACCCAGACAAACACGAATCACATTGAAGGGAAGTTAATTAACCCAGACAAACACGAATCCCATTAAAGGTAAGTTAGGTAACCCAGACAAACACGAATCACATTAAAGGTAAGTTAAGTAACCCAGACAAACACGAATCACATTAAAGGTATGTTAGGTAACCCAGAAAAACACGAATCACATTAAACGTTGATTAGGTAACCCAGAAAAACACGAATCACATTAAAGGTAAGTTAGGTAACCCAGACAAACATGAATCATATTAAAGGTAGGTTAGGTAACCCAGAAAAAACACGAATCACATTAAAGGTAGGTTAGGTAACCCAGAAAAACACGAATCACATTAAAGGTAAGTTAAGTAACCCAGAAAAACACGAATCACATTAAAGGTAAGTTAAGTAACCCAGAAAAACACGAATCACATTAAGGGTAAGTTAGGTAACCCAGACAAACACGAATCACATTAAAGGTAGGTTAAGTAACCCAGAAAAACACGAATCACATTAAAGGTAAGTTAAGTAACCAAGAAAAACACGAATCACATTAAAGGTAAGTTAAGTAACCTAGAAAAACACGAATCACATTAAAGGTAAGTTAGGTAACCCAGAAAAACACGAATCACATTAAAGGTAAGTTAGGTAACCCAGACAAACACGAATCACATTAAAGGTAGGTTAGGTAACCCCGAAAAACACGAATCACATTAAAGGTAAGTTAGGTAACCCAGACAAACACGAATCACATTAATGGTAAGCTAGGTAACCCAGACAAACACGAATCACATTAAAGGTAAGTTAGGTAGCCCAGACGAACACGAATCACATTAAAGGTAAGTTAAGTAACCCAGACAAACACGAATCACATTAAAGGTAAGTTAGGTAACCCAGACAAACATGAATCACATTAAAGGTAGGTTAGGTAACCCAGAAAAAACACGAATCACATTAAAGGTAGGTTAGGTAACCCAGAAAAACACGAATCACATTAAAGGTAAGTTAAGTAACCCAGAAAAACACGAATCACATTAAAGGTAAGTTAGGTAACCCAGAAAAACAAGAATCACATTAAAGGTAAGTTAGGTAACCCAGACAAACACGAATCACATTAAAGGTAGGTTAGGTAACCCAGAAAAACACGAATCACATTAAAGGTAAGTTAAGTAACCCAGAAAAACATGAATCACATTAAAGGTAAGTTAAGAAACCCAGACAAACACGAATCACATTAAAGGTACGTTAGGTAACCCAGAAAAACACGAATGACATTAAAGGTAAGTTAAGTAACCCAGACAAACACGAATCACATTAAGGGTAAGTTAGGTAACCCAGACAAACACGAATCACATTAAAGGTAGGTTAAGTAACCCAGACAAACACGAATCACATTGAAGGGAAGTTAATTAACCCAGACAAACACGAATCCCATTAAAGGTAAGTTAGGTAACCCAGACAAACACGAATCACATTAAAGGTAAGTTAAGTAACCCAGACAAACACGAATCACATTAAAGGTATGTTAGGTAACCCAGAAAAACACGAATCACATTAAACGTTGATTAGGTAACCCAGAAAAACACGAATCACATTAAAGGTAAGTTAGGTAACCCAGACAAACATGAATCATATTAAAGGTAGGTTAGGTAACCCAGAAAAAACACGAATCACATTAAAGGTAGGTTAGGTAACCCAGAAAAACACGAATCACATTAAAGGTAAGTTAAGTAACCCAGAAAAACACGAATCACATTAAAGGTAAGTTAAGTAACCCAGAAAAACACGAATCACATTAAGGGTAAGTTAGGTAACCCAGACAAACACGAATCACATTAAAGGTAGGTTAGGTAACCCAGACAAACACGAATCACATTGAAGGGAAGTTAAGTAACCCAGACAAACACGAATCCCATTAAAGGTAAGTTAGGTAACCCAGACAAACACGAATCACATTAAAGGTAAGTTAAGTAACCCAGACAAACACGAATCACATTAAAGGTATGTTAGGTAACCCAGAAAAACACGAATCACATTAAACGCTGGTTAGGTAACCCAGAAAAACACGAATCACATTAAAGGTAAGTTAGGTAACCCAGACAAAAACGAATCACATTAAAGGTAAGTTAGGTAATCCAAAAAAACACGAATCACATTAAAGGTAAGTTAGGTAACCCAGACAAACACGAATCACATTAAAGGTAAGTTAGGTAACCAAGACAAACACGAATCACATTAAAGGTAAGTTAGGTGACCCAGAAAAACATGAAAAACATTAAAGGTAGGTTAGGTAACCCAGACAAAACACGAATCACATTAAAGGTAAGTTAAGTAACCCAGAAAAACACGAATCACATTAAAGGTAAGTTAAGTAACCTAGAAAAACACGAATCACATTAAAGGTAAGTAAGGTAACCCAGACAAACATGAATCACATTAAAGGTAGGTTAGGTAACCCAGAAAAAACACGAATCACATTAAAGGTAGGTTAGGTAACCCAGACAAACACGAATCACATTAAAGGTAAGTTAAGTAACCCAGAAAAACACGAATCACATTAAAGGTAAGTTAATTAACCAAGAAAAACACGAATCACATTAAAGGTAAGTTAAGTAACCTAGAAAAACACGAATCACATTAAAGGTAAGTTAGGTAGCCCAGAAAAAGACGAATCACATTAAAGGTAAGTTAGGTAACCCAGAAAAACACGAATCACATTAAAGGTAAGTTAGGTAACCCAGACAAACATGAATCACATTAAAGGTAGGTTAGGTAACCCCGAAAAACACGAATCACATTAAAGGTAAGTTAGGTAACCCAGACAAACACGAATCACATTAATGGTAAGCTAGGTAACCCAGACAAACACGAATCACATTAAAGGTAAGTTAGGTAGCCCAGACAAACACGAATCACATTAAAGGTAAGTTAAGTAACCCAGACAAACACGAATCACATTAAAGGTAGGTTAGGTAACCCAGAAAAACACGAATCACATTAAAGGTAAGTTAAGTAACCCAGAAAAACACGAATCACATTAAAGGTAAGTTAAGTAACCCAGAAAAACACGAATCACATTAAGGGTAAGTTAGGTAACCCAGACAAACACGAATCACATTAAAGGTAGGTTAGGTAACCCAGAAAAACACGAATCACATTGAAGGGAAGTTAAGTAACCCAGACAAACACGAATCACATTAAAGGTAAGTTAATTAACCAAGAAAAACACGAATCACATTAAAGGTAAGTTAAGTAACCTAGAAAAACACGAATCACATTAAAGGTAAGTTAGGTAACCCAGAAAAACACGAATCACATTAAAGGTAAGTTAGGTAACCCAGACAAACATGAATCACATTAAAGGTAGGTTAGGTAACCCCGAAAAACACGAATCACATTAAAGGTAAGTTAGGTAACCCAGACAAACACGAATCACATTAATGGTAAGCTAGGTAACCCAGACAAACACGAATCACATTAAAGGTAAGTTAGGTAGCCCAGACAAACACGAATCACATTAAAGGTAAGATAAGTAACCCAGACAAACACGAATCACATTAAAGGTAAGTTAGGTAACCCAGACAAACATGAATCATATTAAAGGTAGGTTAGGTAACCCAGAAAAAACACGAATCACATTAAAGGTAGGTTAGGTAACCCAGAAAAACACGAATCACATTAAAGGTAAGTTAAGTAACCCAGAAAAACACGAATCACATTAAAGGTAAGTTAAGTAACCCAGAAAAACACGAATCACATTAAGGGTAAGTTAGGTAACCCAGACAAACACGAATCACATTAAAGGTAGGTTAGGTAACCCAGAAAAACACGAATCACATTGAAGGGAAGTTAAGTAACCCAGACAAACACGAATCCCATTAAAGGTAAGTTAGGTAGCCCAGACAAACACGAATCACATTAAAGGTATGTTAGGTAACCCAGAAAAACACGAATCACATTAAACGCTGGTTAGGTAACCCAGAAAAACACGAATCACATTAAAGGTAAGTTAGGAAACCCAGAAAAACACGAATCACATTAAACCTTGGTTAGGTAACCCAGAAAAACATGAATCACTTTAAAGGTTGGTTAGGTAACCCAGAAAAACACGAATCACATTAAAGGTAAGTTAGGTAACCCAGTAAAAACACGAATCACATTAAAGGTACGTTAGGTAACCCAGAAAAACACGAATGACATTAAAGGTAAGTTAAGTAACCCAGACAAACACGAATCACATTAAGGGTAAGTTAGGTAACCCAGACAAACACGAATCACATTAAAGGTAGGTTAAGTAACCCAGAAAAACACGAATCACATTAAGGGTAAGTTAGGTAACCCAGACAAACACGAATCACATTAAAGGTAGGTTAGGTAACCCAGAAAAACACGAATCACATTGAAGGGAAGTTAAGTAACCCAGACAAACACGAATCCCATTAAAGGTAAGTTAGGTAACCCAGACAAACACGAATCACATTAAAGGTAAGTTAAGTAACCCAGACAAACACGAATCACATTAAAGGTATGCTAGGTAACCCAGAAAAACACGAATCACATTAAACGCTGGTTAGGTAACCCAGAAAAACACGAATCACATTAAAGGTAAGTTAGGTAACCCAGAAAAACACGAATCACATTAAACCTTGGTTAGGTAACCCAGAAAAACATGAATCACTTTAAAGGTTGGTTAGGTAACCCAGAAAAACACGAATCACATTAAAGGTAAGTTAGGTAACCCAGAAAAAACACGAATCACATTAAAGGTAAATTAGGTAATCCAGAGAAACATGAATCACATTAAAGGTAAGTTAAGTAACCCAGACAAACACGAATCACATTAAAGGTAAGTTAAGTAACCCAGAAAAACACGAATCACATTAAAGGTAAGTTAGGTAACCCTGAAAAACACGAATCACATTAAAGGTAGGTTAGGTAACCCAGACAAACACGAATCACATTGAAGGGAAGTTAAGTAACCCAGACAAACACGAATCACATTAAAGGTAAGTTAAGTAACCCAGACAAACACGAATCACATTAAAGGTATGTTAGGTAATCCAGAAAAACACGAATCACATTAAATGTTGGTTAGGTAACCCAGAAAAACACGAATCACATTAAAGGTAAGTTAGGTAACCCAGAAAAACACGAATCACATTAAACCTTGGTTAGGTAACCCAGAAAAACATGAATTACTTTAAAGGTTGGTTAGGTAACCCAGAAAAACACGAATCACATTAAAGGTAAGTTAGGTAACCCAGAAAAAACACGAATCACATTAAAGGTAAATGAGATAATCCAGAGAAACATGAATCACATTAAAGGTAAGTTAAGTAACCCAGACAAACACGAATCACATTAAAGGTAAGTTAAGTAACCCAGAAAAACACGAATCACATTAAAGGTAAGTTAGGTAACCCTGAAAAACACGAATCACATTAAAGGTAGGTTAGGTAACCCAGAAAAACACGAATCACATTAAAGGTAAGTTAGGTAACCCAGAAAAAAACGAATCACATTAAAGGTAAGTTAGGTAACCAAAAAAAACACGAATCACATTAAAGGTAAGTTAGGTAACCCAGACAAACACGAATCACATTAAAGGTAAGTTAGGTAACCAAGACAAACACGAATCACATTAAAGGTAAGTTAGGTGACCCAGAAAAACATGAATCACATTAAAGGTAGGTTAGGTAACCCAGACAAAACACGAATCACATTAAAGGTAAGTTAAGTAACCCAGAAAAACACGAATCACATTAAAGGTAAGTTAAGTAACCAAGAAAAACACGAATCACATTAAAGGTAAGTTAAGTAACCTAGAAAAACACGAATCACATTAAAGGTAAGTTAGGTAACCCAGAAAAACACGAATCACATTAAAGGTAAGTTAGGTAACCCAGACAAACACGAATCACATTAAAGGTAGGTTAGGTAACCCCGAAAAACACGAATCACATTAAAGGTAAGTTAGGTAACCCAGACAAACACGAATCACATTAATGGTAAGCTAGGTAACCCAGAAAAACACGAATCACATTAAAGGTAAGTTAGGTAGCCCAGACAAACACGAATCACATTAAAGGTAAGTTAAGTAACCCAGACAAACACGAATCACATTAAAGGTAAGTTAGGTAACCCAGACAAACATGAATCACATTAAAGGTAGGTTAGGTAACCCAGAAAAAACACGAATCACATTAAAGGTAGGTTAGGTAACCCAGAAAAACACGAATCACATTAAAGGTAAGTTAAGTAACCCAGAAAAACACGAATCACATTAAAGGTAAGTTAGGTAACCCAGAAAAACAAGAATCACATTAAAGGTAAGTTAGGTAACCCAGACAAACACGAATCACATTAAAGGTAGGTTAGGTAACCCAGAAAAACACGAATCACATTAAAGGTATGTTAAGTAACCCAGAAAAACATGAATCACATTAAAGGTAAGTTAAGTAACCCAGACAAACACGAATCACATTAAAGGTACGTTAGGTAACCCAGAAAAACACGAATGACATTAAAGGTAACTTAAGTAACCCAGACAAACACGAATCACATTAAGGGTAAGTTAGGTAACCCAGACAAACACGAATCACATTAAAGGTAGGTTAGGTAACCCAGACAAACACGAATCACATTGAAGGGAAGTTAATTAACCCAGACAAACACGAATCCCATTAAAGGTAAGTTAGGTAACCCAGACAAACACGAATCACATTAAAGGTAGGTTAGGTAACCCAGACAAAACACGAATCACATTAAAGGTAAGTTAAGTAACCCAGAAAAACACGAATCACATTAAGGGTAAGTTAAGTAACCCAGAAAAACACGAATCACATTAAAGGTAAGTTAAGTAACCCAGACAAACACGAATCACATTAAAGGTAAGTTAGGTAACCCAGAAAAACAAGAATCACATTAAAGGTAAGTTAGGTAACCCAGACAAACACGAATCACATTAAAGGTAGGTTAGGTAACCCAGAAAAACACGAATCACATTAAAGGTAAGTTAAGTAACCCAGAAAAACATGAATCACATTAAAGGTAAGTTAAGTAACCCAGACAAACACGAATCACATTAAAGGTAGGTTAGGTAACCCAGAAAAAACACGAATCACATTAAAGGTAGGTTAGGTAACCCAGAAAAACACGAATCACATTAAAGGTAAGTTAAGTAACCCAGAAAAACACGAATCACATTAAAGGTAAGTTAAGTAACCCAGAAAAACACGAATCACATTAAAGGTAAGTTAAGTAACCCAGAAAAACATGAATCACATTAAAGGTAAGTTAAGTAACCCAGACAAACACGAATCACATTAAAGGTAGGTTAGGTAACCCAGAAAAAACACGAATCACATTAAAGGTAGGTTAGGTAACCCAGAAAAACACGAATCACATTAAAGGTAAGTTAAGTAACCCAGAAAAACACGAATCACATTAAAGGTAAGTTAAGTAACCCAGAAAAACACGAATCACATTAAGGGTAAGTTAGGTAACCCAGACAAACACGAATCACATTAAAGGTAGGTTAGGTAACCCAGAAAAACACGAATCACATTGAAGGGAAGTTAAGTAACCCAGACAAACACGAATCCCATTAAAGGTAAGTTAGGTAACCCAGACAAACACGAATCACATTAAAGGTAAGCTAAGTAACCCAGACAAACACGAATCACATTAAAGGTATGTTAGGTAACCCAGAAAAACACGAATCACATTAAACGCTGGTTAGGTAACCCAGAAAAACACGAATCACATTAAAGGTAAGTTAGGTAACCCAGAAAAACACGAATCACATTAAACCTTGGTTAGGTAACCCAGAAAAACATGAATCACTTTAAAGGTTGGTTAGGTAACCCAGAAAAACACGAATCACATTAAAGGTAAGTTAGGTAACCCAGAAAAAACACGAATCACATTAAAGGTAAATTAGGTAATCCAGAGAAACATGAATCACATTAAAGGTAAGTTAAGTAACCCAGACAAACACGAATCACATTAAAGGTAAGTTAAGTAACCCAGAAAAACACGAATCACATTAAAGGTAAGTTAGGTAACCCTGAAAAACACGAATCACATTAAAGGTAGGTTAGGTAACCCAGACAAACACGAATCACATTGAAGGGAAGTTAAGTAACCCAGACAAACACGAATCACATTAAAGGTAAGTTAAGTAACCCAGACAAACACGAATCACATTAAAGGTATGTTAGGTAATCCAGAAAAACACGAATCACATTAAACGTTGGTTAGGTAACCCAGAAAAACACGAATCACATTAAAGGTAAGTTAGGTAACCCAGAAAAACACGAATCACATTAAACCTTGGTTAGGTAACCCAGAAAAACATGAATCACTTTAAAGGTTGGTTAGGTAACCCAGAAAAACACGAATCACATTAAAGGTAAGTTAGGTAACCCAGAAAAAACACGAATCACATTAAAGGTAAATGAGATAATCCAGAGAAACATGAATCACATTAAAGGTAAGTTAAGTAACCCAGACAAACACGAATCACATTAAAGGTAAGTTAAGTAACCCAGAAAAACACGAATCACATTAAAGGTAAGTTAGGTAACCCTGAAAAACACGAATCACATTAAAGGTAGGTTAGGTAACCCAGAAAAACACGAATCACATTAAAGGTAAGTTAGGTAACCCAGACAAAAACGAATCACATTAAAGGTAAGTTAGGTAACCAAAAAAAACACGAATCACATTAAAGGTAAGTTAGGTAACCCAGACAAACACGAATCACATTAAAGGTAAGTTAGGTAACCAAGACAAACACGAATCACATTAAAGGTAAGTTAGGTGACCCAGAAAAACATGAATCACATTAAAGGTAGGTTAGGTAACCCAGAAAAACACGAATCACATTAAAGGTAAGTTAAGTAACCAAGAAAAACACGAATCACATTAAAGGTAAGTTAAGTAACCTAGAAAAACACGAATCACATTAAAGGTAAGTTAGGTAACCCAGAAAAACACGAATCACATTAAAGGTAAGTTAGGTAACCCAGACAAACACGAATCACATTAAAGGTAGGTTAGGTAACCCCGAAAAACACGAATCACATTAAAGGTAAGTTAGGTAACCCAGACAAACACGAATCACATTAATGGTAAGCTAGGTAACCCAGACAAACACGAATCACATTAAAGGTAAGTTAGGTAGCCCAGACGAACACGAATCACATTAAAGGTAAGTTAAGTAACCCAGACAAACACGAATCACATTAAAGGTAAGTTAGGTAACCCAGACAAACATGAATCACATTAAAGGTAGGTTAGGTAACCCAGAAAAAACACGAATCACATTAAAGGTAGGTTAGGTAACCCAGAAAAACACGAATCACATTAAAGGTAAGTTAAGTAACCCAGAAAAACACGAATCACATTAAAGGTAAGTTAGGTAACCCAGAAAAACAAGAATCACATTAAAGGTAAGTTAGGTAACCCAGACAAACACGAATCACATTAAAGGTAGGTTAGGTAACCCAGAAAAACACGAATCACATTAAAGGTAAGTTAAGTAACCCAGAAAAACATGAATCACATTAAAGGTAAGTTAAGAAACCCAGACAAACACGAATCACATTAAAGGTACGTTAGGTAACCCAGAAAAACACGAATGACATTAAAGGTAAGTTAAGTAACCCAGACAAACACGAATCACATTAAGGGTAAGTTAGGTAACCCAGACAAACACGAATCACATTAAAGGTAGGTTAGGTAACCCAGACAAACACGAATCACATTGAAGGGAAGTTAATTAACCCAGACAAACACGAATCCCATTAAAGGTAAGTTAGGTAACCCAGACAAACACGAATCACATTAAAGGTAAGTTAAGTAACCCAGACAAACACGAATCACATTAAAGGTATGTTAGGTAACCCAGAAAAACACGAATCACATTAAACGTTGATTAGGTAACCCAGAAAAACACGAATCACATTAAAGGTAAGTTAGGTAACCCAGACAAACATGAATCATATTAAAGGTAGGTTAGGTAACCCAGAAAAAACACGAATCACATTAAAGGTAGGTTAGGTAACCCAGAAAAACACGAATCACATTAAAGGTAAGTTAAGTAACCCAGAAAAACACGAATCACATTAAAGGTAAGTTAAGTAACCCAGAAAAACACGAATCACATTAAGGGTAAGTTAGGTAACCCAGACAAACACGAATCACATTAAAGGTAGGTTAAGTAACCCAGAAAAACACGAATCACATTAAAGGTAAGTTAAGTAACCAAGAAAAACACGAATCACATTAAAGGTAAGTTAAGTAACCTAGAAAAACACGAATCACATTAAAGGTAAGTTAGGTAACCCAGAAAAACACGAATCACATTAAAGGTAAGTTAGGTAACCCAGACAAACACGAATCACATTAAAGGTAGGTTAGGTAACCCCGAAAAACACGAATCACATTAAAGGTAAGTTAGGTAACCCAGACAAACACGAATCACATTAATGGTAAGCTAGGTAACCCAGACAAACACGAATCACATTAAAGGTAAGTTAGGTAGCCCAGACGAACACGAATCACATTAAAGGTAAGTTAAGTAACCCAGACAAACACGAATCACATTAAAGGTAAGTTAGGTAACCCAGACAAACATGAATCACATTAAAGGTAGGTTAGGTAACCCAGAAAAAACACGAATCACATTAAAGGTAGGTTAGGTAACCCAGAAAAACACGAATCACATTAAAGGTAAGTTAAGTAACCCAGAAAAACACGAATCACATTAAAGGTAAGTTAGGTAACCCAGAAAAACAAGAATCACATTAAAGGTAAGTTAGGTAACCCAGACAAACACGAATCACATTAAAGGTAGGTTAGGTAACCCAGAAAAACACGAATCACATTAAAGGTAAGTTAAGTAACCCAGAAAAACATGAATCACATTAAAGGTAAGTTAAGAAACCCAGACAAACACGAATCACATTAAAGGTACGTTAGGTAACCCAGAAAAACACGAATGACATTAAAGGTAAGTTAAGTAACCCAGACAAACACGAATCACATTAAGGGTAAGTTAGGTAACCCAGACAAACACGAATCACATTAAAGGTAGGTTAAGTAACCCAGACAAACACGAATCACATTGAAGGGAAGTTAATTAACCCAGACAAACACGAATCCCATTAAAGGTAAGTTAGGTAACCCAGACAAACACGAATCACATTAAAGGTAAGTTAAGTAACCCAGACAAACACGAATCACATTAAAGGTATGTTAGGTAACCCAGAAAAACACGAATCACATTAAACGTTGATTAGGTAACCCAGAAAAACACGAATCACATTAAAGGTAAGTTAGGTAACCCAGACAAACATGAATCATATTAAAGGTAGGTTAGGTAACCCAGAAAAAACACGAATCACATTAAAGGTAGGTTAGGTAACCCAGAAAAACACGAATCACATTAAAGGTAAGTTAAGTAACCCAGAAAAACACGAATCACATTAAAGGTAAGTTAAGTAACCCAGAAAAACACGAATCACATTAAGGGTAAGTTAGGTAACCCAGACAAACACGAATCACATTAAAGGTAGGTTAGGTAACCCAGACAAACACGAATCACATTGAAGGGAAGTTAAGTAACCCAGACAAACACGAATCCCATTAAAGGTAAGTTAGGTAACCCAGACAAACACGAATCACATTAAAGGTAAGTTAAGTAACCCAGACAAACACGAATCACATTAAAGGTATGTTAGGTAACCCAGAAAAACACGAATCACATTAAACGCTGGTTAGGTAACCCAGAAAAACACGAATCACATTAAAGGTAAGTTAGGTAACCCAGACAAAAACGAATCACATTAAAGGTAAGTTAGGTAATCCAAAAAAACACGAATCACATTAAAGGTAAGTTAGGTAACCCAGACAAACACGAATCACATTAAAGGTAAGTTAGGTAACCAAGACAAACACGAATCACATTAAAGGTAAGTTAGGTGACCCAGAAAAACATGAAAAACATTAAAGGTAGGTTAGGTAACCCAGACAAAACACGAATCACATTAAAGGTAAGTTAAGTAACCCAGAAAAACACGAATCACATTAAAGGTAAGTTAAGTAACCTAGAAAAACACGAATCACATTAAAGGTAAGTAAGGTAACCCAGACAAACATGAATCACATTAAAGGTAGGTTAGGTAACCCAGAAAAAACACGAATCACATTAAAGGTAGGTTAGGTAACCCAGACAAACACGAATCACATTAAAGGTAAGTTAAGTAACCCAGAAAAACACGAATCACATTAAAGGTAAGTTAATTAACCAAGAAAAACACGAATCACATTAAAGGTAAGTTAAGTAACCTAGAAAAACACGAATCACATTAAAGGTAAGTTAGGTAGCCCAGAAAAAGACGAATCACATTAAAGGTAAGTTAGGTAACCCAGAAAAACACGAATCACATTAAAGGTAAGTTAGGTAACCCAGACAAACATGAATCACATTAAAGGTAGGTTAGGTAACCCCGAAAAACACGAATCACATTAAAGGTAAGTTAGGTAACCCAGACAAACACGAATCACATTAATGGTAAGCTAGGTAACCCAGACAAACACGAATCACATTAAAGGTAAGTTAGGTAGCCCAGACAAACACGAATCACATTAAAGGTAAGTTAAGTAACCCAGACAAACACGAATCACATTAAAGGTAGGTTAGGTAACCCAGAAAAACACGAATCACATTAAAGGTAAGTTAAGTAACCCAGAAAAACACGAATCACATTAAAGGTAAGTTAAGTAACCCAGAAAAACACGAATCACATTAAGGGTAAGTTAGGTAACCCAGACAAACACGAATCACATTAAAGGTAGGTTAGGTAACCCAGAAAAACACGAATCACATTGAAGGGAAGTTAAGTAACCCAGACAAACACGAATCACATTAAAGGTAAGTTAATTAACCAAGAAAAACACGAATCACATTAAAGGTAAGTTAAGTAACCTAGAAAAACACGAATCACATTAAAGGTAAGTTAGGTAACCCAGAAAAACACGAATCACATTAAAGGTAAGTTAGGTAACCCAGACAAACATGAATCACATTAAAGGTAGGTTAGGTAACCCCGAAAAACACGAATCACATTAAAGGTAAGTTAGGTAACCCAGACAAACACGAATCACATTAATGGTAAGCTAGGTAACCCAGACAAACACGAATCACATTAAAGGTAAGTTAGGTAGCCCAGACAAACACGAATCACATTAAAGGTAAGATAAGTAACCCAGACAAACACGAATCACATTAAAGGTAAGTTAGGTAACCCAGACAAACATGAATCATATTAAAGGTAGGTTAGGTAACCCAGAAAAAACACGAATCACATTAAAGGTAGGTTAGGTAACCCAGAAAAACACGAATCACATTAAAGGTAAGTTAAGTAACCCAGAAAAACACGAATCACATTAAAGGTAAGTTAAGTAACCCAGAAAAACACGAATCACATTAAGGGTAAGTTAGGTAACCCAGACAAACACGAATCACATTAAAGGTAGGTTAGGTAACCCAGAAAAACACGAATCACATTGAAGGGAAGTTAAGTAACCCAGACAAACACGAATCCCATTAAAGGTAAGTTAGGTAGCCCAGACAAACACGAATCACATTAAAGGTATGTTAGGTAACCCAGAAAAACACGAATCACATTAAACGCTGGTTAGGTAACCCAGAAAAACACGAATCACATTAAAGGTAAGTTAGGAAACCCAGAAAAACACGAATCACATTAAACCTTGGTTAGGTAACCCAGAAAAACATGAATCACTTTAAAGGTTGGTTAGGTAACCCAGAAAAACACGAATCACATTAAAGGTAAGTTAGGTAACCCAGTAAAAACACGAATCACATTAAAGGTACGTTAGGTAACCCAGAAAAACACGAATGACATTAAAGGTAAGTTAAGTAACCCAGACAAACACGAATCACATTAAGGGTAAGTTAGGTAACCCAGACAAACACGAATCACATTAAAGGTAGGTTAGGTAACCCAGACAAACACGAATCACATTGAAGGGAAGTTAATTAACCCAGACAAACACGAATCCCATTAAAGGTAAGTTAGGTAACCCAGACAAACACGAATCACATTAAAGGTAAGTTAAGTAACCCAGACAAACACGAATCACATTAAAGGTATGTTAGGTAACCCAGAAAAACACGAATCACATTAAACGTTGATTAGGTAACCCAGAAAAACACGAATCACATTAAAGGTAAGTTAGGTAACCCAGACAAACATGAATCATATTAAAGGTAGGTTAGGTAACCCAGAAAAAACACGAATCACATTAAAGGTAGGTTAGGTAACCCAGAAAAACACGAATCACATTAAAGGTAAGTTAAGTAACCCAGAAAAACACGAATCACATTAAAGGTAAGTTAAGTAACCCAGAAAAACACGAATCACATTAAGGGTAAGTTAGGTAACCCAGACAAACACGAATCACATTAAAGGTAGGTTAGGTAACCCAGACAAACACGAATCACATTGAAGGGAAGTTAAGTAACCCAGACAAACACGAATCCCATTAAAGGTAAGTTAGGTAACCCAGACAAACACGAATCACATTAAAGGTAAGTTAAGTAACCCAGACAAACACGAATCACATTAAAGGTATGTTAGGTAACCCAGAAAAACACGAATCACATTAAACGCTGGTTAGGTAACCCAGAAAAACACGAATCACATTAAAGGTAAGTTAGGTAACCCAGACAAAAACGAATCACATTAAAGGTAAGTTAGGTAATCCAAAAAAACACGAATCACATTAAAGGTAAGTTAGGTAACCCAGACAAACACGAATCACATTAAAGGTAAGTTAGGTAACCAAGACAAACACGAATCACATTAAAGGTAAGTTAGGTGACCCAGAAAAACATGAAAAACATTAAAGGTAGGTTAGGTAACCCAGACAAAACACGAATCACATTAAAGGTAAGTTAAGTAACCCAGAAAAACACGAATCACATTAAAGGTAAGTTAAGTAACCCAGAAAAACACGAATCACATTAAAGGTAAGTTAGGTAACCCAGACAAACATGAATCACATTAAAGGTAGGTTAGGTAACCCAGAAAAAACACGAATCACATTAAAGGTAGGTTAGGTAACCCAGAAAAACACGAATCACATTAAAGGTAAGTTAAGTAACCCAGAAAAACACGAATCACATTAAAGGTAAGTTAATTAACCAAGAAAAACACGAATCACATTAAAGGTAAGTTAAGTAACCTAGAAAAACACGAATCACATTAAAGGTAAGTTAGGTAGCCCAGAAAAAGACGAATCACATTAAAGGTAAGTTAGGTAACCCAGAAAAACACGAATCACATTAAAGGTAAGTTAGGTAACCCAGACAAACATGAATCACATTAAAGGTAGGTTAGGTAACCCCGAAAAACACGAATCACATTAAAGGTAAGTTAGGTAACCCAGACAAACACGAATCACATTAATGGTAAGCTAGGTAACCCAGACAAACACGAATCACATTAAAGGTAAGTTAGGTAGCCCAGACAAACACGAATCACATTAAAGGTAAGTTAAGTAACCCAGACAAACACGAATCACATTAAAGGTAAGTTAGGTAACCCAGACAAACATGAATCATATTAAAGGTAGGTTAGGTAACCCAGAAAAAACACGAATCACATTAAAGGTAGGTTAGGTAACCCAGAAAAAACACGAATCACATTAAAGGTAGGTTAGGTAACCCAGAAAAACACGAATCACATTAAAGGTAAGTTAAGTAACCCAGAAAAACACGAATCACATTAAAGGTAAGTTAAGTAACCCAGAAAAACACGAATCACATTAAGGGTAAGTTAGGTAACCCAGACAAACACGAATCACATTAAAGGTAGGTTAGGTAACCCAGAAAAACACGAATCACATTGAAGGGAAGTTAAGTAACCCAGACAAACACGAATCCTATTAAAGGTAGGTTAGGTAACCCAGAAAAAACACGAATCACATTAAAGGTAGGTTAGGTAACCCAGACAAACACGAATCACATTAAAGGTAAGTTAAGTAACCCAGAAAAACACGAATCACATTAAAGGTAAGTTAATTAACCAAGAAAAACACGAATCACATTAAAGGTAAGTTAAGTAACCTAGAAAAACACGAATCACATTAAAGGTAAGTTAGGTAGCCCAGAAAAAGACGAATCACATTAAAGGTAAGTTAGGTAACCCAGAAAAACACGAATCACATTAAAGGTAAGTTAGGTAACCCAGACAAACATGAATCACATTAAAGGTAGGTTAGGTAACCCCGAAAAACACGAATCACATTAAAGGTAAGTTAGGTAACCCAGACAAACACGAATCACATTAATGGTAAGCTAGGTAACCCAGACAAACACGAATCACATTAAAGGTAAGTTAGGTAGCCCAGACAAACACGAATCACATTAAAGGTAAGTTAAGTAACCCAGACAAACACGAATCACATTAAAGGTAAGTTAGGTAACCCAGACAAACATGAATCATATTAAAGGTAGGTTAGGTAACCCAGAAAAAACACGAATCACATTAAAGGTAGGTTAGGTAACCCAGAAAAACACGAATCACATTAAAGGTAAGTTAAGTAACCCAGAAAAACACGAATCACATTAAAGGTAAGTTAAGTAACCCAGAAAAACACGAATCACATTAAGGGTAAGTTAGGTAACCCAGACAAACACGAATCACATTAAAGGTAGGTTAGGTAACCCAGAAAAACACGAATCACATTGAAGGGAAGTTAAGTAACCCAGACAAACACGAATCCCATTAAAGGTAAGTTAGGTAGCCCAGACAAACACGAATCACATTAAAGGTATGTTAGGTAACCCAGAAAAACACGAATCACATTAAACGCTGGTTAGGTAACCCAGAAAAACACGAATCACATTAAAGGTAAGTTAGGAAACCCAGAAAAACACTAATCACATTAAACCTTGGTTAGGTAACCCAGAAAAACATGAATCACTTTAAAGGTTGGTTAGGTAACCCAGAAAAACACGAATCACATTAAAGGTAAGTTAGGTAACCCAGTAAAAACACGAATCACATTAAAGGTAAATTAGGTAATCCAGAGAAACATGAATCACATTAAAGGTAAGTTAAGTAACCCAGAAAAACACGAATCACATTAAAGGTAAGTTAGGTAACCCAGACAAACATGAATCACATTAAAGGTAGGTTAGGTAACCCAGAAAAAACACGAATCACATTAAAGGTAGGTTAGGTAACCCAGACAAACACGAATCACATTAAAGGTAAGTTAAGTAACCCAGAAAAACACGAATCACATTAAAGGTAAGTTAATTAACCAAGAAAAACACGAATCACATTAAAGGTAAGTTAAGTAACCTAGAAAAACACGAATCACATTAAAGGTAAGTTAGGTAGCCCAGAAAAAGACGAATCACATTAAAGGTAAGTTAGGTAACCCAGAAAAACACGAATCACATTAAAGGTAAGTTAGGTAACCCAGACAAACACGAATCACATTAAAGGTAGGTTAGGTAACCCCGAAAAACACGAATCACATTAAAGGTAAGTTAGGTAACCCAGACAAACACGAATCACATTAATGGTAAGCTAGGTAACCCAGACAAACACGAATCACATTAAAGGTAAGTTAGGTAGCCCAGACAAACACGAATCACATTAAAGGTAAGTTAAGTAACCCAGAAAAACACGAATCACATTAAAGGTAAGTTAGGTAACCCAGACAAACATGAATCATATTAAAGGTAGGTTAGGTAACCCAGAAAAAACACGAATCACATTAAAGGTAGGTTAGGTAACCCAGAAAAACACGAATCACATTAAAGGTAAGTTAAGTAACCCAGACAAACACGAATCACATTAAAGGTAAGTTAGGTAACCCAGACAAACATGAATCATATTAAAGGTAGGTTAGGTAACCCAGAAAAAACACGAATCACATTAAAGGTAGGTTAGGTAACCCAGAAAAACACGAATCACATTAAAGGTAAGTTAAGTAACCCAGAAAAACACGAATCACATTAAAGGTAAGTTAAGTAACCCAGAAAAACACGAATCACATTAAGGGTAAGTTAGGTAACCCAGACAAACACGAATCACATTAAAGGTAGGTTAGGTAACCCAGAAAAACACGAATCACATTGAAGGGAAGTTAAGTAACCCAGACAAACACGAATCCCATTAAAGGTAAGTTAGGTAGCCCAGACAAACACGAATCACATTAAAGGTATGTTAGGTAACCCAGAAAAACACGAATCACATTAAACGCTGGTTAGGTAACCCAGAAAAACACGAATCACATTAAAGGTAAGTTAGGAAACCCAGAAAAACACGAATCACATTAAACCTTGGTTAGGTAACCCAGAAAAACATGAATCACTTTAAAGGTTGGTTAGGTAACCCAGAAAAACACGAATCACATTAAAGATAAGTTAGGTAACCCAGTAAAAACACGAATCACATTAAAGGTAAATTAGGTAATCCAGAGAAACATGAATCACATTAAAGGTAAGTTAAGTAACCCAGAAAAACACGAATCACATTAAAGGTAAGTTAGGTAACCCAGACAAACATGAATCACATTAAAGGTAGGTTAGGTAACCCAGAAAAAACACGAATCACATTAAAGGTAGGTTAGGTAACCCAGACAAACACGAATCACATTAAAGGTAAGTTAAGTAACCCAGAAAAACACGAATCACATTAAAGGTAAGTTAATTAACCAAGAAAAACACGAATCACATTAAAGGTAAGTTAAGTAACCTAGGAAAACACGAATCACATTAAAGGTAAGTTAGGTAGCCCAGAAAAAGACGAATCACATTAAAGGTAAGTTAGGTAACCCAGAAAAACACGAATCACATTAAAGGTAAGTTAGGTAACCCAGACAAACACGAATCACATTAAAGGTAGGTTAGGTAACCCCGAAAAACACGAATCACATTAAAGGTAAGTTAGGTAACCCAGACAAACACGAATCACATTAATGGTAAGCTAGGTAACCCAGACAAACACGAATCACATTAAAGGTAAGTTAGGTAGCCTAGACAAACACGAATCACATTAAAGGTAAGTTAAGTAACCCAGACAAACACGAATCACATTAAAGGTAAGTTAGGTAACCCAGACAAACATGAATCATATTAAAGGTAGGTTAGGTAACCCAGAAAAAACACGAATCACATTAAGGGTAGGTTAGGTAACCCAGAAAAACACGAATCACATTAAAGGTAAGTTAAGTAACCCAGAAAAACACGAATCACATTAAGGGTAAGTTAGGTAACCCAGACAAACACGAATCACATTAAAGGTAGGTTAGGTAACCCAGAAAAACACGAATCACATTGAAAGGAAGTTAAGTAACCCAGACAAACACGAATCCCATTAAAGGTAAGTTAGGTAACCCAGACAAACACGAATCACATTAAAGGTAAGTTAAGTAACCCAGACAAACACGAATCACATTAACGGTATGTTAGGTAACCCAGAAAAACACGAATCACATTAAACGCTGGTTAGGTAACCCAGAAAAACACGAATCACATTAAACCTTGGTTAGGTAACCCAGAAAAACATGAATCACTTTAAAGGTCGGTTAGGTAACCCAGAAAAACACGAATCACATTAAAGGTAAGTTAGGTAGCCCAGACAAACACGAATCACATTAAAGGTAAGTTAAGTAACCCAGACAAACACGAATCACATTAAAGGTAAGTTAGGTAACCCAGACAAACATGAATCATATTAAAGGTAGGTTAGGTAACCCAGAAAAAACACGAATCACATTAAAGGTAGGTTAGGTAACCCAGAAAAACACGAATCACATTAAAGGTAAGTTAAGTAACCCAGAAAAACACGAATCACATTAAAGGTAAGTTAAGTAACCCAGAAAAACACGAATCACATTAAGGGTAAGTTAGGTAACCCAGACAAACACGAATCACATTAAAGGTAGGTTAGGTAACCCAGAAAAACACGAATCACATTGAAGGGAAGTTAAGTAACCCAGACAAACACGAATCCCATTAAAGGTAGGTTAGGTAACCCAGAAAAAACACGAATCACATTAAAGGTAGGTTAGGTAACCCAGACAAACACGAATCACATTAAAGGTAAGTTAAGTAACCCAGAAAAACACGAATCACATTAAAGGTAAGTTAATTAACCAAGAAAAACACGAATCACATTAAAGGTAAGTTAAGTAACCTAGAAAAACACGAATCACATTAAAGGTAAGTTAGGTAGCCCAGAAAAAGACGAATCACATTAAAGGTAAGTTAGGTAACCCAGAAAAACACGAATCACATTAAAGGTAAGTTAGGTAACCCAGACAAACATGAATCACATTAAAGGTAGGTTAGGTAACCCCGAAAAACACGAATCACATTAAAGGTAAGTTAGGTAACCCAGACAAACACGAATCACATTAATGGTAAGCTAGGTAACCCAGACAAACACGAATCACATTAAAGGTAAGTTAGGTAGCCCAGACAAACACGAATCACATTAAAGGTAAGTTAAGTAACCCAGACAAACACGAATCACATTAAAGGTAAGTTAGGTAACCCAGACAAACATGAATCATATTAAAGGTAGGTTAGGTAACCCAGAAAAAACACGAATCACATTAAAGGTAGGTTAGGTAACCCAGAAAAACACGAATCACATTAAAGGTAAGTTAAGTAACCCAGAAAAACACGAATCACATTAAAGGTAAGTTAAGTAACCCAGAAAAACACGAATCACATTAAGGGTAAGTTAGGTAACCCAGACAAACACGAATCACATTAAAGGTAGGTTAGGTAACCCAGAAAAACACGAATCACATTGAAGGGAAGTTAAGTAACCCAGACAAACACGAATCCCATTAAAGGTAAGTTAGGTAGCCCAGACAAACACGAATCACATTAAAGGTATGTTAGGTAACCCAGAAAAACACGAATCACATTAAACGCTGGTTAGGTAACCCAGAAAAACACGAATCACATTAAAGGTAAGTTAGGAAACCCAGAAAAACACTAATCACATTAAACCTTGGTTAGGTAACCCAGAAAAACATGAATCACTTTAAAGGTTGGTTAGGTAACCCAGAAAAACACGAATCACATTAAAGGTAAGTTAGGTAACCCAGTAAAAACACGAATCACATTAAAGGTAAATTAGGTAATCCAGAGAAACATGAATCACATTAAAGGTAAGTTAAGTAACCCAGAAAAACACGAATCACATTAAAGGTAAGTTAGGTAACCCAGACAAACATGAATCACATTAAAGGTAGGTTAGGTAACCCAGAAAAAACACGAATCACATTAAAGGTAGGTTAGGTAACCCAGACAAACACGAATCACATTAAAGGTAAGTTAAGTAACCCAGAAAAACACGAATCACATTAAAGGTAAGTTAATTAACCAAGAAAAACACGAATCACATTAAAGGTAAGTTAAGTAACCTAGAAAAACACGAATCACATTAAAGGTAAGTTAGGTAGCCCAGAAAAAGACGAATCACATTAAAGGTAAGTTAGGTAACCCAGAAAAACACGAATCACATTAAAGGTAAGTTAGGTAACCCAGACAAACACGAATCACATTAAAGGTAGGTTAGGTAACCCCGAAAAACACGAATCACATTAAAGGTAAGTTAGGTAACCCAGACAAACACGAATCACATTAATGGTAAGCTAGGTAACCCAGACAAACACGAATCACATTAAAGGTAAGTTAGGTAGCCCAGACAAACACGAATCACATTAAAGGTAAGTTAAGTAACCCAGAAAAACACGAATCACATTAAAGGTAAGTTAGGTAACCCAGACAAACATGAATCATATTAAAGGTAGGTTAGGTAACCCAGAAAAAACACGAATCACATTAAAGGTAGGTTAGGTAACCCAGAAAAACACGAATCACATTAAAGGTAAGTTAAGTAACCCAGACAAACACGAATCACATTAAAGGTAAGTTAGGTAACCCAGACAAACATGAATCATATTAAAGGTAGGTTAGGTAACCCAGAAAAAACACGAATCACATTAAAGGTAGGTTAGGTAACCCAGAAAAACACGAATCACATTAAAGGTAAGTTAAGTAACCCAGAAAAACACGAATCACATTAAAGGTAAGTTAAGTAACCCAGAAAAACACGAATCACATTAAGGGTAAGTTAGGTAACCCAGACAAACACGAATCACATTAAAGGTAGGTTAGGTAACCCAGAAAAACACGAATCACATTGAAGGGAAGTTAAGTAACCCAGACAAACACGAATCCCATTAAAGGTAAGTTAGGTAGCCCAGACAAACACGAATCACATTAAAGGTATGTTAGGTAACCCAGAAAAACACGAATCACATTAAACGCTGGTTAGGTAACCCAGAAAAACACGAATCACATTAAAGGTAAGTTAGGAAACCCAGAAAAACACGAATCACATTAAACCTTGGTTAGGTAACCCAGAAAAACATGAATCACTTTAAAGGTTGGTTAGGTAACCCAGAAAAACACGAATCACATTAAAGATAAGTTAGGTAACCCAGTAAAAACACGAATCACATTAAAGGTAAATTAGGTAATCCAGAGAAACATGAATCACATTAAAGGTAAGTTAAGTAACCCAGAAAAACACGAATCACATTAAAGGTAAGTTAGGTAACCCAGACAAACATGAATCACATTAAAGGTAGGTTAGGTAACCCAGAAAAAACACGAATCACATTAAAGGTAGGTTAGGTAACCCAGACAAACACGAATCACATTAAAGGTAAGTTAAGTAACCCAGAAAAACACGAATCACATTAAAGGTAAGTTAATTAACCAAGAAAAACACGAATCACATTAAAGGTAAGTTAAGTAACCTAGGAAAACACGAATCACATTAAAGGTAAGTTAGGTAGCCCAGAAAAAGACGAATCACATTAAAGGTAAGTTAGGTAACCCAGAAAAACACGAATCACATTAAAGGTAAGTTAGGTAACCCAGACAAACACGAATCACATTAAAGGTAGGTTAGGTAACCCCGAAAAACACGAATCACATTAAAGGTAAGTTAGGTAACCCAGACAAACACGAATCACATTAATGGTAAGCTAGGTAACCCAGACAAACACGAATCACATTAAAGGTAAGTTAGGTAGCCTAGACAAACACGAATCACATTAAAGGTAAGTTAAGTAACCCAGACAAACACGAATCACATTAAAGGTAAGTTAGGTAACCCAGACAAACATGAATCATATTAAAGGTAGGTTAGGTAACCCAGAAAAAACACGAATCACATTAAGGGTAGGTTAGGTAACCCAGAAAAACACGAATCACATTAAAGGTAAGTTAAGTAACCCAGAAAAACACGAATCACATTAAGGGTAAGTTAGGTAACCCAGACAAACACGAATCACATTAAAGGTAGGTTAGGTAACCCAGAAAAACACGAATCACATTGAAAGGAAGTTAAGTAACCCAGACAAACACGAATCCCATTAAAGGTAAGTTAGGTAACCCAGACAAACACGAATCACATTAAAGGTAAGTTAAGTAACCCAGACAAACACGAATCACATTAACGGTATGTTAGGTAACCCAGAAAAACACGAATCACATTAAACGCTGGTTAGGTAACCCAGAAAAACACGAATCACATTAAACCTTGGTTAGGTAACCCAGAAAAACATGAATCACTTTAAAGGTCGGTTAGGTAACCCAGAAAAACACGAATCACATTAAAGGTAAGTTAGGTAGCCCAGACAAACACGAATCACATTAAAGGTAAGTTAAGTAACCCAGACAAACACGAATCACATTAAAGGTAAGTTAGGTAACCCAGACAAACATGAATCATATTAAAGGTAGGTTAGGTAACCCAGAAAAAACACGAATCACATTAAAGGTAGGTTAGGTAACCCAGAAAAACACGAATCACATTAAAGGTAAGTTAAGTAACCCAGAAAAACACGAATCACATTAAAGGTAAGTTAAGTAACCCAGAAAAACACGAATCACATTAAGGGTAAGTTAGGTAACCCAGACAAACACGAATCACATTAAAGGTAGGTTAGGTAACCCAGAAAAACACGAATCACATTGAAGGGAAGTTAAGTAACCCAGACAAACACGAATCCCATTAAAGGTAGGTTAGGTAACCCAGAAAAAACACGAATCACATTAAAGGTAGGTTAGGTAACCCAGACAAACACGAATCACATTAAAGGTAAGTTAAGTAACCCAGAAAAACACGAATCACATTAAAGGTAAGTTAATTAACCAAGAAAAACACGAATCACATTAAAGGTAAGTTAAGTAACCTAGAAAAACACGAATCACATTAAAGGTAAGTTAGGTAGCCCAGAAAAAGACGAATCACATTAAAGGTAAGTTAGGTAACCCAGAAAAACACGAATCACATTAAAGGTAAGTTAGGTAACCCAGACAAACATGAATCACATTAAAGGTAGGTTAGGTAACCCCGAAAAACACGAATCACATTAAAGGTAAGTTAGGTAACCCAGACAAACACGAATCACATTAATGGTAAGCTAGGTAACCCAGACAAACACGAATCACATTAAAGGTAAGTTAGGTAGCCCAGACAAACACGAATCACATTAAAGGTAAGATAAGTAACCCAGACAAACACGAATCACATTAAAGGTAAGTTAGGTAACCCAGACAAACATGAATCATATTAAAGGTAGGTTAGGTAACCCAGAAAAAACACGAATCACATTAAAGGTAGGTTAGGTAACCCAGAAAAACACGAATCACATTAAAGGTAAGTTAAGTAACCCAGAAAAACACGAATCACATTAAAGGTAAGTTAAGTAACCCAGAAAAACACGAATCACATTAAGGGTAAGTTAGGTAACCCAGACAAACACGAATCACATTAAAGGTAGGTTAGGTAACCCAGAAAAACACGAATCACATTGAAGGGAAGTTAAGTAACCCAGACAAACACGAATCCCATTAAAGGTAAGTTAGGTAGCCCAGACAAACACGAATCACATTAAAGGTATGTTAGGTAACCCAGAAAAACACGAATCACATTAAACGCTGGTTAGGTAACCCAGAAAAACACGAATCACATTAAAGGTAAGTTAGGAAACCCAGAAAAACACTAATCACATTAAACCTTGGTTAGGTAACCCAGAAAAACATGAATCACTTTAAAGGTTGGTTAGGTAACCCAGAAAAACACGAATCACATTAAAGGTAAGTTAGGTAACCCAGTAAAAACACGAATCACATTAAAGGTAAATTAGGTAATCCAGAGAAACATGAATCACATTAAAGGTAAGTTAAGTAACCCAGAAAAACACGAATCACATTAAAGGTAAGTTAGGTAACCCAGACAAACATGAATCACATTAAAGGTAGGTTAGGTAACCCAGAAAAAACACGAATCACATTAAAGGTAGGTTAGGTAACCCAGACAAACACGAATCACATTAAAGGTAAGTTAAGTAACCCAGAAAAACACGAATCACATTAAAGGTAAGTTAATTAACCAAGAAAAACACGAATCACATTAAAGGTAAGTTAAGTAACCTAGAAAAACACGAATCACATTAAAGGTAAGTTAGGTAGCCCAGAAAAAGACGAATCACATTAAAGGTAAGTTAGGTAACCCAGAAAAACACGAATCACATTAAAGGTAAGTTAGGTAACCCAGACAAACACGAATCACATTAAAGGTAGGTTAGGTAACCCCGAAAAACACGAATCACATTAAAGGTAAGTTAGGTAACCCAGACAAACACGAATCACATTAATGGTAAGCTAGGTAACCCAGACAAACACGAATCACATTAAAGGTAAGTTAGGTAGCCCAGACAAACACGAATCACATTAAAGGTAAGTTAAGTAACCCAGAAAAACACGAATCACATTAAAGGTAAGTTAGGTAACCCAGACAAACATGAATCATATTAAAGGTAGGTTAGGTAACCCAGAAAAAACACGAATCACATTAAAGGTAGGTTAGGTAACCCAGAAAAACACGAATCACATTAAAGGTAAGTTAAGTAACCCAGACAAACACGAATCACATTAATGGTAAGTTAGGTAACCCAGACAAACATGAATCATATTAAAGGTAGGTTAGGTAACCCAGAAAAAACACGAATCACATTAAAGGTAGGTTAGGTAACCCAGAAAAACACGAATCACATTAAAGGTAAGTTAAGTAACCCAGAAAAACACGAATCACATTAAAGGTAAGTTAAGTAACCCAGAAAAACACGAATCACATTAAGGGTAAGTTAGGTAACCCAGACAAACACGAATCACATTAAAGGTAGGTTAGGTAACCCAGAAAAACACGAATCACATTGAAGGGAAGTTAAGTAACCCAGACAAACACGAATCCCATTAAAGGTAAGTTAGGTAGCCCAGACAAACACGAATCACATTAAAGGTATGTTAGGTAACCCAGAAAAACACGAATCACATTAAACGCTGGTTAGGTAACCCAGAAAAACACGAATCACATTAAAGGTAAGTTAGGAAACCCAGAAAAACACGAATCACATTAAACCTTGGTTAGGTAACCCAGAAAAACATGAATCACTTTAAAGGTTGGTTAGGTAACCCAGACAAACACGAATCACATTAATGGTAAGCTAGGTAACCCAGACAAACACGAATCACATTAAAGGTAAGTTAGGTAGCCTAGACAAACACGAATCACATTAAAGGTAAGTTAAGTAACCCAGACAAACACGAATCACATTAAAGGTAAGTTAGGTAACCCAGACAAACATGAATCATATTAAAGGTAGGTTAGGTAACCCAGAAAAAACACGAATCACATTAAGGGTAGGTTAGGTAACCCAGAAAAACACGAATCACATTAAAGGTAAGTTAAGTAACCCAGAAAAACACGAATCACATTAAGGGTAAGTTAGGTAACCCAGACAAACACGAATCACATTAAAGGTAGGTTAGGTAACCCAGAAAAACACGAATCACATTGAAAGGAAGTTAAGTAACCCAGACAAACACGAATCCCATTAAAGGTAAGTTAGGTAACCCAGACAAACACGAATCACATTAAAGGTAAGTTAAGTAACCCAGACAAACACGAATCACATTAACGGTATGTTAGGTAACCCAGAAAAACACGAATCACATTAAACGCTGGTTAGGTAACCCAGAAAAACACGAATCACATTAAACCTTGGTTAGGTAACCCAGAAAAACATGAATCACTTTAAAGGTCGGTTAGGTAACCCAGAAAAACACGAATCACATTAAAGGTAAGTTAGGTAGCCCAGACAAACACGAATCACATTAAAGGTAAGTTAAGTAACCCAGACAAACACGAATCACATTAAAGGTAAGTTAGGTAACCCAGACAAACATGAATCATATTAAAGGTAGGTTAGGTAACCCAGAAAAAACACGAATCACATTAAAGGTAGGTTAGGTAACCCAGAAAAACACGAATCACATTAAAGGTAAGTTAAGTAACCCAGAAAAACACGAATCACATTAAAGGTAAGTTAAGTAACCCAGAAAAACACGAATCACATTAAGGGTAAGTTAGGTAACCCAGACAAACACGAATCACATTAAAGGTAGGTTAGGTAACCCAGAAAAACACGAATCACATTGAAGGGAAGTTAAGTAACCCAGACAAACACGAATCCCATTAAAGGTAGGTTAGGTAACCCAGAAAAAACACGAATCACATTAAAGGTAGGTTAGGTAACCCAGACAAACACGAATCACATTAAAGGTAAGTTAAGTAACCCAGAAAAACACGAATCACATTAAAGGTAAGTTAATTAACCAAGAAAAACACGAATCACATTAAAGGTAAGTTAAGTAACCTAGAAAAACACGAATCACATTAAAGGTAAGTTAGGTAGCCCAGAAAAAGACGAATCACATTAAAGGTAAGTTAGGTAACCCAGAAAAACACGAATCACATTAAAGGTAAGTTAGGTAACCCAGACAAACATGAATCACATTAAAGGTAGGTTAGGTAACCCCGAAAAACACGAATCACATTAAAGGTAAGTTAGGTAACCCAGACAAACACGAATCACATTAATGGTAAGCTAGGTAACCCAGACAAACACGAATCACATTAAAGGTAAGTTAGGTAGCCCAGACAAACACGAATCACATTAAAGGTAAGTTAAGTAACCCAGACAAACACGAATCACATTAAAGGTAAGTTAGGTAACCCAGACAAACATGAATCATATTAAAGGTAGGTTAGATAACCCAGAAAAAACACGAATCACATTAAAGGTAGGTTAGGTAACCCAGAAAAACACGAATCACATTAAAGGTAAGTTAAGTAACCCAGAAAAACACGAATCACATTAAAGGTAAGTTAAGTAACCCAGAAAAACACGAATCACATTAAGGGTAAGTTAGGTAACCCAGACAAACACGAATCACATTAAAGGTAGGTTAGGTAACCCAGAAAAACACGAATCACATTGAAGGGAAGTTAAGTAACCCAGACAAACACGAATCCCATTAAAGGTAAGTTAGGTAGCCCAGACAAACACGAATCACATTAAAGGTATGTTAGGTAACCCAGAAAAACACGAATCACATTAAACGCTGGTTAGGTAACCCAGAAAAACACGAATCACATTAAAGGTAAGTTAGGAAACCCAGAAAAACACTAATCACATTAAACCTTGGTTAGGTAACCCAGAAAAACATGAATCACTTTAAAGGTTGGTTAGGTAACCCAGAAAAACACGAATCACATTAAAGGTAAGTTAGGTAACCCAGTAAAAACACGAATCACATTAAAGGTAAATTAGGTAATCCAGAGAAACATGAATCACATTAAAGGTAAGTTAAGTAACCCAGAAAAACACGAATCACATTAAAGGTAAGTTAGGTAACCCAGACAAACATGAATCACATTAAAGGTAGGTTAGGTAACCCAGAAAAAACACGAATCACATTAAAGGTAGGTTAGGTAACCCAGACAAACACGAATCACATTAAAGGTAAGTTAAGTAACCCAGAAAAACACGAATCACATTAAAGGTAAGTTAATTAACCAAGAAAAACACGAATCACATTAAAGGTAAGTTAAGTAACCTAGAAAAACACGAATCACATTAAAGGTAAGTTAGGTAGCCCAGAAAAAGACGAATCACATTAAAGGTAAGTTAGGTAACCCAGAAAAACACGAATCACATTAAAGGTAAGTTAGGTAACCCAGACAAACACGAATCACATTAAAGGTAGGTTAGGTAACCCCGAAAAACACGAATCACATTAAAGGTAAGTTAGGTAACCCAGACAAACACGAATCACATTAATGGTAAGCTAGGTAACCCAGACAAACACGAATCACATTAAAGGTAAGTTAGGTAGCCCAGACAAACACGAATCACATTAAAGGTAAGTTAAGTAACCCAGAAAAACACGAATCACATTAAAGGTAAGTTAGGTAACCCAGACAAACATGAATCATATTAAAGGTAGGTTAGGTAACCCAGAAAAAACACGAATCACATTAAAGGTAGGTTAGGTAACCCAGAAAAACACGAATCACATTAAAGGTAAGTTAAGTAACCCAGACAAACACGAATCACATTAAAGGTAAGTTAGGTAACCCAGACAAACATGAATCATATTAAAGGTAGGTTAGGTAACCCAGAAAAAACACGAATCACATTAAAGGTAGGTTAGGTAACCCAGAAAAACACGAATCACATTAAAGGTAAGTTAAGTAACCCAGAAAAACACGAATCACATTAAAGGTAAGTTAAGTAACCCAGAAAAACACGAATCACATTAAGGGTAAGTTAGGTAACCCAGACAAACACGAATCACATTAAAGGTAGGTTAGGTAACCCAGAAAAACACGAATCACATTGAAGGGAAGTTAAGTAACCCAGACAAACACGAATCCCATTAAAGGTAAGTTAGGTAGCCCAGACAAACACGAATCACATTAAAGGTATGTTAGGTAACCCAGAAAAACACGAATCACATTAAACGCTGGTTAGGTAACCCAGAAAAACACGAATCACATTAAAGGTAAGTTAGGAAACCCAGAAAAACACGAATCACATTAAACCTTGGTTAGGTAACCCAGAAAAACATGAATCACTTTAAAGGTTGGTTAGGTAACCCAGAAAAACACGAATCACATTAAAGATAAGTTAGGTAACCCAGTAAAAACACGAATCACATTAAAGGTAAATTAGGTAATCCAGAGAAACATGAATCACATTAAAGGTAAGTTAAGTAACCCAGAAAAACACGAATCACATTAAAGGTAAGTTAGGTAACCCAGACAAACATGAATCACATTAAAGGTAGGTTAGGTAACCCAGAAAAAACACGAATCACATTAAAGGTAGGTTAGGTAACCCAGACAAACACGAATCACATTAAAGGTAAGTTAAGTAACCCAGAAAAACACGAATCACATTAAAGGTAAGTTAATTAACCAAGAAAAACACGAATCACATTAAAGGTAAGTTAAGTAACCTAGGAAAACACGAATCACATTAAAGGTAAGTTAGGTAGCCCAGAAAAAGACGAATCACATTAAAGGTAAGTTAGGTAACCCAGAAAAACACGAATCACATTAAAGGTAAGTTAGGTAACCCAGACAAACACGAATCACATTAAAGGTAGGTTAGGTAACCCCGAAAAACACGAATCACATTAAAGGTAAGTTAGGTAACCCAGACAAACACGAATCACATTAATGGTAAGCTAGGTAACCCAGACAAACACGAATCACATTAAAGGTAAGTTAGGTAGCCTAGACAAACACGAATCACATTAAAGGTAAGTTAAGTAACCCAGACAAACACGAATCACATTAAAGGTAAGTTAGGTAACCCAGACAAACATGAATCATATTAAAGGTAGGTTAGGTAACCCAGAAAAAACACGAATCACATTAAGGGTAGGTTAGGTAACCCAGAAAAACACGAATCACATTAAAGGTAAGTTAAGTAACCCAGAAAAACACGAATCACATTAAGGGTAAGTTAGGTAACCCAGACAAACACGAATCACATTAAAGGTAGGTTAGGTAACCCAGAAAAACACGAATCACATTGAAAGGAAGTTAAGTAACCCAGACAAACACGAATCCCATTAAAGGTAAGTTAGGTAACCCAGACAAACACGAATCACATTAAAGGTAAGTTAAGTAACCCAGACAAACACGAATCACATTAACGGTATGTTAGGTAACCCAGAAAAACACGAATCACATTAAACGCTGGTTAGGTAACCCAGAAAAACACGAATCACATTAAACCTTGGTTAGGTAACCCAGAAAAACATGAATCACTTTAAAGGTCGGTTAGGTAACCCAGAAAAACACGAATCACATTAAAGGTAAGTTAGGTAGCCCAGACAAACACGAATCACATTAAAGGTAAGTTAAGTAACCCAGACAAACACGAATCACATTAAAGGTAAGTTAGGTAACCCAGACAAACATGAATCATATTAAAGGTAGGTTAGGTAACCCAGAAAAAACACGAATCACATTAAAGGTAGGTTAGGTAACCCAGAAAAACACGAATCACATTAAAGGTAAGTTAAGTAACCCAGAAAAACACGAATCACATTAAAGGTAAGTTAAGTAACCCAGAAAAACACGAATCACATTAAGGGTAAGTTAGGTAACCCAGACAAACACGAATCACATTAAAGGTAGGTTAGGTAACCCAGAAAAACACGAATCACATTGAAGGGAAGTTAAGTAACCCAGACAAACACGAATCCCATTAAAGGTAGGTTAGGTAACCCAGAAAAAACACGAATCACATTAAAGGTAGGTTAGGTAACCCAGACAAACACGAATCACATTAAAGGTAAGTTAAGTAACCCAGAAAAACACGAATCACATTAAAGGTAAGTTAATTAACCAAGAAAAACACGAATCACATTAAAGGTAAGTTAAGTAACCTAGAAAAACACGAATCACATTAAAGGTAAGTTAGGTAGCCCAGAAAAAGACGAATCACATTAAAGGTAAGTTAGGTAACCCAGAAAAACACGAATCACATTAAAGGTAAGTTAGGTAACCCAGACAAACATGAATCACATTAAAGGTAGGTTAGGTAACCCCGAAAAACACGAATCACATTAAAGGTAAGTTAGGTAACCCAGACAAACACGAATCACATTAATGGTAAGCTAGGTAACCCAGACAAACACGAATCACATTAAAGGTAAGTTAGGTAGCCCAGACAAACACGAATCACATTAAAGGTAAGATAAGTAACCCAGACAAACACGAATCACATTAAAGGTAAGTTAGGTAACCCAGACAAACATGAATCATATTAAAGGTAGGTTAGGTAACCCAGAAAAAACACGAATCACATTAAAGGTAGGTTAGGTAACCCAGAAAAACACGAATCACATTAAAGGTAAGTTAAGTAACCCAGAAAAACACGAATCACATTAAAGGTAAGTTAAGTAACCCAGAAAAACACGAATCACATTAAGGGTAAGTTAGGTAACCCAGACAAACACGAATCACATTAAAGGTAGGTTAGGTAACCCAGAAAAACACGAATCACATTGAAGGGAAGTTAAGTAACCCAGACAAACACGAATCCCATTAAAGGTAAGTTAGGTAGCCCAGACAAACACGAATCACATTAAAGGTATGTTAGGTAACCCAGAAAAACACGAATCACATTAAACGCTGGTTAGGTAACCCAGAAAAACACGAATCACATTAAAGGTAAGTTAGGAAACCCAGAAAAACACTAATCACATTAAACCTTGGTTAGGTAACCCAGAAAAACATGAATCACTTTAAAGGTTGGTTAGGTAACCCAGAAAAACACGAATCACATTAAAGGTAAGTTAGGTAACCCAGTAAAAACACGAATCACATTAAAGGTAAATTAGGTAATCCAGAGAAACATGAATCACATTAAAGGTAAGTTAAGTAACCCAGAAAAACACGAATCACATTAAAGGTAAGTTAGGTAACCCAGACAAACATGAATCACATTAAAGGTAGGTTAGGTAACCCAGAAAAAACACGAATCACATTAAAGGTAGGTTAGGTAACCCAGACAAACACGAATCACATTAAAGGTAAGTTAAGTAACCCAGAAAAACACGAATCACATTAAAGGTAAGTTAATTAACCAAGAAAAACACGAATCACATTAAAGGTAAGTTAAGTAACCTAGAAAAACACGAATCACATTAAAGGTAAGTTAGGTAGCCCAGAAAAAGACGAATCACATTAAAGGTAAGTTAGGTAACCCAGAAAAACACGAATCACATTAAAGGTAAGTTAGGTAACCCAGACAAACACGAATCACATTAAAGGTAGGTTAGGTAACCCCGAAAAACACGAATCACATTAAAGGTAAGTTAGGTAACCCAGACAAACACGAATCACATTAATGGTAAGCTAGGTAACCCAGACAAACACGAATCACATTAAAGGTAAGTTAGGTAGCCCAGACAAACACGAATCACATTAAAGGTAAGTTAAGTAACCCAGAAAAACACGAATCACATTAAAGGTAAGTTAGGTAACCCAGACAAACATGAATCATATTAAAGGTAGGTTAGGTAACCCAGAAAAAACACGAATCACATTAAAGGTAGGTTAGGTAACCCAGAAAAACACGAATCACATTAAAGGTAAGTTAAGTAACCCAGACAAACACGAATCACATTAATGGTAAGTTAGGTAACCCAGACAAACATGAATCATATTAAAGGTAGGTTAGGTAACCCAGAAAAAACACGAATCACATTAAAGGTAGGTTAGGTAACCCAGAAAAACACGAATCACATTAAAGGTAAGTTAAGTAACCCAGAAAAACACGAATCACATTAAAGGTAAGTTAAGTAACCCAGAAAAACACGAATCACATTAAGGGTAAGTTAGGTAACCCAGACAAACACGAATCACATTAAAGGTAGGTTAGGTAACCCAGAAAAACACGAATCACATTGAAGGGAAGTTAAGTAACCCAGACAAACACGAATCCCATTAAAGGTAAGTTAGGTAGCCCAGACAAACACGAATCACATTAAAGGTATGTTAGGTAACCCAGAAAAACACGAATCACATTAAACGCTGGTTAGGTAACCCAGAAAAACACGAATCACATTAAAGGTAAGTTAGGAAACCCAGAAAAACACGAATCACATTAAACCTTGGTTAGGTAACCCAGAAAAACATGAATCACTTTAAAGGTTGGTTAGGTAACCCAGAAAAACACGAATCACATTAAAGATAAGTTAGGTAACCCAGTAAAAACACGAATCACATTAAAGGTAAATTAGGTAATCCAGAGAAACATGAATCACATTAAAGGTAAGTTAAGTAACCCAGAAAAACACGAATCACATTAAAGGTAAGTTAGGTAACCCAGACAAACATGAATCACATTAAAGGTAGGTTAGGTAACCCAGAAAAAACACGAATCACATTAAAGGTAGGTTAGGTAACCCAGACAAACACGAATCACATTAAAGGTAAGTTAAGTAACCCAGAAAAACACGAATCACATTAAAGGTAAGTTAATTAACCAAGAAAAACACGAATCACATTAAAGGTAAGTTAAGTAACCTAGAAAAACACGAATCACATTAAAGGTAAGTTAGGTAGCCCAGAAAAAGACGAATCACATTAAAGGTAAGTTAGGTAACCCAGAAAAACACGAATCACATTAAAGGTAAGTTAGGTAACCCAGACAAACACGAATCACATTAAAGGTAGGTTAGGTAACCCCGAAAAACACGAATCACATTAAAGGTAAGTTAGGTAACCCAGACAAACACGAATCACATTAATGGTAAGCTAGGTAACCCAGACAAACACGAATCACATTAAAGGTAAGTTAGGTAGCCCAGACAAACACGAATCACATTAAAGGTAAGTTAAGTAACCCAGACAAACACGAATCACATTAAAGGTAAGTTAGGTAACCCAGACAAACATGAATCATATTAAAGGTAGGTTAGGTAACCCAGAAAAAACACGAATCACATTAAGGGTAGGTTAGGTAACCCAGAAAAACACGAATCACATTAAAGGTAAGTTAAGTAACCCAGAAAAACACGAATCACATTAAGGGTAAGTTAGGTAACCCAGACAAACACGAATCACATTAAAGGTAGGTTAGGTAACCCAGAAAAACACGAATCACATTGAAAGGAAGTTAAGTAACCCAGACAAACACGAATCCCATTAAAGGTAAGTTAGGTAACCCAGACAAACACGAATCACATTAAAGGTAAGTTAAGTAACCCAGACAAACACGAATCACATTAACGGTATGTTAGGTAACCCAGAAAAACACGAATCACATTAAACGCTGGTTAGGTAACCCAGAAAAACACGAATCACATTAAACCTTGGTTAGGTAACCCAGAAAAACATGAATCACTTTAAAGGTCGGTTAGGTAACCCAGAAAAACACGAATCACATTAAAGGTAAGTTAGGTAACCCAGAAAAAACACGAATCACATTAAAGGTAAATTAGGTAATCCAGAGAAACATGAATCACATTAAAGGTAAGTTAAGTAACCGAGACAAACACGAATCACATTAAAGGTAAGTTAAGCAACCCAGAAAAACACGAATCACATTAAAGGTAAGTTAGGTAACCCTGAAAAACACGAATCACATTAAAGGTAGGTTAGGTAACCCAGACAAACACGAATCACATTGAAGGGAAGTTAAGTAACCCAGACAAACACGAATCACATTAAAGGTAAGTTAAGTAACCCAGACAAACACGAATCACATTAAAGGTATGTTAGGTAACGCAGAAAAACACGAATCACATTAAACGTTGGTTAGGTAACCCAGAAAAACACGAATCACATTAAAGGTAAGTTAGGTAACCCAGAAAAACACGAATCACATTAAACCTTGGTTAGGTAACCCAGAAAAACATGAATCACTTTAAAGGTTGGTTAGGTAACCCAGAAAAACACGAATCACATTAAAGGTAAGTTAGGTAACCCAGAAAAAACACGAATCACATTAAAGGTAGGTTAGGTAACCCAGACAAACACGAATCACATTAAAGGTAAGTTAAGTAACCCAGAAAAACACGAATCACATTAAAGGTAAGTTAAGTAACCCAGACAAACACGAATCACATTAAAGGTAAGTTAGGTAATCCAGAAAAACACGAATCACATTAAAGGTAAGTTAAGTAACCTAGAAAAACACGAATCACATTAAAGGTAAGTTAGGTAGCCCAGAAAAAGACGAATCACATTAAAGGTAAGTTAGGTAACCCAAAAAAACACGAATCACATTAAAGGTAAGTTAGGTAACCCAGAAAAACACGAATCACATTAAAGGTAGGTTAGGTAACCCCGAAAAACACGAATCACATTAAAGGTAAGTTACGTAACCCAGACAAACACGAATCACATTAATGGTAAGCTAGGTAACCCAGACAAACACGAATCACATTAAAGGTAAGTTAGGTAGCCCAGACAAACACGAATCACATTAAAGGTAAGTTAAGTAACCCAGACAAACACGAATCACATTAAAGGTAAGTTAGGTAAACCAGACAAACATGAATCATATTAAAGGTAGGTTAGGTAACCCAGAAAAAACACGAATCACATTAAAGGTAGGTTAGGTAACCCAGAAAAACACGAATCACATTAAAGGTAAGTTAAGTAACCCAGAAAAACACGAATCACATTAAAGGTAAGTTAAGTAACCCAGAAAAACACGAATCACATTAAGGGTAAGTTAGGTAACCCAGACAAACACGAATCACATTAAAGGTAGGTTAGGTAACCCAGAAAAACACGAATCACATTGAAGGGAAGTTAAGTAACCCAGACAAACACGAATCCCATTAAAGGTAAGTTAGGTAACCCAGACAAACACGAATCACATTAAAGGTAGGTTAAGTAACCCAGACAAACACGAATCACATTAAAGGTATGTTAGGTAACCCAGAAAAACACGAATCACATTAAACGCTGGTTAGGTAACCCAGAAAAACACGAATCACATTAAAGGTAAGTTAGGTAACCCAGAAAAACACGAATCACATTAAACCTTGGTTAGGTAACCCAGAAAAACATGAATCACTTTAAAGGTTGGTTAGGTAACCCAGAAAAACACGAATCACATTAAAGGTAAGTTAGGTAACCCAGAAAAAACACGAATCACATTAAAGGTAAATTATGTAATCCAGAGAAACATGAATCACATTAAAGGTAAGTTAAGTAACCCAGACAAACACGAATCACATTAAAGGTAAGTTAAGTAACCCAGAAAAACACGAATCACATTAAAGGTAAGTTAGGTAACCCTGAAAAACACGAATCACATTAAAGGTAGGTTAGGTAACCTAGACAAACACGAATCACATTGAAGGGAAGTTAAGTAACCCAGACAAACACGAATCACATTAAAGGTAAGTTAAGTAACCCAGACAAACACGAATCACATTAAAGGTATGTTAGGTAACCCAGAAAAACACGAATCACATTAAACGTTGGTTAGGTAACCCAGAAAAACACGAATCACATTAAAGGTAAGTTAGGTAACCCAGAAAAACACGAATCACATTAAACCTTGGTTAGGTAACACAGAAAAACATGAATCACTTTAAAGGTTGGTTAGGTAACCCAGAAAAACACGAATCACATTAAAGGTAAGTTAGGTAACCCAGAAAAAACACGAATCACATTAAAGGTAAATGAGATAATCCAGAGAAACATGAATCACATTAAAGGTAAGTTAAGTAACCCAGACAAACACGAATCACATTAAAGGTAAGTTAAGTAACCCAGAAAAACACGAATCACATTAAAGGTAAGTTAGGTAACCCTGAAAAAGACGAATCACATTAAAGGTAGGTTAGGTAACCCAGAAAAACACGAATCACATTAAAGGTAAGTTAGGTAACCCAGACAAAAACGAATCACATTAAAGGTAAGTTAGGTAACCCAAAAAAACACGAATCACATTAAAGGTAAGTTAGGTAACCCAGACAAACACGAATCACATTAAAGGTAAGTTAGGTAACCAAGACAAACACGAATCACATTAAAGGTAAGTTAGGTGACCCAGAAAAACATGAATCACATTAAAGGTAGGTTAGGTAACCCAGACAAAACACGAATCACATTAAAGGTAAGTTAAGTAACCCAGAAAAACACGAATCACATTAAGGGTAAGTTAAGTAACCCAGAAAAACACGAATCACATTAAAGGTAAGTTAAGTAACCCAGACAAACACGAATCACATTAAAGGTAAGTTAGGTAACCCAGAAAAACAAGAATCACATTAAAGGTAAGTTAGGTAACCCAGACAAACACGAATCACATTAAAGGTAGGTTAGGTAACCCAGAAAAACACAAATCACATTAAAGGTAAGTTAAGTAACCCAGAAAAACATGAATCACATTAAAGGTAAGTTAAGTAACCCAGACAAACACGAATCACATTAAAGGTAGGTTAGGTAACCCAGAAAAAACACGAATCACATTAAAGGTAGGTTAGGTAACCCAGAAAAACACGAATCACATTAAAGGTAAGTTAAGTAACCCAGAAAAACACGAATCACATTAAAGGTAAGTTAAGTAACCCAGAAAAACACGAATCACATTAAAGGTAAGTTAAGTAACCCAGAAAAACATGAATCACATTAAAGGTAAGTTAAGTAACCCAGACAAACACGAATCACATTAAAGGTAGGTTAGGTAACCCAGAAAAAACACGAATCACATTAAAGGTAGGTTAGGTAACCCAGAAAAACACGAATCACATTAAAGGTAAGTTAAGTAACCCAGAAAAACACGAATCACATTAAAGGTAAGTTAAGTAACCCAGAAAAACACGAATCACATTAAGGGTAAGTTAGGTAACCCAGACAAACACGAATCACATTAAAGGTAGGTTAGGTAACCCAGAAAAACACGAATCACATTGAAGGGAAGTTAAGTAACCCAGACAAACACGAATCCCATTAAAGGTAAGTTAGGTAACCCAGACAAACACGAATCACATTAAAGGTAGGTTAAGTAACCCAGACAAACACGAATCACATTAAAGGTATGTTAGGTAACCCAGAAAAACACGAATCACATTAAACGCTGGTTAGGTAACCCAGAAAAACACGAATCACATTAAAGGTAAGTTAGGTAACCCAGAAAAACACGAATCACATTAAACCTTGGTTAGGTAACCCAGAAAAACATGAATCACTTTAAAGGTTGGTTAGGTAACCCAGAAAAACACGAATCACATTAAAGGTAAGTTAGGTAACCCAGAAAAAACACGAATCACATTAAAGGTAAATTATGTAATCCAGAGAAACATGAATCACATTAAAGGTAAGTTAAGTAACCCAGACAAACACGAATCACATTAAAGGTAAGTTAAGTAACCCAGAAAAACACGAATCACATTAAAGGTAAGTTAGGTAACCCTGAAAAACACGAATCACATTAAAGGTAGGTTAGGTAACCTAGACAAACACGAATCACATTGAAGGGAAGTTAAGTAACCCAGACAAACACGAATCACATTAAAGGTAAGTTAAGTAACCCAGACAAACACGAATCACATTAAAGGTATGTTAGGTAACCCAGAAAAACACGAATCACATTAAACGTTGGTTAGGTAACCCAGAAAAACACGAATCACATTAAAGGTAAGTTAGGTAACCCAGAAAAACACGAATCACATTAAACCTTGGTTAGGTAACACAGAAAAACATGAATCACTTTAAAGGTTGGTTAGGTAACCCAGAAAAACACGAATCACATTAAAGGTAAGTTAGGTAACCCAGAAAAAACACGAATCACATTAAAGGTAAATGAGATAATCCAGAGAAACATGAATCACATTAAAGGTAAGTTAAGTAACCCAGACAAACACGAATCACATTAAAGGTAAGTTAAGTAACCCAGAAAAACACGAATCACATTAAAGGTAAGTTAGGTAACCCTGAAAAACACGAATCACATTAAAGGTAGGTTAGGTAACCCAGAAAAACACGAATCACATTAAAGGTAAGTTAGGTAACCCAGACAAAAACGAATCACATTAAAGGTAAGTTAGGTAACCCAAAAAAACACGAATCACATTAAAGGTAAGTTAGGTAACCCAGACAAACACGAATCACATTAAAGGTAAGTTAGGTAACCAAGACAAACACGAATCACATTAAAGGTAAGTTAGGTGACCCAGAAAAACATGAATCACATTAAAGGTAGGTTAGGTAACCCAGACAAAACACGAATCACATTAAAGGTAAGTTAAGTAACCCAGAAAAACACGAATCACATTAAGGGTAAGTTAAGTAACCCAGAAAAACACGAATCACATTAAAGGTAAGTTAAGTAACCCAGACAAACACGAATCACATTAAAGGTAAGTTAGGTAACCCAGAAAAACAAGAATCACATTAAAGGTAAGTTAGGTAACCCAGACAAACACGAATCACATTAAAGGTAGGTTAGGTAACCCAGAAAAACACAAATCACATTAAAGGTAAGTTAAGTAACCCAGAAAAACATGAATCACATTAAAGGTAAGTTAAGTAACCCAGACAAACACGAATCACATTAAAGGTAGGTTAGGTAACCCAGAAAAAACACGAATCACATTAAAGGTAGGTTAGGTAACCCAGAAAAACACGAATCACATTAAAGGTAAGTTAAGTAACCCAGAAAAACACGAATCACATTAAAGGTAAGTTAAGTAACCCAGAAAAACACGAATCACATTAAAGGTAAGTTAAGTAACCCAGAAAAACATGAATCACATTAAAGGTAAGTTAAGTAACCCAGACAAACACGAATCACATTAAAGGTAGGTTAGGTAACCCAGAAAAAACACGAATCACATTAAAGGTAGGTTAGGTAACCCAGAAAAACACGAATCACATTAAAGGTAAGTTAAGTAACCCAGAAAAACACGAATCACATTAAAGGTAAGTTAAGTAACCCAGAAAAACACGAATCACATTAAGGGTAAGTTAGGTAACCCAGACAAACACGAATCACATTAAAGGTAGGTTAGGTAACCCAGAACAACACGAATCACATTGAAGGGAAGTTAAGTAACCCAGACAAACACGAATCCCATTAAAGGTAAGTTAGGTAACCCAGACAAACACGAATCACATTAAAGGTAAGTTAAGTAACCCAGACAAACACGAATCACATTAAAGGTATGCTAGGTAACCCAGAAAAACACGAATCACATTAAACGCTGGTTAGGTAACCCAGAAAAACACGAATCACATTAAAGGTAAGTTAGGTAACCCAGAAAAACACGAATCACATTAAACCTTGGTTAGGTAACCCAGAAAAACATGAATCACTTTAAAGGTTGGTTAGGTAACCCAGAAAAACACGAATCACATTAAAGGTAAGTTAGGTAACCCAGAAAAAACACGAATCACATTAAAGGTAAATTAGGTAATCCAGAGAAACATGAATCACATTAAAGGTAAGTTAAGTAACCCAGACAAACACGAATCACATTAAAGGTAAGTTAAGTAACCCAGAAAAACACGAATCACATTAAAGGTAAGTTAGGTAACCCTGAAAAACACGAATCACATTAAAGGTAGGTTAGGTAACCCAGACAAACACGAATCACATTGAAGGGAAGTTAAGTAACCCAGAAAAACACGAATCACATTAAAGGTAAGTTAGGTAACCCAGAAAAAACACGAATCACATTAAAGGTAAATTAGGTAATCCAGAGAAACATGAATCACATTAAAGGTAAGTTAAGTAACCCAGACAAACACGAATCACATTAAAGGTAAGTTAAGCAACCCAGAAAAACACGAATCACATTAAAGGTAAGTTAGGTAACCCTGAAAAACACGAATCACATTAAAGGTAGGTTAGGTAACCCAGACAAACACGAATCACATTGAAGGGAAGTTAAGTAACCCAGACAAACACGAATCACATTAAAGGTAAGTTAAGTAACCCAGACAAACACGAATCACATTAAAGGTATGTTAGGTAACGCAGAAAAACACGAATCACATTAAACGTTGGTTAGGTAACCCAGAAAAACACGAATCACATTAAAGGTAAGTTAGGTAACCCAGAAAAACACGAATCACATTAAACCTTGGTTAGGTAACCCAGAAAAACATGAATCACTTTAAAGGTTGGTTAGGTAACCCAGAAAAACACGAATCACATTAAAGGTAAGTTAGGTAACCCAGAAAAAACACGAATCACATTAAAGGTAGGTTAGGTAACCCAGACAAACACGAATCACATTAAAGGTAAGTTAAGTAACCCAGAAAAACACGAATCACATTAAAGGTAAGTTAAGTAACCCAGACAAACACGAATCACATTAAAGGTAAGTTAGGTAATCCAGAAAAACACGAATCACATTAAAGGTAAGTTAAGTAACCTAGAAAAACACGAATCACATTAAAGGTAAGTTAGGTAGCCCAGAAAAAGACGAATCACATTAAAGGTAAGTTAGGTAACCCAAAAAAACACGAATCACATTAAAGGTAAGTTAGGTAACCCAGAAAAACACGAATCACATTAAAGGTAGGTTAGGTAACCCCGAAAAACACGAATCACATTAAAGGTAAGTTACGTAACCCAGACAAACACGAATCACATTAATGGTAAGCTAGGTAACCCAGACAAACACGAATCACATTAAAGGTAAGTTAGGTAGCCCAGACAAACACGAATCACATTAAAGGTAAGTTAAGTAACCCAGACAAACACGAATCACATTAAAGGTAAGTTAGGTAAACCAGACAAACATGAATCATATTAAAGGTAGGTTAGGTAACCCAGAAAAAACACGAATCACATTAAAGGTAGGTTAGGTAACCCAGAAAAACACGAATCACATTAAAGGTAAGTTAAGTAACCCAGAAAAACACGAATCACATTAAAGGTAAGTTAAGTAACCCAGAAAAACACGAATCACATTAAGGGTAAGTTAGGTAACCCAGACAAACACGAATCACATTAAAGGTAGGTTAGGTAACCCAGAAAAACACGAATCACATTGAAGGGAAGTTAAGTAACCCAGACAAACACGAATCCCATTAAAGGTAAGTTAGGTAACCCAGACAAACACGAATCACATTAAAGGTAGGTTAAGTAACCCAGACAAACACGAATCACATTAAAGGTATGTTAGGTAACCCAGAAAAACACGAATCACATTAAACGCTGGTTAGGTAACCCAGAAAAACACGAATCACATTAAAGGTAAGTTAGGTAACCCAGAAAAACACGAATCACATTAAACCTTGGTTAGGTAACCCAGAAAAACATGAATCACTTTAAAGGTTGGTTAGGTAACCCAGAAAAACACGAATCACATTAAAGGTAAGTTAGGTAACCCAGAAAAAACACGAATCACATTAAAGGTAAATTATGTAATCCAGAGAAACATGAATCACATTAAAGGTAAGTTAAGTAACCCAGACAAACACGAATCACATTAAAGGTAAGTTAAGTAACCCAGAAAAACACGAATCACATTAAAGGTAAGTTAGGTAACCCTGAAAAACACGAATCACATTAAAGGTAGGTTAGGTAACCTAGACAAACACGAATCACATTGAAGGGAAGTTAAGTAACCCAGACAAACACGAATCACATTAAAGGTAAGTTAAGTAACCCAGACAAACACGAATCACATTAAAGGTATGTTAGGTAACCCAGAAAAACACGAATCACATTAAACGTTGGTTAGGTAACCCAGAAAAACACGAATCACATTAAAGGTAAGTTAGGTAACCCAGAAAAACACGAATCACATTAAACCTTGGTTAGGTAACACAGAAAAACATGAATCACTTTAAAGGTTGGTTAGGTAACCCAGAAAAACACGAATCACATTAAAGGTAAGTTAGGTAACCCAGAAAAAACACGAATCACATTAAAGGTAAATGAGATAATCCAGAGAAACATGAATCACATTAAAGGTAAGTTAAGTAACCCAGACAAACACGAATCACATTAAAGGTAAGTTAAGTAACCCAGAAAAACACGAATCACATTAAAGGTAAGTTAGGTAACCCTGAAAAACACGAATCACATTAAAGGTAGGTTAGGTAACCCAGAAAAACACGAATCACATTAAAGGTAAGTTAGGTAACCCAGACAAAAACGAATCACATTAAAGGTAAGTTAGGTAACCCAAAAAAACACGAATCACATTAAAGGTAAGTTAGGTAACCCAGACAAACACGAATCACATTAAAGGTAAGTTAGGTAACCAAGACAAACACGAATCACATTAAAGGTAAGTTAGGTGACCCAGAAAAACATGAATCACATTAAAGGTAGGTTAGGTAACCCAGACAAAACACGAATCACATTAAAGGTAAGTTAAGTAACCCAGAAAAACACGAATCACATTAAGGGTAAGTTAAGTAACCCAGAAAAACACGAATCACATTAAAGGTAAGTTAAGTAACCCAGACAAACACGAATCACATTAAAGGTAAGTTAGGTAACCCAGAAAAACAAGAATCACATTAAAGGTAAGTTAGATAACCCAGACAAACACGAATCACATTAAAGGTAGGTTAGGTAACCCAGAAAAACACAAATCACATTAAAGGTAAGTTAAGTAACCCAGAAAAACATGAATCACATTAAAGGTAAGTTAAATAACCCAGACAAACACGAATCACATTAAAGGTAGGTTAGGTAACCCAGAAAAAACACGAATCACATTAAAGGTAGGTTAGGTAACCCAGAAAAACACGAATCACATTAAAGGTAAGTTAAGTAACCCAGAAAAACACGAATCACATTAAAGGTAAGTTAAGTAACCCAGAAAAACACGAATCACATTAAAGGTAAGTTAAGTAACCCAGAAAAACATGAATCACATTAAAGGTAAGTTAAGTAACCCAGACAAACACGAATCACATTAAAGGTAGGTTAGGTAACCCAGAAAAAACACGAATCACATTAAAGGTAGGTTAGGTAACCCAGAAAAACACGAATCACATTAAAGGTAAGTTAAGTAACCCAGAAAAACACGAATCACATTAAAGGTAAGTTAAGTAACCCAGAAAAACACGAATCACATTAAGGGTAAGTTAGGTAACCCAGACAAACACGAATCACATTAAAGGTAGGTTAGGTAACCCAGAAAAACACGAATCACATTGAAGGGAAGTTAAGTAACCCAGACAAACACGAATCCCATTAAAGGTAAGTTAGGTAACCCAGACAAACACGAATCACATTAAAGGTAAGTTAAGTAACCCAGACAAACACGAATCACATTAAAGGTATGCTAGGTAACCCAGAAAAACACGAATCACATTAAACGCTGGTTAGGTAACCCAGAAAAACACGAATCACATTAAAGGTAAGTTAGGTAACCCAGAAAAACACGAATCACATTAAACCTTGGTTAGGTAACCCAGAAAAACATGAATCACTTTAAAGGTTGGTTAGGTAACCCAGAAAAACACGAATCACATTAAAGGTAAGTTAGGTAACCCAGAAAAAACACGAATCACATTAAAGGTAAATTAGGTAATCCAGAGAAACATGAATCACATTAAAGGTAAGTTAAGTAACCCAGACAAACACGAATCACATTAAAGGTAAGTTAAGTAACCCAGAAAAACACGAATCACATTAAAGGTAAGTTAGGTAACCCTGAAAAACACGAATCACATTAAAGGTAGGTTAGGTAACCCAGACAAACACGAATCACATTGAAGGGAAGTTAAGTAACCCAGACAAACACGAATCACATTAAAGGTAAGTTAAGTAACCCAGACAAACACGAATCACATTAAAGGTATGTTAGGTAATCCAGAAAAACACGAATCACATTAAATGTTGGTTAGGTAACCCAGAAAAACACGAATCACATTAAAGGTAAGTTAGGTAACCCAGAAAAACACGAATCACATTAAACCTTGGTTAGGTAACCCAGAAAAACATGAATTACTTTAAAGGTTGGTTAGGTAACCCAGAAAAACACGAATCACATTAAAGGTAAGTTAGGTAACCCAGAAAAAACACGAATCACATTAAAGGTAAATGAGATAATCCAGAGAAACATGAATCACATTAAAGGTAAGTTAAGTAACCCAGACAAACACGAATCACATTAAAGGTAAGTTAAGTAACCCAGAAAAACACGAATCACATTAAAGGTAAGTTAGGTAACCCTGAAAAACACGAATCACATTAAAGGTAGGTTAGGTAACCCAGAAAAACACGAATCACATTAAAGGTAAGTTAGGTAACCCAGAAAAAAACGAATCACATTAAAGGTAAGTTAGGTAACCAAAAAAAACACGAATCACATTAAAGGTAAGTTAGGTAACCCAGACAAACACGAATCACATTAAAGGTAAGTTAGGTGACCCAGAAAAACATGAATCACATTAAAGGTAGGTTAGGTAACCCAGACAAAACACGAATCACATTAAAGGTAAGTTAAGTAACCCAGAAAAACACGAATCACATTAAAGGTAAGTTAAGTAACCAAGAAAAACACGAATCACATTAAAGGTAAGTTAAGTAACCTAGAAAAACACGAATCACATTAAAGGTAAGTTAGGTAACCCAGAAAAACACGAATCACATTAAAGGTAAGTTAGGTAACCCAGACAAACACGAATCACATTAAAGGTAGGTTAGGTAACCCCGAAAAACACGAATCACATTAAAGGTAAGTTAGGTAACCCAGACAAACACGAATCACATTAATGGTAAGCTAGGTAACCCAGAAAAACACGAATCACATTAAAGGTAAGTTAGGTAGCCCAGACAAACACGAATCACATTAAAGGTAAGTTAAGTAACCCAGACAAACACGAATCACATTAAAGGTAAGTTAGGTAACCCAGACAAACATGAATCACATTAAAGGTAGGTTAGGTAACCCAGAAAAAACACGAATCACATTAAAGGTAGGTTAGGTAACCCAGAAAAACACGAATCACATTAAAGGTAAGTTAAGTAACCCAGAAAAACACGAATCACATTAAAGGTAAGTTAGGTAACCCAGAAAAACAAGAATCACATTAAAGGTAAGTTAGGTAACCCAGACAAACACGAATCACATTAAAGGTAGGTTAGGTAACCCAGAAAAACACGAATCACATTAAAGGTATGTTAAGTAACCCAGAAAAACATGAATCACATTAAAGGTAAGTTAAGTAACCCAGACAAACACGAATCACATTAAAGGTACGTTAGGTAACCCAGAAAAACACGAATGACATTAAAGGTAACTTAAGTAACCCAGACAAACACGAATCACATTAAGGGTAAGTTAGGTAACCCAGACAAACACGAATCACATTAAAGGTAGGTTAGGTAACCCAGACAAACACGAATCACATTGAAGGGAAGTTAATTAACCCAGACAAACACGAATCCCATTAAAGGTAAGTTAGGTAACCCAGACAAACACGAATCACATTAAAGGTAAGTTAAGTAACCCAGACAAACACGAATCACATTAAAGGTATGTTAGGTAACCCAGAAAAACACGAATCACATTAAACGTTGATTAGGTAACCCAGAAAAACACGAATCACATTAAAGGTAAGTTAGGTAACCCAGAAAAACACGAATCACATTAAACCTTGGTTAGGTAACCCAGAAAAACATGAATCACTTTAAAGGTTGGTTAGGTAACCCAGAAAAACACGAATCACATTAAAGGTAGGTTAGGTAACCCAGAAAAACACGAATCACATTGAAGGGAAGTTAAGTAACCCAGACAAACACGAATCCCATTAAAGGTAAGTTAGGTAACCCAGACAAACACGAATCACATTAAAGGTAAGTTAAGTAACCCAGACAAACACGAATCACATTAAAGGTATGTTAGGTAACCCAGAAAAACACGAATCACATTAAACGCTGGTTAGGTAACCCAGAAAAACACGAATCACATTAAAGGTAAGTTAGGTAACCCAGAAAAACACGAATCACATTAAACCTTAGTTAGGTAACACAGAAAAACATGAATCACTTTAAAGGTCGGTTAGGTAACCCAGAAAAACACGAATCACATTAAAGGTAAGTTAGGTAACCCAGAAAAAACACGAATCACATTAAAGGTAAATTAGGTAATGCAGAGAAACATGAATCACATTAAAGGTAAGTTAAGTAACCCAGACAAACACGAATCACAATAAAGGTAAGTTAAGTAACCCAGAAAAACACGAATCACATTAAAGGTAAGTTAGGTAACCCTGAAAAACACGAATCACATTAAAGGTAGGTTAGGTAACCCAGACAAACACGAATCACATTGAAGGGAAGTTAAGTAACCCAGACAAACACGAATCACATTAAAGGTAAGTTAAGTAACCCAGACAAACACGAATCACATTAAAGGTATGTTAGGTAACGCAGAAAAACACGAATCACATTAAACGTTGGTTAGGTAACCCAGAAAAACACGAATCACATTAAAGGTAAGTTAGGTAACCCAGAAAAACACGAATCACATTAAACCTTGGTTAGGTAACCCAGAAAAACATGAATCACTTTAAAGGTTGGTTAGGTAACCCAGAAAAACACGAATCACATTAAAGGTAAGTTAGGTAACCCAGAAAAAACACGAATCACATTAAAGGTAGGTTAGGTAACCCAGAAAAACACGAATCACATTAAAGGTAAGTTAAGTAACCCAGAAAAACACGAATCACATTAAAGGTAAGTTAAGTAACCCAGACAAACACGAATCACATTAAAGGTAAGTTAGGTAATCCAGAAAAACACGAATCACATTAAAGGTAAGTTAAGTAACCTAGAAAAACACGAATCACATTAAAGGTAAGTTCGGTAGCCCAGAAAAAGACGAATCACATTAAAGGTAAGTTAGGTAACCCAAAAAAACACGAATCACATTAAAGGTAAGTTAGGTAACCCAGACAAACACGAATCACATTAAAGGTAGGTTAGGTAACCCCGAAAAACACGAATCACATTAAAGGTAAGTTACGTAACCCAGACAAACACGAATCACATTAATGGTAAGCTAGGTAACCCAGACAAACACGAATCACATTAAAGGTAAGTTAGGTAGCCCAGACAAACACGAATCACATTAAAGGTAAGTTAAGTAACCCAGACAAACACGAATCACATTAAAGGTAAGTTAGGTAAACCAGACAAACATGAATCATATTAAAGGTAGGTTAGGTAACCGAGAAAAAACACGAATCACATTAAAGGTAGGTTAGGTAACCCAGAAAAAACACGAATCACATTAAAGGTAGGTTAGGTAACCCAGAAAAACACGAATCACATTAAAGGTAAGTTAAGTAACCCAGAAAAACACGAATCACATTAAAGGTAAGTTAAGTAACCCAGAAAAACACGAATCACATTAAGGGTAAGTTAGGTAACCCAGACAAACACGAATCACATTAAAGGTAGGTTAGGTAACCCAGAAAAACACGAATCACATTGAAGGGAAGTTAAGTAACCCAGACAAACACGAATCCCATTAAAGGTAAGTTAGGTAACCCAGACAAACACGAATCACATTAAACGCTGATTAGGTAACCCAGAAAAACACGAATCACATTAAAGGTAAGTTAGGTAACCCAGAAAAACACGAATCACATTAAACCTTGGTTAGGTAACCCAGAAAAACATGAATCACTTTAAAGGTTGGTTAGGTAACCCAGAAAAACACGAATCACATTAAAGGTAAGTTAGGTAACCCAGAAAAAACACGAATCACATTAAAGGTAAATTAGGTAATCCAGAGAAACATGAATCACATTAAAGGTAAGTTAAGTAACCCAGACAAACACGAATCACATTAAAGGTAAGTTAAGTAACCCAGAAAAACACGAATCACATTAAAGGTAAGTTAGGTAACCCTGAAAAACACGAATCACATTAAAGGTAGGTTAGGTAACCCAGACAAACACGAATCACATTAAAGGTAAGTTAAGTAACCCAGACAAACACGAATCACATTAAAGGTATGTTAGGTAATCCAGAAAAACACGAATCACATTAAATGTTGGTTAGGTAACCCATAAAAACACGAATCACATTAAAGGTAAGTTAGGTAACCCAGAAAAACACGAATCACATTAAACCTTGGTTAGGTAACCCAGAAAAACATGAATTACTTTAAAGGTTGGTTAGGTAACCCAGAAAAACACGAATCACATTAAAGGTAAGTTAGGTAACCCAGAAAAAACACGAATCACATTAAAGGTAAATGAGATAATCCAGAGAAACATGAATCACATTAAAGGTAAGTTAAGTAACCCAGACAAACACGAATCACATTAAAGGTAAGTTAAGTAACCCAGAAAAACACGAATCACATTAAAGGTAAGTTAGGTAACCCTGAAAAACACGAATCACATTAAAGGTAGGTTAGGTAACCCAGAAAAACACGAATCACATTAAAGGTAAGTTAGGTAACCCAGAAAAAAACGAATCACATTAAAGATAAGTTAGGTAACCAAAAAAAACACGAATCACATTAAAGGTAAGTTAGGTAACCCAGACAAACACGAATCACATTAAAGGTAAGTTAGGTAACCAAGACAAACACGAATCACATTAAAGGTAAGTTAGGTGACCCAGAAAAACATGAATCACATTAAAGGTAGGTTAGGTAACCCAGACAAAACACGAATCACATTAAAGGTAAGTTAAGTAACCCAGAAAAACACGAATCACATTAAAGGTAAGTTAAGTAACCAAGAAAAACACGAATCACATTAAAGGTAAGTTAAGTAACCTAGAAAAACACGAATCACATTAAAGGTAAGTTAGGTAACCCAGAAAAACACGAATCACATTAAAGGTAAGTTAGGTAACCCAGACAAACACGAATCACATTAAAGGTAGGTTAGGTAACCCCGAAAAACACGAATCACATTAAAGGTAAGTTAGGTAACCCAGACAAACACGAATCACATTAATGGTAAGCTAGGTAACCCAGAAAAACACGAATCACATTAAAGGTAAGTTAGGTAGCCCAGACAAACACGAATCACATTAAAGGTAAGTTAAGTAACCCAGACAAACACGAATCACATTAAAGGTAAGTTAGGTAACCCAGACAAACATGAATCACATTAAAGGTAGGTTAGGTAACCCAGAAAAAACACGAATCACATTAAAGGTAGGTTAGGTAACCCAGAAAAACACGAATCACATTAAAGGTAAGTTAAGTAACCCAGAAAAACACGAATCACATTAAAGGTAAGTTAGGTAACCCAGAAAAACAAGAATCACATTAAAGGTAAGTTAGGTAACCCAGACAAACACGAATCACATTAAAGGTAGGTTAGGTAACCCAGAAAAACACGAATCACATTAAAGGTATGTTAAGTAACCCAGAAAAACATGAATCACATTAAAGGTAAGTTAAGTAACCCAGACAAACACGAATCACATTAAAGGTACGTTAGGTAACCCAGAAAAACACGAATGACATTAAAGGTAACTTAAGTAACCCAGACAAACACGAATCACATTAAGGGTAAGTTAGGTAACCCAGACAAACACGAATCACATTAAAGGTAGGTTAGGTAACCCAGACAAACACGAATCACATTGAAGGGAAGTTAATTAACCCAGACAAACACGAATCCCATTAAAGGTAAGTTAGGTAACCCAGACAAACACGAATCACATTAAAGGTAAGTTAAGTAACCCAGACAAACACGAATCACATTAAAGGTATGTTAGGTAACCCAGAAAAACACGAATCACATTAAACGTTGATTAGGTAACCCAGAAAAACACGAATCACATTAAAGGTAAGTTAGGTAACCCAGAAAAACACGAATCACATTAAACCTTGGTTAGGTAACCCAGAAAAACATGAATCACTTTAAAGGTTGGTTAGGTAACCCAGAAAAACACGAATCACATTAAAGGTAGGTTAGGTAACCCAGAAAAACACGAATCACATTGAAGGGAAGTTAAGTAACCCAGACAAACACGAATCCCATTAAAGGTAAGTTAGGTAACCCAGACAAACACGAATCACATTAAAGGTAAGTTAAGTAACCCAGACAAACACGAATCACATTAAAGGTATGTTAGGTAACCCAGAAAAACACGAATCACATTAAACGCTGGTTAGGTAACCCAGAAAAACACGAATCACATTAAAGGTAAGTTAGGTAACCCAGAAAAACACGAATCACATTAAACCTTAGTTAGGTAACACAGAAAAACATGAATCACTTTAAAGGTCGGTTAGGTAACCCAGAAAAACACGAATCACATTAAAGGTAAGTTAGGTAACCCAGAAAAAACACGAATCACATTAAAGGTAAATTAGGTAATCCAGAGAAACATGAATCACATTAAAGGTAAGTTAAGTAACCCAGACAAACACGAATCACAATAAAGGTAAGTTAAGTAACCCAGAAAAACACGAATCACATTAAAGGTAAGTTAGGTAACCCTGAAAAACACGAATCACATTAAAGGTAGGTTAGGTAACCCAGACAAACACGAATCACATTGAAGGGAAGTTAAGTAACCCAGACAAACACGAATCACATTAAAGGTAAGTTAAGTAACCCAGACAAACACGAATCACATTAAAGGTATGTTAGGTAACGCAGAAAAACACGAATCACATTAAACGTTGGTTAGGTAACCCAGAAAAACACGAATCACATTAAAGGTAAGTTAGGTAACCCAGAAAAACACGAATCACATTAAACCTTGGTTAGGTAACCCAGAAAAACATGAATCACTTTAAAGGTTGGTTAGGTAACCCAGAAAAACACGAATCACATTAAAGGTAAGTTAGGTAACCCAGAAAAAACACGAATCACATTAAAGGTAGGTTAGGTAACCCAGACAAACACGAATCACATTAAAGGTAAGTTAAGTAACCCAGAAAAACACGAATCACATTAAAGGTAAGTTAAGTAACCCAGACAAACACGAATCACATTAAAGGTAAGTTAGGTAATCCAGAAAAACACGAATCACATTAAAGGTAAGTTAAGTAACCTAGAAAAACACGAATCACATTAAAGGTAAGTTCGGTAGCCCAGAAAAAGACGAATCACATTAAAGGTAAGTTAGGTAACCCAAAAAAACACGAATCACATTAAAGGTAAGTTAGGTAACCCAGACAAACACGAATCACATTAAAGGTAGGTTAGGTAACCCCGAAAAACACGAATCACATTAAAGGTAAGTTACGTAACCCAGACAAACACGAATCACATTAATGGTAAGCTAGGTAACCCAGACAAACACGAATCACATTAAAGGTAAGTTAGGTAGCCCAGACAAACACGAATCACATTAAAGGTAAGTTAAGTAACCCAGACAAACACGAATCACATTAAAGGTAAGTTAGGTAAACCAGACAAACATGAATCATATTAAAGGTAGGTTAGGTAACCGAGAAAAAACACGAATCACATTAAAGGTAGGTTAGGTAACCCAGAAAAACACGAATCACATTAAAGGTAAGTTAAGTAACCCAGAAAAACACGAATCACATTAAAGGTAAGTTAAGTAACCCAGAAAAACACGAATCACATTAAGGGTAAGTTAGGTAACCCAGACAAACACGAATCACATTGAAGGGAAGTTAAGTAACCCAGACAAACACGAATCCCATTAAAGGTAAGTTAGGTAACCCAGACAAACACGAATCACATTAAAGGTAAGTTAAGTAACCCAGACAAACACGAATCACATTAAAGGTATGTTAGGTAACCCAGAAAAACACGAATCACATTAAACGCTGGTTAGGTAACCCAGAAAAACACGAATCACATTAAAGGTAAGTTAGGTAACCCAGAAAAACACGAATCACATTAAACCTTGGTTAGGTAACCCAGAAAAACATGAATCACTTTAAAGGTTGGTTAGGTAACCCAGAAAAACACGAATCACATTAAAGGTAAGTTAGGTAACCCAGAAAAAACACGAATCACATTAAAGGTAAATTAGGTAATCCAGAGAAACATGAATCACATTAAAGGTAAGTTAAGTAACCCAGACAAACACGAATCACATTAAAGGTAAGTTAAGTAACCCAGAAAAACACGAATCACATTAAAGGTAAGTTAGGTAACCCTGAAAAACACGAATCACATTAAAGGTAGGTTAGGTAACCCAGACAAACACGAATCACATTGAAGGGAAGTTAAGTAACCCAGACAAACACGAATCACATTAAAGGTAAGTTAAGTAACCCAGACAAACACGAATCACATTAAAGGTATGTTAGGTAACCCAGAAAAACACGAATCACATTAAACGTTGGTTAGGTAACCCAGAAAAACACGAATCACATTAAAGGTAAGTTAGGTAACCCAGAAAAACACGAATCACATTAAACCTTGGTTAGGTAACCCAGAAAAACATGAATCACTTTAAAGGTTGGTTAGGTAACCCAGAAAAACACGAATCACATTAAAGGTAAGTTAGGTAACCCAGAAAAAACACGAATCACATTAAAGGTAAATGAGATAATCCAGAGAAACATGAATCACATTAAAGGTAAGTTAAGTAACCCAGACAAACACGAATCACATTAAAGGTAAGTTAAGTAACCCAGAAAAACACGAATCACATTAAAGGTAAGTTAGGTAACCCTGAAAAACACGAATCACATTAAAGGTAGGTTAGGTAACCCAGAAAAACACGAATCACATTAAAGGTAAGTTAGGTAACCCAGACAAAAACGAATCACATTAAAGGTAAGTTAGGTAACCCAAAAAAACACGAATCACATTAAAGGTAAGTTAGGTAACCCAGACAAACACGAATCACATTAAAGGTAAGTTAGGTAACCAAGACAAACACGAATCACATTAAAGGTAAGTTAGGTGACCCAGAAAAACATGAATCACATTAAAGGTAGGTTAGGTAACCCAGACAAAACACGAATCACATTAAAGGTAAGTTAAGTAACCCAGAAAAACACGAATCACATTAAGGGTAAGTTAAGTAACCCAGAAAAACACGAATCACATTAAAGGTAAGTTAAGTAACCCAGAAAAACACGAATCACATTAAAGGTAAGTTAGGTAACCCAGAAAAACAAGAATCACATTAAAGGTAAGTTAGGTAACCCAGACAAACACGAATCACATTAAAGGTAGGTTAGGTAAACCAGAAAAACACGAATCACATTAAAGGTAAGTTAAGTAACCCAGAAAAACATGAATCACATTAAAGGTAAGTTAAGTAACCCAGACAAACACGAATCACATTAAAGGTAGGTTAGGTAACCCAGAAAAAACACGAATCACATTAAAGGTAGGTTAGGTAACCCAGAAAAACACGAATCACATTAAGGGTAAGTTAGGTAACCCAGACAAACACGAATCACATTAAAGGTAGGTTAGGTAACCCAGAAAAACACGAATCACATTGAAGGGAAGTTAAGTAACCCAGACAAACACGAATCCCATTAAAGGTAAGTTAGGTAACCCAGACAAACACGAATCACATTAAAGGTAAGTTAAGTAACCCAGACAAACACGAATCACATTAAAGGTATGTTAGGTAACCCAGAAAAACACGAATCACATTAAACGCTGGTTAGGTAACCCAGAAAAACACGAATCACATTAAAGGTAAGTTAGGTAACCCAGAAAAACACGAATCACATTAAACCTTGGTTAGGTAACCCAGAAAAACATGAATCACTTTAAAGGTTATTTAGGTAACCCAGAAAAACACGAATCACATTAAAGGTAAGTTAGGTAACCCAGAAAAAACACGAATCACATTAAAGGTAAATTAGGTAATCCAGAGAAACATGAATCACATTAAAGGTAAGTTAAGTAACCCAGACAAACACGAATCACATTAAAGGTAAGTTAAGTAACCCAGAAAAACACGAATCACATTAAAGGTAAGTTAGGTAACCCTGAAAAACACGAATCACATTAAAGGTATGTTAGGTAACCCAGAAAAACACGAATCACATTAAACGCTGGTTAGGTAACCCAGAAAAACACGAATCACATTAAAGGTAAGTTAGGAAACCCAGACAAAAACGAATCACATTAAAGGTAAGTTAGGTAACCCAAAAAAACACGAATCACATTAAAGGTAAGTTAGGTAACCCAGACAAACACGAATCACATTAAAGGTAAGTTAGGTAACCAAGACAAACACGAATCACATTAAAGGTAAGTTAGGTGACCCAGAAAAACATGAATCACATTAAAGGTAGGTTAGGTAACCCAGACAAAACACGAATCACATTAAAGGTAAGTTAAGTAACCCAGAAAAACACGAATCACATTAAGGGTAAGTTAAGTAACCCAGAAAAACACGAATCACATTAAAGGTAAGTTAAGTAACCCAGACAAACACGAATCACATTAAAGGTAAGTTAGGTAACCCAGAAAAACAAGAATCACATTAAAGGTAAGTTAGGTAACCCAGACAAACACGAATCACATTAAAGGTAGGTTAGGTAACCCAGAAAAACACAAATCACATTAAAGGTAAGTTAAGTAACCCAGAAAAACATGAATCACATTAAAGGTAAGTTAAGTAACCCAGACAAACACGAATCACATTAAAGGTAGGTTAGGTAACCCAGAAAAAACACGAATCACATTAAAGGTAGGTTAGGTAACCCAGAAAAACACGAATCACATTAAAGGTAAGTTAAGTAACCCAGAAAAACACGAATCACATTAAAGGTAAGTTAAGTAACCCAGAAAAACACGAATCACATTAAAGGTAAGTTAAGTAACCCAGAAAAACATGAATCACATTAAAGGTAAGTTAAGTAACCCAGACAAACACGAATCACATTAAAGGTAGGTTAGGTAACCCAGAAAAAACACGAATCACATTAAAGGTAGGTTAGGTAACCCAGAAAAACACGAATCACATTAAAGGTAAGTTAAGTAACCCAGAAAAACACGAATCACATTAAAGGTAAGTTAAGTAACCCAGAAAAACACGAATCACATTAAGGGTAAGTTAGGTAACCCAGACAAACACGAATCACATTAAAGGTAGGTTAGGTAACCCAGAAAAACACGAATCACATTGAAGGGAAGTTAAGTAACCCAGACAAACACGAATCCCATTAAAGGTAAGTTAGGTAACCCAGACAAACACGAATCACATTAAAGGTAAGTTAAGTAACCCAGACAAACACGAATCACATTAAAGGTATGTTAGGTAACCCAGAAAAACACGAATCACATTAAACGCTGGTTAGGTAACCCAGAAAAACACGAATCACATTAAAGGTAAGTTAGGTAACCCAGAAAAACACGAATCACATTAAACCTTGGTTAGGTAACCCAGAAAAACATGAATCACTTTAAAGGTTGGTTAGGTAACCCAGAAAAACACGAATCACATTAAAGGTAAGTTAGGTAACCCAGAAAAAACACGAATCACATTAAAGGTAAATTAGGTAATCCAGAGAAACATGAATCACATTAAAGGTAAGTTAAGTAACCCAGACAAACACGAATCACATTAAAGGTAAGTTAAGTAACCCAGAAAAACACGAATCACATTAAAGGTAAGTTAGGTAACCCTGAAAAACACGAATCACATTAAAGGTAGGTTAGGTAACCCAGAAAAACACGAATCACATTGAAGGGAAGTTAAGTAACCCAGACAAACACGAATCCCATTAAAGGTAAGTTAGGTAGCCCAGACAAACACGAATCACATTAAAGGTATGTTAGGTAACCCAGAAAAACACGAATCACATTAAACGCTGGTTAGGTAACCCAGAAAAACACGAATCACATTAAAGGTAAGTTAGGAAACCCAGAAAAACACGAATCACATTAAACCTTGGTTAGGTAACCCAGAAAAACATGAATCACTTTAAAGGTTGGTTAGGTAACCCAGAAAAACACGAATCACATTAAAGGTAAGTTAGGTAACCCAGAAAAAACACGAATCACATTAAAGGTAAATGAGATAATCCAGAGAAACATGAATCACATTAAAGGTAAGTTAAGTAACCCAGACAAACACGAATCACATTAAAGGTAAGTTAAGTAACCCAGAAAAACACGAATCACATTAAAGGTAAGTTAGGTAACCCTGAAAAACACGAATCACATTAAAGGTAGGTTAGGTAACCCAGAAAAACACGAATCACATTAAAGGTAAGTTAGGTAACCCAGACAAAAACGAATCACATTAAAGGTAAGTTAGGTAACCCAAAAAAACACGAATCACATTAAAGGTAAGTTAGGTAACCCAGACAAACACGAATCACATTAAAGGTAAGTTAGGTAACCAAGACAAACACGAATCACATTAAAGGTAAGTTAGGTGACCCAGAAAAACATGAATCACATTAAAGGTAGGTTAGGTAACCCAGACAAAACACGAATCACATTAAAGGTAAGTTAAGTAACCCAGAAAAACACGAATCACATTAAGGGTAAGTTAAGTAACCCAGAAAAACACGAATCACATTAAAGGTAAGTTAAGTAACCCAGACAAACACGAATCACATTAAAGGTAAGTTAGGTAACCCAGAAAAACAAGAATCACATTAAAGGTAAGTTAGGTAACCCAGACAAACACGAATCACATTAAAGGTAGGTTAGGTAACCCAGAAAAACACAAATCACATTAAAGGTAAGTTAAGTAACCCAGAAAAACATGAATCACATTAAAGGTAAGTTAAGTAACCCAGACAAACACGAATCACATTAAAGGTAGGTTAGGTAACCCAGAAAAACACGAATCACATTAAAGGTAAGTTAAGTAACCCAGAAAAACACGAATCACATTAAAGGTAAGTTAAGTAACCCAGAAAAACACGAATCACATTAAAGGTAAGTTAAGTAACCCAGAAAAACATGAATCACATTAAAGGTAAGTTAAGTAACCCAGACAAACACGAATCACATTAAAGGTAGGTTAGGTAACCCAGAAAAAACACGAATCACATTAAAGGTAGGTTAGGTAACCCAGAAAAACACGAATCACATTAAAGGTAAGTTAAGTAACCCAGAAAAACACGAATCACATTAAAGGTAAGTTAAGTAACCCAGAAAAACACGAATCACATTAAGGGTAAGTTAGGTAACCCAGACAAACACGAATCACATTAAAGGTAGGTTAGGTAACCCAGAAAAACACGAATCACATTGAAGGGAAGTTAAGTAACCCAGACAAACACGAATCCCATTAAAGGTAAGTTAGGTAACCCAGACAAACACGAATCACATTAAAGGTAAGTTAAGTAACCCAGACAAACACGAATCACATTAAAGGTATGTTAGGTAACCCAGAAAAACACGAATCACATTAAACGCTGGTTAGGTAACCCAGAAAAACACGAATCACATTAAAGGTAAGTTAGGTAACCCAGAAAAACACGAATCACATTAAACCTTGGTTAGGTAACCCAGAAAAACATGAATCACTTTAAAGGTTGGTTAGGTAACCCAGAAAAACACGAATCACATTAAAGGTAAGTTAGGTAACCCAGAAAAAACACGAATCACATTAAAGGTAAATTAGGTAATCCAGAGAAACATGAATCACATTAAAGGTAAGTTAAGTAACCCAGACAAACACGAATCACATTAAAGGTAAGTTAAGTAACCCAGAAAAACACGAATCACATTAAAGGTAAGTTAGGTAACCCTGAAAAACACGAATCACATTAAAGGTAGGTTAGGTAACCCAGACAAACACGAATCACATTGAAGGGAAGTTAAGTAACCCAGACAAACACGAATCACATTAAAGGTAAGTTAAGTAACCCAGACAAACACGAATCACATTAAAGGTATGTTAGGTAATCCAGAAAAACACGAATCACATTAAATGTTGGTTAGGTAACTCAGAAAAACACGAATCACATTAAAGGTAAGTTAGGTAACCCAGAAAAACACGAATCACATTAAACCTTGGTTAGGTAACCCAGAAAAACATGAATCACTTTAAAGGTTGGTTAGGTAACCCAGAAAAACACGAATCACATTAAAGGTAAGTTAGGTAACCCAGAAAAAACACGAATCACATTAAAGGTAAATGAGATAATCCAGAGAAACATGAATCACATTAAAGGTAAGTTAAGTAACCCAGACAAACACGAATCACATTAAAGGTAAGTTAAGTAACCCAGAAAAACACGAATCACATTAAAGGTAAGTTAGGTAACCCTGAAAAACACGAATCACATTAAAGGTAGGTTAGGTAACCCAGAAAAACACGAATCACATTAAAGGTAAGTTAGGTAACCCAGACAAAAACGAATCACATTAAAGGTAAGTTAGGTAACCAAAAAAAACACGAATCACATTAAAGGTAAGTTAGGTAACCCAGACAAACACGAATCACATTAAAGGTAAGTTAGGTAACCAAGACAAACACGAATCACATTAAAGGTAAGTTAGGTGACCCAGAAAAACATGAATCACATTAAAGGTAGGTTAGGTAACCCAGACAAAACACGAATCACATTAAAGGTAAGTTAAGTAACCCAGAAAAACACGAATCACATTAAAGGTAAGTTAAGTAACCAAGAAAAACACGAATCACATTAAAGGTAAGTTAAGTAACCTAGAAAAACACGAATCACATTAAAGGTAAGTTAGGTAACCCAGAAAAACACGAATCACATTAAAGGTAAGTTAAGTAACCCAGACAAACACGAATCACATTAAAGGTAGGTTAGGTAACCCCGAAAAACACGAATCACATTAAAAGTAAGTTAGGTAACCCAGACAAACACGAATCACATTAATGGTAAGCTAGGTAACCCAGAAATACACGAATCACATTAAAGGTAAGTTAGGTAGCCCAGACAAACACGAATCACATTAAAGGTAAGTTAAGTAACCCAGACAAACACGAATCACATTAAAGGTAAGTTAGGTAACCCAGACAAACATGAATCACATTAAAGGTAGGTTAGGTAACCCAGAAAAAACACGAATCACATTAAAGGTAGGTTAGGTAACCCAGAAAAACACGAATCACATTAAAGGTAAGTTAAGTAACCCAGAAAAACACGAATCACATTAAAGGTAAGTTAGGTAACCCAGAAAAACAAGAATCACATTAAAGGTAAGTTAGGTAACCCAGACAAACACGAATCACATTCAAGGTAGGTTAGGTAACCCAGAAAAACACGAATCACATTAAAGGTATGTTAAGTAACCCAGAAAAACATGAATCACATTAAAGGTAAGTTAAGTAACCCAGACAAACACGAATCACATTAAAGGTACGTTAGGTAACCCAGAAAAACACGAATGACATTAAAGGTAACTTAAGTAACCCAGACAAACACGAATCACATTAAGGGTAAGTTAGGTAACCCAGACAAACACGAATCACATTAAAGGTAGGTTAGGTAACCCAGACAAACACGAATCACATTGAAGGGAAGTTAATTAACCCAGACAAACACGAATCCCATTAAAGGTAAGTTAGGTAACCCAGACAAACACGAATCACATTAAAGGTAAGTTAAGTAACCCAGACAAACACGAATCACATTAAAGGTATGTTAGGTAACCCAGAAAAACACGAATCACATTAAACGTTGATTAGGTAACCCAGAAAAACACGAATCACATTAAAGGTAAGTTAGGTAACCCAGAAAAACACGAATCACATTAAACCTTGGTTAGGTAACCCAGAAAAACATGAATCACTTTAAAGGTTGGTTAGGTAACCCAGAAAAACACGAATCACATTAAAGGTAGGTTAGGTAACCCAGAAAAACACGAATCACATTGAAGGGAAGTTAAGTAACCCAGACAAACACGAATCCCATTAAAGGTAAGTTAGGTAACCCAGACAAACACGAATCACATTAAAGGTAAGTTAAGTAACTCAGACAAACACGAATCACATTAAAGGTATGTTAGGTAACCCAGAAAAACACGAATCACATTAAACGCTGGTTAGGTAACCCAGAAAAACACGAATCACATTAAAGGTAAGTTAGGTAACCCAGAAAAACACGAATCACATTAAACCTTAGTTAGGTAACACAGAAAAACATGAATCACTTTAAAGGTTGGTTAGGTAACCCAGAAAAACACGAATCACATTAAAGGTAAGTTAGGTAACCCAGAAAAAACACGAATCACATTAAAGGTAAATTAGGTAATCCAGAGAAACATGAATCACATTAAAGGTAAGTTAAGTAACCCAGACAAACACGAATCACAATAAAGGTAAGTTAAGTAACCCAGAAAAACACGAATCACATTAAAGGTAAGTTAGGTAACCCTGAAAAACACGAATCACATTAAAGGTAGGTTAGGTAACCCAGACAAACACGAATCACATTGAAGGGAAGTTAAGTAACCCAGACAAACACGAATCACATTAAAGGTAAGTTAAGTAACCCAGACAAACACGAATCACATTAAAGGTATGTTAGGTAACGCAGAAAAACACGAATCACATTAAACGTTGGTTAGGTAACCCAGAAAAACACGAATCACATTAAAGGTAAGTTAGGTAACCCAGAAAAACACGAATCACATTAAACCTTGGTTAGGTAACCCAGAAAAACATGAATCACTTTAAAGGTTGGTTAGGTAACCCAGAAAAACACGAATCACATTAAAGGTAAGTTAGGTAACCCAGAAAAAACACGAATCACATTAAAGGTAGGTTAGGTAACCCAGACAAACACGAATCACATTAAAGGTAAGTTAAGTAACCCAGAAAAACACGAATCACATTAAAGGTAAGTTAAGTAACCCAGACAAACACGAATCACATTAAAGGTAAGTTAGGTAATCCAGAAAAACACGAATCACATTAAAGGTAAGTTAAGTAACCTAGAAAAACACGAATCACATTAAAGGTAAGTTCGGTAGCCCAGAAAAAGACGAATCACATTAAAGGTAAGTTAGGTAACCCAAAAAAACACGAATCACATTAAAGGTAAGTTAGGTAACCCAGACAAACACGAATCACATTAAAGGTAGGTTAGGTAACCCCGAAAAACACGAATCACATTAAAGGTAAGTTACGTAACCCAGACAAACACGAATCACATTAATGGTAAGCTAGGTAACCCAGACAAACACGAATCACATTAAAGGTAAGTTAGGTAGCCCAGACAAACACGAATCACATTAAAGGTAAGTTAAGTAACCCAGACAAACACGAATCACATTAAAGGTAAGTTAGGTAAACCAGACAAACATGAATCATATTAAAGGTAGGTTAGGTAACCGAGAAAAAACACGAATCACATTAAAGGTAGGTTAGGTAACCCAGAAAAAACACGAATCACATTAAAGGTAGGTTAGGTAACCCAGAAAAACACGAATCACATTAAAGGTAAGTTAAGTAACCCAGAAAAACACGAATCACATTAAAGGTAAGTTAAGTAACCCAGAAAAACACGAATCACATTAAGGGTAAGTTAGGTAACCCAGACAAACACGAATCACATTAAAGGTAGGTTAGGTAACCCAGAAAAACACGAATCACATTGAAGGGAAGTTAAGTAACCCAGACAAACACGAATCCCATTAAAGGTAAGTTAGGTAACCCAGACAAACACGAATCACATTAAAGGTAAGTTAAGTAACCCAGACAAACACGAATCACATTAAAGGTATGCTAGGTAACCCAGAAAAACACGAATCACATTAAACGCTGATTAGGTAACCCAGAAAAACACGAATCACATTAAAGGTAAGTTAGGTAACCCAGAAAAACACGAATCACATTAAACCTTGGTTAGGTAACCCAGAAAAACATGAATCACTTTAAAGGTTGGTTAGGTAACCCAGAAAAACACGAATCACATTAAAGGTAAGTTAGGTAACCCAGAAAAAACACGAATCACATTAAAGGTAAATTAGGTAATCCAGAGAAACATGAATCACATTAAAGGTAAGTTAAGTAACCCAGACAAACACGAATCACATTAAAGGTAAGTTAAGTAACCCAGAAAAACACGAATCACATTAAAGGTAAGTTAGGTAACCCTGAAAAACACGAATCACATTAAAGGTAGGTTAGGTAACCCAGACAAACACGAATCACATTAAAGGTAAGTTAAGTAACCCAGACAAACACGAATCACATTAAAGGTATGTTAGGTAATCCAGAAAAACACGAATCACATTAAATGTTGGTTAGGTAACCCAGAAAAACACGAATCACATTAAAGGTAAGTTAGGTAACCCAGAAAAACACGAATCACATTAAACCTTGGTTAGGTAACCCAGAAAAACATGAATTACTTTAAAGGTTGGTTAGGTAACCCAGAAAAACACGAATCACATTAAAGGTAAGTTAGGTAACCCAGAAAAAACACGAATCACATTAAAGGTAAATGAGATAATCCAGAGAAACATGAATCACATTAAAGGTAAGTTAAGTAACCCAGACAAACACGAATCACATTAAAGGTAAGTTAAGTAACCCAGAAAAACACGAATCACATTAAAGGTAAGTTAGGTAACCCTGAAAAACACGAATCACATTAAAGGTAGGTTAGGTAACCCAGAAAAACACGAATCACATTAAAGGTAAGTTAGGTAACCCAGACAAAAACGAATCACATTAAAGGTAAGTTAGGTAACCCAAAAAAACACGAATCACATTAAAGGTAAGTTAGGTAACCCAGACAAACACGAATCACATTAAAGGTAAGTTAGGTAACCAAGACAAACACGAATCACATTAAAGGTAAGTTAGGTGACCCAGAAAAACATGAATCACATTAAAGGTAGGTTAGGTAACCCAGACAAAACACGAATCACATTAAAGGTAAGTTAAGTAACCCAGAAAAACACGAATCACATTAAGGGTAAGTTAAGTAACCCAGAAAAACACGAATCACATTAAAGGTAAGTTAAGTAACCCAGAAAAACACGAATCACATTAAAGGTAAGTTAGGTAACCCAGAAAAACAAGAATCACATTAAAGGTAAGTTAGGTAACCCAGACAAACACGAATCACATTAAAGGTAGGTTAGGTAAACCAGAAAAACACGAATCACATTAAAGGTAAGTTAAGTAACCCAGAAAAACATGAATCACATTAAAGGTAAGTTAAGTAACCCAGACAAACACGAATCACATTAAAGGTAGGTTAGGTAACCCAGAAAAAACACGAATCACATTAAAGGTAGGTTAGGTAACCCAGAAAAACACGAATCACATTAAGGGTAAGTTAGGTAACCCAGACAAACACGAATCACATTAAAGGTAGGTTAGGTAACCCAGAAAAACACGAATCACATTGAAGGGAAGTTAAGTAACCCAGACAAACACGAATCCCATTAAAGGTAAGTTAGGTAACCCAGACAAACACGAATCACATTAAAGGTAAGTTAAGTAACCCAGACAAACACGAATCACATTAAAGGTATGTTAGGTAACCCAGAAAAACACGAATCACATTAAACGCTGGTTAGGTAACCCAGAAAAACACGAATCACATTAAAGGTAAGTTAGGTAACCCAGAAAAACACGAATCACATTAAACCTTGGTTAGGTAACCCAGAAAAACATGAATCACTTTAAAGGTTATTTAGGTAACCCAGAAAAACACGAATCACATTAAAGGTAAGTTAGGTAACCCAGAAAAAACACGAATCACATTAAAGGTAAATTAGGTAATCCAGAGAAACATGAATCACATTAAAGGTAAGTTAAGTAACCCAGACAAACACGAATCACATTAAAGGTAAGTTAAGTAACCCAGAAAAACACGAATCACATTAAAGGTAAGTTAGGTAACCCTGAAAAACACGAATCACATTAAAGGTAGGTTAGGTAACCCAGAAAAACACGAATCACATTGAAGGGAAGTTAAGTAACCCAGACAAACACGAATCCCATTAAAGGTAAGTTAGGTAGCCCAGACAAACACGAATCACATTAAAGGTATGTTAGGTAACCCAGAAAAACACGAATCACATTAAACGCTGGTTAGGTAACCCAGAAAAACACGAATCACATTAAAGGTAAGTTAGGAAACCCAGAAAAACACGAATCACATTAAAGGTAAGTTAGGTAACCCAGAAAAACATGAATCACTTTAAAGGTTGGTTAGGTAACCCAGAAAAACACGAATCACATTAAAGGTAAGTTAGGTAACCCAAAAAAAACACGAATCACATTAAAGGTAAATGAGATAATCCAGAGAAACATGAATCACATTAAAGGTAAGTTAAGTAACCCAGACAAACACGAATCACATTAAAGGTAAGTTAAGTAACCCAGAAAAACACGAATCACATTAAAGGTAAGTTAGGTAACCCTGAAAAACACGAATCACATTAAAGGTAGGTTAGGTAACCCAGAAAAACACGAATCACATTAAAGGTAAGTTAGGTAACCCAGACAAAAACGAATCACATTAAAGGTAAGTTAGGTAACCCAAAAAAACACGAATCACATTAAAGGTAAGTTAGGTAACCCAGACAAACACGAATCACATTAAAGGTAAGTTAGGTAACCAAGACAAACACGAATCACATTAAAGGTAAGTTAGGTGACCCAGAAAAACATGAATCACATTAAAGGTAGGTTAGGTAACCCAGACAAAACACGAATCACATTAAAGGTAAGTTAAGTAACCCAGAAAAACACGAATCACATTAAGGGTAAGTTAAGTAACCCAGAAAAACACGAATCACATTAAAGGTAAGTTAAGTAACCCAGACAAACACGAATCACATTAAAGGTAAGTTAGGTAACCCAGAAAAACAAGAATCACATTAAAGGTAAGTTAGGTAACCCAGACAAACACGAATCACATTAAAGGTAGGTTAGGTAACCCAGAAAAACACAAATCACATTAAAGGTAAGTTAAGTAACCCAGAAAAACATGAATCACATTAAAGGTAAGTTAAGTAACCCAGACAAACACGAATCACATTAAAGGTAGGTTAGGTAACCCAGAAAAAACACGAATCACATTAAAGGTAGGTTAGGTAACCCAGAAAAACACGAATCACATTAAAGGTAAGTTAAGTAACCCAGAAAAACACGAATCACATTAAAGGTAAGTTAAGTAACCCAGAAAAACACGAATCACATTAAAGGTAAGTTAAGTAACCCAGAAAAACATGAATCACATTAAAGGTAAGTTAAGTAACCCAGACAAACACGAATCACATTAAAGGTAGGTTAGGTAACCCAGAAAAAACACGAATCACATTAAAGGTAGGTTAGGTAACCCAGAAAAACACGAATCACATTAAAGGTAAGTTAAGTAACCCAGAAAAACACGAATCACATTAAAGGTAAGTTAAGTAACCCAGAAAAACACGAATCACATTAAGGGTAAGTTAGGTAACCCAGACAAACACGAATCACATTAAAGGTAGGTTAGGTAACCCAGAAAAACACGAATCACATTGAAGGGAAGTTAAGTAACCCAGACAAACACGAATCCCATTAAAGGTAAGTTAGGTAACCCAGACAAACACGAATCACATTAAAGGTAAGTTAAGTAACCCAGACAAACACGAATCACATTAAAGGTATGTTAGGTAACCCAGAAAAACACGAATCACATTAAACGCTGGTTAGGTAACCCAGAAAAACACGAATCACATTAAAGGTAAGTTAGGTAACCCAGAAAAACACGAATCACATTAAACCTTGGTTAGGTAACCCAGAAAAACATGAATCACTTTAAAGGTTGGTTAGGTAACCCAGAAAAACACGAATCACATTAAAGGTAAGTTAGGTAACCCAGAAAAAACACGAATCACATTAAAGGTAAATTAGGTAATCCAGAGAAACATGAATCACATTAAAGGTAAGTTAAGTAACCCAGACAAACACGAATCACATTAAAGGTAAGTTAAGTAACCCAGAAAAACACGAATCACATTAAAGGTAAGTTAGGTAACCCTGAAAAACACGAATCACATTAAAGGTAGGTTAGGTAACCCAGAAAAACACGAATCACATTGAAGGGAAGTTAAGTAACCCAGACAAACACGAATCCCATTAAAGGTAAGTTAGGTAGCCCAGACAAACACGAATCACATTAAAGGTATGTTAGGTAACCCAGAAAAACACGAATCACATTAAACGCTGGTTAGGTAACCCAGAAAAACACGAATCACATTAAAGGTAAGTTAGGAAACCCAGAAAAACACGAATCACATTAAACCTTGGTTAGGTAACCCAGAAAAACATGAATCACTTTAAAGGTTGGTTAGGTAACCCTGAAAAACACGAATCACATTAAAGGTAGGTTAGGTAACCCAGAAAAAACACGAATCACATTAAAGGTAAGTTAGGTAACCCAGACAAAAACGAATCACATTAAAGGTAAGTTAGGTAACCCAAAAAAACACGAATCACATTAAAGGTAAGTTAGGTAACCCAGACAAACACGAATCACATTAAAGGTAAGTTAGGTAACCAAGACAAACACGAATCACATTAAAGGTAAGTTAGGTGACCCAGAAAAACATGAATCACATTAAAGGTAGGTTAGGTAACCCAGAAAAACACGAATCACATTAAGGGTAAGTTAAGTAACCCAGAAAAACACGAATCACATTAAAGGTAAGTTAAGTAACCCAGACAAACACGAATCACATTAAAGGTAAGTTAGGTAACCCAGAAAAACAAGAATCACATTAAAGGTAAGTTAGGTAACCCAGACAAACACGAATCACATTAAAGGTAGGTTAGGTAACCCAGAAAAACACAAATCACATTAAAGGTAAGTTAAGTAACCCAGAAAAACATGAATCACATTAAAGGTAAGTTAAGTAACCCAGACAAACACGAATCACATTAAAGGTAGGTTAGGTAACCCAGAAAAACACGAATCACATTAAAGGTAAGTTAAGTAACCCAGAAAAACACGAATCACATTAAAGGTAAGTTAAGTAACCCAGAAAAACACGAATCACATTAAAGGTAAGTTAAGTAACCCAGAAAAACATGAATCACATTAAAGGTAAGTTAAGTAACCCAGACAAACACGAATCACATTAAAGGTAGGTTAGGTAACCCAGAAAAAACACGAATCACATTAAAGGTAGGTTAGGTAACCCAGAAAAACACGAATCACATTAAAGGTAAGTTAAGTAACCCAGAAAAACACGAATCACATTAAAGGTAAGTTAAGTAACCCAGAAAAACACGAATCACATTAAGGGTAAGTTAGGTAACCCAGACAAACACGAATCACATTAAAGGTAGGTTAGGTAACCCAGAAAAACACGAATCACATTGAAGGGAAGTTAAGTAACCCAGACAAACACGAATCCCATTAAAGGTAAGTTAGGTAACCCAGACAAACACGAATCACATTAAAGGTAAGTTAAGTAACCCAGACAAACACGAATCACATTAAAGGTATGTTAGGTAACCCAGAAAAACACGAATCACATTAAACGCTGGTTAGGTAACCCAGAAAAACACGAATCACATTAAAGGTAAGTTAGGTAACCCAGAAAAACACGAATCACATTAAACCTTGGTTAGGTAACCCAGAAAAACATGAATCACTTTAAAGGTTGGTTAGGTAACCCAGAAAAACACGAATCACATTAAAGGTAAGTTAGGTAACCCAGAAAAAACACGAATCACATTAAAGGTAAATTAGGTAATCCAGAGAAACATGAATCACATTAAAGGTAAGTTAAGTAACCCAGACAAACACGAATCACATTAAAGGTAAGTTAAGTAACCCAGAAAAACACGAATCACATTAAAGGTAAGTTAGGTAACCCTGAAAAACACGAATCACATTAAAGGTAGGTTAGGTAACCCAGACAAACACGAATCACATTGAAGGGAAGTTAAGTAACCCAGACAAACACGAATCACATTAAAGGTAAGTTAAGTAACCCAGACAAACACGAATCACATTAAAGGTATGTTAGGTAATCCAGAAAAACACGAATCACATTAAATGTTGGTTAGGTAACTCAGAAAAACACGAATCACATTAAAGGTAAGTTAGGTAACCCAGAAAAACACGAATCACATTAAACCTTGGTTAGGTAACCCAGAAAAACATGAATCACTTTAAAGGTTGGTTAGGTAACCCAGAAAAACACGAATCACATTAAAGGTAAGTTAGGTAACCCAGAAAAAACACGAATCACATTAAAGGTAAATGAGATAATCCAGAGAAACATGAATCACATTAAAGGTAAGTTAAGTAACCCAGACAAACACGAATCACATTAAAGGTAAGTTAAGTAACCCAGAAAAACACGAATCACATTAAAGGTAAGTTAGGTAACCCTGAAAAACACGAATCACATTAAAGGTAGGTTAGGTAACCCAGAAAAACACGAATCACATTAAAGGTAAGTTAGGTAACCCAGACAAAAACGAATCACATTAAAGGTAAGTTAGGTAACCAAAAAAAACACGAATCACATTAAAGGTAAGTTAGGTAACCCAGACAAACACGAATCACATTAAAGGTAAGTTAGGTAACCAAGACAAACACGAATCACATTAAAGGTAAGTTAGGTGACCCAGAAAAACATGAATCACATTAAAGGTAGGTTAGGTAACCCAGACAAAACACGAATCACATTAAAGGTAAGTTAAGTAACCCAGAAAAACACGAATCACATTAAAGGTAAGTTAAGTAACCAAGAAAAACACGAATCACATTAAAGGTAAGTTAAGTAACCTAGAAAAACACGAATCACATTAAAGGTAAGTTAGGTAACCCAGAAAAACACGAATCACATTAAAGGTAAGTTAAGTAACCCAGACAAACACGAATCACATTAAAGGTAGGTTAGGTAACCCCGAAAAACACGAATCACATTAAAAGTAAGTTAGGTAACCCAGACAAACACGAATCACATTAATGGTAAGCTAGGTAACCCAGAAATACACGAATCACATTAAAGGTAAGTTAGGTAGCCCAGACAAACACGAATCACATTAAAGGTAAGTTAAGTAACCCAGACAAACACGAATCACATTAAAGGTAAGTTAGGTAACCCAGACAAACATGAATCACATTAAAGGTAGGTTAGGTAACCCAGAAAAAACACGAATCACATTAAAGGTAGGTTAGGTAACCCAGAAAAACACGAATCACATTAAAGGTAAGTTAAGTAACCCAGAAAAACACGAATCACATTAAAGGTAAGTTAGGTAACCCAGAAAAACAAGAATCACATTAAAGGTAAGTTAGGTAACCCAGACAAACACGAATCACATTCAAGGTAGGTTAGGTAACCCAGAAAAACACGAATCACATTAAAGGTATGTTAAGTAACCCAGAAAAACATGAATCACATTAAAGGTAAGTTAAGTAACCCAGACAAACACGAATCACATTAAAGGTACGTTAGGTAACCCAGAAAAACACGAATGACATTAAAGGTAACTTAAGTAACCCAGACAAACACGAATCACATTAAGGGTAAGTTAGGTAACCCAGACAAACACGAATCACATTAAAGGTAGGTTAGGTAACCCAGACAAACACGAATCACATTGAAGGGAAGTTAATTAACCCAGACAAACACGAATCCCATTAAAGGTAAGTTAGGTAACCCAGACAAACACGAATCACATTAAAGGTAAGTTAAGTAACCCAGACAAACACGAATCACATTAAAGGTATGTTAGGTAACCCAGAAAAACACGAATCACATTAAACGTTGATTAGGTAACCCAGAAAAACACGAATCACATTAAAGGTAAGTTAGGTAACCCAGAAAAACACGAATCACATTAAACCTTGGTTAGGTAACCCAGAAAAACATGAATCACTTTAAAGGTTGGTTAGGTAACCCAGAAAAACACGAATCACATTAAAGGTAGGTTAGGTAACCCAGAAAAACACGAATCACATTGAAGGGAAGTTAAGTAACCCAGACAAACACGAATCCCATTAAAGGTAAGTTAGGTAACCCAGACAAACACGAATCACATTAAAGGTAAGTTAAGTAACCCAGACAAACACGAATCACATTAAAGGTATGTTAGGTAACCCAGAAAAACACGAATCACATTAAACGCTGGTTAGGTAACCCAGAAAAACACGAATCACATTAAAGGTAAGTTAGGTAACCCAGAAAAACACGAATCACATTAAACCTTAGTTAGGTAACACAGAAAAACATGAATCACTTTAAAGGTCGGTTAGGTAACCCAGAAAAACACGAATCACATTAAAGGTAAGTTAGGTAACCCAGAAAAAACACGAATCACATTAAAGGTAAATTAGGTAATCCAGAGAAACATGAATCACATTAAAGGTAAGTTAAGTAACCCAGACAAACACGAATCACAATAAAGGTAAGTTAAGTAACCCAGAAAAACACGAATCACATTAAAGGTAAGTTAGGTAACCCTGAAAAACACGAATCACATTAAAGGTAGGTTAGGTAACCCAGACAAACACGAATCACATTGAAGGGAAGTTAAGTAACCCAGACAAACACGAATCACATTAAAGGTAAGTTAAGTAACCCAGACAAACACGAATCACATTAAAGGTATGTTAGGTAACGCAGAAAAACACGAATCACATTAAACGTTGGTTAGGTAACCCAGAAAAACACGAATCACATTAAAGGTAAGTTAGGTAACCCAGAAAAACACGAATCACATTAAACCTTGGTTAGGTAACCCAGAAAAACATGAATCACTTTAAAGGTTGGTTAGGTAACCCAGAAAAACACGAATCACATTAAAGGTAAGTTAGGTAACCCAGAAAAAACACGAATCACATTAAAGGTAGGTTAGGTAACCCAGACAAACACGAATCACATTAAAGGTAAGTTAAGTAACCCAGAAAAACACGAATCACATTAAAGGTAAGTTAAGTAACCCAGACAAACACGAATCACATTAAAGGTAAGTTAGGTAATCCAGAAAAACACGAATCACATTAAAGGTAAGTTAAGTAACCTAGAAAAACACGAATCACATTAAAGGTAAGTTCGGTAGCCCAGAAAAAGACGAATCACATTAAAGGTAAGTTAGGTAACCCAAAAAAACACGAATCACATTAAAGGTAAGTTAGGTAACCCAGACAAACACGAATCACATTAAAGGTAGGTTAGTTAACCCCGAAAAACACGAATCACATTAAAGGTAAGTTACGTAACCCAGACAAACACGAATCACATTAATGGTAAGCTAGGTAACCCAGACAAACACGAATCACATTAAAGGTAAGTTAGGTAGCCCAGACAAACACGAATCACATTAAAGGTAAGTTAAGTAACCCAGACAAACACGAATCACATTAAAGGTAAGTTAGGTAAACCAGACAAACATGAATCATATTAAAGGTAGGTTAGGTAACCGAGAAAAAACACGAATCACATTAAAGGTAGGTTAGGTAACCCAGAAAAACACGAATCACATTAAAGGTAAGTTAAGTAACCCAGAAAAACACGAATCACATTAAAGGTAAGTTAAGTAACCCAGAAAAACACGAATCACATTAAGGGTAAGTTAGGTAACCCAGACAAACACGAATCACATTGAAGGGAAGTTAAGTAACCCAGACAAACACGAATCCCATTAAAGGTAAGTTAGGTAACCCAGACAAACACGAATCACATTAAAGGTAAGTTAAGTAACCCAGACAAACACGAATCACATTAAAGGTATGTTAGGTAACCCAGAAAAACACGAATCACATTAAACGCTGGTTAGGTAACCCAGAAAAACACGAATCACATTAAAGGTAAGTTAGGTAACCCAGAAAAACACGAATCACATTAAAAGTAAGTTAGGTAACCCAGACAAACACGAATCACATTAATGGTAAGCTAGGTAACCCAGAAATACACGAATCACATTAAAGGTAAGTTAGGTAGCCCAGACAAACACGAATCACATTAAAGGTAAGTTAAGTAACCCAGACAAACACGAATCACATTAAAGGTAAGTTAGGTAACCCAGACAAACATGAATCACATTAAAGGTAGGTTAGGTAACCCAGAAAAAACACGAATCACATTAAAGGTAGGTTAGGTAACCCAGAAAAACACGAATCACATTAAAGGTAAGTTAAGTAACCCAGAAAAACACGAATCACATTAAAGGTAAGTTAGGTAACCCAGAAAAACAAGAATCACATTAAAGGTAAGTTAGGTAACCCAGACAAACACGAATCACATTCAAGGTAGGTTAGGTAACCCAGAAAAACACGAATCACATTAAAGGTATGTTAAGTAACCCAGAAAAACATGAATCACATTAAAGGTAAGTTAAGTAACCCAGACAAACACGAATCACATTAAAGGTACGTTAGGTAACCCAGAAAAACACGAATGACATTAAAGGTAACTTAAGTAACCCAGACAAACACGAATCACATTAAGGGTAAGTTAGGTAACCCAGACAAACACGAATCACATTAAAGGTAGGTTAGGTAACCCAGACAAACACGAATCACATTGAAGGGAAGTTAATTAACCCAGACAAACACGAATCCCATTAAAGGTAAGTTAGGTAACCCAGACAAACACGAATCACATTAAAGGTAAGTTAAGTAACCCAGACAAACACGAATCACATTAAAGGTATGTTAGGTAACCCAGAAAAACACGAATCACATTAAACGTTGATTAGGTAACCCAGAAAAACACGAATCACATTAAAGGTAAGTTAGGTAACCCAGAAAAACACGAATCACATTAAACCTTGGTTAGGTAACCCAGAAAAACATGAATCACTTTAAAGGTTGGTTAGGTAACCCAGAAAAACACGAATCACATTAAAGGTAGGTTAGGTAACCCAGAAAAACACGAATCACATTGAAGGGAAGTTAAGTAACCCAGACAAACACGAATCCCATTAAAGGTAAGTTAGGTAACCCAGACAAACACGAATCACATTAAAGGTAAGTTAAGTAACCCAGACAAACACGAATCACATTAAAGGTATGTTAGGTAACCCAGAAAAACACGAATCACATTAAACGCTGGTTAGGTAACCCAGAAAAACACGAATCACATTAAAGGTAAGTTAGGTAACCCAGAAAAACACGAATCACATTAAACCTTAGTTAGGTAACACAGAAAAACATGAATCACTTTAAAGGTCGGTTAGGTAACCCAGAAAAACACGAATCACATTAAAGGTAAGTTAGGTAACCCAGAAAAAACACGAATCACATTAAAGGTAAATTAGGTAATCCAGAGAAACATGAATCACATTAAAGGTAAGTTAAGTAACCCAGACAAACACGAATCACAATAAAGGTAAGTTAAGTAACCCAGAAAAACACGAATCACATTAAAGGTAAGTTAGGTAACCCTGAAAAACACGAATCACATTAAAGGTAGGTTAGGTAACCCAGACAAACACGAATCACATTGAAGGGAAGTTAAGTAACCCAGACAAACACGAATCACATTAAAGGTAAGTTAAGTAACCCAGACAAACACGAATCACATTAAAGGTATGTTAGGTAACGCAGAAAAACACGAATCACATTAAACGTTGGTTAGGTAACCCAGAAAAACACGAATCACATTAAAGGTAAGTTAGGTAACCCAGAAAAACACGAATCACATTAAACCTTGGTTAGGTAACCCAGAAAAACATGAATCACTTTAAAGGTTGGTTAGGTAACCCAGAAAAACACGAATCACATTAAAGGTAAGTTAGGTAACCCAGAAAAAACACGAATCACATTAAAGGTAGGTTAGGTAACCCAGACAAACACGAATCACATTAAAGGTAAGTTAAGTAACCCAGAAAAACACGAATCACATTAAAGGTAAGTTAAGTAACCCAGACAAACACGAATCACATTAAAGGTAAGTTAGGTAATCCAGAAAAACACGAATCACATTAAAGGTAAGTTAAGTAACCTAGAAAAACACGAATCACATTAAAGGTAAGTTCGGTAGCCCAGAAAAAGACGAATCACATTAAAGGTAAGTTAGGTAACCCAAAAAAACACGAATCACATTAAAGGTAAGTTAGGTAACCCAGACAAACACGAATCACATTAAAGGTAGGTTAGTTAACCCCGAAAAACACGAATCACATTAAAGGTAAGTTACGTAACCCAGACAAACACGAATCACATTAATGGTAAGCTAGGTAACCCAGACAAACACGAATCACATTAAAGGTAAGTTAGGTAGCCCAGACAAACACGAATCACATTAAAGGTAAGTTAAGTAACCCAGACAAACACGAATCACATTAAAGGTAAGTTAGGTTAACCAGACAAACATGAATCATATTAAAGGTAGGTTAGGTAACCGAGAAAAAACACGAATCACATTAAAGGTAGGTTAGGTAACCCAGAAAAACACGAATCACATTAAAGGTAAGTTAAGTAACCCAGAAAAACACGAATCACATTAAAGGTAAGTTAAGTAACCCAGAAAAACACGAATCACATTAAGGGTAAGTTAGGTAACCCAGACAAACACGAATCACATTGAAGGGAAGTTAAGTAACCCAGACAAACACGAATCCCATTAAAGGTAAGTTAGGTAACCCAGACAAACACGAATCACATTAAAGGTAAGTTAAGTAACCCAGACAAACACGAATCACATTAAAGGTATGTTAGGTAACCCAGAAAAACACGAATCACATTAAACGCTGGTTAGGTAACCCAGAAAAACACGAATCACATTAAAGGTAAGTTAGGTAACCCAGAAAAACACGAATCACATTAAACCTTGGTTAGGTAACCCAGAAAAACATGAATCACTTTAAAGGTTGGTTAGGTAACCCAGAAAAACACGAATCACATTAAAGGTAAATTAGGTAACCCAGAAAAAACACGAATCACATTAAAGGTAAATTAGGTAATCCAGAGAAACATGAATCACATTAAAGGTAAGTTAAGTAACCCAGACAAACACGAATCACATTAAAGGTAAGTTAAGTAACCCAGAAAAACACGAATCACATTAAAGGTAAGTTAGGTAACCCTGAAAAACACGAATCACATTAAAGGTAGGTTAGGTAACCCAGACAAACACGAATCACATTGAAGGGAAGTTAAGTAACCCAGACAAACACGAATCACATTAAAGGTAAGTTAAGTAACCCAGACAAACACGAATCACATTAAAGGTATGTTAGGTAACCCAGAAAAACACGAATCACATTAAACGTTGGTTAGGTAACCCAGAAAAACACGAATCACATTAAAGGTAAGTTAGGTAACCCAGAAAAACACGAATCACATTAAACCTTGGTTAGGTAACCCAGAAAAACATGAATCACTTTAAAGGTTGGTTAGGTAACCCAGAAAAAGACGAATCACATTAAAGGTAAGTTAGGTAACCCAGAAAAAACACGAATCACATTAAAGGTAAATGAGATAATCCAGAGAAACATGAATCACATTAAAGGTAAGTTAAGTAACCCAGACAAACACGAATCACATTAAAGGTAAGTTAAGTAACCCAGAAAAACACGAATCACATTAAAGGTAAGTTAGGTAACCCTGAAAAACACGAATCACATTAAAGGTAGGTTAGGTAACCCAGAAAAACACGAATCACATTAAAGGTAAGTTAGGTAACCCAGACAAAAACGAATCACATTAAAGGTAAGTTAGGTAACCCAAAAAAACACGAATCACATTAAAGGTAAGTTAGGTAACCCAGACAAACACGAATCACATTAAAGGTAAGTTAGGTAACCAAGACAAACACGAATCACATTAAAGGTAAGTTAGGTGACCCAGAAAAACATGAATCACATTAAAGGTAGGTTAGGTAACCCAGACAAAACACGAATCACATTAAAGGTAAGTTAAGTAACCCAGAAAAACACGAATCACATTAAGGGTAAGTTAAGTAACCCAGAAAAACACGAATCACATTAAAGGTAAGTTAAGTAACCCAGAAAAACACGAATCACATTAAAGGTAAGTTAGGTAACCCAGAAAAACAAGAATCACATTAAAGGTAAGTTAGGTAACCCAGACAAACACGAATCACATTAAAGGTAGGTTAGGTAAACCAGAAAAACACGAATCACATTAAAGGTAAGTTAAGTAACCCAGAAAAACATGAATCACATTAAAGGTAAGTTAAGTAACCCAGACAAACACGAATCACATTAAAGGTAGGTTAGGTAACCCAGAAAAAACACGAATCACATTAAAGGTAGGTTAGGTAACCCAGAAAAACACGAATCACATTAAGGGTAAGTTAGGTAACCCAGACAAACACGAATCACATTAAAGGTAGGTTAGGTAACCCAGAAAAACACGAATCACATTGAAGGGAAGTTAAGTAACCCAGACAAACACGAATCCCATTAAAGGTAAGTTAGGTAACCCAGACAAACACGAATCACATTAAAGGTAAGTTAAGTAACCCAGACAAACACGAATCACATTAAAGGTATGTTAGGTAACCCAGAAAAACACGAATCACATTAAACGCTGGTTAGGTAACCCAGAAAAACACGAATCACATTAAAGGTAAGTTAGGTAACCCAGAAAAACACGAATCACATTAAACCTTGGTTAGGTAACCCAGAAAAACATGAATCACTTTAAAGGTTGGTTAGGTAACCCAGAAAAACACGAATCACATTAAAGGTAAGTTAGGTAACCCAGAAAAAACACGAATCACATTAAAGGTAAATTAGGTAATCCAGAGAAACATGAATCACATTAAAGGTAAGTTAAGTAACCCAGAAAAACACGAATCACATTAAAGGTAAGTTAGGTAACCCTGAAAAACACGAATCACATTAAAGGTAGGTTAGGTAACCCAGAAAAACACGAATCACATTGAAGGGAAGTTAAGTAACCCAGACAAACACGAATCCCATTAAAGGTAAGTTAGGTAGCCCAGACAAACACGAATCACATTAAAGGTATGTTAGGTAACCCAGAAAAACACGAATCACATTAAACGCTGGTTAGGTAACCCAGAAAAACACGAATCACATTAAAGGTAAGTTAGGAAACCCAGAAAAACACGAATCACATTAAACCTTGGTTAGGTAACCCAGAAAAACATGAATCACTTTAAAGGTTGGTTAGGTAACCCAGAAAAACACGAATCACATTAAAGATAAGTTAGGTAACCCAGTAAAAACACGAATCACATTAAAGGTAAATTAGGTAATCCAGAGAAACATGAATCACATTAAAGGTAAGTTAAGTAACCCAGAAAAACACGAATCACATTAAAGGTAAGTTAGGTAACCCAGACAAACATGAATCACATTAAAGGTAGGTTAGGTAACCCAGAAAAAACACGAATCACATTAAAGGTAGGTTAGGTAACCCAGACAAAAACGAATCACATTAAAGGTAAGTTAAGTAACCCAGAAAAACACGAATCACATTAAAGGTAAGTTAATTAACCAAGAAAAACACGAATCACATTAAAGGTAAGTTAAGTAACCTAGAAAAACACGAATCACATTAAAGGTAAGTTAGGTAGCCCAGAAAAAGACGAATCACATTAAAGGTAAGTTAGGTAACCCAGAAAAACACGAATCACATTAAAGGTAAGTTAGGTAACCCAGACAAACACGAATCACATTAAAGGTAGGTTAGGTAACCCCGAAAAACACGAATCACATTAAAGGTAAGTTAGGTAACCCAGACAAACACGAATCACATTAATGGTAAGCTAGGTAACCCAGACAAACACGAATCACATTAAAGGTAAGTTAGGTAGCCCAGACAAACACGAATCACATTAAAGGTAAGTTAAGTAACCCAGACAAACACGAATCACATTAAAGGTAAGTTAGGTAACCCAGACAAACATGAATCATATTAAAGGTAGGTTAGGTAACCCAGAAAAAACACGAATCACATTAAAGGTAGGTTAGGTAACCCAGAAAAACACGAATCACATTAAAGGTAAGTTAAGTAACCCAGAAAAACACGAATCACATTAAGGGTAAGTTAGGTAACCCAGACAAACACGAATCACATTAAAGGTAGGTTAGGTAACCCAGAAAAACACGAATCACATTGAAGGGAAGTTAAGTAACCCAGACAAACACGAATCCCATTAAAGGTAAGTTAGGTAACCCAGACAAACACGAATCACATTAAAGGTAAGTTAAGTAACCCAGACAAACACGAATCACATTAAAGGTATGTTAGGTAACCCAGAAAAACACGAATCACATTAAACGCTGGTTAGGTAACCCAGAAAAACACGAATCACATTAAAGGTAAGTTAGGTAACCCAGAAAAACACGAATCACATTAAACCTTGGTTAGGTAACCCAGAAAAACATGAATCACTTTAAAGGTCGGTTAGGTAACCCAGAAAAACACGAATCACATTAAAGGTAAGTTAGGTAACCCAGAAAAAACACGAATCACATTAAAGGTAAATTAGGTAATCCAGAGAAACATGAATCACATTAAAGGTAAGTTAAGTAACCCAGACAAACACGAATCACATTAAAGGTAAGTTAAGTAACCCAGAAAAACACGAATCACATTAAAGGTAAGTTAGGTAACCCTGAAAAACACGAATCACATTAAAGGTAGGTTAGGTAACCCAGACAAACACGAATCACATTGAAGGGAAGTTAAGTAACCCAGACAAACACGAATCACATTAAAGGTAAGTTAAGTAACCCAGACAAACACGAATCACATTAAAGGTATGTTAGGTAACGCAGAAAAACACGAATCACATTAAACGTTGGTTAGGTAACCCAGAAAAACACGAATCACATTAAAGGTAAGTTAGGTAACCCAGAAAAACACGAATCACATTAAACCTTGGTTAGGTAACCCAGAAAAACATGAATCACTTTAAAGGTTGGTTAGGTAACCCAGAAAAACACGAATCACATTAAAGGTAAGTTAGGTAACCCAGAAAAAACACGAATCACATTAAAGGTAGGTTAGGTAACCCAGACAAACACGAATCACATTAAAGGTAAGTTAAGTAACCCAGAAAAACACGAATCACATTAAAGGTAAGTTAAGTAACCCAGACAAACACGAATCACATTAAAGGTAAGTTAGGTAACCCAGAAAAACACGAATCACATTAAAGGTAAGTTAAGTAACCTAGAAAAACACGAATCACATTAAAGGTAAGTTAGGTAGCCCAGAAAAAGACGAATCACATTAAAGGTAAGTTAGGTAACCCAAAAAAACACGAATCACATTAAAGGTAAGTTAGGTAACCCAGAAAAACACGAATCACATTAAAGGTAGGTTAGGTAACCCCGAAAAACACGAATCACATTAAAGGTAAGTTACGTAACCCAGACAAACACGAATCACATTAATGGTAAGCTAGGTAACCCAGACAAACACGAATCACATTAAAGGTAAGTTAGGTAGCCCAGACAAACACGAATCACATTAAAGGTAAGTTAAGTAACCCAGACAAACACGAATCACATTAAAGGTAAGTTAGGTAAACCAGACAAACATGAATCATATTAAAGGTAGGTTAGGTAACCCAGAAAAAACACGAATCACATTAAAGGTAGGTTAGGTAACCCAGAAAAACACGAATCACATTAAAGGTAAGTTAAGTAACCCAGAAAAACACGAATCACATTAAAGGTAAGTTAAGTAACCCAGAAAAACACGAATCACATTAAGGGTAAGTTAGGTAACCCAGACAAACACTAATCACATTAAAGGTAGGTTAGGTAACCCAGAAAAACACGAATCACATTGAAGGGAAGTTAAGTAACCCAGACAAACACGAATCCCATTAAAGGTAAGTTAGGTAACCCAGACAAACACGAATCACATTAAAGGTAGGTTAAGTAACCCAGACAAACACGAATCACATTAAAGGTATGTTAGGTAACCCAGAAAAACACGAATCACATTAAACGCTGGTTAGGTAACCCAGAAAAACACGAATCACATTAAAGGTAAGTTAGGTAACCCAGAAAAACACGAATCACATTAAACCTTGGTTAGGTAACCCAGAAAAACATGAATCACTTTAAAGGTTGGTTAGGTAACCCAGAAAAACACGAATCACATTAAAGGTAAGTTAGGTAACCCAGAAAAAACACGAATCACATTAAAGGTAAATTATGTAATCCAGAGAAACATGAATCACATTAAAGGTAAGTTAAGTAACCCAGACAAACACGAATCACATTAAAGGTAAGTTAAGTAACCCAGAAAAACACGAATCACATTAAAGGTAAGTTAGGTAACCCTGAAAAACACGAATCACATTAAAGGTAGGTTAGGTAACCCAGACAAACACGAATCACATTGAAGGGAAGTTAAGTAACCCAGACAAACACGAATCACATTAAAGGTAAGTTAAGTAACCCAGACAAACACGAATCACATTAAAGGTATGTTAGGTAACCCAGAAAAACACGAATCACATTAAACGTTGGTTAGGTAACCCAGAAAAACACGAATCACATTAAAGGTAAGTTAGGTAACCCAGAAAAACACGAATCACATTAAACCTTGGTTAGGTAACCCAGAAAAACATGAATCACTTTAAAGGTTGGTTAGGTAACCCAGAAAAACACGAATCACATTAAAGGTAAGTTAGGTAACCCAGAAAAAACACGAATCACATTAAAGGTAAATGAGATAATCCAGAGAAACATGAATCACATTAAAGGTAAGTTAAGTAACCCAGACAAACACGAATCACATTAAAGGTAAGTTAAGTAACCCAGAAAAACACGAATCACATTAAAGGTAAGTTAGGTAACCCTGAAAAACACGAATCACATTAAAGGTAGGTTAGGTAACCCAGAAAAACACGAATCACATTAAAGGTAAGTTAGGTAACCCAGACAAAAACGAATCACATTAAAGGTAAGTTAGGTAACCCAAAAAAACACGAATCACATTAAAGGTAAGTTAGGTAACCCAGACAAACACGAATCACATTAAAGGTAAGTTAGGTAACCAAGACAAACACGAATCACATTAAAGGTAAGTTAGGTGACCCAGAAAAACATGAATCACATTAAAGGTAGGTTAGGTAACCCAGACAAAACACGAATCACATTAAAGGTAAGTTAAGTAACCCAGAAAAACACGAATCACATTAAGGGTAAGTTAAGTAACCCAGAAAAACACGAATCACATTAAAGGTAAGTTAAGTAACCCAGACAAACACGAATCACATTAAAGGTAAGTTAGGTAACCCAGAAAAACAAGAATCACATTAAAGGTAAGTTAGGTAACCCAGACAAACACGAATCACATTAAAGGTAAGTTAGGTAACCCAGAAAAACACGAATCACATTAAACCTTAGTTAGGTAACACAGAAAAACATGAATCACTTTAAAGGTCGGTTAGGTAACCCAGAAAAACACGAATCACATTAAAGGTAAGTTAGGTAACCCAGAAAAAACACGAATCACATTAAAGGTAAATTAGGTAATCCAGAGAAACATGAATCACATTAAAGGTAAGTTAAGTAACCCAGACAAACACGAATCACATTAAAGGTAAGTTAAGTAACCCAGAAAAACACGAATCACATTAAAGGTAAGTTAGGTAACCCTGAAAAACACGAATCACATTAAAGGTAGGTTAGGTAACCCAGACAAACACGAATCACATTGAAGGGAAGTTAAGTAACCCAGACAAACACGAATCACATTAAAGGTAAGTTAAGTAACCCAGACAAACACGAATCACATTAAAGGTATGTTAGGTAACGCAGAAAAACACGAATCACATTAAACGTTGGTTAGGTAACCCAGAAAAACACGAATCACATTAAAGGTAAGTTAGGTAACCCAGAAAAACACGAATCACATTAAACCTTGGTTAGGTAACCCAGAAAAACATGAATCACTTTAAAGGTTGGTTAGGTAACCCAGAAAAACACGAATCACATTAAAGGTAAGTTAGGTAACCCAGAAAAAACACGAATCACATTAAAGGTAGGTTAGGTAACCCAGACAAACACGAATCACATTAAAGGTAAGTTAAGTAACCCAGAAAAACACGAATCACATTAAAGGTAAGTTAAGTAACCCAGACAAACACGAATCACATTAAAGGTAAGTTAGGTAATCCAGAAAAACACGAATCACATTAAAGGTAAGTTAAGTAACCTAGAAAAACACGAATCACATTAAAGGTAAGTTCGGTAGCCCAGAAAAAGACGAATCACATTAAAGGTAAGTTAGGTAACCCAAAAAAACACGAATCACATTAAAGGTAAGTTAGGTAACCCAGACAAACACGAATCACATTAAAGGTAGGTTAGGTAACCCCGAAAAACACGAATCACATTAAAGGTAAGTTACGTAACCCAGACAAACACGAATCACATTAATGGTAAGCTAGGTAACCCAGACAAACACGAATCACATTAAAGGTAAGTTAGGTAGCCCAGACAAACACGAATCACATTAAAGGTAAGTTAAGTAACCCAGACAAACACGAATCACATTAAAGGTAAGTTAGGTAAACCAGACAAACATGAATCATATTAAAGGTAGGTTAGGTAACCGAGAAAAAACACGAATCACATTAAAGGTAGGTTAGGTAACCCAGAAAAACACGAATCACATTAAAGGTAAGTTAAGTAACCCAGAAAAACACGAATCACATTAAAGGTAAGTTAAGTAACCCAGAAAAACACGAATCACATTAAGGGTAAGTTAGGTAACCCAGACAAACACGAATCACATTGAAGGGAAGTTAAGTAACCCAGACAAACACGAATCCCATTAAAGGTAAGTTAGGTAACCCAGACAAACACGAATCACATTAAAGGTAAGTTAAGTAACCCAGACAAACACGAATCACATTAAAGGTATGTTAGGTAACCCAGAAAAACACGAATCACATTAAACGCTGGTTAGGTAACCCAGAAAAACACGAATCACATTAAAGGTAAGTTAGGTAACCCAGAAAAACACGAATCACATTAAACCTTGGTTAGGTAACCCAGAAAAACATGAATCACTTTAAAGGTTGGTTAGGTAACCCAGAAAAACACGAATCACATTAAAGGTAAGTTAGGTAACCCAGAAAAAACACGAATCACATTAAAGGTAAATTAGGTAATCCAGAGAAACATGAATCACATTAAAGGTAAGTTAAGTAACCCAGACAAACACGAATCACATTAAAGGTAAGTTAAGTAACCCAGAAAAACACGAATCACATTAAAGGTAAGTTAGGTAACCCTGAAAAACACGAATCACATTAAAGGTAGGTTAGGTAACCCAGACAAACACGAATCACATTGAAGGGAAGTTAAGTAACCCAGACAAACACGAATCACATTAAAGGTAAGTTAAGTAACCCAGACAAAGACGAATCACATTAAAGGTATGTTAGGTAACCCAGAAAAACACGAATCACATTAAACGTTGGTTAGGTAACCCAGAAAAACACGAATCACATTAAAGGTAAGTTAGGTAACCCAGAAAAACACGAATCACATTAAACCTTGGTTAGGTAACCCAGAAAAACATGAATCACTTTAAAGGTTGGTTAGGTAACCCAGAAAAACACGAATCACATTAAAGGTAAGTTAGGTAACCCAGAAAAAACACGAATCACATTAAAGGTAAATGAGATAATCCAGAGAAACATGAATCACATTAAAGGTAAGTTAAGTAACCCAGACAAACACGAATCACATTAAAGGTAAGTTAAGTAACCCAGAAAAACACGAATCACATTAAAGGTAAGTTAGGTAACCCTGAAAAACACGAATCACATTAAAGGTAGGTTAGGTAACCCAGAAAAACACGAATCACATTAAAGGTAAGTTAGGTAACCCAGACAAAAACGAATCACATTAAAGGTAAGTTAGGTAACCCAAAAAAACACGAATCACATTAAAGGTAAGTTAGGTAACCCAGACAAACACGAATCACATTAAAGGTAAGTTAGGTAACCAAGACAAACACGAATCACATTAAAGGTAAGTTAGGTGACCCAGAAAAACATGAATCACATTAAAGGTAGGTTAGGTAACCCAGACAAAACACGAATCACATTAAAGGTAAGTTAAGTAACCCAGAAAAACACGAATCACATTAAGGGTAAGTTAAGTAACCCAGAAAAACACGAATCACATTAAAGGTAAGTTAAGTAACCCAGAAAAACACGAATCACATTAAAGGTAAGTTAGGTAACCCAGAAAAACAAGAATCACATTAAAGGTAAGTTAGGTAACCCAGACAAACACGAATCACATTAAAGGTAGGTTAGGTAAACCAGAAAAACAAGAATCACATTAAAGGTAAGTTAAGTAACCCAGAAAAACATGAATCACATTAAAAGTAAGTTAAGTAACCCAGACAAACACGAATCACATTAAAGGTAGGTTAGGTAACCCAGAAAAAACACGAATCACATTAAAGGTAGGTTAGGTAACCCAGAAAAACACGAATCACATTAAGGGTAAGTTAGGTAACCCAGACAAACACGAATCACATTAAAGGTAGGTTAGGTAACCCAGAAAAACACGAATCACATTGAAGGGAAGTTAAGTAACCCAGACAAACACGAATCCCATTAAAGGTAAGTTAGGTAACCCAGACAAACACGAATCACATTAAAGGTAAGTTAAGTAACCCAGAGAAACACGAATCACATTAAAGGTATGTTAGGTAACCCAGAAAAACACGAATCACATTAAACGCTGGTTAGGTAACCCAGAAAAACACGAATCACATTAAAGGTAAGTTAGGTAACCCAGAAAAACACGAATCACATTAAACCTTGGTTAGGTAACCCAGAAAAACATGAATCACTTTAAAGGTTGGTTAGGTAACCCAGAAAAACACGAATCACATTAAAAGTAAGTTAGGTAACCCAGAAAAAACACGAATCACATTAAAGGTAAATTAGGTAATCCAGAGAAACATGAATCACATTAAAGGTAAGTTAAGTAACCCAGACAAACACGAATCACATTAAAGGTAAGTTAAGTAACCCAGAAAAACACGAATCACATTAAAGGTAAGTTAGGTAACCCTGAAAAACACGAATCACATTAAAGGTAGGTTAGGTAACCCAGACAAACACGAATCACATTGAAGGGAAGTTAAGTAACCCAGACAAACACGAATCACATTAAAGGTAAGTTAAGTAACCCAGACAAACACGAATCACATTAAAGGTATGTTAGGTAATCCAGAAAAACACGAATCACATTAAACGTTGGTTAGGTAACCCAGAAAAACACGAATCACATTAAAGGTAAGTTAGGTAACCCAGAAAAATACGAATCACATTAAACCTTGGTTAGGTAACCCAGAAAAACATGAATCACTTTAAAGGTTGGTTAGGTAACCCAGAAAAACACGAATCACATTAAAGGTAAGTTAGGTAACCCAGAAAAAACACGAATCACATTAAAGGTAAATGAGATAATCCAGAGAAACATGAATCACATTAAAGGTAAGTTAAGTAACCCAGACAAACACGAATCACATTAAAGGTAAGTTAAGTAACCCAGAAAAACACGAATCACATTAAAGGTAAGTTAGGTAACCCTGAAAAACACGAATCACATTAAAGGTAGGTTAGGTAACCCAGAAAAACACGAATCACATTAAAGGTAAGTTAGGTAACCCAGACAAAAACGAATCACATTAAAGGTAAGTTAGGTAACCAAAAAAAACACGAATCACATTAAAGGTAAGTTAGGTAACCCAGACAAACACGAATCACATTAAAGGTAAGTTAGGTAACCAAGACAAACACGAATCACATTAAAGGTAAGTTAGGTGACCCAGAAAAACATGAATCACATTAAAGGTAGGTTAGGTAACCCAGACAAAACACGAATCACATTAAAGGTAAGTTAAGTAACCCAGAAAAACACGAATCACATTAAAGGTAAGTTAAGTAACCAAGAAAAACACGAATCACATTAAAGGTAAGTTAAGTAACCTAGAAAAACACGAATCACATTAAAGGTAAGTTAGGTAACCCAGAAAAACACGAATCACATTAAAGGTAAGTTAGGTAACCCAGAAAAACACGAATCACATTAAAGGTAGGTTAGGTAACCCCGAAAAACACGAATCACATTAAAGGTAAGTTAGGTAACCCAGACAAACACGAATCACATTAATGGTAAGCTAGGTAACCCAGACAAACACGAATCACATTAAAGGTAAGTTAGGTAGCCCAGACAAACACGAATCACATTAAAGGTAAGTTAAGTAACCCAGACAAACACGAATCACATTAAAGGTAAGTTAGGTAACCCAGACAAACATGAATCACATTAAAGGTAGGTTAGGTAACCCAGAAAAAACACGAATCACATTAAAGGTAGGTTAGGTAACCCAGAAAAACACGAATCACATTAAAGGTAAGTTAAGTAACCCAGAAAAACACGAATCACATTAAAGGTAAGTTAGGTAACCCAGAAAAACAAGAATCACATTAAAGGTAAGTTAGGTAACCCAGACAAACACGAATCACATTAAAGGTAGGTTAGGTAACCCAGAAAAACACGAATCACATTAAAGGTAAGTTAAGTAACCCAGAAAAACATGAATCACATTAAAGGTAAGTTAAGTAACCCAGACAAACACGAATCACATTAAAGGTACGTTAGGTAACCCAGAAAAACACGAATGACATTAAAGGTAAGTTAAGTAACCCAGACAAACACGAATCACATTAAGGGTAAGTTAGGTAACCCAGACAAACACGAATCACATTAAAGGTAGGTTAGGTAACCCAGACAAACACGAATCACATTGAAGGGAAGTTAATTAACCCAGACAAACACGAATCCCATTAAAGGTAAGTTAGGTAACCAAGACAAACACGAATCACATTAAAGGTAAGTTAAGTAACCCAGACAAACACGAATCACATTAAAGGTATGTTAGGTAACCAAGAAAAACACGAATCACATTAAACGTTGATTAGGTAACCCAGAAAAACACGAATCACATTAAAGGTAAGTTAGGTAACCCAGAAAAACACGAATCACATTAAACCTTGGTTAGGTAACCCAGAAAAACATGAATCACTTTAAAGGTTGGTTAGGTAACCCAGAAAAACACGAATCACATTAAAGGTAAATTAGGTAATCCAGAGAAACATGAATCACATTAAAGGTAAGTTAAGTAACCCAGACAAAAACGAATCACATTAAAGGTAAGTTAAGTAACCCAGAAAAACACGAATCACATTAAAGGTAAGTTAGGTAACCCTGAAAAACACGAATCACATTAAAGGTAAGTTAGGTAACCCAGACAAAAACGAATCACATTAAAGGTAAGTTAGGTAACCCAAAAAAACACGAATCACATTAAAGGTACGTTAGGTAACCCAGACAAACACGAATCACATTAAAGGTAAGTTAGGTAACCAAGATAAACACGAATCACATTAAAGGTAAGTTAGGTGACCCAGAAAAACATGAATCACATTAAAGGTAGGTTAGGTAACCCAGACAAAACACGAATCACATTAAAGGTAAGTTAAGTAACTCAGAAAAACACGAATCACATTAAAGGTAAGTTAAGTAACCCAGAAAAACACGAATCACATTAAAGGTAAGTTAAGTAACCCAGACAAACACGAATCACATTAAAGGTAAGTTAGGTAACCCAGAAAAACACGAATCACATTAAAGGTAAGTTAGGTAACCCAGACAAACATGAATCACATTAAAGGTAGGTTAGGTAACCCAGAAAAAACACGAATCACATTAAAGGTAGGTTAGGTAACCCAGACAAACACGAATCACATTAAAGGTAAGTTAAGTAACCCAGAAAAACACGAATCACATTAAAGGTAAGTTAGGTAACCCAGACAAACACGAATCACATTAAAGGTAAGTTAGGTAATCCAGAAAAACACGAATCACATTAAAGGTAAGTTAATTAACCAAGAAAAACACGAATCACATTAAAGGTAAGTTAAGTAACCTAGAAAAACACGAATCACATTAAAGGTAAGTTAGGTAACCCAGAAAAACACGAATCACATTAAAGGTAAGTTAGGTAACCCAGACAAACACGAATCACATTAAAGGTAGGTTAGGTAACCCCGAAAAACACGAATCACATTAAAGGTAAGTTAAGTAACACAGACAAACACGAATCACATTAAAGGTAAGTTAGGTAACCCAGACAAACATGAATCACATTAAAGGTAGGTTAGGTAACCCAGAAAAAACACGAATCACATTAAAGGTAGGTTAGGTAACCCAGAAAAACACGAATCACATTAAAGGTAAGTTAAGTAACCCAGAAAAACACGAATCACATTAAAGGTAAGTTAAGTAACCCAGACAAACACGAATCACATTAAAGGTAAGTTAGGTAACCCAGAAAAACACGAATCACATTAAAGGTAAATTAAGTAACCCAGAAAAACACGAATCACATTAAAGGTAAGTTAAGTAACCCAGAAAAGCACGAATCACATTAAAGGTAAGTTAGGTAGCCTAGAAAAAGACGAATCACATTAAAGGTAAGTTAAGTAACCCAGAAAAACACGAATCACATTAAAGGTAAGTTAGGTAACCCAGAAAAACACGAATCACATTAAAGGTAAGTTAGGTAACCCAGACAAACATGAATCACATTAAAGGTAGGTTAGGTAACCCAGAAAAAACACGAATCACATTAAAGGTAGGTTAGGTAACCCAGACAAACACGAATCACATTAAAGGTAAGTTAAGTAACCCAGAAAAACACGAATCACATTAAAGGTAAGTTAAGTAACCCAGACAAACACGAATCACATTAAAGGTACGTTAGGTAACCCAGACAAACACGAATCACATTAAAGGTAAGTTAGGTAACCAAGATAAACACGAATCACATTAAAGGTAAGCTAGGTGACCCAGAAAAACATGAATCACATTAAAGGTAGGTTAGGTAACCCAGACAAAACACGAATCACATTAAAGGTAAGTTAAGTAACTCAGAAAAACACGAATCTTATTAAAGGTAAGTTAAGTAACCCAGAAAAACACGAATCACATTAAAGGTAAGTTAAGTAACCCAGACAAACACGAATCACATTAAAGGTAAGTTAGGTAACCCAGAAAAACACGAATCACATTAAAGGTAAGTTAGGTAACCCAGACAAACATGAATCACATTAAAGGTAGGTTAGGTAACCCAGAAAAAACACGAATCACATTAAAGGTAGGTTAGGTAACCCAGACAAACACGAATCGCATTAAAGGTAAGTTAAGTAACCCAGAAAAACACGAATCACATTAAAGGTAAGTTAAGTAACCCAGACAAACACGAATCACATTAAAGGTAAGTTAGGTAATCCAGAAAAACACGAATCACATTAAAGGTAAGTTAATTAACCAAGAAAAACACGAATCACATTAAAGGTAAGTTAAGTAACCTAGAAAAACACGAATCACATTAAAGGTAAGTTAGGTAACCCAAAAAAACACGAATCACATTAAAGGTAAGTTAGGTAACCCAGACAAACACGAATCACATTAAAGGTAGGTTAGGTAACCCCGAAAAACACGAATCACATTAAAGGTAAGTTAGGTAACCCAGACAAACACGAATCACATTAATGGTAAGCTAAGTAACCCAGACAAACACGAATCACATTAAAGGTAAGTTAGGTAGCCCAGACAAACACGAATCACATTAAAGGTAAGTTAAGTAACCCAGACAAACACGAATCACATTAAAGGTAAGTTAGGTAACCCAGACAAACATGAATCACATTAAAGGTAGGTTAGGTAACCCAGAAAAAACACGAATCACATTAAAGGTAGGTTAGGTAACCCAGAAAAACACGAATCACATTAAAGGTAAGTTAAGTAACCCAGAAAAACACGAATCACATTAAAGGTAAGTTAAGTAACCCAGACAAACACGAATCACATTAAAGGTAAGTTAGGTAACCCAGAAAAACACGAATCACATTAAAGGTAAGTTAAGTAACCCAGAAAAACACGAATCACATTAAAGGTAAGTTAAGTAACCCAGAAAAGCACGAATCACATTAAAGGTAAGTTAGGTAGCCTAGAAAAAGACGAATCACATTAAAGGTAAGTTAAGTAACCCAGACAAACACGAATCACATTAAAGGTAAGTTAGGTAACCCAGAAAAACACGAATCACATTAAAGGTAAGTTAGGTAACCCAGACAAACATGAATCACATTAAAGGTAGGTTAGGTAACCCAGAAAAAACACGAATCACATTAAAGGTAGGTTAGGTAACCCAGACAAACACGAATCACATTAAAGGTAAGTTAAGTAACCCAGAAAAACACGAATCACATTGAAGGGAAGTTAAGTAACCCAGACAAACACGAATCACATTAAAGGTAAGTTAGGTAACCCAGACAAACACGAATCACATTAAAGGTATGTTAGGTAACCCAGAAAAACACGAATCACATTAAACGCTGGTTAAGTAACCCAGAAAAACACGAATCACATTAAAGGTAAGTTAGGTAACCCAGAAAAACACGAATCACATTAAACCTTGGTTAGGTAACCCAGAAAAACATGAATCACTTTAAAGGTTGGTTAGGTAACCCAGAAAAACACGAATCACATTAAAGGTAAGTTAGGTAACCCAGAAAAAACACGAATCACATTAAAGGTAAATTAGGTAATCCAGAGAAACATGAATCACATTAAAGGTAAGTTAAGTAACCCAGACAAACACGAATCACATTAAAGGTAAGTTAAGTAACCCAGAAAAACACGAATCACATTAAAGGTAAGTTAGGTAACCCTGAAAAACACGAATCACATTAAAGGTAGGTTAGGTAACCCAGACAAACACGAATCACATTGAAGGGAAGTTAAGTAACCCAGACAAACACGAATCACATTAAAGGTAAGTTAAGTAACCCAGACAAACACGAATCACATTAAAGGTATGTTAGGTAATCCAGAAAAACACGAATCACATTAAACGTTGGTTAGGTAACCCAGAAAAACACGAATCACATTAAAGGTAAGTTAGGTAACCCAGAAAAACACGAATCACATTAAACCTTGGTTAGGTAACCCAGAAAAACATGAATTACTTTAAAGGTTGGTTAGGTAACCCAGAAAAACACGAATCACATTAAAGGTAAGTTAGGTAACCCAGAAAAAACACGAATCACATTAAAGGTAAATGAGATAATCCAGAGAAACATGAATCACATTAAAGGTAAGTTAAGTAACCCAGACAAACACGAATCACATTAAAGGTAAGTTAAGTAACCCAGAAAAACACGAATCACATTAAAGGTAAGTTAGGTAACCCTGAAAAACACGAATCACATTAAAGGTAGGTTAGGTAACCCAGAAAAACACGAATCACATTAAAGGTAAGTTAGGTAACCCAGACAAAAACGAATCACATTAAAGGTAAGTTAGGTAACCAAAAAAAACACGAATCACATTAAAGGTAAGTTAGGTAACCCAGACAAACACGAATCACATTAAAGGTAAGTTAGGTAACCAAGACAAACACGAATCACATTAAAGGTAAGTTAGGTGACCCAGAAAAACATGAATCACATTAAAGGTAGGTTAGGTAACCCAGACAAAACACGAATCACATTAAAGGTAAGTTAAGTAACCCAGAAAAACACGAATCACATTAAAGGTAAGTTAAGTAACCAAGAAAAACACGAATCACATTAAAGGTAAGTTAAGTAACCTAGAAAAACACGAATCACATTAAAGGTAAGTTAGGTAACCCAGAAAAACACGAATCACATTAAAGGTAAGTTAGGTAACCCAGAAAAACACGAATCACATTAAAGGTAGGTTAGGTAACCCAGAAAAACACGAATCACATTAAAGGTAAGTTAGGTAACCCAGACAAACACGAATCACATTAATGGTAAGCTAGGTAACCCAGACAAACACGAATCACATTAAAGGTAAGTTAGGTAGCCCAGACAAACACGAATCACATTAAAGGTAAGTTAAGTAACCCAGACAAACACGAATCACATTAAAGGTAAGTTAGGTAACCCAGACAAACATGAATCACATTAAAGATAGGTTAGGTAACCCAGAAAAAACACGAATCACATTAAAGGTAGGTTAGGTAACCCAGAAAAACACGAATCACATTAAAGGTAAGTTAAGTAACCCAGAAAAACACGAATCACATTAAAGGTAAGTTAGGTAACCCAGAAAAACAAGAATCACATTAAAGGTAAGTTAGGTAACCCAGACAAACACTAATCACATTAAAGGTAGGTTAGGTAACCCAGAAAAACACGAATCACATTAAAGGTAAGTTAAGTAACCCAGAAAAACATGAATCACATTAAAGGTAAGTTAAGTAACCCAGACAAACACGAATCACATTAAAGGTACGTTAGGTAACCCAGAAAAACACGAATGACATTAAAGGTAAGTTAAGTAACCCAGACAAACACGAATCACATTAAGGGTAAGTTAGGTAACCCAGACAAACACGAATCACATTAAAGGTAGGTTAGGTAACCCAGACAAACACGAATCACATTGAAGGGAAGTTAATTAACCCAGACAAACACGAATCCCATTAAAGGTAAGTTAGGTAACCAAGACAAACACGAATCACATTAAAGGTAAGTTAAGTAACCCAGACAAACACGAATCACATTAAAGGTATGTTAGGTAACCCAGAAAAACACGAATCACATTAAACGTTGATTAGGTAACCCAGAAAAACACGAATCACATTAAAGGTAAGTTAGGTAACCCAGAAAAACACGAATCACATTAAACCTTGGTTAGGTAACCCAGAAAAACAGGAATCACATTAAAGGTAAATTAGGTAATCCAGAGAAACATGAATCACATTAAAGGTAAGTTAAGTAACCCAGACAAACACGAATCACATTAAAGGTAAGTTAAGTAACCCAGAAAAACACGAATCACATTAAAGGTAAGTTAGGTAACCCTGAAAAACACGAATCACATTAAAGGTAAGTTAGGTAACCCAGACAAAAACGAATCACATTAAAGGTAAGTTAGGTAACCCAAAAAAACACGAATCACATTAAAGGTAGGTTAGGTAACCCAGACAAACACGAATCACATTAAAGGTAAGTTAAGTAACCCAGAAAAACACGAATCACATTAAAGGTAAGTTAAGTAACCCAGACAAACACGAATCACATTAAAGGTACGTTAGGTAACCCAGACAAACACGAATCACATTAAAGGTAAGTTAGGTAACCAAGATAAACACGAATCACATTAAAGGTAAGCTAGGTGACCCAGAAAAACATGAATCACATTAAAGGTAGGTTAGGTAACCCAGACAAAACACGAATCACATTAAAGGTAAGTTAAGTAACTCAGAAAAACACGAATCTTATTAAAGGTAAGTTAAGTAACCCAGAAAAACACGAATCACATTAAAGGTAAGTTAAGTAACCCAGACAAACACGAATCACATTAAAGGTAAGTTAGGTAACCCAGAAAAACACGAATCACATTAAAGGTAAGTTAGGTAACCCAGACAAACATGAATCACATTAAAGGTAGGTTAGGTAACCCAGAAAAAACACGAATCACATTAAAGGTAGGTTAGGTAACCCAGACAAACACGAATCGCATTAAAGGTAAGTTAAGTAACCCAGAAAAACACGAATCACATTAAAGGTAAGTTAAGTAACCCAGACAAACACGAATCACATTAAAGGTAAGTTAGGTAATCCAGAAAAACACGAATCACATTAAAGGTAAGTTAATTAACCAAGAAAAACACGAATCACATTAAAGGTAAGTTAAGTAACCTAGAAAAACACGAATCACATTAAAGGTAAGTTAGGTAACCCAGAAAAACACGAATCACATTAAAGGTAAGTTAGGTAACCCAGACAAACACGAATCACATTAAAGGTAGGTTAGGTAACCCCGAAAAACACGAATCACATTAAAGGTAAGTTAGGTAACCCAGACAAACACGAATCACATTAATGGTAAGCTAAGTAACCCAGACAAACACGAATCACATTAAAGGTAAGTTAGGTAGCCCAGACAAACACGAATCACATTAAAGGTAAGTTAAGTAACCCAGACAAACACGAATCACATTAAAGGTAAGTTAGGTAACCCAGACAAACATGAATCACATTAAAGGTAGGTTAGGTAACCCAGAAAAAACACGAATCACATTAAAGGTAGGTTAGGTAACCCAGAAAAACACGAATCACATTAAAGGTAAGTTAAGTAACCCAGAAAAACACGAATCACATTAAAGGTAAGTTAAGTAACCCAGACAAACACGAATCACATTAAAGGTAAGTTAGGTAACCCAGAAAAACACGAATCACATTAAAGGTAAGTTAAGTAACCCAGAAAAACACGAATCACATTAAAGGTAAGTTAAGTAACCCAGAAAAGCACGAATCACATTAAAGGTAAGTTAGGTAGCCTAGAAAAAGACGAATCACATTAAAGGTAAGTTAAGTAACCCAGACAAACACGAATCACATTAAAGGTAAGTTAGGTAACCCAGAAAAACACGAATCACATTAAAGGTAAGTTAGGTAACCCAGACAAACATGAATCACATTAAAGGTAGGTTAGGTAACCCAGAAAAAACACGAATCACATTAAAGGTAGGTTAGGTAACCCAGACAAACACGAATCACATTAAAGGTAAGTTAAGTAACCCAGAAAAACACGAATCACATTGAAGGGAAGTTAAGTAACCCAGACAAACACGAATCCCATTAAAGGTAAGTTAGGTAACCCAGACAAACACGAATCACATTAAAGGTAAGTTAGGTAACCCAGACAAACACGAATCACATTAAAGGTATGTTAGGTAACCCAGAAAAACACGAATCACATTAAACGCTGGTTAGGTAACCCAGAAAAACACGAATCACATTAAAGGTAAGTTAGGTAACCCAGAAAAACACGAATCACATTAAACCTTGGTTAGGTAACCCAGAAAAACATGAATCACTTTAAAGGTTGGTTAGGTAACCCAGAAAAACACGAATCACATTAAAGGTAAGTTAGGTAACCCAGAAAAAACACGAATCACATTAAAGGTAAATTAGGTAATCCAGAGAAACATGAATCACATTAAAGGTAAGTTAAGTAACCCAGACAAACACGAATCACATTAAAGGTAAGTTAAGTAACCCAGAAAAACACGAATCACATTAAAGGTAAGTTAAGTAACCCAGAAAAGCACGAATCACATTAAAGGTAAGTTAGGTAGCCTAGAAAAAGACGAATCACATTAAAGGTAAGTTAAGTAACCCAGAAAAACACGAATCACATTAAAGGTAAGTTAGGTAACCCAGAAAAACACGAATCACATTAAAGGTAAGTTAGGTAACCCAGACAAACATGAATCACATTAAAGGTAGGTTAGGTAACCCAGAAAAAACACGAATCACATTAAAGGTAGGTTAGGTAACCCAGACAAACACGAATCACATTAAAGGTAAGTTAAGTAACCCAGAAAAACACGAATCACATTAAAGGTAAGTTAAGTAACCCAGACAAACACGAATCACATTAAAGGTACGTTAGGTAACCCAGACAAACACGAATCACATTAAAGGTAAGTTAGGTAACCAAGATAAACACGAATCACATTAAAGGTAAGCTAGGTGACCCAGAAAAACATGAATCACATTAAAGGTAGGTTAGGTAACCCAGACAAAACACGAATCACATTAAAGGTAAGTTAAGTAACTCAGAAAAACACGAATCTTATTAAAGGTAAGTTAAGTAACCCAGAAAAACACGAATCACATTAAAGGTAAGTTAAGTAACCCAGACAAACACGAATCACATTAAAGGTAAGTTAGGTAACCCAGAAAAACACGAATCACATTAAAGGTAAGTTAGGTAACCCAGACAAACATGAATCACATTAAAGGTAGGTTAGGTAACCCAGAAAAAACACGAATCACATTAAAGGTAGGTTAGGTAACCCAGACAAACACGAATCGCATTAAAGGTAAGTTAAGTAACCCAGAAAAACACGAATCACATTAAAGGTAAGTTAAGTAACCCAGACAAACACGAATCACATTAAAGGTAAGTTAGGTAATCCAGAAAAACACGAATCACATTAAAGGTAAGTTAATTAACCAAGAAAAACACGAATCACATTAAAGGTAAGTTAAGTAACCTAGAAAAACACGAATCACATTAAAGGTAAGTTAGGTAACCCAGAAAAACACGAATCACATTAAAGGTAAGTTAGGTAACCCAGACAAACACGAATCACATTAAAGGTAGGTTAGGTAACCCCGAAAAACACGAATCACATTAAAGGTAAGTTAGGTAACCCAGACAAACACGAATCACATTAATGGTAAGCTAAGTAACCCAGACAAACACGAATCACATTAAAGGTAAGTTAGGTAGCCCAGACAAACACGAATCACATTAAAGGTAAGTTAAGTAACCCAGACAAACACGAATCACATTAAAGGTAAGTTAGGTAACCCAGACAAACATGAATCACATTAAAGGTAGGTTAGGTAACCCAGAAAAAACACGAATCACATTAAAGGTAGGTTAGGTAACCCAGAAAAACACGAATCACATTAAAGGTAAGTTAAGTAACCCAGAAAAACACGAATCACATTAAAGGTAAGTTAAGTAACCCAGACAAACACGAATCACATTAAAGGTAAGTTAGGTAACCCAGAAAAACACGAATCACATTAAAGGTAAGTTAAGTAACCCAGAAAAACACGAATCACATTAAAGGTAAGTTAAGTAACCCAGAAAAGCACGAATCACATTAAAGGTAAGTTAGGTAGCCTAGAAAAAGACGAATCACATTAAAGGTAAGTTAAGTAACCCAGACAAACACGAATCACATTAAAGGTAAGTTAGGTAACCCAGAAAAACACGAATCACATTAAAGGTAAGTTAGGTAACCCAGACAAACATGAATCACATTAAAGGTAGGTTAGGTAACCCAGAAAAAACACGAATCACATTAAAGGTAGGTTAGGTAACCCAGACAAACACGAATCACATTAAAGGTAAGTTAAGTAACCCAGAAAAACACGAATCACATTGAAGGGAAGTTAAGTAACCCAGACAAACACGAATCACATTAAAGGTAAGTTAGGTAACCCAGACAAACACGAATCACATTAAAGGTATGTTAGGTAACCCAGAAAAACACGAATCACATTAAACGCTGGTTAGGTAACCCAGAAAAACACGAATCACATTAAAGGTAAGTTAGGTAACCCAGAAAAACACGAATCACATTAAACCTTGGTTAGGTAACCCAGAAAAACATGAATCACTTTAAAGGTTGGTTAGGTAACCCAGAAAAACACGAATCACATTAAAGGTAAGTTAGGTAACCCAGAAAAAACACGAATCACATTAAAGGTAAATTAGGTAATCCAGAGAAACATGAATCACATTAAAGGTAAGTTAAGTAACCCAGACAAACACGAATCACATTAAAGGTAAGTTAAGTAACCCAGAAAAACACGAATCACATTAAAGGTAAGTTAGGTAACCCTGAAAAACACGAATCACATTAAAGGTAGGTTAGGTAACCCAGACAAACACGAATCACATTGAAGGGAAGTTAAGTAACCCAGACAAACACGAATCACATTAAAGGTAAGTTAAGTAACCCAGACAAACACGAATCACATTAAAGGTATGTTAGGTAATCCAGAAAAACACGAATCACATTAAACGTTGGTTAGGTAACCCAGAAAAACACGAATCACATTAAAGGTAAGTTAGGTAACCCAGAAAAACACGAATCACATTAAACCTTGGTTAGGTAACCCAGAAAAACATGAATTACTTTAAAGGTTGGTTAGGTAACCCAGAAAAACACGAATCACATTAAAGGTAAGTTAGGTAACCCAGAAAAAACACGAATCACATTAAAGGTAAATGAGATAATCCAGAGAAACATGAATCACATTAAAGGTAAGTTAAGTAACCCAGACAAACACGAATCACATTAAAGGTAAGTTAAGTAACCCAGAAAAACACGAATCACATTAAAGGTAAGTTAGGTAACCCTGAAAAACACGAATCACATTAAAGGTAGGTTAGGTAACCCAGAAAAACACGAATCACATTAAAGGTAAGTTAGGTAACCCAGACAAAAACGAATCACATTAAAGGTAAGTTAGGTAACCAAAAAAAACACGAATCACATTAAAGGTAAGTTAGGTAACCCAGACAAACACGAATCACATTAAAGGTAAGTTAGGTAACCAAGACAAACACGAATCACATTAAAGGTAAGTTAGGTGACCCAGAAAAACATGAATCACATTAAAGGTAGGTTAGGTAACCCAGACAAAACACGAATCACATTAAAGGTAAGTTAAGTAACCCAGAAAAACACGAATCACATTAAAGGTAAGTTAAGTAACCAAGAAAAACACGAATCACATTAAAGGTAAGTTAAGTAACCTAGAAAAACACGAATCACATTAAAGGTAAGTTAGGTAACCCAGAAAAACACGAATCACATTAAAGGTAAGTTAGGTAACCCAGAAAAACACGAATCACATTAAAGGTAGGTTAGGTAACCCAGAAAAACACGAATCACATTAAAGGTAAGTTAGGTAACCCAGACAAACACGAATCACATTAATGGTAAGCTAGGTAACCCAGACAAACACGAATCACATTAAAGGTAAGTTAGGTAGCCCAGACAAACACGAATCACATTAAAGGTAAGTTAAGTAACCCAGACAAACACGAATCACATTAAAGGTAAGTTAGGTAACCCAGACAAACATGAATCACATTAAAGGTAGGTTAGGTAACCCAGAAAAAACACGAATCACATTAAAGGTAGGTTAGGTAACCCAGAAAAACACGAATCACATTAAAGGTAAGTTAAGTAACCCAGAAAAACACGAATCACATTAAAGGTAAGTTAGGTAACCCAGAAAAACAAGAATCACATTAAAGGTAAGTTAGGTAACCCAGACAAACACTAATCACATTAAAGGTAGGTTAGGTAACCCAGAAAAACACGAATCACATTAAAGGTAAGTTAAGTAACCCAGAAAAACATGAATCACATTAAAGGTAAGTTAAGTAACCCAGACAAACACGAATCACATTAAAGGTACGTTAGGTAACCCAGAAAAACACGAATGACATTAAAGGTAAGTTAAGTAACCCAGACAAACACGAATCACATTAAGGGTAAGTTAGGTAACCCAGACAAACACGAATCACATTAAAGGTAGGTTAGGTAACCCAGACAAACACGAATCACATTGAAGGGAAGTTAATTAACCCAGACAAACACGAATCCCATTAAAGGTAAGTTAGGTAACCAAGACAAACACGAATCACATTAAAGGTAAGTTAAGTAACCCAGACAAACACGAATCACATTAAAGGTATGTTAGGTAACCCAGAAAAACACGAATCACATTAAACGTTGATTAGGTAACCCAGAAAAACACGAATCACATTAAAGGTAAGTTAGGTAACCCAGAAAAACACGAATCACATTAAACCTTGGTTAGGTAACCCAGAAAAACATGAATCACTTTAAAGGTTGGTTAGGTAACCCAGAAAAACAGGAATCACATTAAAGGTAAATTAGGTAATCCAGAGAAACATGAATCACATTAAAGGTAAGTTAAGTAACCCAGACAAACACGAATCACATTAAAGGTAAGTTAAGTAACCCAGAAAAACACGAATCACATTAAAGGTAAGTTAGGTAACCCTGAAAAACACGAATCACATTAAAGGTAAGTTAGGTAACCCAGACAAAAACGAATCACATTAAAGGTAAGTTAGGTAACCCAAAAAAACA